>JAJKFL010000427.1:19520737-20230737 GCA_021186555.1 Reticulitermes speratus | reverse complement strand
ATGTAGGAAATGTCTTAGGATACTGTAGGTTAGCCTATCTGAATGACAACTACAATGAGTACATTCAAGTCAGTCTTTTATTTACATATATATACAGTTCGAGTCAGTCTTTATACGTATGTACAAGTTGGCACTGGTGTACCAAGGGTATGAATGTCGAGATGAATACGGCGCAGCGGCCGTGCTTGTGGGTCCTCAGTAGCCGGCGCCTGGCCACCGTGGTCCCTTCCAAAAGAACCCTGCTCGCACGAGGGAGCAGAGTGGTTTAGTCTTAAGACGCACTTTACTCCAATGAGCTCGGCCAGTAGCCGGTACTCTACTCCAGTGAGGTCGGCCAGTGGCCGGGTGCTGCGCGAATGTAGTGCGCAGTGGTGGTGAGCACGGTAGTGCTGTATCGGTGCAGAGCCGGAAAGCTCTGGTAAGTCTCGGCGGCTGGCTGTGGCCAGTGAAGAGCCGGAGCACTCTGGCAAGTCTCGGAGCTAGCTGAGCAGCGTAATACCAGTCAGGACTGAGCGCTGGATGCCGAGTGCTGTGGTCCGGGTCTTGGTGGCCCCTTTTATTCGCAACCTCCGCTGGCTGTCTACTCTGCGATTGGCTGGCGCGTCGCCATGGTGGGGAGATCGACCATCAGTCCAGCTAGCCACCGTGCGCGGTCTGCGACCGCTGCTCTGGCAGGGGCCGCTCTGCTTATGTGGGAAGCTCGTCCATCAGGTCTCGCGAGCCACTGTACGCGGTCTGCGGCCGCTGCTCTGGCAGGGGCCGTTCTGCTTATGTGGGAAGCTCCCACACACTAATCTCAGTGCTGCAGTCGCGGCACGTAACTCTTGTATACAACACAGTAATTTCCAGTCTGTGCATTAAGTCTCTTAGTCTGAAAACATGACCACTCACGGGAATACTACGTGTGGTGACCACAGGAGACTTAAGTGAAGGTCTACCGACAAGGTTGTAAGAGTAACCGCATGACATTGACGTAATATTATTGATATGCACAGTCACATATTGTACGCTGCTTTCCTTCCTGTCCCGCTGAACTTAACCTATCATGAGATTGGTTCTAATGACTTATATTTGAAACACATTACAATCTTGACAGATTTATCCATTGGCACTGTAACTTGCTTCAGTGGGTTTTAAATTAACTAGTTGTGCCCGTTCGAATAATTCACTTAATTCCGAGGCCTCGGAGGAAAAAATTTTCAACACGGGAGGAAGGGGAGCCAAACTGTAAGAACCGGTACCAAGTATTCACTGGACAGGATTGAGTGGCAGAGAAGGAGAGTCGCTGTTTTCTTGCAGGAGTCGTATGGCTGTAGCCTCGGAGGAAAAATGTCCATGACGGGAAGAAGGGGAGCCAAACTCTAAAGCCCGGTACCAAGTAATCACTGTGTGGGATTGACTGCCACTCAATCCCACACAGTGAATACTTGGTATCGGTTCTTACAGTTTGGCTCCTCTTCCTCACGTAATGGACATTTTTCTTCCGAGGCTACAGCCACAAACCATATATATATATATATATATATATATATATATATATACTCCCACAACTTCTTACCCATTGTCCCCCTCCAAGTCACTGTCAAAACGTATCACAACACACCACATCTCCCCCTTACGGCCCATGATGGACTATGCGTGCCCCATTTGGAGGTCCGCTGCCTGCAGCCACCTCAGAAAGCTGCAGGTTATTCAATCCAAGTGTCTTCGCATTGCTACTGGTGCACCTTGGTACATCAGTAACGTGCAAATTCACGAGGATTTGGGAGTTCCTTTCTTTGCTGAACACATCAGAGCCCTAACCGAGAGTTACGACTCAAAGTTAGCTGGTGTGGGGAACCCCTTAGTTCAGCAACTCGGCAGATATTTACGCTGACCGAGGGCTGACCCAAGTCGCCTAGCGCAAGCTACGGGGACAGGTCAGTAGATATGTCGAGGCCCAATAGTGGCCAAACCGACACCGAATCGTGCCTAGCACCTAAAACTAGGCTCCTTTCGAATATCCTGACTGAGGTTTTCCGTGATTTTCCTCAGTTGTAAGGTGAATGCCAGGGTATAATAACAAAAAGTCGGGGCACGGCCCGCTTTCCCCCCACCCCACCGGTAGGGCTAAATTACTCGTGTGTAGGTTTTAGATCCCGCGCGAATTTAATTGTGAAAATGCCACTCTGGATTCAAATCCCAGGGAGCCATCCAACCAAAGTTTTTCCCCCACTTAGAAAGACTATACGCTCTTAGAGCTGTAGCCTTCGGTGTGCCAGGTCCCGACCTAATCGAGACCATAAATCGTTAGCGTAAGCAAACTCCTCAGTTATAGAATAAGGAGTCTGTTATCGAGCCCAGCAATGCGATAAAACGCAGGAATGGCTAAACGGACCAAGGGACGTCGACTTGCGCTTTTGGTTGGTTGGTTCATGGCATCCTTTTTTACCCAAGGCCCTGAAGATGGGACAAAGAAGTGTTCCCGAAACGTTGGTTGCACACCAAAAATTGACGCCGGGCTACAACCCAAAAACTTTTAAGCAACATGACGACCACGGCGGAAGCCTTCAATTACATATAACTCCTGCTTCATTTGTTTACGAGGGCGTACACCTTTAAGGCATAGCAATTCACCATCGTGCACTGCAAACACAACATTTAAACAGATAAATAATTAAATACACAACAACGTGATTCAAGTTACGGTCTAAACAAGAATAACAAATTTAACGTTCACAATAAAATCCAAACTTCCACAATAAAACTGAAACTTACCGTCACACAGAAATGTTCGTTTACACACACACACTGCCCTTAACACACCACGTAGCCTATCCGAGTTATGCCCTGGAAGGAACGCAACATTCGTATATTAACATTAAATTGGTGATGGAAATTCAATCGAGTGTGGTAATCCTCTTCCAGCAACATTTGGTGGACTTGAATTTTAAGTTGAGAACTAATGGGTTTCTGGACTTCGTTCATCGTCCGGAAATCCAAAATAACTAGATATCATGACGTTTCGAAAATTGGATGGGTGATAACAGGAATACTACTAATACCCGACACATGATCACCACCCAAACTCCCGGCAATAAGAAGCGTGAGCTTTCTCTTGCCCCGCGAATTCAGATGCTGGCCATGGGTCGTGTACTCTTTCCTCACAATACAGTTAGTATCGATAACACCAATGTGGGATGCGCCACGCCCCATCAGGGCCTGTTCAAGATGTAGATTCATACTCCTCACCTTCGAAAAATATGCGACGCAATAAATTGTTATTAAAGCCATCATTCTTTCACTAGGTTCTTTTGGTAATGATGCTTTCGTAGTGAACGAAATGCCACTTGCAATGACGGAAGAGAAGAAAATAAAGTATGGCAATACGGACAAAAACAATCACCGCTTGACTGGGACGCGTGGACGAGGTGGTCTATGCTCTTATCCGTGTTGTATTCGAGTCAGCTTTGGTTTCCAACCCGGATGTGCAAGATCAAACGGAAGTGCAATATTGTTTTATTGATAGTTAATGAACTGCAACGCCGTAGTTTGATCACGAATATACACAGCTCTTAAAAATAGTTATTGCTAAAGTGTGTTTCTTTGAATTCCATACATAATAATTGCAATAATTTTACTGTAGGGGTTGTTTTGAACTTCATAGTTGTTCCACCATATTGTCAGCTCTACCACGTCGAGTACGGGGCCGCAAAGATGAGGTAAAAGTAGTTGGTATAAATTGTAGTTGTGTGATATTAGTTGGTTATATGACGTCGTTTAAATAATTACACTAACGCTGTTGTAACGCTGTGATTATATTTAATAGTCATGGTGACATGGTACTCAGGTGGTCTAATTAATTGCACCACATGGCGAAGTAACCTTTGCGTTGTGTGATAATTGAGATTGGATGGTATGTCTTCATTGTTGAAGGATCCTAAATATTTAGTATAGACATATTTATATATGGAGTTTGTTATTCAGTGTGTTGGAATAGGTGTCTGAGCCTGTTATGTTACACATTTTGGGATGTATACAAAATGTTTGGCGATTTGTGGTGTCCGGTATTGTACAAAGAAATATGTTTTTGAAACCAATAGCCAGACAGATTTTGGTCACAAAGGAAAGGTGAATTATTCTACTTCGGCGTCTCACTGCACTTGTCGCCTGTGCATGGCATGCAAAATTAGTTTGTTATAGTGTTTGCCCTAAACAATAGCAGGCCAGGCATCATTATATCATGTCAAAAATATATGTAAGAGAACCCGCATATTCTCCTCGGGGCCTCACTGATGATAGATAAACACTCCAAAAACAGCTGCCCCACGCTGAATTAAAAATAGTTGCCACCCAAAATTCTCTTGTTGCAGCGGTGTACCAGGCAGCTATTGTTGGTCCTTGCTTAGGAATGATTATATCTCACCAGGGTTTGTCCTGACAGTGGGCGCCAGCCATGTGTCCATATTACAAGAGTGCATTATAGTGGGGTACTTCCCAAAACATAAATAGATGGGTATATAAGATTAGTGGATGCTCTTTTACAGGCTAAGTTATAGGGAAACCTCAATGCATATATATTTGTGGAAGTTTGTACAAACGAGCTTCATTCATTGTCGGTGTTTAATGTGATGATGGCTTTCAAGAGCAGGTTGTATAGCAATATAGAACATTTTGTTTGTGAATTATGATATTTACTCTTCATCACTCCTTGAGTTGAACATTCATAAATTTGCATCTCACTTAAGTATATGTGAACCATGTTTTAGTCACAACTCTGTTATGTTATTTAAATCTGTTTTATGGGTTCTGCCACATTCTACTATTTATGTTTTGAGGATGTGGGAACCATACTTTCCTCCCACCATGCTGCTGTGCAGGTAGTCACTAAAACTATTCTTACTGTAATGCAATGAGTGTGCACATTTGTGCATGTCAGTAACTGTGTTTCAAATAGGGGATAATTTTTAGTTAAACCTACTTGAGTTACTTTTTTCTGTATGCCCATTCTGCCTTTGTAACCAAGTGTAAGAGATGTGCTTATACCTGTATGAGAAATGGTATTGCGGGGTTTACCCAAGTTGATATGCAAGCATGTTTGCACAAATAATGTGTCATGGAAATTGAGAGACTTGTGTCATCTTTTTGCAGTTCCCTTAAAACTGCAAAAGAGGCTTGCAGCCTCTGTTATGAGATGCGGCAAGAAGAAGGTGTGGCTTGATCCCAATGAAATCAATGAAATTGCTAACACTAATTCAAGTAAGTTTAAATCTGTTAGTTTTAGCAAATTAGTTTGGATTGTGGTACAGTGAAGCAGTCTTGATTGAATTTGTTCCCATTGTATATACTTAAAGCAGATTCTAGTGTATTACAAGCCACTCATTTGGCCAGGGCACTTTACCAACTTGTGTCACACCACAGAAATGTCCCTATATTATGGACAAGGCCTGGAATGTAGACCAAAAATTAGAGTGTGTGAAAAATATCTGAACTTTTGACAACAGAAACAGATTTATCTGTAGGAAATCTGAGATTCACACAGTGGTGATATTACATTTACAGTCTTCAAGAATGTGACATCTTGTAATCTTGTAGATATGTAACTAATGTTTTGGAAGAATGTGCTTCCTTCATCTTTGGGTTACAATAGTAGGAGCTTTGCCTCAAACATACAGGCAGCACATTTCTTGTAAATGTTGGTGTATACTATCAGACCTTAGGATACATGTTTTAGAACATACTCTGATTTTCTTATGAGTGGAAAGTGTGACTATGTGTATGTGTGTGTGCATGCACGATCTATCAGGTTTTCACCATTTTAAGAAATGTGGAACTGTGGGATTGCTTATGGGTACACTTTAATTGGCTGTCAGAATACCACTTGAATCTCCTTGTCTTCTAGGACAGAACATTCGTAAGCTGATTAAAGATGGCCTTATTATCAAGAAACCTGTTGCTGTGCACTCCAGAGCACGTGTCCGCAAGAACACTGAGGCTAGAGAAAAGGGCGTCACTGTGGTTTTGGAAAGCGGAAGGGTACAGCAAACGCCCGTATGCCGCGGAAGGTATGGGATATTTACACAGATACAAATAGGATTTGTATGGTGTAACAACAAATGTGGCAATGGATGCATAACTGGCATTAGTTGCAGCTTGTCCATCATTAATGGTGTTCCGTGTTCCTCTGTCTTCACTTTTGCATGACTTTTCACTTGTGACAGACAAGCAGATTACTAAGTGTGTTGAGCCACTGTTAATAAGTTTATACATTTCTTGGGTAACATACTAACACAGTATATTTATATTCTGACAAATGTACAATTTAATCACATTAATTGTGCAATTTCACTGTCCTAGATGTTTCGTACCCTTAATTTGGGTTCATCTTCAGGGACTCATTATCTCAAATCACACACTGTTTACACCAACTGGTACAATTGTTTACATAGTAAAACATGAATTCTTTACAGTTGTGCATATACTCTGTTTAAAACAAATAAAAGGTGAAAATTGTAGTTGTTGGTCGAGTGTTACATTGGTTAAAATGTTAAAAGTTGTATAAAACATGTAGGACAGTGAAATTGCACAATTAATGTGATTAAATTGTACATTTGTCAGAATATAAATATAGAGTTAAAATGTACGGAATTAATAGTATTAAGTTTATATTAACACAGGTTAATTTTGCAGTTTTGTAGCATCCCTTTCAAAGGTGCTGCATATGTATAGTGTGTTATGCGCTTGAGTATTCATACAGTCCACCATATTTTGTGTCTGTGATCATACCATATACCAGTATTTGTGTCTGTGTATCATATGAGAATGTGTCATGTATGTTATTCATATTTTCTGGCACTAAATATGTAATGTATATAGAGTGTCAGTTCACCCTTTCCTTACTTATTTTATTTGATGTAACCTTCATTGATGCAGCATGTAAGTAAAGTCTCTATACCATTATCATCAAATGTTGCTAAGTTATTCAGAGCAGCAGGGGCTGATGTTCTTGAGCAAAATATCTTGATCTTGACGTGGAAAGGGTCGAAGCCAGTAATAGCATTAATGTGTAAATAGATATAAAAATAGCTAAATATGTATTCATGTCTGTGCCATGTACTGTGCTGTAATTGTAATGTAGCTGCAATTAAAATAGTTATCAGGACTTGAATATGTGGAAATAGTAGTAAGTGATGTGTAAATCGATAGAGTACTGATCTGGTATAGGCTGGTGTCTATGAATTTGAATGCAGACTGTAAAGTTTATCACATGCTTGGGTTTCAAAATACAAAAAGAAAAAAAATGGTGCTTAAAAGTGTGGATGCATTGTGATTTCCCAGTACACCAAATTTCATGTATGTCACTACAGCTGTTCACTGTCTTTATGAAATTAACTGCGTATGGATGCTGTTTGTTTTATGTTGAGACATTAGGCACTGGCCTCTTACTGTGGAGATACATGTTTAGTTCCACTGCAGTCCATCTGGGGTTTGTAGTTGTCAAATGGCACTCTGGAAGTGCTTTTCTTTTTCTTTTCTTCCCCCTGTCAGTATTATTCCATCAGTCCTTACTCATTTGATTCATCTACCATTGATACTATACAATCTTAGCGGCTGATAATGTTACTTTTGAACACAAACGTATTGTTTTTCAACAAACGTTATGGTGACCATGTTATGTTCATTCATCATATTAATGTACTTGAGCATAATTGTGAAATTTTTGTGCATTTCGTATAATTCTAATAAATTACAGGTGTTGTGGATTAATCGGATGAGAGTTTTAAGGCGGCTTCTCAAGAAATACAGGGAAGCAAAAAAGATTGATCGTCACCTGTACCATCAGCTGTATATGAAGGCTAAGGGTGAGTGAGTTCATCTTTTGCATGTATCATAAGTGTAGGCATTTCTTGGTTTGTAATGCAGTGAAATGTATTTCAGATGACCCTGCTTGATATGTTTTACCACTTCTTTTTCTTCCTTTCTCTCTCTCTCTCTCTCTCTCTCTCTCTCTCTGTTTTTTTTCCCCCTCCCCTAAGACATAATTCGGAACCAAAATTTTCTCATATGATCAACATCTGTGTTACCTTTTTAATATATTGCCAGCTTAAAAGGATTTCTCATGTAAAAAGCATGAGAAGTTCATAGTGCAATGCATTTTCCACTATTTTAATATGTTTTTCACATCAAAATCTTATGTAATTTTCCTGAGTTCTCACCTGTTCAGTTTGTTTCAAATCTGCAGTGACTGTGCTGTCCATTCTAAAGGTAAATCTCCAGTAATCATTATATGAGACAACCCCATTTGTATATCAGATCACAATGTATATTTTTTCAATATCTGTCACATACAGCAAATGTTAAAATGATTTTGCAGGCGACTAGTTTCAGCTCTGGCTTCGATCCATCATCAGGCCTTATCCAAGGACAAAGATACAGAAAACTTTACAACTTCAATTTTTAAGATTACGATCTCCTCATTACCTAAAATCGTCCAAAATCTGACAGTTCCGGTAGTATACACACACAAAGTACTACTTTTATAATTTTAGACTTTTGTGTTTTACATTCCTACAAACTCTAACACTTTTAATTTTATATCTGTACAAACTTTCTTCATATATATGTATATAGGCTTCATGTAGCTGACAACCCTCTATATATTTATATACATTTTAATGTAAAGAGGAGATCTCCATCTTAAAAATTGCAGTTTTAAAGTTTTCTGTGTCTTTGTTCTTGGATAAGGCCTGATGATGGCTCGAAACCAGAGCTGAAACTTAGTTGCCTGCAAAATAATTGTAACATTTGTTGTATGGGACGGACATTGAATAAATATACATCTGTGGTAAATTTCCAAGTTTGTTTCCACACTTTCATTTCACGCAGCATGATGGATGTTGCTTGCTTGCTTGGGATGCGGGTTTTGTGATTTTGGTCAGTGAGTGGACCATGTTTGTGAATCCTGTTGCTATTACAAGGCTTACAACAGATCATCAGGATAATGTATGCTTCTGTCAACTATTTTATGTTATTGCTGTCAAGTAGTAAGGGAATTCAAGTCCAAAACATTAATGCATTTTAACAAACATAAAATCTTAACAGACGCAGCGTCATGGCACGTGGGCAGTCTACAAAGTGAAGATATGTGGGTTTAATGGAGCATGCCATGACTCTAACTTTGTACATGCAGGTCGCGTTTTATGCCAGGGTTACGTTCCTGAAAAAGTCTCACAAATCGAACACAAAATTCCCATTTAAAATGGTGTATTTCCTGGGGGGTAAGGGGATTGACAGCCTCATCCTGTATGGTGTGTGGCAATACCACTAGTGGACATATGAACCTGTAGAGTGTATATATATATACACTGTATATACAGTATACATACATTTCTATACAATGTAAGAGATGCACTTCCATAGTTTTTTGGTACAGTTCATTCCTATAGGACTGTGGTAGTCTTGCTACACAAACACTTTAGTTCCTGACGTAGCACTTTCTTTAATTCTGTCAGCATTATCACAAATTGTGTATGCTACTATGAGCGAGTTTAACATTACGGCATATGTCAACAATTTTTTCGCCTTTTTTTCCAAGTTGGCTTATTACGTCTATTTTCTCTTCAGTACCGATTGTCTTTCGCAGACTCTTCACTTGGATTGCACTAGGTGATGTAGATAAACATTTCTCACTCATGTTGGTAAGAAAAGCCAATGTTGTTTAAGAGGAAACTACATGACCCGCTTGATTGTATCGCAAAAGTAATCAATTCGTACACCTGACTGATGGCGTGACAGTGATGTCACTTTCTGCTAGCCTCCCACAGAAGATAAGCACAGCCACGATCGTCTATGCCAGATCACGTTAAACCGAAAATTACGCATGTACAGTGAAACCTCTATCCATCGTTCCCGTTACTGTCGTTCGCCTGCATGTATCGTCTGCCTTATTTGGTCCCGAAATTAGCCCCATATAAATAACACTATTTTTTCCCCGCCTCCATTGTTCCTCGAACTGTCGTTTTCCCGCACCAATAGTTGAAAAATCACGGTCCTGACGCAACATTTTCCCACACTGATAGTTTTTTTTTAATTTGAAGCGATGGTTTAGCGAGGTTTAAGGACCGGCATGGCCTAGTATACAAGAAGTTAGTCGGAGAAAGTGCGGCAGTGGACAGCGAAAGCACGGAAGCGTGGCTGGAAAGACTGCCATCTTTGTTGGAGGGCTACGAACAACGTGATATTTACAACGCGGATGAGACGGGCTCTTCTACAACGTGCTTCCTGATAGAACCTTGGCTCTCAAAGGAGAGTCTTGTCATGGAGGGAAAAACTGTAAAGACAGACTTACTGTTTTACTTTGTGTTAACAGTGATGGAACTGACTAACAAGTGCTGATTGTTATCGGAAAATCTCCGAAACCGCGAAGTTTCAAGAATGTAAAAAAATTACCCACCAAGTACCACGCGAACAATAAAGCGTGGATGACCACAGACATTTTTTCTTCATTTCTGCGTTCATTAGACGCAAGTATGGGTGCACAAAACGAACATTCTCCTCTTTGTGGACAATTGTGCCGCACATCCAAAGGTTACATCGTTTCTAAGAAATGTAAAAGTCATACGGTACCCGGCAAATTGTACAAGTGTGCTCCAGCCCCTTGATTTAGGGGTAATAAACTGTTATAAGCAGCTTTATAGAAAACGCCTCGTGCAAACAGCTGTTTGCTTAATGGATGCAGGCAAAGATACGAAAAAGAAGATAAACGTGTTGGAAGCTTTGCACTACACTGTGGCAGCCTTGCAAGAAGTAACCCAGCAGACAATCAAAAATTGTTTTCAGAAAGCTGGTTACGTGCAGGGACAATCTTCAGGCGATAGTGACGTCGTATTGACCAACGATGACGATTTCCGCCAAGACTGGGAAAAGTTCAGTGTCATGAACAAAGATAAATTCGAGGACTACGTCTCTGTGGACAGTCATGTGGCAACCTGTGGTGTAGCAGTGCAGGAGCTGTGTGTGAGCCTCGTGACGTCCGGGAGTGTGGAGCGGGAAGAAGGAGAAGAAGAAGCTGGCGAGCTTTGCTGAGACGCATGAAGCGCTGATGGAAGTAAGATCTTTCTTTTATGCGCACAGCACGAGTGACAGTGGTCGTGAAAGTGTTCTAGGCCTTGAAAAATCGTACTTTGAATTGAGGAGGAGTAAAGTTTGCTCAAAACAAACGTCAATGAAAGATTTTCTCAGCAAGAAGTAGTAATTGTCATTAAATTGTTCTTATCTATAATTTTTAATGGTTTCCCGGTACTATCATTTCCCGTATGTATCGTTCAAATTTTCCGGTCCCCTGAAAAACGATGGATAGAGGTTTCACTGTATTTGAAAAGTGTTGTAAATTTTCAAGTTGTGTTAAAGCGAAATCGCACAAAAAGAAGTCGCCTAAAACGAGACCTGCCTCTGCTTTAATATCAGTAATCTGAAGTACTTTGGGTGTAGAATGTGTATATATTTTGTGTTCGTATCACATTGCACATGTAGGTACAGTGTTTGTCCTGTAGAGCAACTAATTATTGAACATGTGATCAGCATGGCATCTGCATCAAAAACCAGCACAAAACCTAAACTGTTGTCAATTCAAGAAAGTTGGACATTATGAACAAGGTAGATGTTACTGCAAATGGTACTAAAAATTACTGACAAACTTGGCATTACTGTGTCAACTTTAAATGTGGTCATGTCAGATTGATACATAAGACTCCAGTCTGAAAGTGAACAGCTGAGCTCAATAAAGATGAAAACAGCAAAATATGGAAAAATGGAAGTGGTGCTTGTGGAATGGTTCGGGCAGAATGCCCTTTGCATCTCTGCCTGTGCCTATAAAAGTATGTTGTCTTAAGTTGAAGACTGTTTCACATTCACTGAAGAAGGTAACTTAAAATGTGGTTTAGTGGTGAAAATGAAGAATTGAATGCAGAATTTACATCTCATGCTTTCAGGCCTACCCTTCTAAGGTGTTTTCCTGGTTAATAAGCCTAATTTGTTGAATTTTTTCCAAAAACTTGTTCAATTTACTGTACTAACCAAATGCACATTAATAGTTACATATGAGTGTTAAACACAATCATGATATGCCAGGTTTAATACCAGTTGGCTTTAAACCTGGCATATTGTGCTTCCTGAAGATGATACACTTGTACTGAAACATGTCGGAGCTATGTGTTTAACATTTACATGTAACTAATAATGTGCATTTGGTTGGTGTAGTAAATCTAATACATTGATCTAAAAGTGCACAGAATGGACAACTTTAAAATAATAGATGCTCAACAAGCAAAGATGATTTTCCAAAAATGTCTGAAGAGGGTTTCACTGTGGTTCGTACTGAGTGTGACATATTTTATTTTGGTGATACTTGGTGTTGTTATTCTCAAAAGGTAAGTCACTACACTGTATAAAGTTTTGAGATGATTTTGTAATTTATGGAAAGATGTATGCGTTTGTATTTGAATGAATAAACAAGCCCAAACATAGCTGCATGGTTCAGAAATTTATATCTTACATTTTATTAATTAGAAACATTGTAGTGTTCTTTGAGCTGTTGAATGTGATTTTATTGAAGTGTCAGGTAATGGCTGTTTCCATGATTCCAGTGATATACTTATAAAATTTCCTTGTGAAGGTATAATATGAAATGGTTTGTTCTATAAGCATGTTTCAAGTGAATGTTATGTTGTCAGCTTTGCTGTGTGAGATAGAGCACAGGATGACCATTGAACAGGAGGCTAGGTGGGTGTAAACAGATTCTGAACATCATGGTGAAAGAAAGCATTCCAAAGTCTGTAGAAATTACAGTTCATTTGTCTTTAAAGTTCTGTTTTATTTATTGTTTATAACTAAGTAATGAGCTGATGGCAGTTCTGACTGATACATAAACTAATGTTCTGTAATTTGTATGATTCAGTGTGCTGGGATACTGAACACAGATTGTTGCCTGACTGAAATATTTGAGTGTCTTAACACTTAGTACAAATGGAAAATGGTGTTTACTATAATTTCTGTGAACTGTAAATTTGTTTTGTTATTATTTGTTTCAGGTAATGTCTTCAAGAACAAACGTGTTCTTATGGAGTTCATTCACAAGAAGAAGGCAGAAAAGGCTAGGACAAAAATGTTAAAGTATGTTTCAGGTTTTGATCATGATTGGTTGGTCTGAATGCAGTATAACACCTGCTATTTTGACTAAATATTGATCTTTTTCGTGTGTTTATAAAGTGATCAAGCAGAGGCGAGACGACAGAAGGTGAAGGAGGCAAGGAAACGGCGGGAAGAGAGAATAAGTCAGAAGAAGCAGGAGTTACTTCAGGCTTACCAACGTGAAGATGAGACAGCTGCCGCAAAGAAGTAATTTGAAATTGAGACCCATACATTACATTTCTTGATTACTTTTGTTAATGGAAATAAAAACTCATAACTTGGCTTTCATGCGTTTTGTTTGTCTTTAAATAATCGCTTGGAGCTTGGATCTGGGATTTTTGTATCATCCTCCCTTCTGAAATACAAGGTACTGTCCCCAATTTTTTTATTTGTTTTGTTTCTTGATTCCCCCCCCCCCCCCCCCCCCCCCCAAGAAAAAAAAATTGTCACCAAAAGTAGTTAGGTCCATGGTTTATTCGTGATGGTTTGGTGACAGTTTGCAGTTTGTTGTGAGATTTGCAACACTGCTCATTCCCAGTGCCATTGTAGCTTATGCTTCCTTTCCTTTCATGTACTTGGAACAGTCGACGGTGTAGAAGGGGCTGTTAGTGTGGTGTATGTCTGTTTTACTAAGCATTAGTTGTAAAAGCTTGCATTTGCAGTTTTTCTTGCATAGTGGAAACTTAAAATAATACCAGGGTGCAATAAATCAGAAGTGCTGGTTGAACGTAGACATTGGTTTCCAACATGAAAAAATAGCCTTGTAAATATGTCTGAAGCACCAGTTGGGGTATGTTGTATCAACTGTTGTTTTATTTTTTATTTATTCTATTATTATTAATTTTGATGTTAGGAAGAAAGCCATTGTCTCCCAGTAGCAGGACATCACGTCCTGAAAAATGAAAGGTTGTAGCAGAAATGAAGACGATTGCATTCAAATTTCAAGGCACTGTGTGTTGTGGTTTGATACTTCAATAAATTTGCTTAGCCTTTTGAAGGGTTTGGTAGCAGGTATAGAATGTGACACATGTTGGAATAATCTATATTGACTGAACTTAGGCATGAGCAGAACCTGTGGAATTTTTATTTGTGGGACAAGTTTAAGAATAAAGTGTATAGTGGTGATACACTTAAGATGATATGAGATGAAGCTTTCAGCCTGTAGTGTCTTCTGTTTCACCAGCTGAACTTCAATATGGAATGAGCAACATGTTTGTTAGACGTGTCCTGTGGAGCTGAAGGAAGCCACTTCCAGTACCTTATTTAAATCTGCTAAGTAAAAACCTAATGTTAACTGCAGTATGTTGAACTAAAATGCATGGAGGCTGTCCTGAGACTGTGTGTTGCAGACTTCTGTGGTGTGAAGGAGGGTGCCATTTCATGTCAAGACAAGTGCATTTGTGTCTCTTCTATTGTAAAAATGTTACGATGAAGGAACATGTTTCTCTCCGTTGCCAATATTGGGCATACCAGTAGCTGATGAACAGCAAAACACGCAGAGCCTGTGGTCTGAACAGAGTTGTTTCCGTAGATTTTCAAGAAGATATTTTGTATATGCATATATACAGGAGGTGGTGAAGTGGTAATGCAAATGTTGCCAAGTTGTGTGTGTTTTTTTTTTTTTTTTTTTGGCAGACCTAAAGAGTTGGTGTTAAAGTAACAATCTTTTAGCAATTTTTTGGTAGATATGTTCCAGCATATTATAAGAATCTTATGTCCCATTGCATCGTCAGGCTAGAAGACTTCATTTTAAATTAAAATCTTCAGAAGCTAATGCGCACAGTAACAGGGGCTAACTGTTCTGAAAACAACAAGCAACAGTGAATTTACCACAATATTTATGTTCTGTGTTTGCTGGTACAGACCTGATATTTGAGGACATTTAATTTTGTTCTGCTGCAAGGAGCATATAAGCCTGTAATTTCACATATTTGTGGCATGTCGGTATGCTGTTTACTCTGCAGTTAATTTCCAGGTCAGGCAGGTAGATGCCCGGTTTTCGCCTCAGGTTCAGTCCCTGATGGGTATACTTGAGATTCATGGTGGAGGAAGTGGCATGAGTAGTTTGTTTTTCCCTTCTAATGATCATTCCGTCATGGCCTCATACTTGTTGATACCACCCCCCTGAGGTATGCAATAGCCCTGACCAGACATCACATATACATCTTTGGCCTTTAAGCTGGTTCATATGTGAACCAGCACTTGCATTGTTACATAGTAAGAAAACTAAATCTTTAACTTACAAGCCTCTATCAGCTTCAGAGCTTAAGTAACATTGAATAAAGTTGGATGATTTTCAGTGAATTATGAGAGCTGTGAAAGAAAATGTTCATGGTTTATTTCAAGCTGCTAATTTAACATTTGCTAGGATGAAGTGATGGGAGGCTGGAGAAGCGATCAAAATAAACAGGTTCATAATTCATACTCTTTAACATGTAATATTGGGGTTATCAAATGAGATGAGAGAAAGAAGAAACCTGTGCAGGATTGTAATGGGAAACTGGAAGAGATCACTGGTGGGCATAGGCATGAATGGAAGTATAATATTACAACAGCTATTGAAACAATGTGATTGTGTGGACTGGGGAGCAAGGATCATGTAGTTGGTATAGCAGCTAGTAACATGCTGGATGGTGCTGGTTTTGAATCTGCACAGGGACAAGGGATTTTTCTCTTCTGTCAAATGTCCAGACTGGCTCTGGGGCCCATGCAGGCTCTTATTCAGTTGCTACCAGGGTTCTTTCCTGAGGGTAAAGTGGCTGGGGCATGGTGTTAACCACTTGTATCTAGTGTCAAGGTCAAGAATGAGTGGAGCTATACTTCTACTCCACTCATGGTGTGGACAGGGACAACTACCTTTTTTACTTAACCTTTGTGTGGACTGGATTCATCTGGTGCAGAATAGGGATCAGTGGTGGGATTTTGTGAATGCAATATTGCAACCTTCGGGTTCAATGAAGGGGGGGAAATTTCTCAACCAGTGAGTGATTGTTAGTTTCTGAAAGACTGTTCTCCATGCTCAGTCACACAAGATCCCAGTAATTACATATTGTGTGTGGTTAGTGATGAATGTCATGACCTGTGTGAGAATATGTTAAGTGTTCCAAAACTCATGACACAGCAGATACATAAAGTTACAAGTCTTTTGTTCTTGTTTTTAGGCACCAGCATAACTGTTCCGGCTTAAAATGCAGCTTTTAACTATAGCTACCACCTACTTTAACATTCAGAAGCTAATTTTCCATAGATTCTTTATCTATTCTTTAGCTTGATGCTTCAGAAGTTAATGTTGGTGGCACCAATTACTGTAGAAAGCTGACCTGTCCCTTTCAAGCAGGGGTTGTCACCCCCCAAAATGGGACAACATGCCATTAAAAGTGGGTTTCCATTATCTTCAATAATATGAAATTTTGTCCTAACACAGGCATGCTTTGCAGCAAGGTGGTGTTGTAGATGGAAGTGTTCTGATTCAACAGGTGACATGATGATACATGCCTGGTAGCATATCTGATTTGTGTTTTGCTGGCCTGTGACTACCACTAGAATGGGGAAGGTTTTTTTAAAAAAAAAATGGTTTTGTTTTTCAATGAAGGAGGCCTTATTTGGAATCACTATTTTAGTTTGCTCACCAATGGTGCACCAGCCCTAGGGCTTGTAATACAAAAGTAAAGAATATTAATCTGCAGGTGAAAATGTTTCTTTGCCTCCTCCGTAGGGAGAATCATGCTTCCAGGAGGCTGTTGGAGGAGTTGTATGTTGTGATGAGACAGGTCATTCAGACTGAATTTTATAAAACCAAGGTCATTAAAGAACAGAATGTTTAGCCAGATGTGCTCAGATACTGCTCTGACTACATGCATTTACTTTATCATTCTCTGTTCAGGTGACTGCCACAAGGTAAGTGTGTGTGTGTGTGTGTGTGTTTCCCCCCCCCCCCCCCCCCCCCCCCCCCCCCCCCATTACGCCATGATCAGAGTGTGATTGGGCTAAAACAGAAGTTGGCAGCTTCCAAAGGAAAGATTAAATTGTGGAATTGGAGAATTGAAGATTATTTCTGTCCTGACATTAAACTTGCTTTTGGAAGAATTTTCTTATGTAAAAAATGTTATTGAATATTTGGAGGACCAACTCTCAATTTTGACCATTACATCCCAGAGGATGTGCCTAAATACAACTGGGTTGGAGCCCAGTTGACAAGACTATTTGGCTGATGACATTTCAAGGATTGCTGGCCTTCAAGAGCTGCTATCGAGATCAAAAGTGATAAGACTGCAGTGTAATTTTAAGAAACAAAATTACTGAATCTGCTATGGATGAAAGTGAAAAAAAGAAATACAAATACTAAGGAAAGGTTCTGACAATTTTACTACCATTTTTATGGGATTATTGTGTGAAGTGGGGTTTGCAGTCCTTGCCAATGCTTGTGCAAAGTCAGGGTTCACGTATATCAATGACTTTTATTTTGTGTTGCTCTAATATTTACGCTTTTGCAAAACTATTGTATACTGTCAACTAAAAAACTAATTATTAATCATATTTTAATGTTACTCTATGTTGAGCAGGTACCTAATTTCCTAAGCCTTAGTGATATTTTAACATCAATAATGTAATTAGTGGAGAACAGGAGTATAAATTCAGAACCCCTATTTTAAAGCACTGTTATGAAGTTTTCAAGGTATTGAGTTTTTATATATTTACCAATCCATCGCGGATGCTGTATGGGTGGAGAAGAATACTCATGTGATATCAACCGTAACTTCACACAAGGTTATTCTAGAAAAAATTTTGCAATTTCGTGTTTCTAAATTTCGATATTGATTTGTCATGGTGTGGTGTGGAAGGAGTTGCCAAATAAATGCACACACTCCGAACAAGTTCTTCATGAGAATATTCCAGAACTAAATATTTTTCATCATCTGGTATTAGGCCAATTAAGGAACGTGTTGCGGGTATTACAACTCAGAATCTTTCAATCATTTCAAACATGGATCAGGATTTCAAAGGTCTTCTCAGATTTTTTGTGGATAAACCAGAATCTTCTTTTTGCCATTCTGGCCGGAGCTCGTTCTTTCGACACGTTTTCTCCGAATTCTGCATTCTTTTAATTTCTTATTAGTGAAACTTCTATTTATGTTGTAAGTTATTAGTTTTTTGAACGCTCATTTAGGGCGCATTTCGAAAGTGTTTGTAATTTGTGAAAACTTTGTGCCCATCCTGATTAGGATTCTGCATTGCTATCCGAATGCTAAGAGGATGTGAAAATTCTTTCTGAGGATGAGTTATCTATTGCGTCACAACTTGCAGTAGGGATATTTGATATTCGCAGTTGGTTTCTGAAATCAGAAATACTGTAGATGGCAGTACGTGTGTTGAAAGTTTTCCAGTTGACGGCGAAGTTGTGAAGGAAAACGTTTTAATTAATATACTTTTTTATGACAGTTGTGCACATTAATAATACAAGAATACCAACTTCATCTGTTCAGCCTCACAGTAATATTAAAATATGTTGGTAATCCATATTTCGTGATTCCGATGTTGAAGGTGTGGTAATGTGTTACATGGTCTGTGGGTCAGTGTAGGTCGTGGTGTAATAAGTGCTGTAAATTTATACTTTACTTTCAGAGGTTCGCATTGTCCAGGAAGTGTGTCTAATGTGATCAGGTAAGTTATATATGGGTAGTGGCGTATTCCGTGTGCCGTCAGTTTTTTATTTTAAGTTGTTTGGTTAACATATTTTACTGCATTGGCCGGAATTAACCTTTAATTTAGTAATATATTTATATGTTTGTGTGCAATATAGCATTACTTAATTTATTTACAACATAATATGTAACTAAGGGTGAAGTATGTACGAATTCTATCTTTATGATTGCCACATATGACCACATTCCCATATAATCATTTGCCAGTGTGTTAGGAAGTTGTCCTGTAATTAAGTTGTAGAATGTCATCATCTCATTATAATCATTATAAGAATGGTAGCACATATTTTTGGCTTCCGCTGGCTTTGAAAATTGATGGAATCTTGTAGGTCATCATCATTAGTACATCAGAATATGTGTAATTTTCACTTATTATGAGACAGTTATTAGGTGAATCTGTGTAAAAAAAAAGATTTGGAAAATTTTGAGAACAACCTGTATGCAGACACCAGTGTATTATCCGGATATTTTTGAAGCTGAGAACAATGGTGGGCTCTTTGGGGGCTTGATTTATATGATGTCATAGTCAATGGCACAGTTTTTTAAAAATTGAATATAGTGCAGCTAACGGGTGGACTGTAAGAGATGGAACAGCTTGGAACAGCTCAGTCAGTTTAATGACTAGGCTATAGCCTGGACAACCCAGGGTTTTATTCCTGGTATGAGCAGTTCTCTCTCTTCATTGTCCAGATGCTCTGGACCCTGCCCAACTCTGTAGAATTGGTACTAGGTTCTATCTCAAGGAGAAGTGGCTGGGGCATGAGGCTAACATTTGGCCATCTGTTGCTAAGATGAAGAATGTATGGAGTTGTACTGCCACTCTCCCATGTGTTTATGTGGTGTGCTAAATTAAGAACAGAGACAGCTGAGAGGTCGCTGGTGTAATATCATTGTTCTGAATGTGCATGCACCAACTGAAGAGAAAAGTGATGACTCAAAGGACAGTTTCTATGAGGAATCAGAACAGGTTTTCAATCATTTTCCTAAGTACCATATGAAAATTCTGTTAGGAGATTTTAATGCAAAATTGGGAAGGGAGGATACTTTCAAACCGACAATCGGGAATGAGAGTTTACATGAGGATAGTAATGATAATGGTGTTAGAGTTGTAAACTTTGCCACATCAAAAAATCTGGTTGTTAAGAGCACGATGTTCCCTCACCGAAATATTCGTAAATACACCTGGACCTCTCCTGATGGGAAGACTCATAATCAGATTGATCATGTATTGATGGATAGGAGATGGCATTCAAGTATACTCGATGTGCGATCTTTCAGGGGAGCTGACTGTGATACTGATCACTATCTGGTGGTTGCAAAGTTAGGGAAAGACTGGCGGTAATTAAACAAGCAGCACAGAAGTTTGATGCGGAGAGATTTAATCTCAAGAAGCTAAGTGAACTAGAGGTTGGGAAACAGTATCAGATAAATATCTCAAAGAGGTTTGCAGCTTTGGAGAACTTGAATGTCAGTGAGGACATAAATAGGGCTTGGGAAAACGTTAAAAGACAGTATCAAAATCTCAGCTAAAGAGAGTCTAGGGCTGTATGAAAGGAAGCAGCATAAACCATGGTTTGGTGAAGAATGTTTAAAATTTTAGATCAAAGGAAGCTGGCTGAAATGCAGTGGTTACAGAATCCAAACCAAAGTAATGTAGATAATCCGAACAATGTAAGACATGAAGCTAGTAGACATTTCAGGAACAAAAAGAAGGAATATCTGAAAGCTAAAATTAAAAAACTTGAAACAAACAGTAAGAACAAGAATATCAGACTTGTATAGGGGCATCAATGACTTTAAGAAGGTTACCAGCCCAGAAATAATGTAGTAAAGGATGAGAAGGGTGATCTGGTTGCAGACTCCCACAGTATTTTGACTAGGTGGAGGAATCATTTCTTTCAGCTATTGAATGTACATGGGGTTAATGATGTTAGGCAGACTGAAATACATACAGCAGAGCCACTGGTGCCTGAGCCCAGTGACTGAGGTTGAGATGGCTATTGAAAAGCTAAAAAGGCACAAATCACCAGGTATTGATCAAATTCCAGCAGAACTGATTAAAGCAGGAGGTAGGACAATTCGCTCTGAGATCCATAAACTTATTAATTCTATTTGGAATAAAGAGGAATTGCCTGAGCAGTGGAAGGAGTCAATCATTGTACCTATTTATAAGAAGGGTAATAAAACAGATTGCAGTAATTATCGAGGCATATCACTTTTGTCAACCACGTACAAAATTCTATCCAACATCTTTCTGTCAAGGTTAACTCCATATGCAGAGGAAATTATTGGGGATCATCAGCGTGGATTTAGACGTAACAGGTCGACTACTGATCATATATTCTGCATTCGTCAAATACTTGAGAAAAAATGGGAATACAATGAGGCAGTGCATCAGCTATTTATAGACTTCAAGAAAGCCTATGATTCAGTTAGGAGGGAGGTCTTGTATAATATTCTCATTGAATTTGGTATCCCTATGAAACTAGTAAGGTGGGATTGAGTGCCAGAGAAAGAGAGTCGCTGTTTTCTTTCAGGAGTCGTTTGATGACTTGTTTGTCCCATCTTCAGGGTCTTAGGTAAAAAGGATGCCAGGAGGTAAGGAATGACACCTGAAAAAAAAACAGTGACTCTCCTTCTCTGCCACTCAATCCCACCCAGTGTATACTTGGTACCGGTTCTTAGAATCTGGCTCCCCTCCCTCCTGTCATGGACATTTTTCCTCTGAGGCTACAGCCATCAACCATATATATTATATACTCCCACCACTTCTTACCCATTGTCCCCCTCCCAGTGCCTGTCAAAACCTATCACAACACACCACACCTCCCCCTTCCTGATTGGCTGGTCCATTCAGTACTACCCATTGGACCCCACTCCTATATAAACACATGTTCCGTACCTCCTGGCATCCTTTTTACCTAAGACCCTGAAGACTGGACAAACAAGTATTCCCGAAACGTTGGTTATACACCAAAAATTGACGCCGGGCTATAACCCAAAAACTTTTAAGCAACAGGGACAAACATTTTCGAGGAACTTGCTGCCTCTGCCTGAAGCACAGAGGAGGGACACAGCAGGTTACTCTGAAACATTTGTATCTATCCACCAGTCTACATAATGTCATAAGCCAGAAGACTGTAATCTAAATCTTATTATATTTCCATATTTTGCTGTATTAGTTTTGGCATTTGTGACTTGCTGTGATCTTTTCTTTGTAGTAAACTATGGAATCAAAGGAATAAGCCATGGAAACAGAACAGGTATTTGTGGTTGTTGCATGAGAAAAATTAATGGAACAGTAAATACATACATATTTGGCCTTCAGGGTAGTTGAACATTTAGCAGCTTTGCTTTCTTATTACATTGCATGAACCAGTTTGTGTAGTGTTGCATGAGATTTTGTATTCATGGATCTGGCCAAGAGCAAAGAGCCCTCTCTAAATTTTTAACTCTACAATGAGTGATAATGACCATTTGATTTAAAGTTTTGGAGAAGTAATTACATAGTTCTTTACCATTTGTGTTGCCTGGTATCCTGATTTGCCAAGTCTGCATTAGCATAGACATGTTGCCATATTTTTACCGAAGACATTTTTATTTATGGTCATGTGTATGCATCAGTATTGTAACTTTGTAATTTACTTTTAATCTGTATTTTATTTTTAGTTCTTATGCTTCATATTAAAATTCTACTTTCACATATGAGAGCTGTTGGCTGTGTTTTGTTGTAAATACTCTTATGTAACTTATTCATTAATATTATGGTGGAATTCTTTTACTCTGGCTCCCACAAGACTGGACAGGTGCTATATTATCAAATATTGCAGATTATCAAACAGTACCTACACTGACTTAAGTATTTACAGGTAATTGTTTTTTACGGCCCTATACTGGGCTCAATAGCTTATCAGTGAAGTATTCCATTTGGATATGTCCTTCATATACTGGTTCAGTGGTGTCAGGCTCCCTTTCTATTTTTTTTCTGGAGTCTCTTCAGTATCTACCAGGGATGCTGAAGGACCAGGAGACCGCATAAGGGGTCTCCATAGCTGAAGAAGTTGATGGAGTAGGAGGCAAGAGGTCGGGAGATACTACAATGGTCGATGTAGAGACATTCATGGAGATATTTTTGGAGGACTTCTGGTTTTGGAGCTGTTTTCCCCAAGTGCCAAAACACCAGGATTTCTGGAATATCAGTGTCTGGATTAAAGGAATCCTACTGTAATTTTTAGTGGCTTCATAACTTTTTATGCTGCCCTTATGAATTGGTAGATCGTGTAATCTGTCTGTGTATTGTGTTTGTTATGGCTGAATGTACCCTTAAGGGTCATGATACATGGAGTATAGACAGCTTTTAGAAAATATAAAAAATACTTGTAGACATGTTTTATGTAAGATTGTTTTATGTTTCATTTTCAGACTTATTTAAAGAGCAACAGAAAGGTTCAGCAAAACAAACCTTCATCAGAACACACTCAGAAGAAGAACTTATTGACTCAAGGTCAGCCATGTGTTGGTGATGTAACTAGGAACACTAAACTCCAGAAATCAAAAGGGGGTGGAGGAGTGACTGTGCCAAAGGAAGGATCAAAAGGATCTTCACCAGTTTTGTCAACTAAGAGAAGTAAAGACAAAACAGAGAATAATCAAAGTGTAAGTAAAGAAGGCCATAACAAAGGTGAACCCAAGAAGCGTAGTGGAAAGAAGAATAAGAAGTCTGTGGATGTAGCACAGAAGCAAAGTACTGCTTTGTTGGCAGGGAAAACGGACCATGCTGAGCAGATATCAGAAAACATAGCAAGAGAAACTAATAGTAGAAGAGGGCATTTGGACCAAAAAATTGTGTTAGGAGATCATTCTGATCCAACAGGAGAAAAACGGGTAGTGCTGAATGAAGAAATAATTTCGAAGACTGACTTGGACATAAGTAGATCAAAAAAGCGGAGAATTAGAAAGAGAAGATTGTTGCAGTCTCTTGGTATTAACGACAACTCTGTAAACACAACAGAAAACAAAACTACAACCAAGAAGAAGAAGAAAAATAAATCAAAATGTACTACAGACAGCGATATTCTGAGAGAAGAGTCCCTACACAAAGACTGTACAGGATTGAAGTTGGTGGGCAGCAGAACTAAGGAAATTATTTGTGATATAGTAGAGAAGAGAGGGGCTGTAAGAAGGTCTGAAGATACTGTTGCTTTTACCCCAAAATTAAAGGATACTTATCTGAGAAAATTGCCACAGCAAGTCACCAAATTAAAGGAAACAGAATTAGAGAAGAATATATTTACAGGTACTTTAGGAGAAGTGAAGGAAGGAAATGTTGTAACAGACAGCATTGCCACATTGAAGGCATGTTTCAGCTGTGAGGACTTACAGTTCAGTGCAGTCTCTGACAGCAAGATTCCTTCGGAGGATATTTCGCTGCAGTTCCTCAGTGACAAGGAAGAACCATCCACTTTAGGCAAAGTTGACCTTGTCAGTTTGCTCTCCCATAACAATGTTGAGGGACTTTTCCGTAGTGCTCTGCTTAATGATGTAACATTGTCATCCCGCTGCTCAGAAAAAGAAGTGAGGAACTTCTTCAATACATATGGTACATTCTCTGAGAGAGGAAGAACGCAGTTTGCAGCAGTTGAGAAACTCTTATGCTCCAGCAGTAAGGACACTGAAGATGTAGCAACATCACAGTATTTTGAACCAGTGTTGAATAAAGACACTTCTGTACAAAATTCATGCACCATTGTAAACAAAGAATACAGTCTTAATTTGTGTACTTCATCTTTTACTTCGGTCACGTCTCCAAGTTGTGAATATTTTTCATTGGAAAACAGTAAGGATAATGTTGATGCTGGTGAACAAGGCAGTGTGTCCTCTGTAGGGAATTCAGAAAATGGCTCCTCTTATAAACAAGTAATTACAGGCTTGAATCATATAGATTCGGTAGGGAATAGTTTGGTATTCAAAGGAGGTTTCTGCAGAGGGCCAATTTATACAAGTCCTACTGTTGAGAACAGAGTAACAAGTAGTGCTAACAGTAATCAGATCCTAAATGGTGCAAAACGAGGTTTTGTACCATATGTGTATGAATCCTGTGATATAAATCAACAAAATAAGTTTGATTCACATGATGACTCAAGTGTGCAAAAACTTGATTCACAACTTGTAGATGGTAATAATGATCTATCAGTGAAACACCAGTTTCTTCCAGGAGCAGAGACAAAGCTTTCTGAAGTTTGCAGTCTGCCAGAACAAAGTCATACATGCAATGTTAGTCAAAGACTAGAAGATTCATGCAAAGAAGAGGACCATAATTATGCAAGAATTTTGAATGTAAATACTGTAGAGTGTGAGGTTGATTTTGTATGTAAAAATGATGATCTGAGTGAATGTACAGCAGGTGAAGAGAAGGCTGTTCCTGAATCTCATTTTCTTGTAAACAGTGATTATCCCAAGGAGGAAAAACCCATTTGCACTAGACTGAGCAACGACATTTATACTGCTCCAGAGAAAGCGGACAGTGAAACACACCAGGAGGAAATTGAAAGGAATTCTGATGTAGAAACGTACAGGTTGATTGGTTTTGTGTCAGAATATGGTGAAAATATTCAGGAGACTGGTTTTGAGGCTAGCAAGACTGTAGAAGGTGTAATTTCTTTAAAAACCATAGAAGAAGCAGGCCAAAAAGCTCTTATTTTTTCTCACATTTGTCCTGCTGAAGTACGTAATATAGATTGTGTAAGTAATACAAGGAATGAACCTGTATGTCCTGACATTGACTCCAATTCTAGTAGTAAAGAGCAGGAAGCAGTATCGGGCTGCAGCAGTGTAGCAGAAGTTTCTGAATGTGTTGAGTCTAGTCTTGTTCCATCACCTCAAGACACAGACATCATGAATCCTTCATCAGTAAAACCTATAGAAAGTTCTAACATCCATAGACAGGAAAAGTGTAGGGAGGAAATATTGGCAGCACGTGAGGCAAAGAAAGCAGCAAAATTGGCTAGGAATAAAAATAAATTGGTGCCTACATCTGAAGATGTTGCAGCTGCCAAGACACAGTCTACAGCTGGTTCTAGCAAAAGCATACAACAGCCAAAGCCTACCACTGATGCAGGCAACCATGAGATTGAATGTCTGACAGAGGCTGAGTCAGTTTCTAAGAACACATTCCTAGGGCCAGGCGTGAAAAATCTTCATAGTCCTTTGAGAGATACTAGTCAAGAAAAGTCAACAGCTGAGAACAACATGCCCATGAAGAAAACAGAACTGAAGAGAATGAAAGATGAAGTTCCACAAGTAGAGAACAAAGTTGCCACTGGTAGCATGAAGGAAGGTAACGCAAGTGGAACAACTCAGATACTGGGAGAGGAAGTGAAAGAGACTGGTCATGGAGCACAGTCCTTGACAGTATTACCAACCCCAAAGAACAAGGCAGAACTACGAGCTGAAAGGCGAGCAAAACAGGTAAACAGTTTGTAATAATCTAGAGGAAAAATAAATTGACAGAACCTAAGAAATTTTAGCTTTTGAAGGCGGTGAATACTATGAAGATAAGATATTCTTGGATGTGATACCATATAGTCGTGTGTAGACAGGTAGTAGCATTTTGGAGTAATCTTACAGTCTTTGTCTCAGATAGAGGCAGCAAAGTTGTTTCAAAACATTGGTACCTATCTAGACTCCGCTTCAAAAGTAATGCATTGTATAAGGGTGGAGGATTAGATAAGGGGAAATGGTGGTGTGGTTGGGGTGACTGTGGGCATGAGGGCAGTATGAGCTCATGTACTTCAAAGTGCTATATAACAATTAAGGAAACTATGTGCTGTACCCAAGGCCAAGCAGTAAACTAACCTGCATCACCTCTTTGTACATTGTGTGAACAAATGGACTTGGCCATGCACATGACTCTGTCCATGAGAACAGAAAAGTGTTTCTGACTGCATAGCACATGGTCTGACTAGACTGCACAGCATCACATACTACTAGAACCTAAGCATTTTGGATTATGGATTCTGTCAACAGAATCAGTTTATAAACTTATTGCAGAAGCAGTTCATAGCATAATGTAGGCTTAATTAGTGATATTACACCAACTGCTGGATAATTTCGTTTCAGTGACGTGTGAGAATGGTACATATTGTGTATTGTAAACTGGTTGAGACTGGTTGGTTGTGGGGGGG
Organism: Reticulitermes speratus; assembly: GCA_021186555.1. Lineage (NCBI taxonomy): Eukaryota > Metazoa > Arthropoda > Insecta > Blattodea > Rhinotermitidae > Reticulitermes > Reticulitermes speratus. Next base: position 20,203,685 of record JAJKFL010000427.1, on the reverse strand, counting down.
AGGGGGGGGGGGTTTGCTTGAAGACACTGATGCTGGCATGGAAAGATGCATGTCTTGTATGAAAAAGAGATAAAGTAAATATGATGTAGTTGGAATCTCTACTAATGGAAATTATGAACAGTTTTTTTTATCATTAAATGACACAAACATTAATTTCTAATTACTGACTTTCCCATATATTGTCTTTGTTCATTTAATGATGCTGTCAGTGTCTCAAACTGTATAGCATCCATGTGCCATGCAGATTGAAGTGTTTGAAATACTAGTACATATCGTAACTAAGGACTTGTTAGTATGCCGAAAATTGTGAATGTGGTTATAAGCAAAATGTGTTCTAAGGTATAATGGCATATTACTAAGCTTTACAGTTATTAATTTGGATGTGTTCAGACTATGGCAGGGGTGTCCATCCTTCTTGTCAAAGGGCTACAGCTGTTATTGTGGGCTGGTTCACGGGCTGCATGTATAATAATCGCAATAAGTGTCGTACCTAACAGACTAAATTAGTGTGTAATTTTTATAGCATATATGAAATTTATAAATGTGGACACAGACCACATGCGACCTGTGGCCTATGGGTTCGACACCTGTACTTTGGGGGTGTGATTCCATATAATGCTATGGGTGGTTACCAGTGCTTTGAGTTTGGGGGAGCCTGCTTCTTCTGTCTTCAGGGCAGAAGTCAAATCTTATGTAGGTTATATATAGTTCCTTTCTGTACTTCCAGGCCAGTGCAAGAATATTACCTTAAAATAGACATGTTTTCTTTTACATCCCTTCTGCCCATCCAAAATTCAACCTCTGGCATCCCCGTCGCGAGGGGGGGCGGGGTAACATCTATAGGCAGCTAACAGGCAATGGTTCACCCAAGCCAAGGTGTGAGGCATCATGCCAAGGGCTGCATGGCACTGGGATGGTGATAGCAGTGCCATTAACGATCCTCTCAGGGCACCAGGCAGCACCCCGTTGTATTTATGCCTTCCACTCGTAAGGGGCTCAGCGGGTGGTGACTATTATTTCCCCATTACTCGTGGGACTTTTACGGAGAAAACATGAAATATAAAACCTATCAAAAGCAGGGACGCTATGGTACAGAAGGACCTGCCTAGTTGTGCTCAACAGGGGGCCAGCCAGTCTGACGAACCACCCCAGGGAGCTGGTATTGCCAGCAAACCTAGGGACATTGAGCATCTGACAAAAGTCAAGGACAAATGTGCACAAGATGTCCCGAAAATGTAAATTTATTCAAATTAATCTGCGGTGACGGCACTCCTTTGCCGAAAACTTGCTGTAGGGGAGATAGATATAGCACTTATTCAGGAACCCTGGGTTTATGGGGACTGAGTAAGGGGGTTATGCAACATAAGGGGGACATTGTTGTTTTCTGCTGGACCTGGTATTGCTCCTAGATTCTGCATTTTTGTCAGGAACACAGTTCGGTCCTTTCCACTGTCAGAGCTCTGTTCTAGGGATTTGATGACGGTGAGGGTGACTTACTATAGAGGAGGGAGCTTACCTCCCTATGATTCAGACGAACCACCCCCGTCAAAGGGGTTAAGGGAAGTTGTTGACTGCTGCAGTGGGAATAAATTGCAGCTCATCGTTGGCTGTGATGCCAATGCACACCACATTATATGGGGGAGCACGGCTGTCAATCCACAAGGCGAATGCTTAATGAAATATTTGGTTAGTACAAATCGCAATATTCTTAATAAAGGTAATGACCTTTTGTAATTAGTAATAGGAAGGTGGTTATAGATTTGACACTAGGGACTGACAAGATAGGGGACCTAGTGGCTAATTGGTATGTATCTGATGAAATCTCTTTGTCAGACCACAGATACATAGTATTTCAAATGGGTGACCTGGAAGTTACTAGGCTCTCATCGCAACCCCAAGACAACCAATTGGGAATTCTGTCGGGAAGACCTAAAGGTAAATCTAGGGGTTGTACCAAGTGTTATACACTCGGTGCGGGATGTAGAGCTGGCTGTTGACATGTTGCAACAGGCCATCCTCTCGTCCTATCACCAAAACTGTCCAGCCAGGGTGGCTCTCTTGCCAAGGATGGTTCCTTGGCAGAACAAAGGCTTGAGCCACCTTAAAGCTTCAACAAGACGGCTTTTTAATCAAGCTAAAAGGACTGGTGACTGGAAATCGTATAAGATGACCCTCACCTGTTACAACAAAGAGATTAGAAAAGCCATTGGAGGGACTACTGTCGGGGGATCGAGGGTGTACCTGACAGGGCCAGACTCATGAGGATCATGGCCAGTCAGTCGGCCAACAGGGTGAAATCTATTAAACTACTTGATGGCTGATACACACAATCTGGAAAAGAGACCCTGAGGGAACTATACAGAGTTCGTTTTCCATGGTCTGCTGGAGAAGATGTGACCTTGGAAGGACAGGGGCAGCCAAACCTGAGAGAATTTGCTGCTCACAGGAAGGAGTGAGAACTGTCTAAAAAGCTCATTGATCAGTTTAAAATAAGATGGGCGATTAGCACATTCAAACCATTTAAATCGGCAGGGACTGATGGAATTGTACCTGCTCTCTTGCAACAAGGAGTTGAACACTTAACAACTCATCTGTGCCATATCTTTAGAGCCTGCCTAGCAAGAGGGTATATACCCAAAGCTTGGAGGCAGATCAAGGTGACATTTATCCCTAAACCCGGGAAGGCCAACTATACCAAGGTTAAGGCATATTGTCCTATTAGTCTGTTGTCCTTCATGCTGAAAACGATGGAAAAATTGGTGGACAGGCATATTAGGGACGAGATTTTGGGGCTACATCCCCATAATCGATACCAATTTGCCTACCAACCAGGAAGGTCTACTGAAACTGCACTGCATCATGTGATCACACATAGAGGAAGCAGTGGAAAACAGGGAAGTTACACTTGGAGCTTTCCTAGATGTTGAGGGAGCTTTTGATATCATCTCATTTGACATCATAACAAAGGCTGCCAAATGGCATGGGCTTGGAGACATGATCTGTCGTTGGATTGGCTCCATGCTGGGTAGCAGGTAAATCACGCTTGCAGGAGAAACTCTGGAGGGGTCTGTGACCAGGGGCTGTCCATAGGGGGGCGTTCTATCGCCTCTGCTATGGAGCCTGGTTGTGGACGAACTCATAGGAGGATTCAATTGGAGTGGCTACTATACACTAGGACACGCAGATGACATTGCTGTCCTTATCCACAGGAAATTCCCAAACACTGTCTCAGAGCTTCTACAGGAGACTTTCAGTATGGTACAACAGTGGTGTGATACAACAGCTGTCTATCATTCCAGAAAAGATGGTGATAGTACCATTCACCCAGGAGAGAGATTTAAGGGGCCTGAAGGAACCAACCCTCTCTGGACACACTTTGCAGCTGACTACCGAGGTCAAGATACCTTGGACTTATTCTGGACAAGGGATTGACATAGAAGGCACAGCTGAAAAATGTGATGAATGAGGTCTACAGGGCTTTTTGGACCTGTAAGGGCACATTTGATAAAATCTGGGATCTGAAACCCAGGGTGATGCAGTGGATCTACACCATAGTGATCAGACCTGTATTGACCTATGGGTCCACAGTTTGGTGGTTGAGGGTCAGATACAATGTCAGCAGGACAGAGCTTAGTAAGATACAGAGGTTAGCCTGTCTGGCTACTACAGGGGTGATGAAGACGACCCCAACAGCTGCAATGGAGGTCCTCCTGGGCCTTCCTCCTCTTCATGTGATGATTGAGTCAGAGGCCCAGGCAGGGATCTACAGGCTAATGTGTAACCTACAGTGGAAACCTAAATCCTCTAACTTTGGTCACACCAAAAAATCTCAGGATATAGAGTATGAACCCATCCTACAGATGGGATCTGACAGGATGCTCCTGAGATATGCATACCACAAACCATTCAGAGTCAAGTTCCCTGACAAGTGTGAATGGCAGAATGAGTTCAACCCAGACAACAAAGGGGCCTGGTCTGGTACACAGACGGGTTCAAGACCAATAAAGGCACTGGTGCTGGTGTGTATAGATGGGGCTTGAGAAGGGGGCACAGCTTCAGTCTTGGGCTCCATACCACGGTATTCTGGGCTGAAATATATGCCATTAAGGCTTGTATAATGGAGAATATAGAAAAGGGCTACACAGGTAGGAACATCTATATTCTTTCTGACAGTCAGGTAGCCATCAATGCCCTTGACAGCTTCCAGATAAATTCCAAATTAGTCTGGGACTGCCATCAGTCCCTGGTGAAACTGGCAGAACATAACAGGATCCAACTGGTATGGGTGCCCTCTGCAAAAAAAAAAAAAAGTTGGTGAATTGCTCAATGTGAGCACAAACCAGCTAAGAATAATTACAGTGTTGCTAACAGGACACTGTAATTTAAAAGGACACCTATTTAAACGGGCTGGTAAACAGTCCCGAGTGTAATAGATGCAAGCATGCATCTGAAACGGCCTCACGTGTGCTTTGTGACTGTGAGGCTTTGGCCACATTAAGATTCAGGCACCTGGGTCGTCATTTTATGAAACCAGGTGACTTGGAAGACATCTCTGTCAGTAAGGTACTGCACTTTGTTCAAGGTGTGGGACTGCTGAATGAATGAGCTAAAGGGTTGCACAAAAGATTGATAATGGTCGAAGTGCACGGGTCACTGTGTGCCCGCCCTTCCGTATTCTATTCTGTTCTATTCTACATCCCTGCTGATTCATCATTCTATCATGTTTAATTTAATGCTGCATCATCTGAGCAGATGAACTATGGCATTACTTGAGAAGCTGGTAGAAAATGTTTCAGTCCATACAGTTGGTATTTACAGTTATATACTGACCAAAGCAGTTTATTATGTAGCAAGAAATGGAACTATTTATTCAACAGAATGTGTTGTTATGTGACCTCACCATTCTATTTTTTAGACATAGAATTTAGCGCTGTCTGAGCATAGAGAGTGTTTGGTGACTGGCCTTGGTTGGGATATAGTATTCCATAAGTGACTGACTTTATGGAACAGAGTCCTATGTAAGACGTTGATAGTTGCCAGGCTAATCAAATTATGCACCATAGTTTTGGGGAGATGCCAGCTGTTGCTGCCAGTGAAGTATGTCACACACCCAGGTGGCAGGGGATTACCAGTGATGACATAAGAGGGGACAAATTTACAAGAGAAAGCAAAAAGAAAAATACAGATAACATAACAACACAATCATATGGCTTCAGTAAAAGTATAATGAAAAAGAGCAATACAATATACAGATGTGTAACCAGAATGTAGGGTAGGGTGGTATAATTAGGGTAGTACATATTCTGTCATGTACAAATGGCCACCTTAAGACACAACTCTCAGTCTAATCAAATAAGCATGGCCCAACAGCCAAGTCAGAAAATAGCTTTACTAAGTCATTCAGAGAATGAAAGCAATTTAAAATCAGAAGAAATCAGCAGGCAGAAATTTATCTACAAACACTAATATTATTAGTAACTTTTCACCTTGGGACTTTGCTTTGTTGTGCTGTTGCAGAGTCATTTCATTCCTAGCCATCCAGGCTTCAAAATGAAATTTTGGTCACACTGAATGTCTATTTGCCAAGACAAAATTTCCAGGTCAGTGACTGTTGTCATTGTCAGTTGTGAACTACCTGCTGACTTAAGATCCAGTGCAGGTTGGTCATGTGGATCTTGATTATCCATGAGGGGAAATGGGATGGGGTAAGAGATGAGATAAACCAGGATTGCTGGGGAGGGAAAAAGTGGTACAGCCACAAAACCTTAGTGATATGACTCAGTCCTGTACCTTCTGTGGAACTGAAAGTTCATTACAATGTTCGCAAGATCTCGCCATTGATTCCTCTCTATTTCTGTATATCTTATCCTCTTTTCTATGCTGAAGTTTTCCAAGTAGTGTTTTTCTTTCACATTTTTTAACTAAAATTTTATGTGTCATTCTCATAATGCCCTTCCGCACTACATACTCTGCCTGTCTTATCATTGTTTGTTGTTCTAATAATGTTTGATGGAAGTAGTGTCACAGCATGGCTGTGTTCTGTGGTGCAGGAACAGCAGCGCACTCTCAAAGCAGCCCAGCAGCAAGCTAAGGTATCTCAGGCAAAGTCAACAGCCATGGTGACCACTGTGAATTCGAAAGAAAAACAGCCAGGGAAGGATGTAGGAAATGAAGTAAGGTTGCATGTATGTAAACTGTCTCCTAATTATGATGCATGTTTTATTTCTGAGGCTAACCCTATGAAGACATTAATATAAATTATATGTAACAGTTCATTTCCTACCTTACAGAGAATATAGTCCATGTCCATTATAATGGCAGACCATTTATTGCTGTATAGGGATAAATCACTGTTTATTGTGAGACTTGTACAAAACATATAAATACACTGTGTGGCAAAATGCAGTGTTTCTTAATCCTTGTGCCATAATTAAATGCTCAGTGTGATGTGCAGGTGACTGGAATTGAAATCAGAGCTGCATAAGTTAGGCCAGTAATGGCCGTCATGTACACCTGACATTTGGCATTTGGAGCATCACACTGCATGATGTGTATACCTGATGTTCGGCGCCAAAGAGCTGACATTACAGCAGGTGGTACATATAGTTACCACTGATTTAATTGGTTAAGAAAATTGATATAGGCCTACATGTCATAAACTTATCTAACAGCCAAGGAAAAGATTCATTGTCAGAGTTGTTGGTAACATTCAAAGTCATGAGTTTGAGGTTTCCAAAACTACAAAGGTTTAGTTTATGGACTTGGTTGTGACACTGTAGCATTGCAGATGGTTATCAGCATACAGAGGAATCTGCAGCCTACATTTAAACATTAGCAAACTAGTCAGGAAATTTCCTAATGCCATTCTGATGGAAGTGGAGTTTGGTTGATTAGATATCTGTGTAATGACATTTGATGTAGGCTGAGGGTGTCTGAGAATAGGTGCTGAGGAAGATATTTCTGCCTAAGAGGATAGAGGTAACAGGGGACTGGAAGAAATTGCATAATGAAGAGCTTCGTTTGTTGTACTCTTCACCAAACACTGTTTGGGTGATCAAATCCAAAAGAATGAGAAGGTTAGGGCATATGGCATGTTTGGGGGTGAGGAGGGGTGCAGACAGGGTTTTGTTGGGGAAACTTGAGGGAAATAGACCAGTTCGAAGAGATGGGAATAGATGGGAGGATAATGTGAAAATGGATCTTAAAAAATAAGATGCTAGGACAGGGACTGGGGTGATCTGTCTCAGGATGGTGACAAGTGGGGGGGGGGGCTTGCGTCAACATGGCAATGAACCCTTGGATTCATAGAACGTTGGAATTTCTTGGCTAGCTGAGGAACTGTTAGCTTCTCAGGAAAGACTCTGCTTCATGAAGTTAGGAATGGAATTTTGCTATACAGTTCTACAAACCAGAAGACCTCAATCTAACCCTTCACTGCTGTGAAGATTGCACATCACACATCACTTAATGTTGTCAGTAATTGATACAGTGGATGTTGCAGTTCTTTGTGCCAGAACTTTGTATAATACTTTTATTTCCAGTTGCTCTTTAGTCTGTTGTGATCCACAAATTACATGTCCTTCCATTTTTCTGTGTTGGAACTCGAGGGTAGTGCTGAAGGAAAACTCATTATTTTGGTTGATTGTACTTGTAAATTTGATGACATGGAAGCTGTCAAGGGCAAGGCCCTTCATGACATTGTGTGACTTTGGAAATTTATATGTTATATCAAGTGGAGAGTGCTGTAAATGTCTTGTTTGTCAGAAAGAGCAGAGAATATAAATTTTACAGTTTAGTATCTTGCAGTTTGCATTATATATATATATATATGTATATATATTATATATATTAGCCATTTTTGGTCCTGTGTTCCGTATATGAATTAAGGTAGCACTTCAAAAACTTTTTTAAAGCCATGGACTGTGTGGGTGACTGTCCTTCGCCATATGGACTGTCTCATTTATTACAGTTGCCTACTGGGTTAACTATATTTAACAAAACTTTATTATTTGGTTATGTTTTTGGTTTAGCTGTTTCCTGATGTACATGTTCTTGTATGTTTGAGAATCACCTGATTCTATTCTTAAACATTATTCCCTGAATTGTTTGGAACATATGTATGTGAGAAATTTGGGGATTATGAAATACTTTTATTAAGGAACATTATAATGAGAACTGTTTCCTCCAAAAGAAAACTGTGCTGAATTGCCACACTTGAAGTCAGTTTTATTTTTCAACCGTACAGTCTCCATCTTTGTGCAGTCACAACTGGGACATATATTGCCCTTCACATACTTAGGGACTTAACAGAGGGGTGCACAAATCCTGGACAACTGAATTCTGCAAGGTGGCACCCAATATTTTCAGCATAATTACTGAAGCTTTTTTTACCAACAAAAATGTGTATCAGGTCACATGCACTGAGCAGAAAGTGGCAGATTACAGTGAGGTTCACAGGTCACTCCAAAAGACGTGAAAGGAAGTAATTATCAATATAACTCTATAACTCCGTGGAGCAGAGTCCTTGAGAAGCTAACAGGTTGTCAGCTAGTCAAGAAATTTACCACGTTTTATGGAACCCGAAGGTTCATTACCGCACTCACAAGAGCCCGCCACCTGTCCCTATCCTGAGCAAAAGTAATTATCTAGTAAATGAAAAAAATGTGACTTTTTTGTTTCCTGTTTCTCTGTTCTTCATGTTGAGTTTTGTGCCAAAGGCCTTACAAAGAACACACAAAGAATCTACTCCACACACTTGCCAATTTGTGCAGCAGTCGCAGGTGTTAATTTGAAATGCAGGCAGTGTGACAGAGTTTTGAATGCAATTTGAATTCTCATTCCAAATGGTTTTTTGATCACATGAATGTGCTGTAATGTCTTAATTTCAGCTTTATCCCTTTGTTAAATTCTTAGCTACTACACATGTTTGGATATTGGATGAGGAAAGAAATAATATCCTGCCTGAAGAACAGTTACTTTTTCTGTTTTGTTTGTTTTATAAGAATCCTGTATTATGTTATGATGAGCTGGGATAGTAGTGGCTGGATAGTATGGGTTTGCTTCCTGGCAGGGGCAAGAGATTTTTCTCTTGTCCAAAATGTCCAAATGGCTCTGGGACGAGTTTTTTCCCTTGGGAGAGGGGGAGGGGGAGGTAAATAGCTGGGGCATGAAGTTGACTACTCATCCCATCTAATGCTGAGGTTAAGAATGACTAGAGCTATAGTTCATGTCCCCTTGTATGCCTTCATACTATGGCCAGGGACATCTTTATTTTTATGTACATAGGTACAGATTATTCCATCTAACACAACATTTTTATTGTTATTTTCAAACGCTGCATGTTTCAATTGAAAACGATCATCAGGTGTTCTATAAAATCTTAAAAATCAAGTAAAAATGTTTTTATTTGAGAGATATCTCATATATAACAATGTATATGTTACAATAATATCGTAGTTTTAATGGTATAACATGTAGGTAGACGGTTATGTAAATTACTATGATGTTCTTTAAAATATCTTTAATTTTATTCATTTTTATGACCTACTTTTTGAAATGCAGTTAAAGATTAAAAATTAAACTTAAAATTTAATTGGTAAGTGCCCATATATTGATTGAAGTAAATGGCTGGCCACTGGTCTTGGTTATTGATTTTTCTGTTGTGTAGCGCAGATAAGTCTTGCATGTGTTACTGTGAATTTATTTTGTTGATGTGCTGCTTAGGTTTTTATATGTTATGTTTGCCTTCATCAGTTACTTTGTCATGCTATTATCAGTTCTCAGTTTTACTTCATTTCTTGTATTTTTTTCTCTGTGCTACCGATGTTTACTATGCAAGTGGCAGCCACTTGCGTTACTGGTATCTATATGAATAATGATAGACACAACAAGATGGATTCCATTAAATTAATCGTTAGTTTTATCTTTACCTCTTATGTTACTCTTTTATTGTGCAAGTGCTATACTTAAATGTGTATGCTACGTGTACAGGAGGTCTGTATGTCTTTAGTATGTGGTTCTTTATGTGTCCTTACACTGAAGGTTAGCAACAAGGTTGTGGGGCCTGTCCAGGTTACCAGGCCAAAGACGTTGGAGCACAGAGTCAAGTTGTTTAATCATCTGTATCATGAGAGGGGACCTTTGGCTTTCACCAAAAATTTGATGTAAGTACGTGTGTTGTCCTCACTGTCACCAGAAGTAAACTTGGTTCAGAGAAATTATGAACGCAGATTCTCCCATATGTCTACCTAGCAGCTGCTTCTAGTGTTAGGGTGTGGGAGCAGGTGGTGTCTCTACATTTTAGAAATATATATATCTTTCTTTTCTACATTACATAAGGGGCATCTTCCTCTTTCTACACCTCTCCTTATTCCCTTCAGTTTCCAAATTCTCAGTTGAAACCATGCTAACCAAATTCTGTCATTCAGATTACACCAGTCTGTATACAGTTCTCTCCCCCACTCTTATTCTGTATTCAAGTATGAGACTAAAGATTTCTTTTCTCTCATTATTTCTTTACTTGGCTGTGTTTGAATATTGTTACATCTGGTTTCTATTATTTGACATATATCTTTGAAATCTCCACCTCTCTCTAAACAAATGTGTCCCAATCCAATTAGGTAAAAAATATAGAAATGTTTCTTTGTCTTCTGTGCACTAAGCTTCCAAGATGCTGCCAGGTTGGATATATTTCCAGCAGTGTTGCTATAATCATTCAAATTCTCTGGAGTAGCACCTCATAATATTTGCTTTATAGTCCTGACTACATTGTCAATGGCCTGCAGAAGAGAAGTATATAGTAGACCAATAGTAATATACATTTGTTAATGGATGCTGTGTGCCTACTGCATTGTATTTAGTATTTTATGTGCAGGGTGTGGCAGGAAGTGCTGACACATTTCATATTTTAATAATACCTAAAATCTGCACTGACCACCATTGCTTCTTGGACTGGTGTGCCAGTTGCCAACAAAACTCCAGTGATCGCTGCTGACCTTGAGAACTAGCATGCACACTAAAATTTAAACTCATAACAATTATGGCCTCTTCCTCCCCCTCCTCCTTCTCCAAAGTGCCCATCAGCAGAAGCTCTGGATGCACCACAGTTTTAAGCTTATTGTGCAGCCCTAAGTATTTTATTCAGCACAACTTCATTAATCCTGTGCCTCTTACAAAGAGACACAGGTCTTTTAATAAAGCCGTGCTTATATCTTTTGGTTCAGCAAACAGCTTCCCAAAGAACTTATAGCGCTGACGAGCCAACGCCTTGCAGCAATAAATAATGTGGTGTATGGTTTCAGTCTCCAACCTGCAAAATCTGCAGGTAGGATCTCCATCAAAGAGGCCCATAATATTCAGGTGCCTCCTCACAGAAGCATGGCCTTTGAGGAATGCAGCTACCAATCTTAGTTGATGCCTGCTTAGTTTAAGTAGGTTGTCAGCTCTTTTCTTACATGGTCCACTAATAAAAGGTTGCCATGTCTATGACCTGGTAAATTATTCCAGGTAGTGCGATGTTGACACTTAATCCAGTTCTTAATAGCTTCTCTTGCTGAACACCTAGGTATTCTGGGCCGAGTAATGGTATAGCTGCTCCTCGTTTAGCAAGTTTATCAGCTTTTTCATTACCAGGAATGCCACAATGCCCTGGCACCCACACAAGGGTTACCTCATTCCAGCTTGCCAGTGCAGAGAGAGCATCCAAGCATTCTGCAACCAGTCCTGAAGTCACTTTTGGGCTGCTAAGTGCCTTCAGTGTGGCCGGGCTGTCAGAAAAAATAAGGATCCGCTTATGTCTATAAGCCCTTATATTTTCGCATGCACATTGGAGAATGGCATATATTTCGGTTTGAAAAACTATGGCGTATATACCCAAAGGGAAACTGAAGCTTCTCTCTGGTCTTTTGCCATAAATACAAGACCCTGTCCCTGAGTCAGCCCTAGATGCGTCAGTAAACCAGATTAGAGCGTCGTCAGAAAACACGGGATCTTTGTTTTTCCAATACTCCTGGTCAGTTATGACCATGAATTTTTTAGTTGTGATGGTCAACTGGTATGACGTAGTCTGACCACATATCTAGTAAAGTGTTGCCCACATTTTTCCAGATGGTTGGCAACCCTGACACTGCTTTAGGAAGACTCGGTTGCTCAAGTATGTGCAATCTATAGAATGCCATCCTCGCCTCCGCCAAGGTCATCAGGTCTAGCGGAGTCAGATTCAGAAGCACTTCCATTGCTGCAGTGGGGGCCGATTTCATAGCACCAGTAATGGCAAGACAGGCCATTCTCTGAATCCTGCCTAATTGAGTTTTAGTACTTTTTTGCTTGACCTTGGGCCACCAAACCAAGGCAGCATGGAAAATAGGTCTAATTACCCTAGTATAGAGCCAATGCACCATATTAGGTCTAAGACCCTATCTTTTACCATACATGCGTCTGGCCACTGAAAAGGTGGTCACTGCTTTTCTGATTATTTTCTGCAGATGTTGGTTCCAGTTAATTTTGTAGTCTAAAATCACTCCCAAATACTTAACCTCCCCCAGCATTTTAAGTTCCTTACCGTGAACTGTAAGAGGTCCCTAAGTCCTCCACTTCCCTTCTATTGGTAAAAGGAACTATGGTTGTTTTATGAGGGCTAATATTTAGACCCTCTTTAACAGCCCAATTAACCACCACGTCCAGAGCGCCTTGCATGAGTTCCCTGACAGTGTGTGCAAATTTGCGTTGGACTATTGATGACAATATCGTCGGCATTGCCAAATGTGCTAAAGCCTAGGTCATTGCTTTCAACCAGAAGCCTTTCAACAACTAAGTTCCACAAAGGGGAGACTAAACTCCTTCTTGTGGACATCCCCCAACAACTTATGCAGTTAAATTATTGCCCATGAGGGAAGTATGTACCAGTCTGCTTTCAAGCATTGACCTGACCCACCTACAACAGGTTTCCTCAAGTTCACGCTCTCTTGCAGCTGTAGTAATTGCTTTAAAGGAGGTGATGTCAAATGCCCCCTCAATATCCAAGAAGGCACCCAGCGCAATCTCCTTATGACACAAGGGCTTTTCCAGTCTTTGTACAACCTGGAAAATTGTTGGTTCTATAGACATACCTGCTCTGTAGGCTTACTGGTATTGGTGAAGCGGTTTTTCAACCAAGACACCATCCCTGATATGTCTTACCAAGTAATTTCTCAAGTGTTTTGAGTATAAAGGACATGAGACTGATGGGTCTCAGGAACTTTGCCTGGGACAAAGGTTGCCCAGGTTTAGGTATAAACACCACCCTGGTATGCCTCCAGCTCATCGGGATAACCTAAGGCCAAACTGGCTCTCAGTAATACTAAAAATTTACCCACCAGCAGTTCAAAACCCTGCTGTAGCATGATGGGCATAATTCCATTAATGCCTGGGGATTTATAAGGTTGAAATGAGCAAATGGCCCTTTTCATTTTGTCGAAACTTATATCCCTTCTGAAAACCGCCCAGTCCCACCTGGATGCACTCCATTTTGGAAACTCCAGTTCAAGACCATCCCAGCCACCAGAAGGTTCTAGAAGTATTTTGAACCAGGGAAATGAACTCAGAGTAATTCCGCCAGAGTCTCATTCTCTGTTTTAGTATATTCTCCGTTTTCCAGCTGGAGAGAACTAACTGCATTTTGCCCATCCTTCGAGAGAATCTTCTGGAGTCTGGCACATTCAGGAGCCCTTTCAGTCTCCTCACAGTGTCTTCTCCAGGACTCTCCTTGGCCTGTCTGAGTGCCTTGTTATATTCAGTTAAAGATCTTTTGTAGTCAGTCCAATACCCTGAGTTCTTCGCAGCATTGAATAATCTGTGAACTTTCCTCCTTCTCTCTGCAAGGTCTTGGTTCCACCAGGATATGCTCCTGCTGTACTCCCTCACAAATGAAGGGCAGTTATCATTATATGCAGAAATAATAGCATCCTGAAACTGCCTTGCAGCAGTCTCTAGATCTATAAAGTTAGTGATCCTATCTTTCGTACCATGTAGATAACCTGCCAGGTCAGTTCTAAAAGACTCCCAGTCAGTCCTGCATGGATTATGATAGAATTCAGCTGAACTGTCAATTCCCGTAATACTGAATCGGATGTATCTGTGGTCCGAACAACTTACCTCCTCAGTTACATGCTAATATTTAATAAAATTGCCAGCATAGAAGGTGGCAATAGTAATATCAATAACTTCCTGCCTGTTAGATGTAACAAAGGTAGGTCTGTTGCCTTTATTCGTTATGTCCAAATCGTTTACCGAAATAAAATTAAACAGGGACTCACCTCTGTTGTTAATGTTAGAACTCCCCCAGGTTGTGTGATGTGCATTCGCATCACAGCCAATGATAAGGTGAGATCCATCAGCTCTGCATCCTGCCACCAGCCTGTCCATCTCCCTGGGGGGTGGGGGTTCAAGATCATCATATGGAAGGTATGCTGATCTGAGAATAATCTCCCTCGGCCCCGTGCCACACGACGTCTTAATTTTAACCTCCGTGAGATCCCTGGAACAGTAATGCATCAGCGGCAGTATCCGAAAGTCTTTCTTGACTAAAATATAGGTCCTATGATTCTGGTTGAATCTAATATGTTTAAGTTTTCCACCTACCTCTTTTAGACCTTTGACTTCCCCCATATAGGTCCAGGGTTCCTGTATGAGGGAAACCTTGCAGTTCCTCATAGCCACACAGAGGGCAGCCGAAGCCACCCTACTGTGATGAAGATTTACCTGCAACACCCTCACCCTCTGGCTTTTTCTTTTCATCCTTCAGGGTCCAAAAGATAACTCTTCCCTATTCCCAGAAGGCCTTAAAGTTTGATTTAACCAGTGCTTTGAAAGAGTCAGGGTCAATAGAGAAGGCCACTGTCTGTTCCTTCTCAGTAACCTTACGACTCATGATTGACCAATCTGCCATTTTTAACTCAGGATGCAGAATCCTGAGACGAGGTATGACAGTGGTAACCTCTGAAGTATCTGGGATGTGAACAAGCACCCTGGGTCTCTTATGGAGGTCTTTGGAGTCGACCACAGACAGCTCCGCACCCTCCCACAGCTCCCGAAGTCCACTTATTGTCTGCATCAGCCAGACCTTAGAGGATGCATTTGCACAGTTAATCCAAAATATACCCTGTGCAAATTTAGAATGTAGAAAGTGCGTCTTCCCTGAGGGGTTCGCATCCACAGCAGCTAAGATTTTTCCCTGAATAAGGTCATCTTGAGCCTGATCCAGTTTGACCTCAGGATGGCATTAATGAATAACTGCCATCTTGATTCCAACAACAGCTTCCTTATAAAACCCAGGTTGCACATGCATGCTCCTGCATTTTTTAGGTTGCTGTATTGTCAAAGGTGGGGTGCTTGAGTCAGAGTGGGGTGTTTTCATGCCCCCACTACTTCCTGCCACCACCTTCTCCTGAGATGAAGGAGTCTTTCTTGGAGGTTTTTCAATTGTCCAAGTTCCTTCCTTCATTTTTCTTGCTTTAATAAGCTTCTTCTGTTGTGCTCCTGAGAGTCTCTTGGTCAGCAGTCTAATCTTAGAGATGCCTGCAGCCAGGCTTAGAGCCTACGACCTCCGCGTGGGAGTCTTGTTGTAACAAGTCTGCAGCCACAACTGCTCCTTATTTGGGTTCATCAATTATTGTGTCCATTTTGGTCCCACGAGTACTGGAGAAATAACAGTCAACACTGGCACAGCTCCCTATACCAGTGCAAGGCTACTTACTCTGGGATGTTACGTGGTCTCCCAGAGGCTCTGTTAGAGACACATCACTCATGTGCCATGCACCCCTTCAGCATGGATTAAGGCAAGCCACACATAACAGCTTGGGATTGGGGAGTTGGTCCACGGTCCCCTATTCTTTATATTCGAAGACAGACCTGCCCCAGGGTTAGTCCAGAGACCATCCAGACCAGCCTCCGGACAGGTCCTCAGCCATCCGCCACCTGCCGATGTGCCCGGTAGCCACTCAAGCTCCGAGATTATGGCTACTTAAAATGTGTCAACATTTTCTGCTGCACTCTGTATGTGAGGAGATGGAAGCACAGTATCTTTAACACATTAAGCTGAGTAAAATGGTGTGTTATGTTCAGTAGCTTCAGTATGAGCATTAAAACAGAATACATTCTGCATGTAAAGTGTGTGATGAATAACTAATGAAATGGGTGAAGCATTTTGTTACCTACTGTTGGTAGTGCCATAGCTAATACAGTTATGTTCTGACTTATAACTGTGGAGACCCCATTTTTACCTAGGTTCATACATGTGGAATTTGTAGTGAATAAAGTTGCACTGGGACACGTTTTTGTGCAAGAATTTCAGTTTTCCTCTTCCTGGTTATCATGCAGCAGATTCTCCATACACTGTGTTTTCAGGACTAACTAGTAGATAGGTAGAAATAGCCTAAGCGGGTGATATTCCAAGAAACCTACCACTGCTGTTTCATTTGTCATTTGGTGTGGGTACAGCAAGCCCATTGGAAGCTACAGATCAAACGGACTGTGTCTCACCCACCTCTGACAACGGGAATAATAACTCCATACCATTGAAAAGATGCTTCTTAGGTGGAAAATATTTGGATGCTAGCATTTTTAAGTGGAATAAAAGTATATTACATGTATGGGAACATTTTTTAAACAGTAGTTTCAATTTTCCCATTAATATTCAAAGTCCTGCCACTATAATCAGTGACAGTGTTAATTTAATCATTTGGCACCAGAATTTAAATGAGAGCTACATAAGGAGACCATTAAATGGCCATCATCTATACCTGACATTTGTCGTTTTGAGCATCATATTGTGGGACATGTATACCTGACATTAGGTGCCAAAGAGTTAAAAGAAAACAAAGTCTCTGTTGTCAGATAGGTTGTGAGTGTGGTGAGTATTAAAACAATGATTATCTGTGATACTGTGCAGTTTGCTATGTAGATACCAGTGTTATGGAGGAATCTGTGTAGAAGGCTGTCCGTTGTGAAGGTGGAAGCAGCATTGGTACCCACGTACCAAATTACGTAACACCATACCACAGAAGACCTATAACCTCTGTACATGGGCCAGTGTGACAGCATAAACTTCTTTAATTACTTAGGGGCAGTAAAGTGTGTTTAAAAAGAAAGTGCATATTATGAAGCAGTGTCTGTACTGTACTTGTAGCTTTGTACAGATCCATTTTACATTTTGATACATGTGTGTATATATGGGAGCCAGGATAGTGTAGTGACTTGTTACAGGCTGGGTGGTCCATGGTTCAGATTCCAGTACGGACACGAGCTTTTCTGTCCTCCAAAACTCTGCAGACTGACTCCGGGGCCCACTGAGCCTTCTGTTTGATGGGTAACGGGGTTCTTTCCCTGGGGCGTGAAGTTGACCACTTGCCTGCATCTAGTGCTGAGGTTAAGAATGAGTGGAACTGTACCGCTTTTCCCCCTGTATGCCTTCGTGTCATGTACAGGGACACCTTTACCTTTCACCTGTGTGTATGTATTTTCAGGTTGTGTGGTCATGACTTACATCCAGCGGTAATGAGGCTTGGAATGCAGTATGCTGACAGGGTGGTGGTGGGATCAAATGCTCGATGCATTGCGCTGCTTAATGTCTTAAAGCAGGTAAGAGGTGAAGTGTTACAGTGCAGCTGGTTATTGTTATTATTGTTGCTGTTGAGTTCAAGAATGAGAATGATGATCTAAAAACAGTGTATCAGTTGGAATTGTAGGAACTAACTAACTAACTCCATGGAGCAGAGTCCTTCTTGAGAAGCTAGCAGGTCGTCAGCTAGTCAAGAAATACCCCGCATTTTATGGAACCCGAAGGTTCATTACCGCACTCACAAGAGCCCGCCACCTGTCCCTATCCTGAGCCATATCAATCCAGTCCATTCCCCCCCCCCCCCATCCCACTTCTTGAAGATCCATTTTAATATTATCCTCCCATCTATGCCTGGGTCTTCCAAGTGGTCTCCTTCCCTCAGGTCTCCCCACCAAAACCCTGTATGCACCTCTCCCCTCCTCCATACGTGCTACATGCCCCGCCCACCTCATTCTTCTCGATTTGATCACCCGAATAATATTTGGTGATGAGTACAGATCATTAAGTTCCTTGTTATGTAGTCTTCTCCATTCCCCTGTTACCCCGTCCCTCTTAGGCCCAAATATCCTCCTTAGCACCCTATTCTCGAACACCCTCAGCCTATGTTCCTCCCTCAGTGTGAGAGACCAAGTCTTACACCCATACAAAACAACAGGCAAAATTATAGTTCTGTATATTGTAATCTTTGTATTTTTGGATGGCAAACTGGAAGACAGAAGATCCTACACCGAATGATAACAAGCACTCCCCGACTTCAATCTGCTCTTAATTTCTTCCTGAATGGAATTTCGATTTGTTAGGGTTGTTCCCAAATATTTGAACTGTTCCACCCTTTCAGAGGATTTATTATCTACTTTATGTTGTGATTTTGTCCTGCATTCTGATTGCAAGACATGACCATGTACTTAGTTTTCTCAGCATTTACTTCTAGACCAATCTCCTTACTAGCGACTACCAAAGCTTCTATGATTTTCTTTATAGCATGTACGCTTCCACCCAATATATTAACATCATCAGCATAAACTAGAAGCTGATGTGTAGCATTTAATTTCAAGCCCTCCTGGTTTGCCTGAACCCTCCTAATGGCATATTCCAAAGCAAAGTTGAAAAGCAATGGCGATAAAGCATCTCCTTGTTTCAAACCATTCTTAATAAGAAATGTATCAGACAAATGTTTGCCTACCCGGACTCTGCTATAGGTTTCATTTAGACACATTTTTACTAGCCTTACTAGTTTCATAGGGATACCAACTTCAATGAGAATATTATACAAGACCTCCCTCCTAGCTGAATCATAGGCTTTCTTGAAGTCTATAAATAGCTGATGCACTGTCTCATTGTATTCCCATTTTTTCTCAAGTATTTGCCGAATGCAGAATATATGATCAGTAGTCGACCTGTTACGTCTAAATCCACACTGATGCTCCCCAATAATTTCCTCTGCATATGGAGTTAACCTTGACAGAAGGATGTTGGATAGAATTTTGTATGTGGTTGACAAAAGTGATATGCCTCGATAATTACTGCAATCTGTTTTATCACCCTTCTTATAAATAGGTACAATGATTGACTCCTTCCACTGCTCAGGCAATTCCTCTTTATTCCAAATAGAATTAATAAGTTTATGGATCTCAGAGCGAATTGTCCTACCTCCTGCTTTAATCAGTTCTGCTGGAATTTGATCAATACCTGGTGATTTGTGCCTTTTTAACTTTTCAATAGCCATCTCAACCTCAGAGTCACTGGGCTCAGGCACCAGTGGCTGTGCTGTATGTATTTCAGTCTGCCTAACATCATTAACCCCATGTACATTCAATAGCTGAAATAAATGATTCCTCCACCTAGCCAAAATACTGTGGGAGTCTGCAACCAGATCACCCTTCTCATCCTTTACTACATTATTTCTGGGCTGGTAACCCTTCTTAAAGTCATTGATGCCCCTATACAAGTTTCTGATATTCTTGTTCTTACTGTTTGTTTCAAGTTTTTTAATTTTAGCTTTCAGATATTCCTTCTTTTTGTTCCTGAAATGTCTACTAGCTTCATGTCTTACATTGTTCAGATTATCTACATTACTTTGGTTTGGATTCTGTAACCACTGCATTTCAGCCAGCTTCCATTGATCTAAAATTTTAAACATTCTTCGCCAAACCATGGTTTATGCTGCTTCCTTTCATACAGCCCTAGACTCTCTTTAGCTGAGATTTTGATACTGTCTTTTAATGTTTTCCCAAGCCCTATTTATGTCCTCACTGACATTTAAGTTCTCCAAAGCTGCAAACCTCTTTGAGATCTTTATCTGATACTGTTTCCCAACCTCTAGTTCACTTAGCTTCTTGGGATTAAATCTCTCCGCATCAAACTTCTGTGCTGCTTGTTTAATTACAGCCAGTCTTTCCCTAACTTTTGCAACCACCAGATAGTGATCAGTATCACAGTCAGCTCCCCTGAAAGATCACACATCGAGTATACTTAAATGTCATCTATCTATCAATACATGATCAATCTGATTATGAGTCTTCCCATCAGAAGAGGTCCAGGTGTATTTATGAATATTTCGGTGTGGGAACATCGTGCTCTTAACAACTAGATTTTTTGATGTGGCAAAGTTTACAACTCTAACACCATTATCATTACTATCTTCATGTAAACTATCATTCCTGATCATCAGTTTGAAAGTATCCTACCTCCCCAGTTTTGCATTAAAATCTCCTAACAGAATTTTCTTATGGTACTTAGGAAAATGATTGAATACCTGTTCTGATTCCTCATAGAAACTGTCCTTTGAGTCATCACTTTTCTCCTCAGTTGGTGCATGCACATTCAGAACAATGATATTACACCAGCGACCTCTCAGCACCATATATGACATCCTATCACTAACAAACTCTACTGTCTTAATTGCTGATACTATTCTCTGATGTACAAAGAAACCTGTTCCCAATTGATGACCTTCATTTCCTTTTCCATAGAAAAAGTATAATCCCCTTCTGTTACTGTGCTTCCTTTGTCCCACCTAACCTCCTGTACACCCACTAAATCTAACGTATGCCTTGCTAATTCCCTGGCCACTGTCATAAGTGACCCTGACCTATACAGGTCCTCACGTTCCATGTCCCAAATCTCATTTTCCTATTCCGTTGCTTAAGTTGTACCAGAATTGTAAGAACATAGTTGGATATATCACAGCTACTCCCAGTTACTGAGAGTAGGTGTTTCTAAGGGGTCCATCAGAGTAGGTGTATTACCCATTTCCCATCTCCTGAGAATGACAGCAGAACTGGCTTCCAAAATGTGCTTCATTTTTTAGGCTACATTAGACTCTTGTGGCTGTGGTACAGTGGTGAAAAAAATACATTGGCCGTCATTTGGACCCTTTGGCACTGGAATTAAATGCCCATTATGATCTGCAGAAAGCCAGAATTTAAATGTGGACTGCATAAGATGAGATGTAATTATGTAACATTTGGCATTTTGTGCTTCAGATTGCATGTTACATATGTGTAGTGTTTGGCACCAACAGGTTAAATGAACCAAATTGTAATACTGCCCTGTCATAGCAGTTATAGATTTTCTGCTGTTTAATACACAAGGTCGTTTATGCATTGGTTTGTTCCCAACCTTCCCAGATTAATATTAATATTTAATATCTCTTGGTTTCTGAGGTTTGCAAGTATGTTTAATTTGTGTTGGTAACAGGTATTACTAGGGAATAGGAGTGTTCAGTGTTCCATTTCTACAGGGCCAGCAGCAATAGTTTGGCATTTGCATAAAACTCTTGGTATTAAGAAAATGCAATGTTCAGCAAACTGGACTGTGTATATGCAGTACATGGCTCACAATGGTTAATGGATTTCCTGTGACTGTAGGCATGTTTATAATGTTACCTGCACATTACAGATAATAAAAGACTATGAAACACCTCCTCAGAAGGAGTTCTCAAGGGGATTAGAAGCAGAATTACAGCCTTCAGTTGCATTCCTGGACCGTTGCCGGCCACTGTCAGTATCGATGACCAATGCATTGCGACATCTCACATGGCAGCTGACACAACTACCTAACAGTGTTTCTGACTCAGAGGTAACATTGTACTTGTACATGTATTGCTGTCATCATGAGAAAGTCAAGTTTATTGCCTTTACCACATGAGAGACAAAGTCATACTTACATGTGGTAATCAGTAAAATTGTTTACCTTAACGTATTGATTGCAAATCTTGCAGATTTATTTATTTGTAATCCAGTCAGTAGTTACTGATTTTTGTACACAGTAATGCCCCGCTTAACGCTCAGGGTATGTTCCTAGAACATGGAGCACTAACCAAAACAGGGCTAAACTGGGTCATTATAACATTACGTAAATGTGGATAGGTGAAAATACAAATACAAGTATAACAACAATGAACTTTTCTTGAGAAATTTTTTATGAAAATCACTACATTATGCACAAATATATAAATACACAAACTTTTATTGAGCATACGAGCAACTTCTACATAATGAGCAATTTTTTTATGAAAAACAGTACCTGTAATTATACACCAGATGAGGGACCAGTCTGAGGGTCCTCTGTGAACCTCGGCTTCTTCTTGATGTGGCTGTCAAGAGCTGATTGTCTTTTCTTGAGTTTTCTCTCACAAAGCAGTTCTTGGTAGCAGGATATTGTTTCAAGAACACCTTGCCTTGCCTTAGAGCTCTGCTTATAGTCAAGGTTGTTATCTGTGAACTGGTCCATGATTTGCGTGATTGCGGTGATGCTGATGCTGAGGAATTCTGTAGAAATTTCTCTCACTGGTGTTGCCTCTTGTGTATTGGAGGCTGTAAATTCACTCTGGATGCGTTGCTCTGCTAATTCTCGAAGTTCGTTATTGGTAAGACTCTCGCCATGGGACTGCAGCAATTCCTGAATATCGTCCTCATTAACACCTTACAGTCCCGCTTCACTGGCCAGTTTGACAATGTTCTGGATGACTGTTTCCTCCTCATCTTCCTCCAAATTGCTTCTTGCTTCTGGCCATAGCTTCTTCCACCCTCCGTTCAAGCAGTTTGGAGTCACTTCATTCCAGGCTGCTCTGATATTATCTGTGGCATTCATAATGTTGTAGTCTTTCCAAAATTGCCTGATGGATTGTTTATCTTCACCATCTGTTTTCTCTACGCGTTGCTTCAATGTGCGACGGAGGTAGTAGGCCTTAAAATTTGATATTACTTCCTGATCCATTGGTAGTATTAATGAAGCGGTGTTGGGTGGAAGGTAAAATGGCCGCTTTCACGAATTATCGGTCATTTGCACAAGTGCGCTGTAACGAAACAGCACTGAACGGGGCAGCGTTAAGCGTGTATTACTGTACACATAATTGGTTTAAATTTGATGGAGAATTTTTATTGTTTCTAGTAATCACTGGTGTGTACCATAGCCATTCCTGTGGATACATAGTTGGTGTAAATTTGACACAGAATTTTCATTTTTTCTAGTAAAAACTGATGTGCAGCAATGTTATTTTGCACACTTATTTTATGTGTTCCTGCCCAAAGGTTAATGTTTCATGTGTGTATGTGCTTAGTTATGTAAGTAAAGTTAGTATAACAAAAGCTGCCTTCTGTAGAAGTTAGTACAAAAGTGATGCAAGTTGTTGGCAGAGGATGGCTCAGAACCAGCTCATATTTACCAAAGACTTCAGTATACTTTACGGATGATGCATGACAGAAACACAGGTGTAAGAGTGGTGTACCACATCTGGGTACAGCTATGATGCTGTAAGCAAGTTCCGCACAGTGGTTAATGCCAGTCAGCCATGTGAACAGTAACAGAGTTGAGAAACATATTCTCAGCAGTCACTGTGGTTCTGGGTAAGAAATCTTCTAACAAGTAAACATCCATGTCAGTAGGATGGAGATATTTGTTTGTGGACACCTTCACTTTCCAAAAGTGAGCACAAAATGAGTTCCAAAGATTCCATGTCTTATGTGAATAACCCTCATGTCTGTTTTCATATTTGTCCCTTTTATACAGAATGTATTCAGTCGGTTCATGACAAAATATAATTGAATAGTTAGGTCCTGCTTTTGGTTTTGATTCTTAGTCTAGAGGTTGACTATTCACTGAGATCTTCATAGCTCTCCTCTGTCATCCAGGTCAGTACTGAGACAGTGCCTTTAAAGAGGCCACAAGAACATTGGTTTGTTATTTTATGATCTGTGCAGTTGAGATAGTGTTGTTACATAAATAGTGAAGCAAACTTCTGTGGTTAAGAGTTTTTCAGAGATTTCTCTGTATGATTTTGTGATTTTTGAGAATGGTTCTTGTTTGAGAATAGTGCTGAGGAAAATATTTTTGTCTAAGAGAGAGTTAGTGCCAGGAGGCTGGTGAGAATTGTGTAATGAGCAGGGCATGCTGTAGGCATGATAAATATGAGAAATGCATAAAGAATGGTAGCCAGAAAAATGAGTCCACTGAGAGTCCCAGAATAGATGGGAGGGTAGTAATAAAATGGATCATAAATATGATACGAGGTTGAGGATCGGCTTCATCTGACATATAGGGACTCATAGTGGGCTCTTCTGAATATAGCAATGAATGCAAGTTTTTCAGTTTTTGCAGTGGTGTGGCTGAGGTATTCGTTCTTTTGGGATGTGACACCACATCACAGGGTGATTGGTTCCCAACATTTCGAGACAATGTAGTGGTCTTATCTTCAGATGTTGGAATGTTCAAGAAGATGTTGGAGAAGTTACACCATCTCTGTATGTGCATACATCCACCTGTTCTGCAGCATTCTTCTTGCACATCTCAACCCTTGAAGATGCCACCACAACGTTGTTTCAAAACATTTGGAAACATTCCCCAATGATGCCTTGTCATATCCCAGAAGAATGGCTAGCTAATGGTAACAAATCTCTGAGTTTTGAAAGAGGCTGGTAATTCCTCAGTCATTTGAACAACCATTAGCTTCTTAAGGACACTGCTGTATGAGTGAGATCACTGGAAGTTCAGTGATGAAATGAAGTACATGAATGACAATCATTGCATTTGTCATTAAAAAAATAGATATATACTCAGTTTATCAAGTAGCACTAAGTCATTTGTATTGTGCAAATATTTTGTATCTCCATTGACTGTGATATATTTGGATTTTTTTGGTAACAGGCGAAGAAGAAACTTTTGGAAGCCATTGACACATATATTCGAGAACAAATTGAAGTCGCTGCACAAGCAATCTGCATCATGGTGCGGAGGAAGATTGCTGATGGAGATGTTATTCTTACATATGGCTGGTGAGTTTCAAATACCAATGTCTTTCACCCTTTTGTGTGCCATGAGAGCAGAAAGTAACATAACAATGAGATTCATCTCTCTTTTTAAGAGCTTTGTTCTTTGAAATCTTTCATATTGCCCGTAATGTGTATGAAGATTCTGCCTAAGTCATACTGTCATACAGGGTTTTTGTGTCTTAGAAGTGTTGAATTCTGTGCCATTGGTATCATCATGTTTGAGTTCATAGCCTTTTCCCCCTTTGTCTCCTTGTTATTCATTCTGAGAAATGAAAGCAGAAGACTTCCAAAAGATTAAGCTAAGATTATGTGTAGAAGAAGTTACCAGTGTACTTCATGTCCCTGTGGTTACAGTGATGTACTTCACTGTATGTATTGAGCAATGGATATGAAATATATGAAGATAGAATTATAAATGGAATTTTTAGAGCAAAATTTGGAATTCAGAAGTTGTTAATGAAGTTAGAAGAGAAGCAACTGTAACAGTTTGGCCATGCAAAAGGAATGGACAGAACAAGGATACTGAGAAGGGCATTAGAGTAACTATTGAAAGGTAAGAGAACTGTGGGATGACCCAGAACAAGATGGTAAAGGCTGTCCCATATCATGCCAAACAGGCACTGAGGGGAATAGAGGTATAGCTGTACCTATACTCAACCTCGGCAATAGAAAGGGGTGGATGGTCAACACCACGCCCCCATCCGCTTTACCCTCAGGAAAGAGACCTGGTTCTTATTGTACAGGAGACTTGTTGGGACTCAAGGCCAGTCTGGATGGGTCCAGAAAATCTCGCCCCCTCCCCCCCCCCACCAGGGTTCGAACACCGGACCATCCAGCCTGGTTGCAACAAGTAATTGGGAAGGAAATGTGGAAGATGGAAAACATTGGAGACTTCTTATCCATTGAACTCTTGTCATCGTCATCATCAACCCTTATTACTGGATTGCATATTTTCCTCAATACCTGCTGGATAACACACTCTCTACCACATACTTGGAGAAGTGCCCACTTAATTCTGCCCTTCACAAAAGGAGATAAGAACAGTTGTAACAATTATAGGGACATTAGTGTCCTTAATAGCGGATACAAAATATGCACCAAAATAATCAACGAAAGGCTGAAAACAGTAATGGATGCATTTCTTCTTGAGGAGCAACAAGAGTTCAGAAAAGGGAGGTCTGCTATAGATAATATATTTATTGTGCAGCAAATAATAGAGAAGAGATGTGAATTTAACTTAGAAATGCATATAGCTTTTATTGACTTCGAAAAGGCGTCTGATAAAATAGATCGCAATAAACTATGGAACATTCTCTATAAACACGGCTATCCTACCCACCTTCTAAACTATTAAATGCCTATATAACAATAACGCCATACAGATAGAGATATTAGGAGCAAGATTTCCGAAGAAATTTCCATAAATCAAGGGGCGAGACAAGGGTGTAGTTTATTGCCAGCTCTTTTTAATATCTGTATTGATGACATGCTTAGAACATGGACAACTGACAAATCCAGGGATACAAATGTATAATACTTCTCTCGACACACTGCTTTTTGCTGATGACCAAATAATTCTTTTAGAAATCTGAACATGATCTCCAAACAGCAGTATATAAACTTGCACAAATTGCTAACAATTACAGTTTTAAGATCTCTACCAACAAGACGAAGACGTGGCGTTCAGAAGAAAGTTCCCCATCTGAACAAAAATGGTAATAGACAATGAACCGATTGAACAAGTATCACATTTCACTTACCTAGGTTGTGACTTCACATATGACACTTATAAAGGTATTATAGTGAAACTTACTAAATTTAAACACATATGTGGCACATTAAAAAGGACCTTGAAAAACAAAACCAGAAAAGAAACACAAATCAAATTTTATAAGGTGATTGCTGTGCCCACCTTATTGTAGGCTAGTGAAACATGGGTACTGAACCAAAAGGATTATAGTTCTCTAACTGCCAGAGAAATGGTTTAAGATCAGTTAAAGGTTGTACAAGACTGGATTGCTTTTGCAATGAAGATGTTAGACAAGAACTAAATGTCAGTCCCATTATTGCAAATATTGACAGCTACAGGAAATGCTGGGGAGAACATTTACCAAGAATGGATAGATCACAAATTCTGAAGATTGCCTCCAAATTTAATCGCAAAGGTAGAAGAGATTTGGGAGTCCAAGGAAGAGATGGGCATTGTGAAGTCAGAACAGGCCGAAGGCCTAACCCTTGAAATGATGATGATGGAATATGGTGCAGCCAAGTTTAATTTGTTTTTGTTTAAATTTTGTGTTCCAAGTGTAACTCTGTCATGAAATTAAGGTTTCTTTCTTTCGTTTTTAACTTTTGTCACAATTGTGGTACAGTCAGATGAATCATGTCATGTCAAGAGCATTGAAAAGAGGACAAGTGTCACGTATTTACAGTGTTTTGTGGATATGAATGGCCTGAAGTGCGTGTAGGTCTTACACCAATTTATGCACTGAACATGTCAATTGGAACATGTGAAGCGCAGTATTTTGATATGTATTCTGCTGGAGTGATGGACACTTGGCAAAGTAATGATAGTACTGCACAGACCATGAACTGCCATAGGAATTACACTCAGTATGTAATTTATTGTCTTTGGGCTGAAATTCACTGGTTAAGTTGGATTTAATATTCCTTCTAACGCAGATTTATATTTTCGTTAATTACAAATGATTTGAGGACACTACAAATTTGATAAAGTAAGTTTTTATGAGGTCATGTGATAACATTTCTTATCTTATTTGAGATCTGCACCTGAAGTGTACAAGGAGGTTGGTACACAGTCATGTGGTAACTCTGCCTAGCATTAGTCAGATCTATTGCAGTTTGCAGCAGGGCACTGTGCATGTCACCCACACAACCTGCAGGAATTCACATCTACCAGGCATGCCCAGAATGATAAGTCACAAGGGTTGTCCAATGCTGTAACATATACAACACTTGAATTCTTATGTCCTGGGAATGCTGTTGCCTGTAGTACAGATTGGTCTTCAGACAAGGTACCAGGCTACACATGTTACTTCATCATACCAAATGGTGTAGATTGGCCCAGACCTTCTTATAAGACTTCCAGTTTTGTGCCATATGTCAAGGAACTACTCTGAAGTTTATAAATCATTTCCTGTCAGCCTTTAACCTTTTACGCCCATGTCGGGCAACATTTGATAACAAGAAAATACAAGAAAGTACATGTGTTTTGAGGGAGCTGCCACATATTTTACTTCACTGATTGGGCACGTTACAGGGAAATGTTTGGCTTTTTGGGGCTGCCGTTTGTTAGAGGAATGTTTTAACTGTTTAGAAACTGCATAACAGGATCCGTAAGTTTT
The DNA here is from genome assembly GCA_021186555.1 of Reticulitermes speratus. NCBI lineage: Eukaryota > Metazoa > Arthropoda > Insecta > Blattodea > Rhinotermitidae > Reticulitermes > Reticulitermes speratus. The sequence goes on along the minus strand of JAJKFL010000427.1, from coordinate 20,175,456 downwards.
TAGTTTTGAGACATTCCACATATTTGATAAATAAATATTTGAATGCATGCTGTGTTTTTTCTTTTTTCCTTTTTTTTGTTTCTTCTGTCCTTTTTTAAGTGAATTTGAGCTGGCTGGGAGGGAAAGATAAAATTTAATGCGAGTGCAAAACTTAATATATATATGTATGTGATGTCCCACTAGCTCATCACTTCTGAAACGCATTCTGGTGGAGGCACATCGTAGTGGTACCAAGTTCAGGGTGGTTGTAGTTGATGGTCGCCCATGGAGGGAGGGCCGAGAGATGCTGCGTCGGCTAGTGGAATGTGGACTCGATTGTTCCTATATACTTGTGTCAGCTGCAAGCTTTATCATGAGAGAGGTCTGTAGTGTAAAATGGAACAGTGATATATTTGTAACTAGCATATGGCTTTCCATGTCGTTTTAACTAGGTTATGTCATTTTAATTCTTGAACTTTTATGCAGCAGGTATATTGTTCTTTTCATTATTTAATTTGCACCATTTTTGGGACCTCAGTAACAGGTCCCAACACAGCCTACAATCTCAATTTTGTGTGGAAATAACCCAGTAATTTTACTGTACCACTTGTATGTATTAATTTCACTTTATGTCATGCCATGGAATTGTATATGAATTGGAGACAGGAGCATATATAGTTTTAGATGCTTATGCACTCGTAAATACACACACAAAGAAATAAGGGTATGTTTAGAAGGTATGTCTCAGTTTTTGTGAATGTTATCCAATGATTGTGGGCAGTTGTGACATGATGTGTACTATTGCAGGTGAAAGGAGCACTTTTTCATACATAGTGGTCAGCTCCGTAGTAACATAGAATGTGTTTGGCAGCATGGTGTAGTGGTAATGCATGAAGTTTTAAAGTTCAATGCAGTTACCCCATATTTGGTTCTTGTGACATTTTTCAGTCTCTACACAGATTCTGGATGAGGCCTTTAAACAGCCGATGACTGACTACTTTCAAATTCTCAGATACTCAACATTTATTAACATCTGATTTGATTTGAAGCTGTGTAACCTTTGCAGTTGAAATGATATAATTAAATAATCAAGGAATGAATCAGCTCTTGAACAGTCAGGTATTAATGTGGGGCAGTGACATAGTAAGGTTGGATATTTTCACGGTATTAGGATATGTCACAATAAGTTTTCTGAATGAGTCTGTTAGTAGGTAGATAGTAAAGAGATATCATTTGCTTAGGATTTTTAACATTTGTCAGAGCCGAACATTGATTGTGAAAACATCACATCACAAGTAATTGTGCAGTGATATATCAGGACCATCCTGTGAGGGCACAAATAATTTGTCTCGGCCCTGAAAGGGTTAATAAACCAGCATAATACATGGAAACATAATTAAATAATAATTACTATCATTATGAATTCAACAAACAAGGAGTTAATTGGATTTTCAAGCCTATATTTATCTGCCATTTGTGTGTGTGTGCGAGTATGTGCATGTGTCCGCAGTGGTGTGAGTGCGAATGTGCGTGTGTTGACAAAAACAATTAATTTATACGTTATTTTATCATAAAACAACTCAGAAACTGAAGACAGTTTGTGTCTGTCTGTGTACATGTATGTCTTTCAGTTTTTGGACCCATTGAACAGTTTTCTCAAGGGCATTAATTTTTTCCATTCTTTAAAACCAGCATGACAGGATTACAAACCCATGAACTGGGAGCGATGCTAGCACCATATAATTTGGGGTCCTGAATTTATAAACGGTAATAGATGTTACAAAATACACGTAGTTTTTGTGAAGGTAACTTTTCATGGAATACAAAACAGCAAAATTGCAGCTACATAATGCAGCAGAATTTCATTAATCCAACTGGCATGGGATCAGGCAGGTGCCAAATTATTGAATACTCCAAGTTATGAGATAGTATCTATACTGACCTAAGTTTTTACAAGTATTTTTTGTTCCTGCCCCTGTATTTGGGTTGCACAACTGATCATAGGAGTATTCCAATTGGATATCTCCTTCTCTGCTGACTCAGGGTCATTAGGGTCCTCTTATGTGTTTTCTGGAGTCTTCATAGCTGGAGAGAAGTTGATGGAGGAGGAGGCAGGGGGTCAGGAGATACCACAATCATTGATGTCCAGACAGTCTTGGAAGCCTTTTTGAACATGTCCCTGGGATGTGCCTGTTTCATTGATGAAACTTTTTTCTGGTAAAAAGCAAAACTTTTGGTCATGGAACTACACTCCTGAAGTACCAGATTATCAGGATTCTTGAATTATTGGGCCTTAGATTAAAGGAATTTTGCTGTATCTGTATTTAACTTTTGCTTTTATAGTGATAGTGACTTATCGTCACTAGGTGTGTGAAATATGTTGCGTACATATGTTCACATTTTGTATGAAGTATTGTTTATTAGTCAACAAGTACAAACATGGCCATAGTGATAACCAAGGTTGAGTCTGGCAGATGTTACATAGACAAGATCTGTACTTATGTAGTAAGTTCCTCTAAAAACAAGGATTGTAGCAGCAACAGTATTTGTGGTGGTGGCACAGGATTTGTAGTTCTGGAGGGGTGGTGCATTAGGAAAGTAGGCTTTATGAGTTCTACACAAAACTTTGTGAGCTCCTGTTCATGCCACATCTCATCTGGAGATCGCCCATGCTGTGGATGAATTAAGTATCTGTTTAGGTTACTGGGAGTTGTGTGCCTTTTGTTCAAGTGTCTTTTGTCTGTTTGGTGTTGAACAAACATGACGGAAATTGAAAGGACTATATTAAGATGAGATATCCTTTATCCAGTGTCACTGTATGGCATGAAGCACTAGATAAGTGACAATTGAATGAAGATTGCTTGTTTCAGGTAACAAAGGTGTTCCTAGGTGCCCATGCGCTTCTAGCTAATGGCTATGTAATGTCTCGTGCTGGTTCATCACAGGTGGCATTGCTAGCTCACTCTTGCAATGTTCCTGTGCTAGTGTGCTGTGAGACGCACAAGTTCTGCGAGAGGGTGCAGACAGATTCGGTTGTTTACAATGAACTTGGTGTGTACATTTAACAAGCTTCTTATACCTTAAATCTAGAAGTATTTAAGTGAGGTTATGTCAGAATCAAACAAAATTATTGCTATGGCTCCAAAAACATTGTATATACTCGAACGTAAAGCCTATTGATGCTTTTCTTCAGTCCATTTTATTTTTATGTTTTTATATTTGTTTTATGGGACACAAAAGAAATAGAACCTGAAAAATAAACTAAAATCAGGTTTTTACAGCACAGGGCATTCTATTTGTCCATTCTTCTGTCAGCATGCTGTATGGTGACCTGCCATAAGGTAACTTACATCCATGATTCATGACCAACCAATAACATTATTCAGTTACAGATGTTCTTACATGTAACTCATTCCTGCCATGGGCTTTTTGACAGTCACACACATGCTAACTCTTGAGAATCGATAATACACTGTACAGTAGTTTGCAGTTGATTGTGACATCACTTCACTTCCATTGCGCTTAATCGTGGTACTATTTTTGCTACTGAAACTCAGCAGTTGTAAATGTGGTTCCTAAGTTGAGGCTTCAAAACAGTGTAGGGATCAAATTTTTATGTTTTAAATGCAGGAAAATCCTAATATTGATAAGCCTTAAATGTAAATAAAAGATACATTGTTTATATCAGGTTTTGGCCCTGGGACCACAAAAAAATGGACCTAAAATGCAGAAAAATTACTTTTAACTATCAGTTATTCAGTAGAACTATCAGTATCCCATTGACCTTGAAAGAGTTAATCACTTGGAGTAAACTCTAAATTTTAAGGGATGACGTGTGGATATTTTCAAGAAACTGAATAACATTTGGTATTCATTACATCTGGTAATGCACCGATCAAGGTGTGGAGAATTTTAATTTTGCATTATGATAGTTTTCTCCTGAATCACCTCCAAAGCATACAAGACCTTTTACTGGGTGATCATGCCATGCACGTACAGTTATGTGATTGGCTGCAATCACAGCTAGCACTTCTGCTTGACGTTCTGTTGGTGGGTGAGGCATAATATATACATGATGGCATTAACAACACAAGGAATTCTCTTGGGTGCAGCAAAATCCACACAAAGTAGTACAAAGTAATTTGCAGTGGAGCTTTTCAGTAAAGGTATGGAGTGGAATCCCAGGTAACTACCTTTTTAGACCACATCTTATCAGGGGACTTTCAGCAGAGATGTTTATAGAAGTTTCTAGAAAATTAACTGCTGCTGTATATAGAGAGTGTGCATGTTGCAACAAGAGGGCGAGTGTGGAGACAACATAATTGAGTGCCCCTGCATTTTGACAGAGGGCTTAAGGAGTACTTGAACTGGAATTATCAAAGAAGATTGATTGAAAGAAGTAGTACATTGGCATGGCCACCTTGGTCTGACAACTTATACCCATTAGATGAGGTATCTTTTTTATTAAGATCTGGTAGCAAGACTTTAAAAGAGTTGAGGTAAAGCAGATGGACATATTTCATATGTCTTTTCTTTTGGGCAGGTGATCCTGATGAACTCATTCCAACAGATTTTTATGTGAAGGAATACCCTTTGTCGAAGTGGAAGAGCATAGGTAGTCTGACGCCACTGAACCTCACGTATGACGTGACACCACCTGACCTCGTGACAGCTGTAGTCACAGAGCTGGCGATCCTTCCATGCACCAGTGTGCCTGTCATCCTCCGCATCAAGCCCACAGAGACAGGCTGCTAGGTATATATTCACACAGAGTTAAATCCAAGAACCATATTCCAAATAATCATGAAACTTTGAATACCATGACAGGCAAGGACTTTGTTGATTTGGTTTGTGACAATTGTCTTGGTCTGTTATATACTGTGTGTAGCAAACAATCAGAAGATACAGTGGAAGAGAGGTCAGCTTCTGTAAATGTCATCAGTATGGTTACAGTCTTCCCTAAATTGCTTGGATAGTTGGTTTTGTGCAATAGAAAGCAGTTTACATTGTCAGCTGAAATTCTTATTAAAGCTGATACGAAACTTGATACATAAAGAGGGAATTGAGGATACTTATGGATAAATACCTTGATCTTAGTAAATGCTGTATGTAAGAGATGAACTGTAGTAAGTAAGCATTATAGCTAACCAAGTACACTGAGGTTGGGTTTTTCAAACCTTTATTACATCTCCACCTCATTTTGGTCCATCTGGGCCATTATCAAGGAGTGCAGTATGAATACAATTGGAAGCATCAGAGGTTTACATACACAATTATGTACAAATGTTCTACATATTGATGTAAAAATGAACAATAAAAGTATGGAATCCATGATTGGAAACTTAGTGCAAGTTGTACTACTTTTGTAATAAATATTGCTTCTAGACAGGGCCAGCTCTAGGTGCCAGCAAAGCAAGCACATACCTGGGGGTGACACTTCCATGGATGGCATTTTAGCTGCCCCCCCCCCCTCCCCCACACCCAAACAAAATGAGTATACCAGCTGAAAATTGTTTTATTTCACTCACTACAAATTTTGTTCATTTTGGTCTTAAAAAATTTGGGCTGTCCAAAACCAGTTGGTGCAAAATGCGGACAAGTGTGAATAAAAAGTAAGACCAAAAGAGGGTAGGAGGTCGACCAGAAACCTTTTTTGTCTGGGTTGACAGAAAACTTAGAGCTGGTGCTGCCTCTAAAGTAGATGGACATTAGTGAACGTATGTAGAGTATAAGTAGTATGAGTAAAAATTGATTAGTTGCGAACATGTTGGCCACATTGAATATGTTATAAAGTAGCTGGAAATTCTAACCTCGTTGTGCTTAGTTGGTTGGCTTTAATTATTGATTAATATGTTACATTGTAGAAGTACAACATTACAAGACTATTGTCAGTACTTTTAACAGATGGCTGACTTGTGTCACTTTGTAGTAATCACCAACACTTGAATGGGAAATCAAAAGTTTAAAAACCAACATATGCACTGTATTCTTACAAGTAAGTCAAATGCCCCTACATATGTTTCGGCTTCAACAAGCCATCTTCAGGGGGTCAAAGTTCTACATATGCTCGACATTTTAAGGAAACTTGTAACCTTTTATACATATAACATGCAAGATTGGTGCAACTCATTCCCTGGATTTTATATATTTGAACGGCTGATGTTGGTGGTGTCCTAATCCATTGGGAATTAAGAATTTGTTTTGTGTTGATGTATGAGGTGCTTATGAATGAACTAATGGATGTCAAGCATATGTAGAACTTTGACCTCCTGAAGATGGCTTGTTGAAGCAGAAACATATGTAGGGGCATTTGACTTACTTGTAAGAATACAGTGCGTTTGTTGGTTTTTAAACTTTTGATTTGTTATCATGATGCACGGTGAATATAACGTGAAACTTGAATGGGAATTATTGCTTCAGTCTTCAGGATAGACGTGAATGCAACTGAGATGTGGAGGAAATGGGATATAGAATGGTCAGGCAGAACCAGAGGACTGGGGGTTTGATGTCAAGACTAATTAGGGCCAACAGGTAAAAATTCTTTTTGGGGGCCAGGTAAAAAGAAAGTGGACATGAATGTGTTGTCCTTCAAGAGAACATTCGCCCTCTGTCATGTTGTGAATGAGATCTACCATGCCAATCTTTCTCCCTATCCATGCTGGGATAACTGCCTGGGTTACTCAGTCTATGTGTGAATTTTCTGGCCAGGATACTAGGATCATTTAAATGGATATGGTGACCCATGTTTGTGCTGTGTTTATATATAGCTGATTTTTCCAGATAATAAAGACATGTCAGTACAGCCCTTTGACCCAGGTCTTGGTGGAGTGTCTGGTTTGTCACATGTATGCCAAGGCTCACTTGCACATAATGCTGTATATCCCCTGTGTTTAGAAAGGTTGTCCTCGATGGGCCAAAGGAAACTGCTGACTCTCTTTGGCAAGAGATCCACAGGGTTAGGTTCTGGGATAAAACGTGGCCACTGTGGATGATGGCAGGTGTGGCAGGGGGCATAAATGCCACTGAACTGTACATGGTTTAACCTCTACTATCCTAAGTTTACTTTTGTATAATTTAGGCTAAAGAAGTGTCAATGGACATAAACATACATCTGTAACATGATCTAACCTAAACTAACCTAACACAACATGCCAACATATGTTTTTGGCAAGGCAAACGTGACCCATGGACCACATCGTCAGCCAAATCACAGCATGAACAAGCAACATGGTTGCTCCCTGAGAATGTCCTTTACTCTGTTTCTCAACAGTGCCTTTCCTCTTCTGTTTGTTACTGGTCCAAACAGGGCTTTGTATCCTGCTGCATGTCCTTGGTTTTGATTGTATATTGTTTTTCACAGCCCACTCACTCCCCCATTCCTATAGAACCTGATCTATATTCCAGCTCCTCTGACATCCACACTGAAGGCAGAGACGGGGGTTTCTCTGAACCATTGGTAACTGCCTACATGACTACACATTTGCAACCCAGAATATGACAGTCTAATCTTTCACCAGTGTGAAAACTTCAAGTCTCACCATTCAGTGATTACTATTAGCGAATAGTGCTTTAGAAGCAGAGGGGACATCTGCAATTTAGCATGCACTTATTAGAACTAAATCTTTCCAGTCAGCATTTGTTTACACCTTTGTTTACCAGGCCATGACTATGTGTTTGACCTTTAGCATCTGTGTATGATGTCACTGCATTGGCAGTTGTGCACCATACACCATATTTGTAATGTTGCTCCCCCAGATTAAATATGACCACCATCTCTGTAGAACCAGGAAATTTAAAATCCCTTATTCCTGGGAGATATGGTAAATTGTTACACGTGAATAAAATACAGCCATGAACCCCATAGTGTGGGGATTTAAAATGCCTATTCCCAGGTTATGTTGAAAAATGGCACTAATGAATCAGTGAGGGAATTCTGGTCACAATTTATTGATGATATTAACATATAAGAAGGCTAAACCCAATTTGTTAGCAGCATTTTGGAGTATATACTAGGAGATGCATACTGAATATCTTATGCTGTTAAAAACTATTTTCACCAGCCAGACTTAGGCTGTAAGTCTTATGGTTGCTGTAATTGTGTACTTAGTGATGTTTACAGCTGAGTAAAATTTATCTGGATTCAACATGAATTGTTCGTGTAAAAATATTTGTTTCTCGAGTGTGAAGTTCTGATGGAAGACTATTATTTTTACTGTAATGACAATCTTTGTCAACACAGTGGCTCACAGTCAGTACCAAAATGTATTGGTGTACCTTATAGCTGGATAGATAACACCCACAGTTAGGGTGTGTGTTGCCAAGATGTTAATATCTGGTCACATGTTAATTCATTATTATTGTATTAGCTTGGTGTCCAGAATGGAAAAGGAGTTCATAATTTATTCATTAAGTGTGCTGTGTTTATGTCCCCCTCCCCATATTACTGGACTCTTAAAAGAAATTCTAATTCTTTGGTACTGAGTGTGAACTGGCTCCAGCACAGTCCTGCTTATGATCATGCACCAGACAGCATTGTGTTCATGACCTGATGTCACTCTTCTGCATCAGTCAGTGTATTAATGCCTACTCCAACATTCTTCCATGCATCACTACAGCATGTATACATGTCAGGCAGATGAGCAGAGAAATTTTGTCCACAGTGTTTAATGTGCTTAAAATTGGAATTATTTTTAGAGTGTCAGTTTTGTATTCGTTAGAAGATTGTGTGGTGTATCAGTTGTTTCAGTGATGGATTATTGGCAAAAATTCTATGTATTTTGGCGAGTTTGTGACAAAAAGAAAGCATTTAACCACATGAAATACAGAATTTTCTGCATTACCTTGATACCTTGTGACTTACGAGATATAAGGATTTATGATAGACTGTGACATAGTATGGTGCACCGGAAATGTTTTGAAGTGAGTTGACAGAGTGCAATGATCAGTATCATATAGCCCAAGTGTAGGTGATAATAGAAGACACAAGATTGCTTATGGATTACTCTGCGATGTAGTACGCAGTTGTACCGCTGCATTCTTTACCTTTGAATTGTCATGTGGTTTCACAGTACATGCATAAGTGTGGTTTCATTTGTGCCCATAAGAAAAGTGTGGCTTCTGCTGCACTGGGTTTCTCAGAACTTGCAAATGCTCAACAGCATTATGTGGAGATCTCATACAGTGAATTTCACTGAAATTGGTCAAGAAACATAGGGAGCGCAGATAGAAATTCATTTACAGCTGTAACGTATGACTGCCATTGAGTTGATTTCATGAAACTCACAGTCACTACATATTTGTGTACATCTGTATGGAATTTTTTTCCAAATCGGACGAAAAGCTTATGAAATAGGGTAGAATTGCATTTATACCGTTAAGTCATGCCTGCTCAACCTTCTGTGTGGTGCAGCTTGTCAAAATTTGGTCTCTATGGAGGCAACATGAAATTCAGTACACAGAATGAAGAATGACTAAGTATACGTATTAATGTATGTATAATTTTACTTATGTATTTTGTGTACATCATGTGCAATAAAAATATACTGATGATAATAGGAAAATTTATAAAAAATGTAATTCACAACCTACCCAAGGCTGTCACTGTTTTTAGTACATTTTTACAAAATGATTGTCTCCTTAATGAAACAGCTCATCTGCGTTCAAATTCTTTGGCGTTGTATCTCAGCTTTGCCAGGGAAAGGGTTAAAAGACGTTTTCTCATTTCAAGTTCCTCCACGGGCATCATAATGCTGTGTCACGGGCAACATGTTACCAGCGAGCTGTGGGTTTAATGGACCTGCTGTAAGTGAAGTGTAACTTGGCACCTTTTTTCATGGAACTCTCAACTGCTCATTGGCAGTATGCAGACGTTTACTATACCGAATTTTACCCAAATCGACCAAGAAATGTGGAAAGTACGGGTGTAAATTCAGTTACGCCTGTAAGTGACAATGCCTGGCAACGCTTGGTGGAAAAAGTTTTGTATAGAACTTTGAAACCGAACTTTATGAAAACCCAGTAAACGGTTTAGTCTCATACTGTTACAGACAGATATACAGATTAACTTGGGAGTCCACACAAGGCGTTCTCATCCTTAACATAGATATTTTTTTTTGCTCGCACGGTGCTTATTATATATTTGGTATGATTTTCTGGATAGACACCAGTTATAGCTCTAAACGTCATTAACCTATTGGTCTTATTAATGTACACTCTTATTTATGAGGTTTCGAAGAGTTGGGAGTGTGTCATAGAACGTGAATAGTTCAACGCGATAGTGCCAAAACTACGCATAGGCATTCTTATTACATCATCACTTTCTTTCTTTGTGCGTGCTGGTTTCTGTTTATTTCTTGTAGTCAATGGCTTGAACGAAGGTCACGGCTATCGGTAATTCTGATGTATGTGATAATACTTGTGTGCGGATTCGAAGGCCGCATGTCGTGTTTGATTTGAACGCGTGGGCTGCTTTACCGTAGCAGCTGCAATCTGATCCTGCACTCTGATAAACGGATGCGCGCTTTGAGTCACGTAGTAGAGTGTAAGGCAGGGGTGTCCAATTATTTTTGACAAAGAGCGACACAACTGTTACTGTGACTTGGTCCGTGGGCCGCACGTTTAAAATCACAACCGGTGGTACACTTAATCGCCTTTGCCGCGGGCTGGACATCCCTGTTGTCAGGCAAAAAAGATGAAGCATACTCTATTGTTAAAAACTGGACTTACAGAGGCTAGATACGAATTGTGTTCACACCATATGTGTGTATATGTACGTATGTGTGGGTGAAATAAAATACTGTTAAATGTGTATGGTACTGTGAATGTTCGTGCTCGCAGTCACCGCTGATATTGGTCTGGAAGTTTCCCCGAATTGAATACTGCTGGCTTCTGGGGTGTGACGCCGATAGCTCGTCAACAGTCCCTTGGATGAACTTGCTGCCTCCATCTTCAGGGCAGAAGGTGTAGGCAGCATGTTATCCAAAGGTTCGGTATCTACCAAAATGCACGATGTCACCGCCGTGAGAACATCCGATTTATCCGTTTAGATTGGTGTATGCTAACAATCGTAGGTGAGTATCAACATTCATGTTCTTCCGAACTTGCATTGTAAATGCTGTGAAAGTGTTTTCGTTGTCTTGACTTGACATCGAAGACAGACTGTAAAATTCTTGACTCCCTAACGAACTGACTGACCGTGACTTGACGTTGGGTCCAGTGTATTTTTTCCTGCATTTCTTGACGTTTCAGCCCGATTCGAGCCTTTGTATTTTCTATCACATAAGTTTTCTAAATCCGTATTCAGAGAAGGTATAAGTGCTGTTGAACAGGGCATGAGGTCACTCTGAAACATTACTGCTGTACAGCAACGTGACAAATTCCGATCATGGCGGCCCGTGACCTTGCAACCTGTAACAGGAGTATAAAGCACGGTAGAAAACAATTGGCCAATTAAGGCTCATCATTCGGGGCAGGATCTTCTGTCTTCCAGTTTGCTATCCAAAAATACAAAGGTTAAGATATACAGAACTATAATTTTTCGTGTTGTTTTGTATGGGTGTGAAACTTGGTCTCTCACACTCAGGGAGGAACATAGGCTGAGGGTGTTCGAGAATAGGGTGCTGAGGAGGATATTTGGGCCTAAGAGGGACGAGGTAACGGGGGAGTGGAGAAGACTACATAACGAGGAACTTAATGATCTGTACTCATCATCAACTATCATTCGGGTGATAAAATCAAGAAGAATGAGGTGGGCGGGGCATGTAGCATGTATGGAGGAGGGGAGAGGTGCATACAGGATTTTGGTGGGGAGACCTGAGGGAAGGAGACCACTTGGAAGACCCAGGCGTAGATGGGAGGGTAATATTAAAATGGATCTTCAAGAAGTGGGATGGGGGGCATGGACTGGATTGATATGGCTCAGGATAGGGACAGGTGGCGGGCTCTTGTGAATGCGGTAATGAACCTTCGGGTTTCGTAAAGTGCGGGGAATTTCTTCACTAGCTGAGACCTGTCAGCTTCTCAGGAAGGACTCTGCTCCATGGAGTTACAGTTATATCTATAAGGCTATTATTGTCGGGTCTGCTGAGTTCCTTTACAGAGCGAAACGCATAACTGAAGTGACCCATAGGCGGTCAGTATCATTGCTCAGTATTTTTCAACGAATTAGTATTGTGCAATATGTGTCTGACTAGACGACTCAGTATTATTGTGCAATATTCTATTTTGTTTCACGGGTCAGGGCGAGTAAGCATGTTGAATGGCACTGATGCTACTTGTGTGGCTATTGCTTTAGCCCTGTGTTTTAAAAAGGAAAGTTATGGCCGCTGGACCAAAGAATTTTAAACATGAAGACTATATATTACACACACGAATATCTTATGAAAGATGACTGAGTCGGTTGGATGGTCAATCATGTCAGTTGCCGCATCTTAAACTTGCTGGCTGCGGAAGTGGGGAAAGACTAAGGACAAGGGAGACGCAGGGTATGTCAGTGAAAAATACATCGGCCGCTAGAACACTTCGAGATTTCTGTAGCGTATAATGTAAGTGATAAATATATAACTTACGGCTGTCACGGCGAATATACGTACTCAATAGAGTATCGGGCCAGCAACCGCGTGAGGTAGTTTATTAGCCGTTCAACCACCTGACGCGTTTGCTAGCCCGAGAATATTTTATTAAGTGATAAATGTTTTTGCACAGAGAGTAGTCGCTAAGTTACATAGATAGGTCCGCCAGGCGAATACACACCCCATCCTGCCCGAATTCCTTAAATACCTTCCAAATCTCTAGTTACCAGAACTGAACTGTAATCAAGATTGTTACCGCTACCGTCACTACAACAGATATTAGTATGTGAGAAGCATTCACTCCCATCCATTACGCTACGCTGTTTGGTCACTGGAAATACTTTTGCAGACCTGAAATTTTCTTTTTGGGCATGTTTACTGCTCGGCACAAAGACGGTAACTGAATGGATATTGCGTAATACTGTCCACGCTGCTAAAAGCTATCCCATTACAGGTCTGGACAGGTCCTTAGGGCTGCAGGAGGTTGAGGCTCCCAGAATTTCTATTCAGCCCTACCCACCGGCCGCCTTTACCCCCAGGAGATATCCCTGGTACTCATTTCTGTTAGAGGCTGAGTGGACTCCGGGGCCATAGTGCGGCAGGAAGGATTAAGTCGATCGAACCCGCGACCTTCCGGCTTGTAGAGCAGTGCCTCAACCAACTGCGCCACCGCGTACCCAGTCGGCACTACCCGGGATGCATTAAATGAAGTTACGACGGCGAGGCCATGAATGCCCGAAGTTCAGTCGCAAACACTCAATGAATATAGACAAGCTATTCTGTAAAGCAGGAGTTCTTAACCTTCTTAAGCCGGGATCCAAATTAAGTTTGGAAGTAAGCTTAGAGCCACAGTTCAGTTTTGAATGAACAATATATTTTCTCTTAAATACTTTATTTTGTAAATATGGTATTTACCAACAAAGTACACAACTATATTGGTTAGCTCCTGCACGTTTCGGCTGCAATTGGCCATGCTCAGGGAGACGTTTTGAACGTTAGTCGAAATCACTCACGACTTAAAAGTTGGCCAATTGAGGCCGAGACTTGTAAGAGCTAAGCAATATAAGCGGTAAATATAGTTGTGATCCATAGATTGTATATTTTGTTGGTAAATACATTACAAATTGTGTTGGAGTACACGGTACAAATGTGCAAAATACTTTACTTTTGTCTTTTACGAAATTAAGTACTTGTTCAACATAATAGTATTAAAATATCATTAATAATTAGCTTTTTAATTGGCAGTAAAAAGATTTTTGCAAAAGCATAAATATTGGAAGAAAACGTAAGATTAAAACAGTTATTTGCTTGTGTATGTGAAGTGAATCTTGACTTCGCACAAGCTTTGAAATTCTTAAATCCGTGTGCATGTAATTGAAAGGCTGCATTCTAAGTCATGCTCTGTTGTCGTCTGCCAAGCTTAGGTTTTATGGTGGCAAGTGCTGAAAACAATTTTTCACATAAGTAGGATTTAGAAAAGCGTAGTAACACGTTCACAGCCACATTTTTCACAATTGGATTTCCTTTTTCATTTTGATCCAGAACGCATTCAGTGATACTGTTTGTTTTTTAAAATCGTAGCGCATTGTCGCGTCATTTTGTGTCTCGATAAACTGCACTTGAAGGCCTAGCCATGCTTAAAATGCCATGAGCCAGATCGTCAATGTCACATGGGCTACGCTTCCAGCTGTATTTAGTCACATCCTCCGGGATTTAGTGGTCGAAGTGACGAGTCTTTTCTGCCAAAATGTTGCACGATAACATTTTGTAAATCAAGAAATTCGGCGGTTTCTTCTTCCGGAAGCAAATTCAATGTTGAAAAAGAACAATTCTTTATTAATTCAATTGCACTCTTTAACAATTTTAGCTTTTCTTGAAGACTGTCAATTTCTCTGTTTGACCAGTCACAATCTCATCCTGGCCTTGCGTTTAAGTGCCGAAGTTAAATTATTGCGGCAAATGTATCTGAAAGATAGGCTGGTTTTAATATTCACTTAGAAATCGCGAAACTGAGACTTTTTTTTTTCATACACAAATGATTCGATCTCATTGCTTATTGCCACAGCCCTTTAAAGAGGTCTCCTGGCCGAAAATCCTGGTATTTCAAGATCTCGCTTTTATAACATTTGCAACTAGAATGATCTCATTCGATCACAATGTTCAACTCTTTGAACAGCCTTTTGGAAGGAGTGCAAGATTTTCACATGCAGATTAACGTTTTTACTGTGACACAAAAGCCTTGGCATGTTCCAAGCTGTACTGGTGCATCATGACGGCATAAAGTGAAACACTGTTTTCAGGTTAGAATCCTTCATTCAATACAAGTCCACTTAGAAAATAAACTTCCTTTTTTATGTTGGTAGTCACCGGCCGGTAAGACAAAAATTCTTCTCCATATCTGTTAGCCTTGGATAGCATACATACGAGGGCGTATGCGATAAGTAAATACAGTGTTACCTGTGTTGTTATTTGATGTCCCCTTACGAGTTTATACAATTGATCCAGCGTCTCTGCCCCTGCTGGAACTGACGTTTTGGAATCGCGTGTAGGACGGTCAGCTATTTTTCCTGAATTTCAGAGATATCCTAAAACGACGCTTTCGTAGACTTATTTTCATTCTTGAAACAAGAAAAACCCTCAAGGGATAAAGTTAGTCGAATAAGGAAGATGGGGACCACAAACAAGTTCGTAGCCGCCAAATTTTTCTGCACTGACCAAGCATTGGGGGGCATTGTCATGGTGAAACAATCAGTCCTGGTTACGCCGTCGTTCAGATGTTTTCGGTGGACCGCTCCCTCAGACGTCGCAAACCCTCCCGGTAGTAATATTGTTTATCCGTTTGGCCTGGATGAACAAACGTCTGATAAAAAATGCCCTTCCAGCCAAAGCTCACCAACATGCTCTTGATGTTCGATCTGACTTGCCTCGCTTTCTTCGGACGTCGTGGGGACTGGCTGTTCCGCTAAGGGGTCTGCTGTTTGTTTGTGTGTGTCGTAACAATAAACCCAAGTTCCATCTTCTGCTTTGCGGGTGCAGTTTTCCCGAGTTTGAAACAAAATTTAATGCAAATGATTTGTTTCTTCAAATCGGCCATTAGAGAATGGCGGATCTTTCTTAATATGAAGCAATAAACATTTGTTGAGAAGCAAAGCAGAAGGTTATGGCGGTCGAACTTACTAGACTGGCTCAGAAGATGGTGATACTACGACATCTAGTGGCAGGATCCTGTACTATTTGCAGCTTTCGGTACTGGCCGCGAATTCGGGAACTCCTGGATACTCCTTCGTTTGATATGAGTTGTGCATTATCAGTCACATCTGCTCACGAATCAGCACACTTCAATTAATCACACCACATGTAAAATGCATTTATGTAACAGGGTATTTCATTTGATTAACGAGGATCATGGTGACACACCCTACAGGCATGTCGACCCCTAGGTTAAGGATTCCTGTTACAAAGGTTTGTGATAATGGTTGGTTTAAGTTACGAATGTTGTATTTGACCTTCTGTATCCCATGAGAACATTTTTTCAGTTGTAAGTGGTGACTTTTGAGACTGTTCCTAGGTACTGCGGCCCCAAATGGGCCTCTTTGTACTACCCCCTGATGATAGTATGTGCAGTGGCAGGGGACAACCGAAACCGTCGCAGAGGAACTGCCCCATTGCCACTTCGTCCACCACAAATGTCACTTGGACTACGCTGGGAAGTATTCCAGTCGTGTACGGTGCCCAGATCATATAGGTACAGTGAGAAGAACTGACCACCTGAAACTATGGCTCGGCCGTTGTCTGGAGCTGTATTTGATATACGCAGAGTTTTGGAAGTCGACTGTACCCACGCCCTGTGATTGCGTGTTGTTATAGTAGACCAGACGAAACAGGCTGAGAGCACAATTACGATTGTCCTTGTGTGAGGTAACACTGTACGTGAGTCCCTGCAGGTAACTGAAGAGACTTCTCGGAAGCGAAGTGCCCGCGGCTTGACTTGACCCTACGTCGTCACGTAAGGGGAAAAAAACGTATTTAAATGACCGATTCACTGGTAAAATTGCGAGCCTGGCTAGCTGAGTATATGACGGAGATACGGATTAGACAATCCGATCTTGATCCCCGCAAGGGACAGGTTTGTCTTTCTCTTCCCCGTCATGACCAGCTCTGGGGCCCCGGCCAGCCTTCAGTGGGTGGGGAACTTTTTTCCCGGAGGTGAAGAAGTCGGGACGTGAAACTCACCATCTCCATACAGTTTTAGAAATGCGTGGAGATATACTTCCATTAACCAATACTTCTTCGTTGAGTGGTGCGTAAAAAGCATATGGGCACGTTTACGTTTGCACTGAATTAGTGATAAAAGGAACCTCGAATTCTTGGCCCTTGAAGATGGGACCGTCAGGTTGTCCCGAAACGTCGGTACAGAATTATCATTCTATGCTGCATAATATCCCAAAAGGAACCTCTATCCTAACAGTCTTCAACAGGCAGTAATGCAGCATCATGCATGTTTTTACCGCGGCGTAAAGCGGTTTAAGAAGCAGCAGTCTAATACAACTGCAAATCCAAGACACAGTTCTGTCTCTAGATGTTTAAATTTTGCTTGAAGGCAGTAAAAAAGCTGAATTTTCGAGAAATTTGCTACAGAAGAGTAACACATTTTTCAATTTATTGACAGAATTACTTTACGACTCTGTTTCAGGACTCGATTGAAGGGGAAAGGTGATTATGAATGGTGTGTAGGTAAGGATTTGGCAGCAGGAAATAGTGACGTATTTAGAAGTTATGTCCAAACATTTTCAGGGCGAGAATGATGAATCATTTACTGAGGATAGAAGGTTGGCCAGCCAAGATTACGTATTTCTTGTTTTTTTTTGGGAGGGGGGGGAGGGGAGGGTGGTTATTAAAGGACGCTGTAGCTCAAAATACAGCGTCGAAAGATAGATGGTTAGGAAGTAGTTAATTCTTAAGAATTTGGTATAAAGTGATCTTGGCCTCAGTGGCGTAGCTAGGTTTTGTGGCGCCCAGGGCGAGCAATGTCGCCCCTAACCGAAATCAACTTTAAAAAACGATCATTTATTGAATTGGCGCAACAATTTAAAATTTGTTGAAAGCAGAAAATTGTTTTGTGTAAAAGATTAACTTTGCCGCCCGGGGCTGCCGCGCAATCACCCCTCCTCCCCCCGGAGCTACGTAGTGCCCTGATATGTTCTGGACTGAGAAAAACACGAGAAATTCTTAATTAGGATTGGTGCTGTGCTGGCCAAGATGCGAACCGACACCCCGGCATAAAAACCAGAAGCGTCACCTCTGTAGCCAAATTTCTCGGTCGAGATTCGAAAGGTGTATCTCTGAGATGTAGGTGTAATTCGACAGTTGCCGCTACATTAACATGTTCTGTAAAAATATTACAACAGGCATTCCATATATTCTGGTCTTACAGTGATGCCTTGCACTGTCCAGTGTTTTGTCACGTTACTTCTCAAGAAACTGAATAATGTATGTTCTTGTCATCTGCTAGCTTTATGTTTAATTCGATAGGGCAGCTTCAGGATTCAGGTTTTAGTCTCTGACCTCTGAAAAACCTGCCACTTAAAGCTGGTGTACGAAGAGGACATATGAACTGCAGCACTGTGGGTGAGAAATCATATGGGGTAGGGTTTCTCAAACCCAGCATCGCAAAGCAAATTTGGATCTCGAGAGCCTTCTGATGTTTCGTGAATTCCCAAAATAATTAATCGAACTTGATGGTTTAAGCGTGGGCAGAATAGCGTAGTTGGTACGGACTGGAAGGTCCGGGGATCGAATCCCGGTGGGGGCGAGATTTTTCGCCCCCGTCCAGACTGGCCCTGGGGCCACACAGTCGTTTGTATAGTGGGTACCAGGTTTTTTTCCCTGAGGTAAAGCGGCGGCGGCGTGGCGTTGACCACCCACCCGTATCTAGCGCCGAGGTTAAAGAAAGGGTACAGCTATACCTCTACTCCCTCTCTGGGCCTTCATGGCCTGTTCTAGGGTGAACTTTACTTTACTTTACTTTACTTTACGTTTATGTTCCTTGCTTGTCTGTAACTTCGTCATGTTATACGGGTCGTGGTCTCTTTCAGCCACCGAAAGACTATTTTGTTATCCAACAGCTGCTTATCGCTGTGCAGTCAGGAGCACCGTTTCAAGGTCTCTCGATTGTGAAGATCACATGTTTACCAATTTTCTTCCGCTGGCATGAACATGTCCTAATCCCAGATTTTTATCAAAGACCCCTTATAATTTTAAAAGTTTGTTAAATTTCTATAGGCCAGTACTATTCAAACTGAGTTGCGCGAAACCCTGAGCGTCCCCGGGCGACAATTTCTTTACAGTGAAACTGGTTAACATATGCTCGGCAATTTATTTGAATTGTTTGTCTTCTTCATTTCTGTGCATAATCGGCACTGGTTTTATTTTCCTTGTAAATCAACGATAGTATACATTTTTACATATTTTAAAATATAATATTATGTTTAAACACCTTCTATTTAATCTTTGCACCTAACACATACATGGGTTCCGCGAAAATTCACGTTTAGTCAGCGGCGTGCCACTGATAGTCTACTCAGTTTGAAGGCTGCTGGTTTAGGCAGTCATTGATTCAGGCTCCATTCTTGGGGCCCTGCAGACTAAGTGTCAGCGATATCTGCACTGTGTATGTGTTTTAACTGGAACTTCCTTGGGACAGACTAGGCTACTGCCTGGACAGCCGAAGAACTTATTTCTATTTCCGACAGATCTTTCTCTTCTCCAAAACCTCCAGACTGGCTCTGGGGCCCACCCAGTTTCCTATTCAATGGGTAAAGGGGACACTTTCCCCAGGATGTAGCGGCCGGAGGTTGAATTTGTCCACTCACCTCAATGCAGTAAAAGGTAAAGCTTTCCCGTAGCAAGTCATGAAGACTCAGAGGGGGACGGAATGTTGGGCTTACATTCTAGGACGGCAGAGTTGTCAGCTCTACGCGCCGGCCGCACTTTACTCGCAAAGAAATTACTTGGTACTCATTTCTGTTACAGGCTGAGTGGACCCCAGGGCTGCTGAATGCGGACAGAACGAATGGGTGACTTTAAAATTTCCAAGGACACCTTCATGTAGTGCCGAGGTTAAAATTAGTGGAGCCATATCTGCACTCCCACGTATGCCTTTATGGCATGCACACGGACAACTTCACCTTGGCCTTCTGGGGAGCGGACAGAAGAGTAACGTTCCAAATTTACCGGTGCCTCATTCGCTTACGCCTCAGTTGTGAATGTTTTGTGTGTGTAGGCTTATATGTGCCTTGAAAAAAGTGTTATTTATTGCATATTTTGTCCGCACTGTGATGTACAACTCTCTTCATGTAACCCTTGTAATGTACACCGTAGTGTTCTGCACATTTTAGTTGACTCTCCAACATCTATCATCAGACGCCTGCCAATCACAGCTTATAACTTTAATCCTTCTTCTAACTTTCCTACCAATCGGGTCCTGCTTCCCTCAGATTATTAGCATTCCATTCATGGCCTAACTGGTACCGGGACGAATAGCCTCAGTAGCTGATACAGTGAACCTGAAAACAAAACAAGGAGAAACTAGTTTTCTGTCCAGTACTACCTAATATCCTAAAGGTCCCTAGCTTCGCCCATTTGTTCTTCTGACAAGAACAGTGTTAAAATTTAGCTGATTTTGCACCATTAGTGGATTGATTCTGACAGGAGAAAACACAAGTAAAAGGTAAAGCTTTCCCACAACAATTCATGAAGACTCAGATGGAATGTTGGGCTGCCATCCTTACTTTGACATTCGGCACAACTAGGGCGGCAGAGTTGTCAGCTATACGCGCCGGCCGCACTTTACCCCCAAGGAAATTCCTTGGTACTCATTTCGGAAAACATAAGTACTCGGAGAAAAACCTGTTACATTGTCACCTAGTCCACCACAAATCCCACATGGACTGGACTGAAATCGAAACGAAGCCTCCGCTGAGAGAGGCCTGCGACTAACCGCCTAAGCCATTGTACGGCCGCGCCTAAACCTGCAGTTTGTATAAATAGCATTTAGAAGCTTATTTCACAAGTCACAGTAAATACACTGCGATCTAAATTGGTTGCTAAGACACTGGGTAAACTTAATAAGGATAATTACAGAGCGAAAACGAGGGAATTGTTACGCCATGCGGACGTTTTCTGATTTGCGAGTAGTGATGTTTTCATGGCGGTGTGGTTGAGGACTCATTCTGGTATACCTCGCCTTTGTCGTCAAGAGTCACAGGCCCTTTAAAATGAAGGAAATATGTTCCTTCGAAACATCGGTAACCGATTACTCAGTGACGCGGCGCCATATACCACATGAATGGAGTCCTCAGTGGCTGCCTTGTTTACTGTTTATTCTGAGAATTATAGCAAAATGCAGAGTATTTTAATGTAAAAGTATGCCGTGTGTATGCATACTGTCTTTACAGGGTTGATGCTGACATTAACTGGACACTCCTATGTACAAGTATTACGCCTTTATTTTCAAGAAGCCCGCATCTGTGAATTCGCGATCCATTGTGCGTGACTGCGTGATTGCGATTGCGGGATGATGGTTTTCTGTGCGTCACAGCGTTATTTTCCTTACAATGTGCTTGTAACCGAAGAATCGTCGACAGGCGTAGTTCGATTTCAGCCTTGTGAACTGTATAGAAGAGAAAGACAAAAGCCATGCTGTGGCAAATTGCGTTCAGGTTCTCACTACATCAATAAGGCTGGCGAGAGTTTGACTCCCTCACATCATGGTCCCGTGGTTTGTCCCATGCCATATTCACTTTTACTACCAAACTGTTGCAGATCACGATGTATTGCCACTAAACCAATTAAAATTTTCAAACAAAATGTCAGTAGAAGCTTTATATTCCACTGCTGATAATCAACCTGTTTATACCAACAAGTCTTGCGTGGCACACAGAATTCGAGTGGATGGCAAGTGCAGCGTGACAGGATCAGTGATAACGCATGCGTTATAGTTACAGTCACGCGCGTGGCTGTTAACAAACCACAACCATACCTGCCAGTCAACGTTGCGCAATCGTGGAATAACCCATAACGCTCGAAGAATTGACGGATGCGTGGTTCTTTACAGACCAAGGCTTAAGCAGTAGTTATGTTATACGTATAAATTAAGGCCTTGGCTTCCTCCTTCCTTCGACCCATAATAAGAGGAGAGTGGGAGAGGGGAGGGAGCTATGGAGGCCAACACTATTTGCACGCAGGTAATAATGCAAGGTAGCAGTGGCGAGTGTTTAACACTTTCATACTGCTTCCTAATAACATAGTAACTACAGACTTACACGGCATCCCTCTATGTGATGAGAATATTTTTCAGTGCCATTTTTATCCGATTTTTGAGGCCATTTTAGTGCCTTTGTTACGTCACCGTAATGACTGGCTTGCTACATATTCCACCCATTTCGTCTTCCTTCATATCTATGGATCCCATTAGTCCCCGTTTTTCGGGAGAGTCCCGGTTTTATGGGTTTGAAAGAGCTCTGTTCCGGTTCGGGACGCCAAATATTCCCCGTTTTTCCAAGTCATAAAATATATGTCCTTTCTGAAAATGCGTACGGACATTTTGACTTCCCACGAAATATCAGCAAAGTGGGACAGCCATTAATCAGCCACGAACAGGAAGGAAAAAGAGAGGCAGAGGAAGGTGTGTAGATTAGCAGTTGGTCCTGTAAAGTCTGCACTGAGACAGAAGGATGAGGAATGGATGTGTAGAGAAAAATCAGTAAATGAACTGAGTGCCTGAGTTTTATTATTTTATGATTATTATTATTATCATCATATGGCAAAAGCAGCATTCAACAAGAAGAAAAACCTTTTCACCAGCAAACTGGACTTAAATTTAAGGAAGAAACTAGTAAAGTGCTACATTTGGAACATAGCTTTGTATGGTGCTGAAACGTGGACAGTAGATCAGATGTATCTGGAAAGTTTTGAAATGTGGTGCTGGAGAAGAATGGAGAAGATCAGTTGGACCGATCGTGTGAGAAATGAAGAAGTATTACACAGAGTCAAGGAGGAGAGGAATATCGTACATACAATAAAAAGAAGAAAGGCTAACTGGATTGGTCACATCTTGCGTAGAAACTGCCTTCTGAAACACGTGATTGAAGGAAAGTTAGAAGGAAGGATAGAAATGACGGGACGACGAGGGAGAAGACGTAAGCAGCTACTGGATGACCTTAAGGAAAAGAAAAGATACTGGAAATTGAAAGAGGAAGCACTAGATCGCACCCTGTGGAGAACTCGCTTTGGAAGAGGCTACGGACATGTCGTAAGACAGACTACAGAATGAATGAATGACCTTTATGCAGGGTATTTGCAATTATATGTGTGAAACAAACCATATTTCTAGAGCATATAGTTTTGTAGCTATTTTATATTTACAATTTTACTGCATGTATTGTTATTTCCCATGTTGAAAGTTTTGTACTTTTACATCAGTACTTTCCCAAGTATGTGTGCAGTGCCACATATGGCTGTTTTCTATAGTTTCTTGTTTAATTCTTCTACTAATTTTGCTGCTGTTTTAATTCTTGAATTCATATTTGGTTGGTTGATTTCTTGGCTTTTAACAATATTTACAAACTGATCTTCGTTATATTTTGTGTTAAGATATTCTGCAATATTGATTATCTCTGCTTTATACTCGTACGTCGCTTCAATTTGTGACAAGCCTCTTCCCCCTTCTTTCCTTTTTACATATAGCCTATCTATATAGGCTTTTAGGTGATGCATTTTATAAATTGTTAGTATCTTGCTAGTTTTCCTGTCAATTTTTTATTTCTAATCTCCAATTAATTATACCAATAGTGTACCTTAATACTGGGATGACTAATGCCCCAATTGCTGTAGTTTTATTCCTGGCATTCAACTCGGATTTCAGTATCATTCTTAACTTCTTGGTGTATTCCTTCTTCAATCTTTCTTTCATTTGTTGATGTTGTATACCTTCACTTTCCTCAATCCATAGGTACTTGTAGGTTTTTACCTATCGACTTCAAATCGTCCATGTAAGGTAAGTGTGATAGTTTATCTTTGTTGTGCGATCTTCATATCCTGTATTCAAATTTTTCAACTGCGCTGCGAGGGAGATAAAGCTAATGCAAAATAAGAACGGTGATAATGAGTCTCCTTGAAATATTCCACGTTGTATTTCTATATCTTCTGGTTCTATTAGCTTCCCTTCTGCACATAGGCACATATTTGTTTTCAAATAACTCGTGGTCTTCTTCTTTCTTCTTCTTCTTTCTTCTTCTTCTTCTTTCTTCTTCTTCTTCTTCTTCTTCCTCCTCCTCCTTTAAAAATAATAATAATAATAATAATAATAATTATTATTATTATTATTTCCGTTTTGTATCTGTATATCATAATTTTGTATTGGATTTAACTCGCTTTAATGATGCTAATAAATTACTCTGCTTCTTCATTGCGTGACGTGTTAACATTTTGTCTTCTTCCCCTCCCCCACTTCAGCCACCCAAATGTTCTTACGTGTCCCCGGTTTTTAGATTTCAGGCACATTCGCAAAATTGCGAAAAGTGAGTGTTAGTTTCGTCATGTCTGTCTGTCCCTCCGTCTGTCTGTCCGTTCGCCCCTCCGCATGGAACAACTCGGATCTCACGGGACGGATTTTCATGAAATTTGATATTAGAGTATTCTTGAAAATCTGCCGAGAAAATTCACGTTTGATTAAAATCTGGCAATAATAACGGTTACTTCACATGAAGACGCATATACATTTATGATAATATCGCGCTGAATTAGCCTGATGATAGATTATTTAATACGAAACATATAGCATTTTTTAAGAGTATGTAGTTGTGTTGGACTGATAATGTGATGTTATTTAAAAATTCCAGTAAAACTTAAACTGCTTAGTGAGATACTCTGACGACAAACACGGTTGATGAGAATCGATATGTACAGAATTACAATTTTACCTGTTATATTGCCTGGGAATGAAACTTGGCCTGTCACATTGAGATATGAACACTGAATTGTGGTATCACGGCGTCAAGACGCCTTAAGCCGGGATTAGAAGGCGCGTGACTCGGCTCGTTTTACGTCATAACTGACGTCACTGACAAAGAATCGTATTCAAACGCGCCGTGTAACCGGCCGGGCCCGGCGCGGAGTGTGATTGGTGGAGCGAGGCTCGTGGGATCGCCTCAGAAGCGGTTTTCTCACGATCCTCAAAGGGACTCGGCGCAGGCAGCTGTTGCGGCTACACGGCGCTTGCAGTGTACGCGCCAAGCCAGTCTCGTCCAACCTGTATACACTTAGGTCTGGTCTTTGTTTTCTGTTGTCGGGGTGCGTGAAGAGTGAAAGTTTCTGTCCCACAATTGGTATTGGCTAGAATGGAGTGGTCAAACGAGGACATTTTTAAGTTCATAGAACAACACGACTTATTCCACAAGCCGAGCCGAACCTACCCGAGCAAGGCCGCTGGTCGGCCATTTGCCGAGCTGCACCGCGTCGTGTAGCCAGATTGTCTTTTCTGTTCCGATCTGTTGGCCGAGCAAGTGACGTCACGTCACTGGACGAGCCTCGCGCCGTCTAATCCCGGCTTTAGGATACTTCATGGTTTAGCCGAGCGGTAGACTAGATTCTTCTAGGTAAGTCGACAAAGGCGATGATGGATAAGGCGTTGTTTAACAGTGTTTTGCTCAGAGACAGTCTTCAGGAAAAATTGATAGTAAATAAAGAATTTATTCACAGCAATAATACCCTCGGTATGTAGCGACAAGGTGCAAGGCAAGACCGTAGTCGTCTGATGACGGCTTCAACTAATAACCGAGTGACATGGAGTAGTTGAAGATAAATTGTGCTTCGACTTTCTAGATTTCAGGGTTTTTTAAACGAATCAAGACGTATTATGTGACATCGCGTGACAAGGGGTGTTTGTCTTTGATGCTTAAGAAGCCTTGCCACCTTCTCCCTGGTATTATTTTTCAATGCAAGGGGCAAAAGAGGGCTTACTACATCACGTTTTGCCCTCTGGCCCATTTATATTGTGTAGGTTACAAAGCATGCATCTGGTGATTTGGTAGTGTGTACATTTATCCAAAATAATATCGGCGACTAGATGCTTATGTTTGTGTCTGTGAAATAACAAAATTCGAAACTGCCAAAATAAAATAAAACTTTAGCCAACACGTTTCAAGTTGTCCGTTAATATATATTATACGGGATTTTTCCAGAAGGATATGTCAGAAACAGGGAGTCAGAGAGCAGTTTGAACTGAGGATAACACTCGGACCTAAGGTAGAGGAAGTAACAAGATAATGGAGAAAATTACACAGCGAAGTTTCACGGTTTGCACTCCTCGCCAAACACTATTAGGCTGATAGATCGGTGGAGGATGAGATGGGCGGGACGCATGGAATAGTATAGAAATTTATACATGGCTTTGGTGGGAAAACGGGAAAGAAAAACATCGCTTGAAATAACCGGGCTAGTTGGGACTATAATATTGAAATGATCATTAAAGGAACAAGAAGAAAGTTTATGGGTTGGATTCATCTGGCTCAGGATTAGGGCAAGAGGCGGACTATTGTGAATATGGTAATGAACCTTGGGTTTCCACAAAATGTGGGGAATTTATTGACTAGCTGAGAAAGAATTAATTTTCACGAAGGACTGTGCTCCATGGGGTTTGAGATTTTGTATGAAATTAATTACGACAGAACCCAAGCGGATGAATACACTTGGTTCTAGAAGTGAACAGAAAATTGATGTGCAATTTTTAGCTGCTTTTATGTATAAAAATGAATTTGGTTCATTGATTAGTGGCTTGGATTTCCGGCAAGAATGCGGGGCATGTTACTGATCTGTCAGGGTTGAAGGCTTTGGCTGGCAGTCAGTGTTATTAGACTGTTCCAAGTGGCGTGTTACTGACCTGTTAGTATCGAGGGCTCTGGTTGTCAGTCCGTCTCTATGGACTGTTAGGAGGGGCGCCGACATGCAATTTTTCAGTTCTGCAATCGTTTGATTCCGAGATGCCGTGCCCCGCTCACATATGCAATCAAACGATCGGTCGACTGACGTAGCCGCACACATGCGATAGATTCCGATTCAGTTCCAAAATGGACTTCGTGGAAATGGCTTGTATCTGTGCCCTCGAAATTTCGAGGAGAATAAAACTGAAGAATAAAAGACGATTTTGGGTGCATCCACTAACAACTCAACGCTTGTTAAAAGGACAGTTTCATAAAATTTATGAAATTTAGGGGACATCGGAGGATAAAATCAATTAATTTACCAATTAGTAACAAACGTTTATTAGCAGACATAAAATTAAAAAAGAAATTAACTTACCTTGTTCTAAGAGCAAAGACATGTTGCTTGCTTTAGTTATAAGAAGAGACTGTTTGGTTTCATGTGAGCGGACGTCCATTGGATCCTGTTGTTTACAAAACGATTGCGCAATCAGACGATTGCTGTTGGTTTGTGGAAAATTAGAAACTAAACAGTTGGCAGACTAAACGGTTGCAAGTCGGCGGAGTCCCATTTAACTCTTCGGTTGTTATTCATGCAATCAAACCATTGCGCAACTAAAAATTGCATGTCGGCGCCCCACGTTACATGTAGCGTGTTCCCGAGTTGTAGGGGCTAAGTGCAGAACAGCTGTACAAACATGCCCCTGCAGGACATACCAACAATATGGCATATTAAGAGGCATTACATTAAAACGCATCCTGACTCTAGACAACGGACAATGAACACTGTACAGAAAGTTGTGCAGTGAAGGTACTTAGTTTAATACTACGTTTTAATTCTTAAAATTTTGTTTTTGCTCTTAAATTATGTAACAAAGACCCGTTCGGGGAAAGGGTGTATTACCTTGCTCCCAATAATACAGTATATACCGTTATAGGCCTTACAATTTTTTTAAGTTCTCCTACTCTAGTATCCTCCCTCATACTTGTATTTGCAAAATTTGATTAATGCCTGACAAATTATAGGCCTAAATTTTCGGATTCTAATAGAAGTCTCCTGTAGGGTAATATTATATCTTATTAATGTATCTATTTACTGCTCACTCACTTTTAGATCGTGATGTTATGAAGTGGCCATTTGTCCCGAATCTGCTACAATCACCCATAATCCTAATTACTCGCGTGTGAAGAATAGAATAGAATAGAAATATGGGTCGGGCCCTTTATGGTCCCGATGCACGTAGGCCTTTAGCAGGCCCTATGTGCCCCTTAACCAAATCTAGGTCAGGAGCCCTGTCCTTATAATAAAGGTCCAGATCGCCCCTAGGTCTAGTTCTTTGATATCTTCAGGGTGTAAAAAGAAAGAACCCAAGTAAGTGTGTCTATGTGTTGCCAGGGCTTCACATTCGCACAAGACATGAGCTGAGGTTTCCTCCTCTGCTCTGCATTTCCTACACATGGGGCTATCACTTAGTCCCATTATGTGAAGATGTCTTCTCAGAGTGTTATGTCCAGTAAGCAGGCCAGTAACCACTCTGGATTGTGTCCTATTAAAGGACAGCAGTTTGGTCTTAGCGGCAATACAAGGGCCCGAGATCATTTCTCGAGCCTGTCTTTGAGTGCCAGCTAATCCCTGCCACATTATCAAGTGCTGTTTATCTAACCAGCACTGAATTTTCTTCCTTATACTTTGCCTTGAGACTCCCAGGGCCGGCTCTGGTCCCATAAAGCTGTTCCCAGAACCCCCTTTTGCGATCTCGTCGGCGATTTCATTTCCACGTATTCCAGTATGTCCGGGAACCCAAAAGAGTTCCACGGAGTGGTGGGTGGAGATATCATTCAACGCCCTTTGGCACTGTCGCACCAATGGGGACGTTGTTTTAGCAGCCTGAATAGCCTTCAATGCTGCTTGACTATCAGAGCAGATACTAATGTATTTCTCTGATCCTACATAAGCTTGTACTTCATAAGCACAGGCCAAGATAGCATATATCTCAGCCTGGAAAACTGTTACATGTTTTCCTAGAGAGATACTGAGCCTCCTCCCCGAGGATTGCCCATAGACTCCGGCCCCCGATCTCCCCCCTGTGTCCTGGACCCATCTGTATACCAGACGAGCCCTTTTATTACAGGCGGGGATCCAGGTCCCTTTGTCCACTCCTCTCTATTCAACATGTTAACCTTGTACCTAATCTCAAAGTTATATGTCGGCCTCATGATATCATTCCCCATACTAAATATGGGATCCGATTTCTGAAGCCGTATTAATATATTACTATGTCCGCCATTGGGGTGCAGGTAAGACCAACATCCCAGACTCCAGATTCTATGCGCAGCTAATCTTGCCTCACTTTGTACCACCAGATCAAGTGGTGGGAGGCAAGTAAGTACCTCCAAGGCACTGGTCGGTGTAGTGCGCATAGCCCCTGTTATTCCCAGACAAGCTGATCTCTGGATTCTACTTAGCTGTTTCTTGGCACTAGCTGTTTGACAGCCAGGCCACCAGACTAGAGATGCAAAGGTGACGGACGGCCGTATGATAGAAACGTATAGCCAATAGACCACTTTGGGTTGTAGGCCCCACGTCCTACCAAAGGCCCTCCTGCAGGCCCATAACAAGTTGTGTGCCTTCTTCACCTTGATATTCACATGCTCCCGCCTGGACAGTCGAGAATCTAGGATCATTCCCAGATATTTGACCGCCCCAGAACGGTGCAGTGTGCTTCCAAAGAAGAGGGGTTCAAAGAAACCTTCAAGTTTCCTTCTTCTTGTAAAAACCACCATGTCGGTCTTATCAGGGTTAACTGACAGGCCGACTCTGCCGCACCATTTCTCTACTGTATGAAGAGCCCCTTGCATGAGCTCTGACACAGTGTTCGGGAATTTCCCCATTGTCAACAAACAAATGTCGTCGGCATATCCTTGGCAGTATACACCGTCCCCACTGAGCCTTGCTATCAAATCATCGACAACAAGGCACCACAGGAGCGGTGATAACACGCCTCCTTGTGGGCATCCCCTAGATATCGCGACCCTCAAGAACGTATCATTAAGAGTCGCCGTGGCCACACGGCCCTCTAGAGTAGCCCTAATCCACCGGATAATAGTGGAGCTGGCTCCATGCTTAACCAAAGCGTTACATATGGAGTCGTAGGAGGTGTAATTAAATGCTCCTTCTATATCCAGGAAAACACCCAATGCTAGCTCTCGTTGGTCCAGCACCTTCTCAACCCGCACCACGAGCTGATGAAGGGCCGTCTCAACAGATTTCCCAGCTTGGTAAGCATGCTGGTTGGTATGCAATGGCCTCAAAGCCAAAGCTCCATCCCTTATATATCTATCTATCAGCCTTTCCATTGTCTTAAGTAAAAACGATGTGAGGCTGATAGGTCTAAAGTCCCTTGGCCCAGTATAGGAATTCCTCCCGGGTTTAGGTATGAACACTACCTTAACCTGGCGCCAAATGGCTGGGACATAGCCCATAGCCAGGCAGGCGCGAAATATTCTGATCAGGTATGGAATAACAATCTCCCGTCCCTGTTGTAACAGAGCTGGGTATATGCCATCCATTCCTGGACTTTTGTATGGCGAAAAAGAATTAATCGCCCATTACTCGCGTGTGACGCAAGTATCTCCAGAAGACGACTATTAAAATGCCCACCCCTACTTGAAAAACTGGAATATTGTATAAATTTATTATTTATTTATTCGTTCATTTATTTATTCATCCTGACAAACACTCGCCCTTTTTTTGCTCGTTCGCAACGGAAATTAAAAAAGTATGCCTATTAGCTTAATCACGTCTGCCCCTCTGCTCAAGAACTGCTGAAAGGGTTTTTACGAAATTACTACTTGACTGAAATTTATCCACACATTCCAATTTTACTTAAAAAATAGAAGAGTGACGGACACTTCTACCGCGAAGACGGGGGCAGCAGGTTTATTTCAAATCTCGTTCTTCGGGAATGTTTCAGGGCAAAGTGCCGCGGAGAATATTTGGACGTAGAGAGAGGAAGCACCCCTAATACGAGCATGGTGAAAATGACATAGTGAGTGGCTTCATAATTTGTACTATTCACCAAATACGAGTATTATTAGCATGCTAAATATAGCAGGACAAAAGGGGAGGACACGTAGCACGTATGTGGAAAATGAAAAGTTTATACAGATTTAGCTAGAAGGCTTGAAGGTAAGACGCCACTTGAGAGACCTAGGCGTAAAAGACAATAATGTTAATGAGGAAAAAGAACAGGAATAAGAAAACAAGAAGAAAAACTAAGGTTGTTTACTGAACTGATTTAGCTGACGATAAGGTCAATTGGCCAACTCATGTGACACGGTAATGGCACTTCGGTTTTCATAAAAGGTGAAAATGTAGTCGTGACTGGAGGTAGTTAGTCCCCAACAAAATAACGTATACAGGTAATTCCCATTTTACGCGATTTCGTTTTACGCGATTTCGCTTTATCGCGACTTACAAATTTACACCACTCTTCGAATTTACGCTATAATTTTCGGCTTAACGCGTTTCGGCATAGACGATCTGTGGTCGCGCTCATCGAATTTACGCGATAATTTTCGTTTTAACGCAAATTGGCATAGACGATCCGTGGTCGCGCTTATCATACATACATACTTACATACATATACACATACATTCACCGATCCAATATCCATCATCTGTAGCAGGCTAGTAGGAAGTGACGTCAGTGACACGCCATCAGTCACGGGTATGGATTGATTACGTTGGTGATATAACCATGCGGTTCATTTTAGTTTCCTCTTCAACAGCATTGGCTTTTCTTACCAATCTGAGTGAGAAACGTAAATCTGCTTCACCTAGTGCAATCCAAGTGAAAAATCGGCGAAAGGCAATCAGTATTGAAGAGAAATTACACATAATAAGCCGACCTGAAAAAGGTGAACGAATTGTTGATATGTGCCATGATGTTATAATCGCTCATAGCAGTGTACATACAGTTCGTGATAATGCTGATAGAATTAAAGAAAGCGCTAATTCAGGAACTAAAGTGTTTGTTTGTGTAGCAATACTACCACAGTCCTATCCGAACGAAACGTACCAAAAAATTATGGATGCGAGTTTCTTACATTTTTATAGCTTTACAAATAAATATATTGTATAGAAATTATGTAGATTGTATAGAAATGTATATATACTGTATATACAGTACATATATACTCTACAGGTCCTTGTGTCCACCAGTGGTATAGTCTTATACTGTATACGATGAGGTTGTTAACCACCTAATCCCCATAAAATACGTCGTTTTAAATGGAAATTTTGTGTTTGATTTGCGCGACGTTTTTCAGGAACGTAACCCTGGCGTAAAGCGAGAACTACCTGTATTTCCTGTTGGATGTTACGAAATTGACGAACCTAGGAACCACTGCATGTCTAAATTTGGCCATGGAGTTCTGAATGCTGTCATTATTTTACTACGCCACTGGTTTGTTAAGCTCCTTACGTCATTGGTATTGTAGGGTTGGTAGTATGAGATCAGGTTTGTCTGAGTAGACCGTGTTCATTTTGCTCGTTGCAGCATTGCGTGACCCCAATGCGTTGTCAAAGGAAGGCGTCTGGTTTTGACAGGAGATACTGCGATACTAGATAATCTGTGTACTGCGTTATCTGTATGGCTGCCCACGCTAAGAACGGAGCAGTACAAAGTTCGGTGGTGAAGAGGTTATATGATAGTACAGCGACGTCAAGTGCTTACTATTCGTTTAGTCGCTAGGCGCGAAAGTACGTACGCTGCTGCTAAAAATATATTTTTGCAGACCAAAGATGGTATTGAAGAAGACAGGTAATATAAAATGCAATGAGGATCTCGAAAGAGAAAGAAAGAAGTGTTCATTCGATCCTCTGGAACTGACTCATCTTCTAGATGGCAGCCTTGTAAAGACTAGGGAAAGAAAAGAACGAGGTAAGTGGAGTAAAATATTATGTGGATAAGGAAAGGAATAGGGGAAGAAATGTATCATCATCATCATTTATTTACAATCCATAGATCCAATATACAGTCACAAAGACAAAAACAGGATGTGGATTTGGTCATCATATGAATTAATAAGTTATATAATATATACATTGTCAAATAAATACAAGCAATTTGTAAAAACAGACATGATATAAAACACAATAATAAAACAATTCAAGCTTAGAATAACAAATCATAGTCCGTATATTACATTCAAAATGAATAAAACTATTGTAATAAATATTCTATGATGTGATTATTATATATACGTGAGCTGTAGCAAATAATATCATTACAAAAGGTTACTTAGTAAAGGATTAAAAACCCATGATCATTAATTAAATTTACAGTTAAAATATTCATCCAAGGAATAAAACGAATTGGAAAGAAGAAATCTTTTTAGTGCCGGTTTAAATAGTTTCACTTCATTACTCAAGCTTTTTATGCTAAGTGGGAGATGATTAAAAGCTCTAATACCAAAGTAGTAGGGTCCTCTTTGAAAAACTGTCAGACGTGATGTTGGAAGGTGCAAATTCGTGCTATGTCTAGTATTGAAGCTATGAATCTCGTGGTTTGATTTGTACTGATCTTTATTATTTACGACAAATAGTATTAACGAAAATATATATTGTGAATACATGGGCAGAATTTTTAAATTTTTAAATAGTTCCCTACAAGAGTCTCTAGTTTTTGCATTCATAATAACTCTGATTATACGCTTTTGTATCCTGAAGATATTAATACTGTAGGGCGAATTACCCCAGAAAATTATACCATATGCTATGATGGAATGCACATAGGAGAAATAAATCATCTTTAGAGTTTCTTGTGACATAAAATCTTTTACAGTCCTAATTGCATAACAGGCCGAACTCAGTTTAGTTACTAATTGGTCAATGTGAGATTTCCACGATAATGTTTCATCAATGTGTAAACCAAGAAACTTAGTATTTGACGTGTTAGTAATATGCTTGTTTCCACAGCATATACTTATATTGGTTTCCAAACTATTTTTTGTCCTAAATAGTAGGTAATGAGTTTTCTTGAAATTTAAAGATAACAAATTGGTTTTGAACCATTCATTTATGGCTACAAATTGTTTGTTCATGTTAATTGCAAGGTCCTGAAGGCTAGGATTAGGTATTATAACACTAGTGTCGTCGGCATATAAGATGATTTTAGCGTTATTAGTTATTACTTCAGGCAAATCATTGACATACAAAAGGAAGAATAGCGGACCAAGGATTGAGCCTTGCGGAACACCATGCTTGATGATCTCCCATCCGGAAGAAGTACTATTATGAGTTTTTATGTTATCTATTACCACTTTCTGATATCTGTCATTTAGGTATGATGTAATTAATGCATTGAATTTTCCTACTATCCCATAAAGTTCCAGTTTTGATAGTAGAATATTATGGTTGACACAGTCGAAAGCTTTCTCCAGGTCACAAAATATACCACCAACAGTTAATTTATTGTTCATGGCTAGTAAGATTTCATTTATTAGCTTGAAGGGAGCCATATCAGTTGAAGAGTTACTCCTGAACCCATATTGATCGTTTATGAGTATGTTGTTTTGATTTAAGTGTTGGTAGAGTCTTGTATATATTACTTTTTCAAAAACTTTGGAGAAAGCAGTTAGCAGAGATATAGGTCTATAATTAGTAATATTATGTTTGTCACCATTTTTAAATATTGGTTTTACTACTGAGAATTTTAATCTAGATGGAAAGATACCTGAGGAAAGGGTTTTATTACAGATATATGTTAAAGGAGAGCTAATAAAAGGGGCACTTACTTTTAATATTTTAGTTGGTATTTCATCATATCCATGTGAGTGTGTTGTTTTTAGGGATTTAATAATTTCTTCTATCTCATGAGTTGACGTATGTCTAAATCTAATACTTGGCAGAGGGCGCTTAAATGTTTGTAACATGTACTTTAGAAAATTGTTATTATTTGGATGTCCTGTTTTACTATCTCTACTACTATCTGTGATTTTATCTGCTATTGTTAAAAAGTAATCATTAAATGTATTTGCTATAGTTTGTTGGTTGTATGTTGTATTACCATTAATATCGTGGTACTGTATTTCTTCTGTATTCTGTATTAAAGTTGTTTCACAGAAAGGATGTCTTCGTTGCTTTAACAAAGTGTATAATTGTCTAGATTTTTCCAGAATTTTGGTCTGTAACAACAGGAAAAGAGGATGAACTGTATTGAAAATTTTACGCAGGAAGTCTGTCGTAATTGCGTGAACAAAATGTGTAGGCGCCAAAATTTTTTCTATTGCTGCACGTAGCTACCGTTAGCATAGCCTCTAGGTACGGGCTGGTCACTCGTACCGAGAAGCGGCTTGACATACAAACCTCGTTCGACTTACCACTTATCAAGTAAAACCATCATGAATTTTTATCCCAACACCCCAACCATAATATCCCTTCAGAACGAAATGTGCAACAGTCCATCCCCTTTCCTCCCTTTGCTTCGATATTCTGGGTCACTCCGTAATATGCTTGAACTTGGCCTTTTGGTGCCTGAGATACTTGACCCAATTTACAGGGGAGTAAAGTAAGCCATACAAAATGATATTTTGTAGGGACTGGAAACTTGAAACTTTACCTTGAAGGAAGGGTGATGTTGAAAATGTTTTAATAACACTATGATGAAGAGAACATTAGACATAAATAACTGCATTGATGGAAATGGAGAAAATTATATACTTTAATTATGACTGCTCTTTAGTTACTGTTGTTAGAACCTAAAGCTTTTATTGAACAGGTGTTATATTATCATTGCTGTTTCATGGTATGAGAAAATAGCAGTTTATTGGATGTGTGTTGAGATAGGTGGGACATGTAATATTCTTATTGACATTACTGTGTACAAAGTATTGGTGATAGAACTAGCTGCAGTACATAAGTGTGAGGAAAGACACTTATAAAAATTGGCCTGACCCTTCAGAACATTATGGCGACTCTGAGAGCAGGCTTTTCTATCCAAAGCATAATGTTCAGATGATGTGACTGTCCGAAACACTGTTAGGCACAATGCAAGATGAGCATGGAAAATGTGAACAAAATCTACTTGCTTGTAAGCTTCATTAGTATAAGGAATAATTTGTGTTCTGACAAGTTGTCAGCTGGTGCAAGTATGCATACCCTCTATATGTCTTGTGCCTTCATGCTGTGGTGCTTATGCACAGGAACAACTTTACTTGTAACATAGCTCATGTAAAAAAGCACGCCACACACTCGAGCAGAGGCCTTCAAATTGCATTCTTTTCCCAAGATCTGAGATACCTTGTTCAGTACACTGACTAGGTAATGGACTGGACAGCCAGGGTTGCTTCCTCGCAGCGGGAGAGATTTTTCTTTCTGCCATCACATCCACACCAGCTCAGGAGGTTGTCTGTCCTCCCATTCATTGTTTACTGGGGCTCGTTCCTCGGGGATAGAGTGGCCGCGGTCTGAAGCCAATGATTGACCTCAGTCTAATGGTGAAATTAAGAGTGACTCATACATCTTTATGGCATTGGTACATAATTGAGAATAGGGACTTTAGCTTTACCTTTGTAGAATATCTGCCTCACATTTCTCCATTTGAGAATTTGAGAGGATGAGCTTGAACAGCAATAAAACATGTTATGAAGTATCAATCAGAAGGGATAAAAGTTTGGTAAGACCTCTGAAACAGTGGAAGGAATTTGGTTTTGTAATACTGGAAAGGATTGTTGTTGTTGTCGTTGTCGTTGTCATCGTCGTTTTATTGTTGTTGTTAATTCACTTTAATACAATAATGGCAAGTTATCATTATTACATAAAGTGTTACTGAGTGGTCCATTTTGGGATGTCAGAATTGGAACTGGAGTGTTTGTAATTTTATTTCATGTTTGTATTTTCCATTACAGAACATTACTTCTTATCGGACCCAGAACTTAGGGACACGATACCCCAAGATTATTTAAGTCACAAGGAGAAATATGAACAGGCTGTCAGAAAAGCATGTACATTATTCAGAAAAGTTACACAACTGCGGGACAAAGGAGGTGATTTGGAAATATTCAGGTAAGGTAATTCTAGTGACTGCTGCAGGTAATTTAATTATAACACCATGTGCAACATAGACTGCTGTAGGAATTACACCCTGTGTGTAACCGATAGTCCTTAGCGCTAAAAAGCATTGGTTTATTTGTGTACAATTTTTCTCCAATGCCTGAAGTTTTTACCAGGAAGCAGCACATGATATCACACAGTGCCCTGCGTCACTCAAAGCCACATCACTCCAAGTTGCAGCAGAGCGCTGAGAAAGCCATCCATACGGACCTGCAGACAGTCATGTAAACCAGTAGCAAGAACGATTAAAAGACACAAGGGCTATCCAGTACCATAACAAATGTTCTAGTCTGAAGTACATCAGCTAATGTGACACAGAATAAAGATATTTTTTATCAGATTGTGGTCCACAGCACTGTGTAGGCATACAGATGATTGTGGTCGTTTGTGAGGCAGCACTGTGTAGGCTTGTGGATGATTTATTCCTAGCATACCATGTGACTGAAACCTCAGTAATGTTATATATACACACACACACACACATACAACTAGCGGTCTCACACACAATTTTCATTAATTTTGTATCCCAGACATGTTTTTGGCACTTATTGAAGCATCATCATCAGTATCACTGTGTTAATACATTGGTTCATTTGGGGTTGTACATAGATCTGTTATTTTGAACTGTAAACTCTGAATTTTAAACCATGGAATTTTAAAAACTGAAACCTTACTTTGTGCCTTAAAATTTTTGCTCAGGACAGTCCACTGTATATATGTTGATTTACCAGTTTTTAGTTAATTAATCAATATGTCTGTGGTTTATATCTATCTCTTAACCTTCATTAATTTGTTATTGGCATGTTATATTACTCACTTCTTTATGTACATCCCAATGTCATCAGTTACCTCTGATGTGTACAGCTGTGGTGGTTATAGTAACCAATCATCCATTTTCTTATAGTTGTTACACATTATTGTGTTGTGCCTCATATTTGTTGTTTCTATGCGCATTCTGGTGGCTGTAGATACTTGTATATGCGTGGTGTATATTGTGGACTGGATGCTGTGCCGATGTTTATTTTTATTGATATCTTGGTTCGAAGGTGCAAATTGTACTCTTACCATTCTGACTTATGACTTTTACATTGTTTGGGTTCCCAGAAGTCCTGCTATCAATAAATAACTCATTAAGCTGCATGTTGTAATGTTTTGTTTGTTTAGTATGTTTCCATATCAATTTTTCACATATGAAACTTTTTGTGTATGCCTAGAATTAGACCCTTGTTTGGACTTGCATGACTCATTAATTCTTCCATTAGGACATATTCATGTCCTTTTCCCAAATATGTTACCAGAGCTAACATTTATCCCTATTGTGTTTGGTATCACATATGTTATTTGAATCTGTTACAATTTTCTATCCATTTGTCCAGTGTTTGCATTGCATTTTATATACTCTGTTGTTTTGGAATTTATTTTGCAGTGTTTTTGTGGGTTTTAAATTTTGCATGGTAGTGTTCTTGATTTTAGATGTTATTTTCAGATTTGTGTTTTGAACATTTTAGCAAGTATTCTTACATCTTGGTTAAAATATGTAAAACTATTGGTGCCAGCTGTCTAGGACCCCATGAGATGAGTTCAGCTTTAAACTCTGTTTTGTTCTTTTTTGTCTTTGATTTTTGTTGCAGATAGTGGTAGAAATGAGCATTGATGATTGTTAACAGCCAGAGACCAGCAGAACTGTAAGGGTTAATGACACACCGGTTTTATGATGTGATAAGAAATACGTTCTGTCCTAACTCCACATAACTGTGCATTGTTGGCATGAAAAGTTATTAAGGGTCACTGGTAAGATGTTGTAACAAGTAACATTTTGGTGCTCTGTATTTCAGACAGACCTTGAGTGGCATGCTGGGCAGTGCCATTCTCAAGGATGGCAACCCGTTTACTCTTCACTATGTCATGTTCCTTCCAACAATTGTTGGGCAGGGAACAGTGGAGCAGCAAGCTGAGTGGATGGGGAGAGCTTGGAACTGTGACATCATTGGAACATATGCTCAAGTAAAGAATTTTCCTACATGTTTAAGCTGTTATGTTATGCTAGACTGAGTGCGTATCATTCCTGCTTTGTATCTGAGAGATCCCATTTTCAAATTTTGGTCCAGAGACCAGTTTTCCAGACTTAGCCCCCCCCCAATCCTTTCAGTCCATCTAAGTGCATGCCAGTATAGCACTTCAGACTAGGCCATGATCACTTCCTTTAATAACCTTTTCAATTCATTCAGTAATCCTGCCATTTGACACTGTACAGGGTGACTGTCAGTAAATGCATAATGTACGAGTATTTCTGAAATGGTGTACTATATTGCAACAGTTCTGAATGTAGGCCTCAGCATTTTGCACATACTGTTGCAACCTGGAAGGCCCTGACCCAACACATTTCCTTAAGATGTCAAAAGGAACAGTGGCAAAGTATTTCAAATTTGTTGTTACAGTTCACCAAGTGCTCTTGGTTTTGATCAGTACAGTTCTTCTTTGGCCCATTTCTACAAAAAGAAATCACATTTAATGAGATTGGGCCTGTGCGGCGGCCATTGTGTTGGTCTTTGACATCCAACACACTGATCAGGAAAATTGTTGTTGCCCATCATTGGAAGGTGAACACACAATGTTAAATGGCTGTATCTTCTAACAGAGGGTTATGTTGTTATACTTCTTGCACCATTTTAAAGCTACTGTTTTATGACCAATACAGTTGTTACTTATTACAGGTGAACATTATGTATTCGCTTTCTAATCATCCTGTACAGTCTGAGCTACTGACAGCATCATCAAATGAACTAATCACAATAGGAAATCTTGAATAGGGCATGCAGCTTGAGTTTTGGAGCACATATGAAATGTTTGAAAGTATACCTTGCTATGGTTTGTGTTCATAATACCTGGTCATATTATGTACTATGATGGGTGTAAGCAGGACATGCTGGTTTTTTTATTTAACTGTGTTTTATAGCAGAAATTCAGGTAGAAAGAGAAACAGTGCAAGAAATTCAAAGAGGTCAAGTTGTATTTAATATGAGGTAAATTAGACAAGTACAAACCACCTATTCAGTCCTCCAATCAAGAACATGCAAGGCAAATGATGGGTAAAACTGGTTATCCTAGAAGATTTTGCTGTTCATCAGGGACACATTCATCTTCAGTGTACCATTGATGATGGTAGGTGTTGTACAGAAATCATGCCAAAGTTTTCAGCTCACACAATACACACATTTGGGTCTCAGTAACTACATTCCTTGTCTCTGTTGGAGGATGGTACCTATTTGTAAGTTAAAGATGCGTGCTGTAATGTGTGTATAATAAGCATTATTTATTCTGAAACCAGAGTTAATATTTGAGCTGAGTCAAATGAATTTTTTTTAAAAGAAGAATTATAGTTTGTTTGTAATTAACCTTATGTAACTTTGATGTTACAGGTATGTTTTTATAACAGTAAATTACCATGTAAGTTAGACACTGCAGCACTAATAAAAATGTAAGGTATGGCTCTTCCTTAGCACTTCAGGCTTCAAATTTTTTTAAACTACAAGAAAACCTGCCCCATTTACTCAAATTTATATAAATTACTATGCCCATTCAACAAATTGTTTTACATCTGTGAATAATTTCTTAGTGTAGCTGGTGCCCCAGCATACTGTCTAAATGTTTGGAAGGATGTGTGTTAAGGTACAGGTTCATTTTATTTCCATGTGTCTGTCAGATATTAAGGAAACATGGTCTGAATTGGTCATTGTCATTAACATTATCATATTGTAGGTTCTTATTTTGAAGCATGGTCTCTTACACTGTTTTCTCCCTTCGTATTGGCTCTCATTCTTTATTGATACACTTCAGTCAATATTACCTTTCTTTTTGTCTTTATATTCTTCCAGCCGTCATTGACAGGTTGATAAGTGTTGTTATTAAGATGTTATGTGAACATGCTCTAGGGCATGCAGTCTTCAGTGACGTTTCAGAGTCAGTCCTGTAGAAGTTACCAGCTGTGTCTATGTTGATCCAGTGCAAATTTTGAAATTTAGGATTTCAAGGGAAAAATTTTTGGATTCCATTTACAGGTAAATTGATCATGGAACTGGAATTAAATGTGTAAGTAATCATTTTTGAAATCTTGTTCTTCATATTCAGACTGAACTGGGACATGGGACTTTCATCAGGGGTTTGGAGACAACAGCCCATTATGATCCTAAGACAAAGGAGTTTATTCTCAACAGCCCAACTTTAACATCCTACAAGTGGTGGCCTGGTGGATGTGAGTATTCTGTTTGCCTGTGCATTATAAACAGAAAATTTGTACAGACGTACTGTATTTAAATGATTAAGCAATGGCATGTCATTTTGTGTAAGCAAATCTTAAGAAATTGTATCTGCTTACAGGAATTAATGCAGTTTCATATCCTATAAGCAGCATTGTACTAACAAATTAATTGTCAAATTACAGTAGCTGCTTTATATTTATTTCTATCGCCAACAACCTTGAGAGTTTTGTGTTCTCCCTTCTCCCCCCACAAAAGAATGTTTGTGTTTAGTGATGTCTGTAAAGTTCCATACTTGTGCGATTGAGGTTTTCTCCATTGTGTTAATGAAAATTCAAGTCCTGTGGGATATAACACTATGTTGAATGGTAAATAGTGACTGACTGACATTATTGAGGCTGCAGGCTGTTCTGAAACATGGATAACTCTTTACCAATCAGCATGCATTATATCTCAAAAGAACCTGATTCTTCAAATATTTACTTACTGAAAAAATTAATTCTAGCTTTTTTTGAACCTTGTAAGGACTGTTGCCATATATTTGCATTTCACAATAGGTGCTGTTGACATCCAGGTGCGATAATGGTGCGGTTTGTAGTGCAATGGTTTGGTAGACTGCCATTCACATTACATTTTTTTAAATGAATGTCATCCTGTTGTGTTGTTAGTAGTATAAAAATTAAATCAATATGTGTCTGAACATAACTAAATTCTATTTATAAATAGAATCTCTGTTTATAAATAGAATTTAGGTGTGTTTGGACAGATATTGGTTTAATTTTTGTAATTTGTTTTTTTGCATGTTTCTGTGCTGGGCAATGCGGGTGTGTGCTACTTTTTTCACTTGTAAACCTATGAATGTCTTTCTTAACAATGAAAGCGAGACCTCTAATTCTAATCAAAACACAGATTTATTGATTGTACCAGGAGGCGTGGCCTCCTAGTTGCAGGTTCTTGATGTGGTAGGTAACAGACATTCAAAGACTATGTTGCTGGTATGGGGAATGGTTGCTATGTGGGAAATGCTGACTAGAACCAGCGGGAAACATACGAAGACAATCTGAAGCACAGCTTGGACAGTGGATCAAGACTGCTTGGAATCATATTCCACCAGAATTCACTGTCAGGGGGTTTAAAAAGTGCTGTGTCAAATGATACAAATTGAACAGAGCATGTTGTCGTGTGGGAGGAAGATCATGAAGAAAACTGTGCTTCTAGTGATGGAAGTGTTGGCAGTGCATAGTTTACCCTTTGGTGCTGGAATTAAATGCCTGTAGTGATCTGTGGAAGACTGGAATTTAAATGAGGGCTGCATAAGAGCAGATATAATTATGTGTTTATGTGTAACATTTGGCATTTTGAGCAACACTCTGTGCATTGTATGTAATGTTTGGCACCAAAAGGGTAACTAGAACTCTAATATTTTAACTCTGAGGATTATTTAATTTCAGAATTTTGAGGATGCAAACCCAAAATTACATAAAATCGTGGCTAAAGGAAATATAAGTACTTTTCAAAAACTGTAGATTGTGGTGGGGGGGGGGAGTGTGTTACTGTATGTAATGTATTGTGTTATATGTGGGTGTGGAAAATGTTTCAGAAAATTCCAGAGGTAAATGAAATACTTTTATGTCCAGTGAAACCAAAGAGTGCACAATGCTGGATGTTTCCTTACTTGTTTGCTTGTATTTTCATTAAATATCACCATAACTGCAAAGTATTTCAAGTACAAGGGTACAAATCTTAATTGCCATTGTGTTTTGTGTAATGAAAAGTGTAAATGATTGTGATCATGAAGTACCAGATTAAACTTAAATCCATTGATTGCTTTTTGAGATAAGATATACACACGTACAGGCAGGTGAACAAGCAGATGTGATCTTTCCATTGCATGTTTAAGTTATGTGCTTTGTGCATAGAACATCTTAAAAGACAGAGGAAGGTAGAAATGATATCATTTTGCTGAAACTGCAGTGACGTGTGAACTTATGGACTGCACATGGTGCTCTGTTGCACAGCCCATTGAAACTTCTTTAAATGACACCCCATCTCTCCTTGCAACTACATTTGAATGGCAGCAGGTCCCTTATATTTGTATGTTATTTGGTGTATTTAAAATAAATACAGTGTTCAGTCCAAGAAAGGTGACAGAAGAGCTTAATGCTGCTATCTGTTATGGCTAGATGAAATATTAGCATAGTCCACCTCTGGGTTCTCAAACTCACAACAGATAATTTTGAAATTTTAAGTGGTCATGACATTTTAGCCAATAGATGTGGCATGCCTTTTCTTTAAAATAAAACACATTTAGAATACTTCATACTTTTAATAAGAAAACAAATATATTATAATTATTCAGTTTGATCCTTTATTGCATTGTTATCTCTGGCAAAGACAGATAATCAGAGGGATTTCCAATGTTGGCATGGGAGTAATGGACTTTAGTTACATGGTGTGAGGGCGTCACTGATAAATGACTGATACCGTGCTACTTGTCTGGTTATGAGGGGCCATATGAGCAGGTTAGCATAGTAAAAACACATCTAATATTGATGTTTGAGGGTGCTGAACATTAATTTGGGATGACAAGTTGTGTGGTTTGTAATTAGGCACTAGCATTTCAGAGGAATCTGCTGTCTCTAGGTTCAGAGTACCATTAAGAAACAAACCATTGGTACCTCTCCCCCATACTGCATGGTGTCACATCCAAAAAGGCTAACCTTAGCCCTTTACCTGTTTTTGATGTCATATTGTGCAAGACCTGGAAGATGCTACACTGTTTTCGTGGTAGTATTTTGTGCAGATGTACTGTTCCAAATGCTGTTTGTTTTTGACCATAGTATTGCATTCAGATGAAGAACTTGACAGCTTCTGCATTGTAGGAGAACTGGAAATATGAGGTCTGACACAAAAAAAACGAGACTAACCCTATAGCTCTGGAACCAAGATTGGGGGGATGAAACAAATATACGGCTATGGAACATGTTTTGTCCTGTCACAGTGTTACAAGTTTCAGCTCGATCGCTTCACTCAGTACAAGTTGACGCATCTTCAAATATAGGCGTGTGTTTACCCTCGGATGGAAAATGTCGGACTGCAAAAGTGAACGAGTTAACATCAAGTTTCTTGTCAAACTGAAGAAATCCGCGACGGAAACTTTTCAATTATTGACTGAGGCTTATGGTGAAGATTGCATATCTCGTGCACGCGTTTTTGAGTGGCACAAACGATTTTCGGAAGGCAGAGAAAGCGTGAAAGATGATGATCGCCCAGGCCGGCCACGCACAGCTGTTAACGATGACAACATTGAAAAAGTGCGACATGTGATTCGAAAAGACAGAAGGTTGGG
Source organism: Reticulitermes speratus (assembly GCA_021186555.1). Classification (NCBI taxonomy): domain Eukaryota; kingdom Metazoa; phylum Arthropoda; class Insecta; order Blattodea; family Rhinotermitidae; genus Reticulitermes; species Reticulitermes speratus. Next base: position 20,131,207 of record JAJKFL010000427.1, on the reverse strand, counting down.
TGTTCGAGCAGTAGCTGAGAAAGTTAATTTGGATAGGGAAAGTGTTCGACGAATTCTAACGGAAGAATTGAACATGACAAAGGTTTGTGCAAAAATGGTTCCAAAAATTCTGTCAGATGAACAAAAAGAACGCCGCCAGGAATTGTGTTCGGACCTTTTGCAACACATTGAGGATGAACCAGATTTGTTGAATTCGGTCATTACTTGTGATGAAACTTGGATATTTACGTATGATCCGGAAACCAAGCGACAATCAATGCAGTGGAAGTCAACATCATCTCCAAGACCAAAAAAAGCACGCATGAGTCATTCGAGGTTCAAGGCCATGTTGATTGTTTTCTTCGATATCCAGGGTATTGTGATGGCAGAGTGGGTACCTAGCGGCCATTCGGTAAATCAACACTATTACATTGAAGTGTTGACGAAATTACGGGAACTTGTGAGAAGGAAACGACTGGAATTGTGGCAAAACGGGTGGATTTTGCATCAGGATAACGCGCCAGCCCACAACGCTTTGTCTGTGAAGCAGTTTTTAGCCAATAAAAACATCACTGTGATGGAGCACCCACCTTATTCGCCAGACCTCACTCCCTGTGACTTCTACCTCTTCCCAAAGATCAAGTCGGTGCTCAAAGGGACCCATTTTTTATCGGTAGAAGATGTGAAAGTAAAAATGACGGAGATCCTCAACAGTCTGACAGAAAATGACATGCAGAATTGCTTTGAACGTTGGCAGCATCGTATGCAGCTGTGTGTTAACTCAGAAGGGAACTACTTTGAAGGCGATCGTAGTTAATTTACTGAATTTGTCAAACAGAAATAGTTACAGACACAGTCTCGTTTTTTTTGTGTCAGTCCTCGTACATGTAGCTCTTGTTTCATGCCTTTTTGCTTTAACGTCCCTTGCTAATATATACCACTTCTTAATTTACACCCTCTCATTTTTGGTTTAATGCCCTTTGGCTGACTGTGCTCTAATGCACTAACTCCTACCTATTCCATTACTTCTTATGGGAATATCATTTTTGATTTATGCCCATTTTTTCAGGAACACAATTAGGGCGTAAAACAAGGACTTGGTGTCTATGGTTAGTTTGTACCTGCTTTGAGTGGACCGTAGTAGAAAAGTACATTTGTATCTAGCATGCTCTAAATTTTCTGTTGCAGAGAATTGGAAGGGCTGTGGGAATTAAAACATTGGGAGACGTACTGCAGTAATAATAGAAACAATTAAGGGCTTAACTTCTAACTTGATTTTGATGTATTCATTGCTGTCACTTTCTCATTTTAGGTTTTCTGCAGTGATGTTACCCTCCATGCAGATTATGCTACAGTGAGGTGTTGTTAAGGGATAAAGAGCATAGACCAGCAAATATATAAGTGCTCTTATGTTTAGAGTTCAGTTGTATATTACTTTGTTTTATTATTAAAGTTACTTCCAGCTTCTCAACCACTATAGTGTAATTGGTTGAGTGGCTGGTCTATAGGCTAGACAATCTAAGGTTGATTCCTAACAGGGGAGAGAGATATTTTGCTCCCCCAAAACATCCAGCCCAATCTGGGGCCCACTTGACTTTCTATTCAGTGGGTAATGAAGTCTTTTTCCCGGGGGTATAGTGGTTGGGTCGTGAAGTTGACCTCTTGCTACTATCTGGTGCTGAAGTTACAAATGAATGGAGCTGTACCTCTACTTCCCTGTGTGCCTTCATGGTATGCACAAGGACAACTTTACCTGTTTTTAACTTTTTAACCTCTCATCTTCACAGAACTCTAATATCATTATGAATTCTTTGCACAAACTGCAAGAAAGTACATATAGGAACGATCACATCTGTCCATACATCAGTTGTTGTATCCTGAGCTAGGATTTCAGTTGGCTAGGCGAGCGGATCCTTTGGGAAATGCAGGTGCTGCTGGTTCGATGAATAACGCTGATTACTGCAGCTAAAGATACTTTATTACAAAGTAATAGTGCTAAAATAGCCGAACACTGGACTTCAAGAAGTATTACCCGTCTGCCTGAGCTATGGCAGTAGCGGCTCTTTAGAGAGAAACGCCCGTCTCCTACATGAAGCCGGGGCTCTCCGAATCGACAAAAAGCTTAGATTCATAGATTCCGAGGGTTTTATACACGTTGTTTTCACTCATGTGATCGGGAATTTTCCATTACATAAGATAGTCCGGCTGGGAGAGAACATTGCCCCTTCTCGGTAATATTCCATTGGTTTTTTAGAATGCTGTCTTGAACTTGGGGGCTAGCAGTGGACTTTGTTACATGTCTGCTACTGATAACAGCGGGTTAACACACTGAGATGTTGCATCAACTGTCTGGTAAAAACTTATGTCCAGCATTCGGAATACAAATTAAACATTGAAACCTTAATTAATAATCCCCGTACATTACAATATTTGTACCTATTCTACAATATGCAACACCTCCCCCATTAAAATAAAGGCCAATTTAAACCTTAATTGGGCCTAAAAACAAGACTTAGTAGAACGTACTCGTTTACTTCCTCTAGGTTCTGGGTTCGTATGGCACTGTTCCATACTTTGAAGAGGAATTGCCTCTGGGGTCGTAGCCAAACTTTCATTGCTGGTTTTGATATGTATATTGACTACATTACCAGATCCACCTGCGTCTGTAGGTAGTCCAATGTGATTCGTCGCGGCTGCGGCGATTGCTCTCAAGTTCTTGTTTCTTTTTAGGTGATATACAATCTTATACAATTTAAAGAACCCATACAAGGCAATTACTACAACAATAATATATACAAAAGCTGAGTAAGTAGCGTGTGAGCTCATATGTGCGTTTTTCCATTCCTGTTTCTTAACTAAGTTTTCCAGTTCAGAGATCTTAAAGCTGGCTAATTTAAGATCATCTATGTGAGTTACTACATGTTTAAATCTCATGTCAAGATCTATACTACTGAAATTAATGAAATTACCCATATTTTCACAACAATCATAATGAGACTGTACCTTTGATAACAAATCTCCTCCAAACTTTGACGTGTTGACCTGAATCACAGTTGTGGTTTGTAATAAGGCACTTTGACTATATCCCTTACATCCTGCCTGTATTGACAGTTTTCCAGTACCATGTAATGCAATATCTATTGTCTCTTTATCAGGGCATAGTATCGTAATGCTATCCCTAGAAGGAATAAAATAAATCCATTCATTCTTGTTTTCCAATTGAGTCCATACTGAGTGCGTAATAGACACAATTCGTGTATCACAACCCTTGGGTATACTAAATCTAGGTTGTAACATTTTGACAGCGCACATTTCTTGCATATGGCTAGAAAATAGTGGCCGTCGTTGTTTGCACACAAATAACTGGGGTTCCAGAGTTTTACAGTGCACCAATTCATCTTGATTTGTTGTAAAATAATATTGTCTGGTTTCGTCAATATACAAAATAGAGTTTCCTGTCTCTATATACACAAACTTATTGTTTTCTAGAGATATAGGTAATGGCAGTAATCTAAACACCCTGAAAGTTCCTCTGTTTACCAAAGGTATAGTTATCACGTATCCCAAAATACCTTTCTTGATGTAAATATGCACATCACAGACTCTATTAATCAAACTAGTTGAATCCTTGTTTAATGCGAAGGGTGCCATAGTATCTTTAGGGAAGGCAGACATACTTTTCATTAATGTTTCTACAATTACGTGGGGATTCACTATCTGTGGTTGTAAGACGCCTTTCTGTGCATTCAGAATACTATCTATCATAAGATCCAAATTCCTCTGTATTGCATTGCAAGCGCTATTAACGCGTGTGAAATGCCCTTCAAGTGTCATTTTAACTGTTAACGTATTTAATTGTGTTCTGGTCTCTGAAGTAAGTTCTTCCAGATATGATTTTAGTTTTGCCAATCCTTTCTGTACTAGTTTCTCATTATATTCCATATCTGAGACTGTATCATTTAACGTTGCCAGTGAGGCCTTCACAATGTAAAGTTGCTGTTTCATAAGACTAGTCATGTCCTCAGAATTTTCTTCAAATCGCTTAATCTGCTCATTATAATATTCCGCATCATCATTATCTAATGTGCCAAACAAAATTTTACTAATTTCACCCACAAAATTTAGCACTCCTCTCCGTTTGCGAGTTGAAATTTTGTTGTCTCCTATCAGTTCTTTCACTAATTCCTTACTTTGTAATATTCGGTTAAATCTATCCTTAGCAATTTCGTAAAAATGGCTGCAGTCTGTCCAATGTCTGAGCTCAGGGGCGTGACACAATAAGTTCACATGCTCGATATACTGACCTAACTGATCTGTTTCACTATTTGCTTCCTTAAGGTCTACATAAACTACTGTCTTCCACTCTGTGTTGTACAGACTTGCTTCTCCTAGGTTCTCGTAGTAGATTCCCGGAGATACATCATATTTCTCTATAGCATATTCCAGTCCGTTGCTTGAGTCTTTCACTCCTCGTATCCTGACTGAGTTTAGCAGTAACACTCCCAGTACCCATATATATCTTGATCCCATCTGTAAAAGAATGAGTGTAGGTAATCCTTCTGTGCGCATACACGTATCCAACTAGTACAATAACAGTAACAGTAATATTTCCTCCCTTCTGACTAAGTTCTTCCCCTATTCTGTTAGGATGGAGCCAAATCATTAGGTGCCTGACACACTATTCCTTAATAAAATGGTTTTAGCCTATTCAGGTGCACCTTCTGCGTTCGTCTGCCCCTTTTTATTGTGGCATTCACCTTGTCCAACTCAATGATCTCAAATGGTCCCAACCATTGCGAACTCAACTTTTTCGACCTGCCCCTTCTCACAGTTTCATCATATAAAAGAACGCGGTCTCCAACCTGCAATGTCGATTCCCTTGCCGCTTTGTCGTAATACTCCTTACTCTTCATCTTTGCGTTTACCAATCTTTCCCTAGCCACGCTGTGGGCGGTTTGTAACCTGTCCTTAAGTTCCACGAGAAAATCTTCGTAATTATATTGTACACTAGGGTTTCCCTGGAGTACTGATGGCATGGTGGCCTTGAAACCATACACAAGTTCAAAGGGGGTGTACCCTGTAGCAGTGTGGATCGACGTGTTATAAGCATAAACAGAGTACGGAATCCATTCGTCCCAGTTTGTCTGGTCTTCTTTAATATAATGTCGTAGGTATTCTTTTAATACCCTATGACTACGTTCCAGTCCGCCATTAGTCTCGGGATGGAATGGGGTGGTTTGCAGTTTTTTTATTTTGAGCATTTTGCATGTGTTCCGAAAAACATCGCTCAGGAAGTTCGACCCTTGATCTGTCAAGATTTTATCAGGAGTTCCCACCCTCAACACAATATTCTTTACAAATTCCCTAGCGACTGTTTCAGAGTCCTGTCGCGCAATTGGAATTGCAATTAGGTATTTGCTGAGTTCATCTTGAAATGTCAAAACATACCTATTTCCCTGCTGGGTTTCAGTGAGTGGACCCACTATATCTAAGCTACATTTCTCAAATGGCCTAGTGGCGGTGGTAGTGATTTCCATGGGAACTTTAGTTTTTGGACTTAGCACCTTATTGACTTGACAACTCTTACAATGTTTCACATAGTCCTCGATATCCTGTTTCATATTCGGCCATGAGTATTGAGCTTTTATGGCCTTGTAAGTTTTGTTCATACCCCGGTGCCCTCCCAGAGGTGCATCATGATATTCATAGAGTATTTGTGCCTTCTTCCTCTCGTCAATTTCAGAACCACAACCATCACTGTCAGTTAATGTTGCCCCATTTATCCTACTCAAGGCATCTGCGTTAGTGTTCAAAGCTCCTTTCTTATACACAATTTGGTAGTCATACTCTTCTAATTTAATTCTCCACCGCAGTAACCTCGAACCCGGATCTTTGATGTTCATGATCCATGTCAAGGGTTTGTGGTCACTGGCTATCTTAAATTTCCTCCCGTACAAATATGGTCTGAAATGCTTTACTCCCCATACAATTGCCAAAAGTTCCTTTTCGCTAGTGGAATAATTCCGTTCCGCCTTGTTCAAGTTGCGGCTAGCGTAGGCAACTGGTAAATCCTTACCTATTTCTCCTTGTGATAAAATTGCCCCGATGCCCTCATTACTAGCATCTGTTGTTAGTATGAACTCCCTATCGAAATCAGGGTATTGTAATATTGGCTTGGACATCAATTTCTCCTTCAGGGTCTGGAAAGCTTTTTCCTGCTCGAGTGTCCAATCAAATGGTACGTCCTTTCTTAACAGCATGTGCAATGGTGCAGCTATTTTACTAAACCTAGGAATAAATTTCCGGTAATAAGATGCCATTCCCAAGAAACTCTTTAGTTGTTTCACTGAAGTAGGCCGTGGGAAATTCTCAATAACTGACACCTTCCCTGGATCTGGTAGGACTCCATTTTCTGTTATCAAATGCCCTAGATAATTTACCTCCTTGCGAAGGAACTCGCATTTGTCTGGCTGAAGCTTTAAGTTATATTTTCTAATTCGACCAAAAACTTCCCTTAGTTTTGAATCGTGTTCACTTAATGTCTTAGCGTATAGGACGATATCGTCCAGAAATACAAAGCATCGTGATCCCGTTAGACCACTTAGGACTGTATTCATCATAGCCTGAAAAGTTGCTGGAGCTGTTTTTAATCCAAACGGTAATCGTTTGTAAGCCCAGTGCCCTTGTTTCGTGCTAAAGGCTGTTTTGTCTCTGTCTTCTTCCCGGAGTCCAATCTGGTGATATCCCATCACCATGTCTATGCATGAAAAATATTTAGACTGACCCAGCTGGTCTAATATCTCAGTTATGTCGGGAAGTGGGTATGCATTTCCTATTGTTTTTTCATTTAGACGTCGGAAATCTACCACAAGTCTCCATTTCCTTTCTCCACTGGCATCTAACTTTTTGGGAACCACTAAAAGTGGACTATTCCATGGAGAATTACTTTCTTCCACTATTTCTTCTTCTACCAGCTTGGTTACTTGTTTCTCTATTTCCGCCCTTTGGGACTCGGGTAGCCTGTACGGTTTTGTGTTGATGGGTGCCGTACCAGGTACCAGGTTTATCGAGTGCCTAGCGGCGTTAGTACAACTTAGCTTATCGCCCGGTAGATAGAATATATCCTGATAATCCCGGCAAGTATTTTCCATAACTTCCCTTTCCTCTGAGTTTAAGTGATCTAACCTAAGGCTTCCCAAAACCTTGTTTTCACGTGTTTCGTGAACTAGTTCTGGAACTAGTTTGGTCACCCCAAAACAAGTGTCCGTGCTTCCTTCAATTATGTTTTCCTCGCTGTAACTTTCTAGTTGTACCTTTGGGGCTATAATTTTGGCCTCCTCTTCCCTTGTGTTCAGAATGCTAGTAATCACATAATTGTTTTCTACCCTGGTCAGTGAATTTGCCAGGTAAATGCCTTCCGCAATTTCTGCCTTTTCAACAATTCCCACATCTCCGTTCTTCCTACTTGCTACCGGTATCTTTACTATTACTTCTGACCGGCCCGGCAGTGTTAATATTTCACTGCTCTCTTGCCCTGGTTCAGTCTTGAAACTGAACATCTGTTTAGTTAGTTCAACTCCCTCTACCATCAGTGTTACAGTCCTGCTATTGTAACAGATCTTGGCTTGCGCCTTTTGCAAAAAGTCTCGTCCCACAATACCGTCGTAAACCAGATCTACTTGTCGGTTTACTAAATGGAAGTCAAAGGGAAATTTCAGATTTCCTTCTGTAATGTTTGCCCTTATTGTCCCAAATGTTTCTATCGTTGAGCCATCTACACCCTTTAATTTTACTTTATTCTCGGGTTCGAACTCAGTACTTCCTATTAGCTTCGTGCTCCGTAGGAGACTAATATCTGCGCCGGTATCAACTAGCAACCGTAATTTTCCTGTCTCTGAGATATCAACATTAAGTTCCAGATATTCATATCTATCTTCTCTAACAGTTCCTACTCGAACCGAACTCACAGTTGGTCTGTCTCGAACAGATGACCTGTCCCCATTCCCGGATTTGCAATCACCATTGTTGCCCTCGCGATTCTGTTGTCTCCTTGGTCTTTTACAATTTCTAGAAATGTGACCCTTTTCACTGCAATTAAAGCAAGTAACTTCCTTTTGCTGGGGCTGCTTCTTAACAGAAAAATTATTTATTCTATCGTCTTTCTTAGCTTTCGAAAAACACTTACTACTCGGATGCCCCGTTTTTCCACAGTGGATGCACCTAATCTGGGTGTTACCTTCCGCTCTGTATCTCTCAAATTTGGAAATAATAGCGCTTTCCTCTTCTAGTGCCGTTTCGGCTATCTCATCAAATACTTCATTGTTACGGCTCCTCACGATTGTCTGTATACGATCTGAGTAGAGTCCCTGAACAAAACAAATGTTCCGTAACTTGTCCAATAACACCAAAATTCCTGCCCGCTCATCGTCCGAACAGTCTGCTAAAGCGGCTTCTCTAAATTTGGAACCAAGTGCCTGTATTTTCTGAATCCACTCGGAAACACTTTCCGCTTTGCTTTGCCTTGCTTTAAACAAATGATTCGCATGAAAATCTAAGGTTCGTTTCTCTATGTACGTGTTTTTCAAGAATTCCTTCAGGTCTGCCCAGTTATCTAGATTCCTTTGCGCGATTGCTGTTCGCGGTTCTCCACTAATCCTCGTCAAAACAAACTTATAAAGCCTGTCCTCATATTCTGGGTTTATTACTTCAAAGGCCGTATTCACATTGGCAATGAATGTGAGCACTTCTTTTTTATTTCCTCCGTATGGAGTTACCAATTTTAGGGCTTCACTCACGCTAATATATTCCTCCGCCATAGTATTCGACCTATCAATCACAGGACATGTACTAGAACTTGGGGATGTGGCACTCATCAAATTAAACAAGGACTCACCGTTCCGTTGTCTTCGAACTTCTATCTTCTAGATGTCAGCGCCACCGATGCGATGTTCTTATTTTGCGTTGAAACTGCCGATGATGTCTGCTGCATAGATCTATACTGTGTACGTCTGACCGCTCACCTCCTGGAGTCTTGGCTAGCTCGTACACCGGTCCCTGAAGTGGCTCCGATACTGAGGTTTCCTCTCCTGGAATACTCGCACTTGTCCTGAAAATAGCCGATACTTATTTTCAACCTCAAATCACTCTCGATTTGTGTTTTCTTTTTGACGTTTCCCGTTTTATTTTCAATACTGGATGGCTGTTGCAGTATTAATGGCTTCCAACTCTTCTTAGGTCTCTAACCAACTTCTCTCTGATTATTCCCACAGTTGAAATATCGTTCTTGCTAATCTCAATTCAAAATTGTGGCTATTTTTAAGCCCATGCAGTAGCTACTCTTCTTGAAGTACTTGAATACAATAAATTGGTTTTCTCTTACCAGATGTCTTCCGATGGTAATACCTCTTTCTTGTGTGTGTCGTCCAGGTTCGTATCTCCTCGCTGTGTCTTCCGTTGATTCACCAAGCACACCTGACACCAGTTGTTGTATCCTGAGCTAGGATTTCAGTTGGCTAGGCGAGCGGATCCTTTGGGAAATGCAGGTGCTGCTGGTTCGATGAATAACGCTGATTACTGCAGCTAAAGATACTTTATTACAAAGTAATAGTGCTAAAATAGCCGAACACTGGACTTCAAGAAGTATTACCCGTCTGCCTGAGCTATGGCAGTAGCGGCTCTTTAGAGAGAAACGCCCGTCTCCTACATGAAGCCGGGGCTCTCCGAATCGACAAAAAGCTTAGATTCATAGATTCCGAGGGTTTTATACACGTTGTTTTCACTCATGTGATCGGGAATTTTCCATTACATAAGATAGTCCGGCTGGGAGAGAACATTGCCCCTTCTCGGTAATATTCCATTGGTTTTTTAGAATGCTGTCTTGAACTTGGGGGCTAGCAGTGGACTTTGTTACATGTCTGCTACTGATAACAGCGGGTTAACACACTGAGATGTTGCATCAACTGTCTGGTAAAACTTATGTCCAGCATTCGGAATACAAATTAAACATTGAAACCTTAATTAATAATCCCCGTACATTACAATATTTGTACCTATTCTACAATATGCAACACAGTCCCGTTTGTCCAGATATTGACATGCTTCAACTGAAACATCACTTGCTTGATTTTGATAAATTTTTATATGATGTAATACCATTGGTAGCTACTACAAATTGGTACTCTTTAATTTTGTACAGTTGGTAGTAACATTGTGGCAGTGACACAAATTTGTCATGTGCGAGCAACACTACCAGAACTACAAAATGTAATAATAGTAAAAAAGTGACAACAGTAATGAATTTGAGAACTGTAGGAAGAAATGTTTATACAGTTTGATTCAGATCAAGAATGCAATGGTACAAAGAATGTGTGTAGAAACTTCGTACTGCAGTATGAACTGCAGCTTTACAGTGTCATTCTTATAAGTGCTGGTTTATTCATTCTTACAGTGGGACAAACAGCGAACTATGCTGTGGTTGTTGCACAGCTCCATACGAAAGGTGTCTGCCATGGAATTCACCCCTTCATTGTCCAACTTCGGGATGAGGAGACGCACAAACCCATGCCAGGTAGATGCACTTCTGGGTATAGTTGTAATGAATACCTGGAGGTGAATGTGCTGTCTGTTGGGGAGACCATATTTTATATAAAGTAGGAATACATTTGTAAGTAATTTTAACCAAACATATTTGTCTAGCTGATAGCATGTCTGCTTGGTATGTGAGAGGTTCCAGGTTGAAATCTCAACTCACAGCCCAGCTGCCCTGACTGAAGTTTTCATGATTTCTTGTATTTCCTCAAAGGAACTGACAAGCGTAGTGAACGAGGCAGTCTGCAGGATCAGGAAGGGTTACTTATGTAGATAGCATAGTATTAAAGCGGTGGGTGGGAATTCTGTTTTATGTAATTTATTTTATGCCATTTATGTTACTCTTAATTTTTCCCATTTAAGGTATCAAAATTGGTGAAATTGGTACAAAATTGGGCATGAATGCAACAAATAATGGATACCTTGGTTTTGACAATGTTCGTGTCCCACGTGAACAAATGCTCATGAAGAATGCTCAAGTTCTAGAGGTAAGGAATGCAGTAATTATACTGGGGTTGTATAGAATAGTGCCGTTATACAAATATTAAATGTGCACCTGCACGCTTGCGCGTGTGAGCACACACATGCACACACACACACACACACACACACACACACACACACTGTCTCTGGACACTGTCTCTGTGTAGTGTTTACCTGTACCTTGTATCTCTTTGGCTTGGCCTTTAACCACCAGGTTCCTGGGACCTCATTTGTTTTTTATCTTTGCATATAAGGTCTACAAGCAAAGATTTACCTCTAGTGTGATCATTCTTTAATTCATGAACCCATTTCCCACACCAGTTGTTAAGAGCAACACGGATGCTGTACAGTGAATGTCATATTTGTTGCCAATACAGATCTTCCAGTTATTTACATTTGTGTTATTCTACCACAGCTTGATAGTAGAACATCATGAATAATTTATACATGTATCCCAAAATTTTGAGTGTTGCCCAAAAGTTTTGCGACACTTCTATACTTCGGTCACAATCAACAGGAAATGTCTGCAGTTTTTTCTGTGCTTAATTTTGAATGTCCAGCTTTCTACTGCAGCGCTGTGGGACAATACATTTTCTCACTCATGCACGGGAGTCATTAAAATGGCGTGGTTTGGTGATTTGCCTTTTAAACAACTAGCTGTTATTGAATCTCTTATGGCAGAGAAGGAATCAGAAACGAACATTCATAACCTGCTCCCCAGATTTCCACCTCTTTGGAGCCCACAAAGATGCCCTCCATGGGCAAAGGTTTGGCGGTGATGATGTTATTGAAGAAGTGGCTGCAAGTACAAAATTCGGATTGGTACAAGTAGTGGATAGATTTTTTTTTGTCACTGGTGCAAGTCTGTTGAAGTTGGTGGAGATTGTGTAGAAAAATGAGTTTTATAATACATCCATCTAGTTATCCTATGAGTGTGTTCAAAGAATTATATATTAAGTTATTAGCAATGAAAAGAATTGTGTTGCAAATGCTTTTGGCCAACCTTTATATATGACAGTTGCATGTCCAAGAGGAGTTGTGTGATGTGATACTGTGCAATGTGAAATTTTTGTTACTACTTTGATTCCACTGTCTTTGGTTTACATTGAATGATATTGGCAATTTTATAATTTTATCCATTTGTGGACCTTTTATAAGACAAATAATTTTTTAATATTTTAGCCTTTTTAAAAAATTAGGTTAAAAGTAGTTTATTTGAAATCATGACATGAAATTTTCATAACTCAAAATTGCTTAAGTCTGATATTGTACATCATTCTCATAGCCGCCAGGGTCATGCCTTTTGTTCCCAGTAACTTAGGATATGTTCTGTGAGGGAGGGAGGCAGTTCTGAGTATTGTTATATGTGACACATGATACTCAGAGCTGTACTGCAAGCTTAGGAAGTAGCCAGTGATTTCAGTCATACATTTACTTATTTCTCCATAATGAGTTTCATGTGCTGCTGTCATTAGTCATGTTTCGCCTGGGGCACTGCAGGGAGCTGTCTCCAGGTGCAGCACATCTGGCATCACCAACACACATATGGGATTGTATTGGTGCAATGACACAGGCACATAAACTGGAACCCATCAGTGTTATTAGCACAGTTCATCCATATAACTGTATGAGTTGAAAGTTCTGCGTAAAAAGTTTTCACCTATGTGTACGTGTATATAACTTGTGTGCTTGTGCTTAAAATTGTGAAGTGCAGTGGTGATTAATTGTTATTTCTTTTGCAAGTGACAGATTTTACATAAGTGAAGTTTCCCCACATCTTTGTAATGGCTGTTGTTCGGGATTTTGCTGAGTGATGGTTTTTCTCCAAGTTGGTTTTCCTCTTATCCTTCCATCTGCACTAATCTGGGCTTTCCGTGGGCAATAGATTTTCCCCAGATGTTAGGTTTTTCCTGAGCATGATGCATGAGATTAGTGTTTTTTGGTAACTGGCTTCGTCAAATTTTTAATATAGAAAATATAGAAATAGAAATATAGAAAAGGTTAGTAATATTCCCAGAGTTCCATTAGGTTCAAGGTGAACAGCTTTCATTTTTACAATTTTATACTGTCAGTATTAGTTTCTGAGATACTAAGCTAGACAGACAGAAAGTGTGAATTTTGTGTGTTTAGATTAGTGGGGTGGCCTTCATGCCCTGTATCTTAAAAACTAATTATGATAGCAGACGGGTATAAATAGTGGAAGTTGAAGATCACTTTCTAGGAATGTGATGCTGTGTAGACTGTTACAAATCTACTAACATTTGTGAGGAACATACTGTCTCCGTCTTCTGCTGTGATGCTGGAGACAGTAGTTCCTCCAAGATGCTGGTAAATTTTGACTGTAATACAAAAGTCATTGTTTTATGGAGGAAAGCATGGAAAGTTATTATTTTGCCTTTTACAGGCATGGGTTCAAGTCTCAATCACTTTCTTTGCCCTTTGTGTTATGCAGTTTCTGTCATGCTCTGAGGAGCCAATCGTGTGGGCAAAAAACATGCTAGGATACAGTGGAACCCTGTAGAGACAATTCCTCTAATGCTTTCACAAAATACACAGTGCTCAGTTGCAATGCTGTTGGTAGGATACAGGCAAAACATGCATTACTGTGAGCAGAATTTCTGCATGGGTATGTGTGTTTATTTAGTAATAAGAATGTAAGTGCTTCTCACATTTTTAAACCCAGTTAACTGTTAAATTAAGTCATTTTAATTTACTTTACAGGATGGAACATATGTAAAATCCCCAAGTGATAAACTTACATATGGGACCATGATGTTTGTTAGAGTTATTATACTTCAAGATATGGCTGGCTACCTTGCTAAAGCCTCTACAATAGCAGTACGGTACAGTGCGGTGCGGCGACAATCTGAACTGAAGCCAGGGTGAGTGGGAGCATAACACTGGAGGGACTGTCATTTGTATGAATGAAAATGTTGGTCACAAGAGCTGTTTACAGTTGGAATGTGTTGTGCATACCTCTTGGAAAGAGAGAAGTATTTTATTTAATGAAATCAGTTGTTAAGGTTATATAGTGTCAGTGGTAGATAAATGGAATACGAGTATGGAATGTTGGTAGAAAACTCAAGTACTTGGAGACAAACCTATCTCAGTGCCACTTTGTTCACTACACTTTCCACACTGATCGTCCCACTATCAAATTTGTGTCTCCACGGTCAGAGGGTAGCAGCTATCTGCCTGAGCCTGTTGCACAGGCAGTTAGCTGCTAGTTACTTCTTGAATGTGATTCCAAAGTGATAATATTTGTTAAACAGGAAGATCTGGCACGTGCTTTCCTTCAGATTTTTCAGGCCATATCATGAGGCTGGCACAGAGCATGCAGCTTGCAAAACCTCCACAGGTTGGATGTTTTCAGATAATGTTAAAATCATCACTCAGCCAAAGCTAATCCCCAACTCCAATCCAGACTTCAAGTCACCACTCTATGTCAATTTAACAAGTAAATTCTACTTACTATATTGAAGAAAGTTTAATAAAAAAGTTTGACATTATATACTCCATGCATTATTCTTACAAATAATTACAATAACCTACAACGGCACATAAAATGACTAAACGTCATACATAACATATAGAATTCCTACATGTTTCAGCGCTGAGGCACCATCTTCAGTGAATCCAAATACAAAGGCATGCAAGTACCGACACAGCAATCTTGGTACTACATTAATAAAGTGTTAAAAATGTTAGAATTAAAAATTACGAAATTGTTGACTTCAGAATTGATGTAAGATGAAGATGTAGACCAGAGTCCTAGATTTTATGTAATTAAAAGCCAGGTATGCGTACAAACATCTGAATGCTTTATGTATGATTCAAAAGGATGTAGTCCTGTAAATACATAAATATATAAACAATTTTAGAAATAATAAAATGGCATATATCTGAAATTTGACTAAACATAAATTAAAAAATTAAGTATTGTGTAGAATACATACGATGTGGTGTGTATAGAATACATACCACATGGTATGTATCCCAGCTCCCTGAAGTTGTATAAGTAATCTGAAAGTTGAACTTGGTCTGTTCCTATTCGTTTCTTTGTCGTACATTTTTGTGGCATGTGTTTAATGCGTGACTTAGCTCTTGAGGGTTTAGCTGTGTCATATGTTGGGGTTGTTCCAGTATTTCAGCACACATTGCAGTTGCCATGTGCAAGGTGAGTAGTGTGGAAGGGAGGCATGGCCAAGATTTATGTCTTGCAGTAGGAATAAACATACTGGTGTGACGGAGGCCACGTCTTGCCCTGAAGATGGCAGCTACATTATATGCCAGAACAGCTTCAACACATGGCACAAGCAAATAATGGAAGCCAGAGTTAGACGCTTTATGGTGCAAGTTTTTGAGACTTGCACGGCAGTGTAGTTGAGGTCTCCATTCTTAGAGGATGTGGTTCTGTGTGACTGGGTGATTGGTGCTTGACTTTGCAAGACAGTGTGGTGGTCTCATGTTTAAGGGTCAAAATGTCCATGATTATGGTATATAGTGGCTGATGACTAAAGATGAACTTGGCAGTGAAGTTAACAAGTAGTTATTGCAGTTATATCTGTAACTTTTATGTTATTTGCAGTGAACCAGAACCACAGATCCTGGACTATTTAACGCAGCAGTACAAGTTGTTTCCTGTCCTGGCAGCATGCTTTGCTGTTCGATTTAATGCCATGTGGTTATGGAACATGTACAATTCTGTTACAGCTGAACTTGAAGATGGAGATTTGGATAGACTGCCAGAGGTACGGACTTTTCTTTTATGAAGTATTAAAATAATTTTTTTAAACAATTGCATTTAAGTATTTTGAATGCCCTTATCTTTTCTGAAGCTTTATAAGGCTAGCTTATTATATTGGTTTAAAATGTATTTTAACTTTTGTGATCGTTTCTTATTGTTCATTTACTTCATATGGAGTGAACTGTGATAGCTCAGTCAGTGTAGTGATGGTCTGTGGGCTGGACATCTGGCATTTGATATTTGGTTTTTGGTGTCTTTTTTCTTCACCACCATAATGGTTCAGATTTTCAATGATTAAATGTAATGGCTGGGTGGTTAGCACATCTGACTTATATTTTGGAAGTGTTAGTTTGAAACTCAGTCTAGAAACTTACTATCCTCGGTGAGAGTTCGTGCATATTCTGCCAGTATATATTATGACTTCCTCAAAATTGTTTGCTGTAACCTCAAAAATTGTATCTACTCTCATGTTTCTAGTTTTTAATGTACACAGAGCTTTCATACAAGTGGACATATTTATGGTGTATCTATATACCACAGTTCACTTGCATATTGCATGTTTAGTTATTGTTGTTAAATTTAAATTAAAAGTGTTTATGTATTTCACTCAGGCTTCATAGTATTGTGTTACATTCTGCAAAAATATTGCTTTAATGCAAGTTGCATATTTTTTGAAGATGTTTTACCACACCAAATTATATGATCCTACATTAAGTGGCGTTAGTGTTGGATGTCCATGTGACCAGTCATTATAGATGCTGGAAATTAAAAAGAACGAAGATAGTGTCCGTAATTGGAAGTTTTACAAAGTCAGTTCAGTTCTTACAGAGGGACAGGCATCAAGGTTCACACAGGCATGCTGACATAAGGCTGTCTTTCTTCATTATTTAGGATATTAAGGCAATAGTTAACATGCTTGTGTCTAAATGCTCAACCATGGAGACATATGGGGGAGCAGAGGCAAATCTCCATGCATTTTTAACCTCTGTACTAGATGACTGAATAGCCACTCTTCCTGTAGGGAAAAAGCTCTTGGTGGCCATTGGATAGAAGGTTAGGTGGGCCTGAGATTCACTTTGGATGTGGCATCAAAAAGACCCCTGGCTATAACAGGACTTCAACCCTCACCGTACAGGCCGTAGCTGTGTACTTAAAAAAGCTATCCTGGAGGTGGACATAATTTACCACTGTCGTTGTAGGTGTTGTAATTTGATGTAAGAATTATCTGTATGCTAATCATAATTATCATCTGGAATGTGTTACCATGTAGTCTGGTAGAGGTGTACGGACGTTTCAGATGGTAGTTTGTAATTTGTTGCAGTGTGACATAATGTACGATGACAAAACTTTGTGTTGTGCCATCATGTTCCTGTGCAATCAAAATATTGTCAAACCCCCATATAGTGTTCCCCCATACAGCGCCATCCTCACTTAGCAGCCATGGAAGTGTGTGAACCAAAATTTTCTGTTATACAGTATTTCTTTCGATTTACAGCACCCTTGATGTATTGCCACCAACTGCAGTGAACAAACAGTGGTGCTGTAGTGGGGTTTGACTGTATTTAATATGTATTGTTGATATATAGGAATATGAACTTTGTTAGGTACACAGAGTATGAATCTACGTATAAATTGTGTATTTAATATTGTCAGAAATTACAAAATATTTTGACAGGCTGGGACTTTGAGGTTATGTATGACTGATAAATTTAATGAAAACAAAACCGTTGTAAACATCCATACAGTAAGGTCATCAAGTAAATATAACAACAGACTTTTGTGGTGGGGGGTGGGGTAGTAGTAGTAGTAGTAGTAGTAGTAGTAGTAGTAGTAGTAGTAGTAGTAGTAGTAGTAGTAGTAGTGAGTAGTAGTAGTACTATGGGAGGACAAGGGGGTAAATCCCCCTAATATTTTTTATACCTAAGAATGGTTTTTTTGGCTACTGAGTTGAAGAGGGGCATATAAAAAAATTTGGGTGAGAATGGGGGGATAGGGGTATATGTATACTAAGGACTGGTTTAAACCAATCTTTTCTCTTTCTAACTTGACTACTTTGTACTGTTCATAATACCCATGGTCAATTTTGCCCCCTTGCAATGTTATGAGCCAAGCTATGCCTGTGGTGGTTGTGGTGGTGGTGGCGGCAGTGGCAGTGGCTGCTGCTGTGGTGGAGGTGGTGATAGTAACATTCTGTAAAAACTGTGACTCCCTGTGGATTAAATGATATGAACATCTGAGAGTAATCCAGGACGCAAAGATATGAGTGCACCTCGTTACATTGTACATACATTTCCTATCTTTTATTTATGTTGACAGCTTCACGCACTTTCATGCTGTATGAAGGCAGTCTGCACGGCAGATGCTGCACAGGCTGTGGAGATGTGTCGTCTCTCCTGTGGAGGTCATGGCTACATGACATGCAGCAGTCTGCCATCCATATATGGGCTTGTCACAGCAGCAAGCACCTATGAGGGTGAGAACACGGTGTTGCTGCTACAAACTGCCCGATATCTTGTGAAGGCATGGCAACAGGCTGTAGGAGGAATGGCCATGCCAGCCACTGTGGCATACCTCAAGGATGCAGTCTCTGGAAGAAGTGGTCCACAGCACTGGGAGAACTCAACTGCATGCATTATTAGGGCTTTCCAGCAGGTTGCAGCAGGGTACGGTTCTTGTTCTGCATTTCCTATGTTTATGGGTGCCCTGTTTTCGCAGTTCATAAATGTCTGTAATCCCACTGCCCCATATGCCATTGTTTAGTGAGTCACTTATAACAAGAATATGATCATGTGGAATCTGACATTGTATAGCTGTGTAGATTTCTGTCCTTAAGATGGAGGCAGCAGGTTTCTGAAAAAGACTGGTACTAGTGTATCAAGTTACATAGCATTCCATCCCAGAAGACAGTAATTTTAATATTCCCTGTCATCAGAACATCAGATCTCACACCTTATAACCATGTTTATAATCGCTGCATTCATGTTTTTCAGTTGAGGGTCATAGTGAGGTAATTCTGGATTTGCACTTTCTTTGTACATGTTGACTCCACTACAACATTTTATTTTATATTTTCTGTGCAGCGTTTTGTGCTCATTGTTTGTTTTATTTATCTAATTCCGCCCAGTCACTTACAAGCACCTCCAAAATCAATTTTTGTGAAGGTAAGCCATAATTGTGGATGATATTTTATGTGCTAATATCCTGGTTTAGTTTAACCTAACCTAGCCTGTTTGCCTTCCCTGACGGGCCTGACTGGGTAGTAGACAGACAGGAGCAGATCCACTTTCTGAAACACTGTACAGGCAGATCTCGTTTTACACGATTTCGTTTTGCATGATTTTGCTTTAATGCAACTTGAAAATTTACACCACTTTTCAAATTTACGTGATACTGTTTGGTTTAACGCGACTTGGCATAGATTATCCTGTGTCCGCACTTATCTTCTATAGGAGGCTGAAGAAAGTGACTCACTGTCATACTGTCAGTCACGTGTATGGATTGATTATGTTGGTGATATAATCATGCGGCTCATTTGGTTTCCTTTTCAACAGCATTGGCTTTTGTTAGCAACATGAGTGAGAAACGTAAATCTATGTCACCTAGTGCAATCCAAGTAAAAAATCAGTGAAAGACAATAAGTACTGAAGAGAAATTAAACATAATAAGTTGACTTGAAAAAAGGTGAACAAATTGTTGACATATGCCATAATGTTAGACTCGCTTATTATAGCATACGTACAGTTTGTGATAATGCTGATAGAATTACAGAAAGTGCTAAGTCAGGAACTAAAGTGTTTGTTTGTGTAATAAGACTACTACATTCCTATTGGAATGAACTGAACCAAAAACTATGGATGTGAGTCTTACATTTTTATTGCATTAGAAATAAATAAATATATTGTATAGAAATGTATGTAGACTGTATAGAGATGTGTATATACTGTATATACAGTACGTATATACTCTACAAGTTTGTACGTCCATTAGTGGTGTAGTCATACACTATGTTTAAATGGGAATTTTGTGTTTAATTTGTGCGATGTTTTTCAGGAATGTAACCCTGGCATAAAACGAGAACTGACTGTATTTGTAAAACCCAAAATCAAGTTTATTGTAACTTTGTGGATTTACATAATTGGTAGATCATCACAGCTTTAAAACACACTGTTGTAGTGTATCTTGAAAAACCTCAATGTAACTATTGTGAAGGTGAAGATAAAGGCTGTCCCATTACATGCCAAGCAGGCAGAGATGGGAGGTAGAGGTATAGCTGTACCCATACTTGACCATGACATTAGAAGGGGTTGGGTGGTCAGTGCCACACCCTATCCAATTTACCCCCCCCCCAGGAAAAAGACCTGGTACCCATTGTACAGGAGGCTGTGTGGGCTTCAGGGCCTGTCTGGATGGGTCTGCAAAATCTTGCCCCCACTAGGGTTTGAACCATGGACTGTCCAGCCTGTAGTGAGTTGCTATACCGACTAGACTGTCCCAGCCGCAAATGTAACTGCTGTGTCAGAATTGTTTCCCTTGACTTGTTGTCCGAGAATAGGGAATTTAAAATCTGGTACTATGTTGCTATTATGAGGATTTTATATTTCATAGGAGTGTGTTGTCTGGGAATAGAGGATTCTGAATCTAGTAGTATTGTCTGGCTGAATCTAGTGGTATTGTGTGGCCGAATCTAGTGGTATCATGTGGCTGAATCTAGTGGTATTGTGTGGGTGAATCTAGTAGTAACATGTGGCTGAATATATTAGTATCGTGTGGCTGAATCTAGTTGTACCATGTGGCTGAACCTAGTGATATTGTGTGGCTGAATCCAGTAGCATCATGTGGCTGAATTTAGTAGTACCATATGGCTGAATTTAGTAGTTTTGTGTGGCTGAATCCAGTAGCATCATGTGGCTGAATTTAGTAGTACCATATGGCTGAATTTAGTAGTTTTGGGTGGCTCAATCTAGTGGTATCGTGTGGCTGAATCTTGTAGTGTCATGTGGCTGAATCTAGTAATATCATGTGGCTGAATCTAGTAGTATAATGTGGCTGGGGTTCTTGGGGTCCTTAGGTTAGAACTGAAGAGTACAATTTACAGCCTGCTGAACCATGACATTTGCTCTTGCATTATTGTGTGTGGTCAGTAAAGTTTAAAGTCTCTTTAACATTAACCTTCCATTCTTACAGGTGAACATTTTATATGGGTTTTCCACTATGAAATGTTGTTTAGTGCTCTGTTTTCTCCACTGTACCCAATCATGCTTAGCCTTGTTGACACTTTGTATTGCTAGACGCTTATACAGTTACTTTAGGACTTCTCGTATTTGACTTAAGAATTTTTGTATTTAAAATGAGCTAGAATGTCACCTCACCTTGTCAATGTGTTCTGTGTTAACATTAGTACCAGCATATTACATAATGGTTCCTGTATTGTAATTTGTGCTGTAACACAATGATCTTTAATAATTTCATGTAAACTCTTGTTCCCACATGTTAAATGTATATTCATTTCACATTCCAGACTTAAATCTCGTAAAGAATTTTTTTGTGGTTCCAAAGAAATGCAGTCAATACACATTTAGTTACAGAAACTGTCCTATGTTCAGAATACTCAAAATACAAATTCTACACATTTGGTGTCATTGTGTTATTGAAAGCTGGTTTTTAACAGATTCTTGTCATTAATGCAAAATTTATAAAGTACTGTACATTGCATCCATAAGTTTGCAGATAAATTGTTTTTTGAAGCACAGTTTTCTAAGGAGTCCATTTGTTTCAGTCTATTAAATAAAGGACAGCATTTTGTTATTTAAGGTCTCCCTTATGTTGTTTGAAAATATTTCTTTGAATCACTGAACATGGCTCTTTGCTCTTAAATTATTTTGAATATGAAAGTATGTTTGAACAATTTTGCCCTGTCTATTAAGTGAACAATTTATGGTATATTAAAAATTTCAACATAGTAAGAAGTTTCTTTCCATTTATGCAATAAAGTTTTACAGAAGGTGCAATACATGAAGTTTGAGTGTAGGCACAATTTAATTTGAGTTGTTTGTGGGATTTACAGTTTATGTTTAGACAGGACCTAGAAGTTCTCTGTGACTGTTCCAGTTGTTTTGTAGAAAATGCCTCATATGCAGTCTTAACATAGAAGAATGAATGGATTATAACTCTGTATGATGTTTTCCAGAATGTGGAAAGCACTGCTTGATTTGATAAACATCATAGTGTGGTAATTCTCTTGTGCTGGATTTGCCTTGCAGGAAAATCAAAATGTGTGCTGAGAACATGGACAGAAGGATCAAAGGAGGCATCTGTCCAGAGGATGCATGGAATATGACATCAATAGAACTTGCCCAGTGTGCAGAGGTAAGTTGTTGCAAAGTATGTGGGCTGTAATTCTTACCACTTAAACTGTTTGTGATGTGTTATTTTTCTCTTGAATATGACCATTGGCTTGAAGATTTTTCATCCCTTTCCCAGTGCGAGTGTAAATTTAATTTTATCATGTCTTGCTGTATTTATCAAGTGTGTTTGCACCCATTATTTCTAGATATTAGTTGTTGGCCATATAAAACTCGGTGGTCTTTTATTTGTGCTTCTTTGTTGCTTTATGGGTAATTGTGGTTTTTTCACACAGTTTTATTACAAACATGGGTCAGTGATTACTACCTGTGCAAAAACTTAACATCTTTATATTGCAGAAATATGTTTTCTGCTATTCCTGCAGCCATTGTTCTTGGGACTGGTGTTTTTCATTGGCTCAGTATACATTCAGACAGGTACTGACCTCATACCCCAGCTTCCTTTGCCCAGTTCCTGACCCCCTAAGTCTCAAATTATCAGTCATATACCGTACACATAGTCTCATCCTGGAACACCATAATTTTAAGACAATATTGGGCACTGTAGTTATTATGACACTCATTTCTACAGGCTCATGGCCGTGCCTTTATTGTGGACAAGTTTGTTGAGACTGTAGTGGAACTAAATGTATCCACTGCTCTCAAGACAGTGCTAACACAGCTCAGTGAACTCTATGCTGTCTACTGGCTGCTTCAGAAATCTGGAGACTTTCTGATGGTGAGTTGAATTTGAGTTGCATGTCGGTAGCACAGTGCCTATTTGTGTGCACCAGCTGGTTGTTTTTAGTAATACAGTGCCATTTATATTCTTGAAAGCAACATATTTTCACTGTGATAACATAGTACATGTAAGACTTGAAACTTTTGTGAGGACTATATGCATTGAAGCTCTCTCATATGGTTGGATGGGTGAAAATGGACTTAGTGTTCATTGTGTCAGAGACGATCTTGTCTTTGTCATCAGGAGTTGATGTGAAGAGTGCTAATTTTGTATGTGCACATCTTGGAACCTGGTGTCCTTATTCATTTATGGTGGAACAGCAGGTGGAGTTAGCAGTCAGTCATTATTCCGTCCATGTTGCTGCACTTGCAGTGTCTGGGAAAACAGAGATACTGTCTCAAACATTGGTAACTAATTCTATTTTCACATGGCTGATCACCCAAGAAAACTTCATTGCATGTTAAAAGACTAATATCTTTTAAAGCACTTGTTTTTGTGTAGACAAACAGACTTTCATACTCAGTGTAAGTAGAAAAGTGAAACAGTTTTTGTGTTTCAGATTTTCATTCCCTGTGTTCCTGTTTATGCATACAGATAATTTGTTGTTTGTCATGATTCCTGTCATGTCAGCCTTTTGTTGACATTTGGAAGTACAAGAAATGCAAGTCTTAAAACCTGATACAGCATAAACATTAATTTCCTCTACCACTACTGTCTAGTGCAAGAGGAAACTGCTTTTGCTCAATGAATATATTAGAAGTGAGCCCTCTGTTTGGTGAATGCCTGCTTGGTAGAGCTGTTGAATGTGTGTGAATCAACATGTCTGAGCAGATTTAGTGATGAAGGAATTAAAGTTTGAAGAATGTGTCATGTGTGCACGCGCATGTTTGCGAGTGAGTGAGTGAGAGAGAAAATGAGAGTATGTGAGTGTGAGTAAGTTAGAGAGGCATCATAAGTGTGTGAGAGACAAACTTGTTACTGTTATCAGTCTGATAGTCAGATTTTATATGATTAGTTTATTTTTGGATGTGGCTGTGTGTAAATTGGTGGATAGGTATCAGTGCTTCAGAAGAACTTGTGCCTGAATGTGGAGGCACCAGGTTCTTCCAGAATTCTGGTACTTTTGTACCAAACTGCACAGTGCCACTTACAAAACAATAGTAACATTCATAGTACCTGCAGGGTTAAATTTAAATAAGACAAATTCTCTTTGTTTATTTGAAATGTTTATAAAATTGAGTTTTGCAATAAGAATTAATTGTTACATACTGATACTGCAAATACAGGCAGGTCCTGTTTTATGTGATTCCTTTTTGCACGATTTTGTTTTAATGTGACTTGAAAGTTTACACCACTATTCGAATTTACTTGATAATTTTGGTTTAATGCGATTTGGCACAGATGATCCATGGCTGCCCTTACCTTCTGTAGGAGGCTAGCCGAACGTGATGTCACTGTCACGCTATCAGTCACGTGTGTGGATTGATTACATTGGTGATATAATCACGCAGCTCATTTAGTTTCTTCTTCAACAGCATTGGCTCTTCTTACCAACATGAGTGAGAAATGTAAATCTGCATCACCTAGCGCAATCCAAGTGAAAAATTGGTGAAAGGCAATCGGTATTGAACAGAAATTAGACATAATAAGTTGACTTGAAAAAGGTGAATGAATTGTTAACAGATGCTGTAATGTTAGACTCGCTCATAGTAGCGTACATACGATTTGCAGTAAGGCTGATAGAATTAAAGAAAGTGATAAGTGTTTAGATAACATCAAATGCCAACAACCTGAAACACGGAGTATTTGTTTGTGTAGCAAGACTACCACAGTCCTGTCAGAATGAACTGTACCAAAAACTATGGATGTGAGTCTATAACCGGTATTATTAGGTTTCAAAATTTATGTTTGACAGACAGGACAGATTTGTTTAGAATTGGTACTTTAGTTTAAGGGTGTAAAAGAAATTGTAACTCATGTGTATAACGTCTTAGAGAGGACAATAGAGACAGTTTAGGTCGGGTGTAGCAAGCTAGCATGTTCGCCGTTTGTCAATGTCAAACTTTATGGTTTAGGGAACTTTTAGGAACAAACGAAATTCTACACTTTGACAGCTTTTGGACGTTTTAAATCAAGTGAGGACAGACACTGTATTAGTCATGCTCGCACATTAAGAAAAACTGGTAGGACGCGTGTAGGGGTTAATACGAGTAACGGCACAGGAACATAGTTAGGTCACTAGCAGCCAATGACAAGGGAGTATTCAAAATTGTAACTTTTGGACCTATTAGGAAATAGTCAAAATTAAAAGTTAGCCAATTGGAGACAGTGGGAAAAGTTTGAGAGTGGGATGAATTTAGCCGGGATACCCACGACCGCGTACAGACGCTTGTCAGTTTGGATTTAGACGTTAGTGGGAGAATACCTAATTTAGGGCACGCCGATTTCCTCAGATATATTTTGAAAGTTTGTAACCAATTATTTATCAGAACATTATTTAGAAAGTTTGATAGTGACTTCCATTGAAAAAGGGTTCATAAGACAACAAAAACTATTTGGTGCCACTTTCATAACGAAATAAACAAATTAACTGTAAGTAAATTCAATAAAGTGCTAACAATACAGCAATAAAGGAGGTAAACCAGTTTGTTGCATTTCAAACGCACCTAATAATTTCTACAAGTGTTCCTGCGCCTTTGACGAACCACTTAGATTCCCTGTAATCAAGAGTTTGTTTCTAACGACTGAAAGCGAAGAACCGGGTGTAAGTCTCTTACACTTTTATTATATTAAAAATAAATAAATAAATTGTATAGAAATATATATATATATATATATATATATACTGTATAGAAATGTATATATATATATATATATATATATATATATATATACTCTATGTACAACACACACACACACAACAATACAGCTCCATATGTCCACCAAGTATAGTCATACACTATATAGGATGAGATTTTAAATCCCCTAACCCCCAAGAAATACCCTGTTTTAAATGGTAATTTTGTGTTTGATTTGCATGACGTTTTTCAGGAACATAGCCGTGGCATAAAATGAGACCTGCCTGTATTTTGTGCATTTGGATTTTTCACTGACATGACTGTCATATTTTAAGTTTGCTGTATTCATGTGCACATAGCAGAGAAAAGTGTTAGTGTTATGGTTGGTACCAAACTGGACATCCTTTTTACAGTCAGTGTAGTTAATTGGTTCTTTTTACATGTTTCTTGAACTAACTGACAAGCATCATGACAGAAGCGTTTGCATCTCTTTGCAGAGTAAAGTTGTTATTTTATATGTTACAAATGTTTGATAACAAACTTCAAACTTGTGTTTTGGTGCCGACAGTATTCAGATGTAACTGCACGAGACATTGCCAGTCTTCAGAAATGGTTGGAGGTGCTACTTTCACAGATTCGACCAAACGCTGTTGGAGTTGTCGATGGTTTTGACATCTGCGATGAGATACTGTCATCTGCTCTTGGCTCTTATGATGGAAGGGTCTATGAGCGTCTGTTTGAAGAAGCCTCCAAGAGCCCTCTGAACAAAGAACCTGTCAATGTGTCCTTCCAAAAGTACCTGAAACCATTTTTAAAATCCAGTCTGTAAGGGTTAATTTCTTGGACTTTTTTTTTTTGTAGAGTAATGAAGAGTGCCTTTCCAAATTTGAGCTCAGTAAGGAATCATTATGTTACTAATAAAATGAGCAAGGGTATTAATTGACCAAATTTACAAGTAATTATCCTTAGATATAGTGTCATAACATTTGGTATAATTTATTAACATTTTCTTGTTTTGTTAAAATGCTTGGAAATATTTACGAGGTACTTGTACAGCTGGGAATGTACCATAGATTTGTCGTGAGTACACTTTATGCTATATGTATGTTGTTTGGTTTCAAGTTTACGTGCAAAATGATAACAAAAGCTGGTCCTATGAATAGGATGAGACAGGCTCTTGGTACTGTGGCCTGTTGTGTGATCAATTTGAAGGATTGGTAAAATTACAGTTGGCAAGGGATATTCAAGTGTTTGGAGAAAACCCCACCCTGCTACCACTTTGTCCACCACTATCCCATGTGGACTTCTCCGGTATTGAATCTGTACCTCTGCATTGAGAAGCCAGTGACCAGCCACTTCAGCTATGGCAGAGCCTCAGTTTTAAAAACTATCTTTTACCCATTGAGTTCATTTAACCATTTCTTGATTAGTTGATTTAAACGTCAACACAGTATTTCTGTGCGTGATGCAGCATATCCAAGCCAGGGTCTGTAATGTACATGTGCGGACTGAATGTCTTGTGTGCCATTACTTTGAACTTACAAACAGCCCACACAAATTGACAGTCACTGTCATGCAGAAAAACTCTCATTGACAGCAAGTTTAAATTGCATTGAATGGAGTCTTAATCTTAGTAAAGGAAGATGATCATTTGTGAGATCAAGCCTTAGATGGATGAATAATATTAAAGTGGATCATAATGACATAGAGTGTGAGGGGGTGGAAGGGATTCGTGTAGCCTGGAATAGGGACTGGCTCTTATGGACATTCATGAACATTTGGGTTGCATACAAGGTGAAGAATTTCTTGGTCAGGCAAGTAACTGCAAGTTCTGAAGAAGCACTCTGCTGTGTGTAGTTAGTTACAGAAATTGTGCTTGTACTGAGAAATTATGTAATATATATATGAAAAAGTGTATAGGATCTGTAACTGAGAATTTATGTTTCATTTTAGAATTTAGAAAATTCATCTTTCATGAGCATTTTCAGTATTGCTCTATCCTATAAGCAGGGGGATATCTGTTGCAAAGACTTAACCTTGTTCTCTTCCGCAAGTGTTTGCATTTATGAGGTATTACTGAAATGGACATGTTTAGTGGGAACTTCAGTTAATCTGGTATATGGTTAGAATGAACTCTGCCACATTTACCACAAAGGAGATTAAGTTTCGAATTGTAAATGATCCTCCTAACCTTGTGTTCCTCCATGGAGTGTCAGTGTTTGCAAGTTCTCATAAAGTTTTTATATGTACAGTCAAACTCAGTTGTAACGTCGTGAAAGGGACTGAATAATTTGTGTCATTATTAAGAGTGTTTGTACCAAGGAGTATGATATTATTAGGAATTAATTGGTACCAGAGAATATTTGGCATTATAGTTGAGGTGCTGCATAAACTGATGTCCTCATAACTGAGTTGGACTGTACTTTATACTGTATATACACGGAAATTTATCCCAGAGTATTCTTCTGTCACCAAGCATTAATTGATATTGTTTCTGTAGTCTTATCACACTTCCATCTGTTATTTTTTATGCCGTCAGTTTCTTAGACAGTTTGTATTAGAGATTAGGCTGTTAAAAATTAATATATAATCCTCCCGTGTGTTGTGCAGGAACAGCTGTTAACTTTCTATATAAGGGTTTCGTCACATATTTTAACCCGTGCCTGATGATGGCTTATAGATAAGCTGAAACATGTCTCACATTAGGCATTAAACATTGTCCCATATAGTTGTGAGAGACAGTCTTTTTGTTCATCTGTTATATAAACAATATATGTGAGGTTTCAGGTTCTCACTGTAGCGATTATGAAGAACAGAATTGTCTTGTAGGATGTAACACGAAGCTGTCTTGTAGAAATTTACTTATGTTTCAGAGAAACTGTGCTGCATCCACTAGATCTAATAGATGGAAGTTTGGTCATGACCAGTATGATACTCTTCTGTGCCTATATAAAATATATATTGTGTGAGACTGTAAGGTGTACACAGACACAACTGACAGTATGAAATTTATGAACTATACAGTTATAGTTTTTCAGATGTGCTAGATTTTGCTGTGTTACATTGATTATAAGATAGTGAGGTTAAAGAATAATTTTTTCCATTTCCTTTCTGAAGGTGCCAGAATTGTGTTTAGAACATGATTTCTTAATAAGGGCAAAGAAGTTGCTTTTGCCTATTTCTGTGACTTATATAGTTGTAGTTCAGTTTAGATGATGTCGATAGCAACATTTGGTAAACCTTACAGATTGGATTCTTGGTTTACAGAGACATACTGATATTGTATTATCTACTTTGTGCTGATTCCCACTTCATGAAGGTTGAGACAACTTTGTAATGCAGTCCTGTAATTTTTCAACAGAAAACAGTTTTTCTCCCCAGTTTAGGTAAAGGTAAAGGTAAAGCAATCCCATTACAGGCCTTGACAGGCCCTTAGGGCTCCAGGAGGTCGAGGCTCCCAGGTTTTTAGACAATCGGCACATGAAGGTGGTAAGGTTGTCAGCCCTACGCACCGGCCGCCTTTACCCCCAGGAAAGATTCCTGGTACTCATTTGTGTTAGAGGCTGAGTCGACCCCAGGGCCATAGTGCGACCGAAACGATTATGTCAGTGAAAAATTCCAGTGACACCATCGGGAATTGAACCCGCGACGTTCCGGTTTGTAGCGCAGTGCCTCAACCAACTGCGCCACCGGGACCCTCCCCAGTTTAGGTACAGTATGGTAATTAATTGTAAGTTCTAAAAACACTGCTGTATTGCCAACTGTCATGGACTTCCTATATTAAGAGTCATGCATGAGACAGCTGGTGGTGCAGCTTTTCTTCCAAATGTGCATTTGAATTGTTATGTTCATTCTTTTCTTTTTGATTCTGGTGTGAAGATAATGGTTTGCAGTATAGCTGTAATGCTCCTTTGGTCATCCATGTATAGAAAGGTAAAGGACTGCCAATAAGCCTTGAACTCCTTGTGGAGTGACAGCAGCACTTTCTCTTAAGCTTTTGTTGCTAGATGAAGGTGAGTAGTTAATATCATGTCCTGCCATTTTACTCCAGGGGGAAGTGCCTTCAGTACCCAGCTATTGGATAAGAGGCTGGCGTGAGTGGTGAAGATAAAAATCCGTTTCCCCACAGTGCGAATTCACCCCTCAGTCTTCAGTTGTCCAACCTCTTAGGTTAATCACTATACTGACTAAGCTACCAAGATGTTTGGTCAGTGGCATTGTCTGAAAAGTGGTGGCTAATGGCCAGAATATTAATTGCAATCCAGTTCCTTAAATTTGTAAGTCCTGAAATCACATTAATATGACATTGATCAATTAATAATATTATTTTTAACAATTTTTTTCTGGTTCACAAATTCAGAAATGTTTATGAACTGTTATATATTTTTGTTCCAAGTTTTATTCCTTCAGCGTGGTTACATATACTGTTCCAGGGGATATTGGTTTCAAACATTTGGTCAGGTGTCCTATTGTGACAGCTGTAGACTGTGACCCACTATGGTTTACACTGCATGTCTGTGCATTAACCAGGACATAACCCATCTGCATCCTTTCCTACTTCAGGTTGCTTGCTGTAGGAAAAGT
Organism: Reticulitermes speratus; assembly: GCA_021186555.1. Lineage (NCBI taxonomy): Eukaryota > Metazoa > Arthropoda > Insecta > Blattodea > Rhinotermitidae > Reticulitermes > Reticulitermes speratus. The sequence continues at coordinate 20,100,946 of JAJKFL010000427.1, read as the reverse complement.
ATTGTAATTTTACCAATATTCCTCATCTCTGGTCAGTGTTCATAACACTATAGGCCTCAGAGCACTGCCAGTCTATGAAACTGTTCTACCACTCTGCAAGCTATCGGAAGAAACACATTGTTTCTAGGCATGTTTACATACTTGTGAAAAGTGCCTATTAGCTTCGTCATGTCTGTCTGTTTCTCTGTCTATATGTATCAATTCGGTGTCCACTGGAAGTATTTTTGTGAAATTGATAGTGGGGCCTGGTATTAAAGTCTGTCGAGAAAGTCCAAATGTGGTTCAAATTGGACAGAAATATTGGGCACTTTACGTGAAGATGTAAGTATGTTTTTGTTGCTGGCGACATAAAATTGTCATAAAATCATTGTGCAACAGTACAAAGATGACGCGTTTCATTTCCATGGTAACGTTTTCAGTACGTGTTTATTGTTGACAGTGACATGTAGTGCAACAATACAAGATATGTTGCTTTTCCATGGCAGCAGTGGTCACGTGAACACACCACAATGTTATGTTGTACATACATTTCATATCTTTTTATGATAATATGTTGAAACACTGGGGATTGTCAGATTTTCGTTAACACTGAACATCGACATTGCTGATATTGTATCATTATTGTGTTGTGACTTGTGCTGTGTGTTAAATGCATTAATATTGTGTCCACTGAGTACTGGTAGATAGGTACCAGTGTTTTGGAACAATCTGCTGCCTCCATCTCCAGGTTAGAATAGGTATTTTACTTTGAAGATAGAAGCAGCAGGTTCCTCTTAAGCACTGGTACCTGTCTACCCAAGTAAGGAGCATAATATCTAAGAAAATATGAAGAATTTGCAGTCTGAAATTTGTTTGCTGAAGACCAAAGATGGCAGCATGCGATGGACGTCCCAGAACAGAGCAGTTACAGGTGTGCAGGGATCACGGGGACATGCATGCTCATGAGAGGATTAAGGTGTAAGTTTCTTGCAAGAATGCACAGGTTCATTTTTTTCCTTCATGTAAAAATTTTCAAGTGTGGGGGGTTTAAAATTCTGTTTTATAACACATTTTATTAAGAGCAAAATGGTGTTATTAGTTGTCAGCAGTATTATTACATGTTTATGACACAGGTGATGTTGAACCATTATTTGCTGGTTCTTGTGTCAGTGAATATTGTATGTTGAGTGTGATTAATCTGTTTGATCATTTGCTAGTGTAATGGATGTTCAGTAACATACATACATTTGTGCTTCTACAAGTAATTAAATTTTATTTCCATTTAATTTGCATCAAGCTGCAGTTACTTTACTGTATTTTCAGATGTGCATGTTTTCTTGTTTTTAAATATCCTTTATTTTAGTGTGTGATAGAGTGCTTTAGTTGTAAAATTATGTGCACAAACAGATTATATGTTTTTGGAGGTTTCTTTTTATTGAGAACTTGTTTCAAGCTAAGGAATTCATTTATTGAAATTGCAGTTGCAGTGGTTCTTATATTTGAAGTTTTTTTTTTGGTCACCAAAAATGGGAGTAAGTATTTTTATGTCACCTTCACATAATTCCTGCTTTCTTTGAAAGATGTTATCTGTGTACTGTTACGTTATTGCAGACAACAGAATTTGCATTGAAGAACTAAGATTTAATGTTATTTGGTGTGTTTGTGTGTATGTATACACATATAGTTTTTTTAGCTGTTAAAAACAGAGGAATGCATTTAAGTGTTATTTTCATTGTGACAGCGAATGTGTTAATGTTTCATAAAGTATACAAGAATAGTGACCTGTGTGATCAGTTTACATTGTTTTGTATTTTCCTATAGTTTAGGCAAATAGACATTAACTCATGAAATGGGGCAGCCTTAGGTAAACTTGTATTAAACAGAATTACTCAAAATACATGAATAATAAAAGTCATTTAATGCAGAGCACTGAATTTCATGAATGTATACTTCAAAATAATGTTTCCCTTGCACAGTCATTTCCATACACACATTTTTTCTGTGTGGTAACCAAGAACACAATAAAACATTTTTTAGTTGTATATGCTTATATGTATAATTACTGTTGGAAATAAAATGGTGGCAACATAGGTGGTATAGGGGGCTGACCCTGTGGCTATGTATAATTGATGTTTGTTTCTAAAAGTTATGTTATAAAGATCATGTAAGTATAACATAACACTGTCTGCAACTGCATTTATAGACATAGAAATATAACTACATGTTCCATGACTCAATGACAGTGTCTTATTGGTTTTTGAATTAATTTATTTTTCAAAATTCTAATGTACTAGTCATCAGCCGATTTCAGCTGAAGGGTAAATCACGTAAAACTTTTGATATAAATATCTACAAAATCTGTGTTTTTTAAATTTCAGTTTTGGGGGGGGGGGCTGCAGCCTGGCAGCCCCTCCCCCCTTGGGTGCGCCCCTGTGCTAGGCCATTCGCCAGTATCTTTTGGAGAGCAGCATATATACTATATACATAGTCATATGCTGTCAATTATTGTAATGCATGTAATCTGAGCTTCTCGGTAATTTGAGGCAACCTCGGACCTGTTCACCTCAAACTATCGAGTTTCTACTGTATGTCTGAAGTGCAAATGGAAAAAACGGGTGCTTTTTTCAAAGGAAGCGTGGATTAAACAGGGAGTAGTCTATCAGAAAAGTTTTGTAGTTCAGAAATGTACAATGAAAATCAAAGTAAATTGTGTCAGATAGAAATTCTTTAATGATATTATGTGGGAAGATGAAATCCTAGACAATGACCATATGCTGTAGATTTTAAATCCATACCCACAACTATACTGTCATAGTGAATGTATGAGCTGTTTTAAATTGACGTCTTGTAGGACCACAGCGTTTTGCATGAAAAGTTTTACACCTTTAAGTCATGCTGTTCATACTAAACGCAGATGCCAGATTATGGAACGAATTCTTTAACCTATATGTGTGTTTGGTGGTACGGGTATAGATTACCAAACACACAGGTACGTCATATGTACGCAAAAGCTTCCTTTCCATTTGCGTACAATTTGTGGAGAAGACTGAGTGCTTGCTATTAGTCTGTCACGTGTCTCACAGTGAATTACTCAAGTACTGAAAATGATAATGTTTGTCACTAAAAGAGTTTTGTAAGAAAATATCATCTAAGCCTTCTGACAGCTTAAGGGTATCCAAAACCCGTTCAGCGAGGACACATGTCTTGGTACACATGCGGCAGGCAACCCGGCTGGCCAGGTAAAATTTCTCACACCGACGGTCATGAGTCGGCGCCGGGCGCGCTAGTTAGTGGCGATCGCCACATATGTTTAAAGTGAACACATGAAGTAACTAACTCCATGGTGCAGAGTCCTTCCTGAGAATTTAACAGGTCCTCAGCTAGCCAAGAAATTCCCCGCATTCTATGGAACCCGAAGGTTCATTACCGCATTAACAAGTGCCCACCACCTGTCCCTATGAAATAAAAATCCCATGTAAAAGCCTGACAGTGCATTATAAAAGTGACTGTGAAGAGTTCTGTTTGATTTCAGGTGCACTCTCGATGGTTGAGGCAATATGTTTACTTTTGAAGAAGCTATAATAGTGAAAGATTACTCATGGAGTTTGTGGGTTTACTAGTTTGGACGTCATGTGCATTGCCACCCACAATAACAGTGGTGACATGTAAATGTCTTGATTACTACAGAATGTTTGTGAGCAGCACTTTTCAGAGTCAATTTAAATATAGTTAAGTCACTAGCCTGAAAATGTTTGAAGGCCCACACTGGGACTAGAGGTATAGCTCTACTCTTTCTTTAACCTCAGCGCTAGATGGGAGTGGGTCGTCAACGCCACGCGCCGGCCGCTTTGCCCCCGGAAAAGAGACCCGGTACCCATTGTACAGGAGGCTGGGTGGTCTGGACGGCTGCGGAAAATCTCGCCCCCACCGGATTTCAATCCCTGGCCCGTCCAGCCCGGAGCGAGTCGCTATACCGACTGAGCTATCCCGGCTCGCGAAAATATTTGACCAGAGAAAAAAGTGAAGACCCAAGACAGAGTATGTAACAGAGGGATGGGGAAATCAGTATTATTAGAGTGATTAAATAAAGCAGGATGAGATGGGCAGGACTCGCAGCACACTTGAGAAAAATATGAAATTCGTACAAAATTTGGGATGGAACGCATGAAGGCAAGAGACCACTTGTAAGGTCTAAGCACAAGTGGGAAGCTAATATTACAGAAATTGGTCGTGTGTATGTGAAATGGTTTAGGATAACGTTCACTGTCACAATTTTGGAAACCTAATTCCGTAAATAAGACCGAGCTAATTCAACTTCAGTGTCTAAAATTTGTCACAACTAAGATTGAACCAGCTGAGAGTTAATTTTAAGAGCAGTTGTGTCATTTGAAACAGGAATGTGCAAAATTGGATTTGTAAGCTTCCATTATCTACTTCTTAAAGGGGTAAGTGAAATACTCTGTTACTCGGTGTGTTTGTATAGACCACTTGAAAGATCTGGGCGGAGATGGGAGAATGATAGAAAAGTGGATCTTCAATAGGATGTGGTGTCTCGGATTTAATTGACGCGGCTGAAGATAGGGACCAGTGGCAAGCTCTTGTGAACACAGCAATGAGCATATGAGGAATTATTACCTTCCAAAGAAAGAAGCTGCTCCATCTGGTTATTTTGTAATACACAGAACAATTTTGCAGGCCTCATTACTGCTATCTATACGGAAATACGTATACTGTGAAACTGCAGCATGTGAAAAAATATGTCTCCAGCAGGCGCAGTCACTTCCGAAATTGTTAAAGGGTACAGGGGGGCTGAGAGGGACGGTAGTAATCTGTAGCTTGAGATTACGCACGGATGAAGGTTAAGTGTTTCGGTGGCCATAACTCAAGGGAATACTGCAGTCAACCAGAATGGTGTGTTGGTACATCCCTAGGCAAGAGACTCGAGTACCTTGGGTCTCTACTTACTCGTACACATTTGTTGATTATCACCATGACAATTCTAAACTGAAGTTTTATCAGTATACACAGCAAGGAGAGTGGAGGGGCGTAACAAGAACGAAGCAGGCGTATAACTACCAGTTCGCTCCGAAGCTATCCAGTTCATGTCAAGACGTAACATGGGTTCGCGAAGAACAGAAAATCCAGATCTGCAGGCAGAAAGAAAGAAATGTACGTTTAATCCACTGGAAACTGACTTTTCTTCTAGATGGTGGCCGTGAAAATACTAAGGAAAGGAAATTAATAGGTAAGTACCAGCAAAATTAATGGATGTTAGAACTTACGGGCAAGGGGGTTGTCAGCCTCTTCCCCCCCCCCCCTAAAATGCTGTACAGGGGGCAGTCCCGCTAGAAGCGCAGTAAATTGTGCACAAGAGTAACAACCCGTGTAAAAGGCAACATGGAAAGCAGAAAATTATTTGTTTTTGTATCTTTTTACCAGTCGATATCTATACCGCGTCATATGTTGAACCCTGGTTTCTCCCCTGAAGATGACCTATATTGATCGAAACATGTAGCAGGTTTTATATTGCTTTCACCGTGCATTTTCACTTATTATTCAGTTAACCAACAAATGCACAAACATAAACTACTTTATAGTTTTTTATTAGTATCGATGTATTCCCCTACACGTGTTTCGGTCCGTAGACCATCTTCAGGGGGATAAACAGGCTACTACACTTCACATCGCATTCAGCTTATACCGCTCCACACAACAGCACGCTTAACAACACGCTTATAATCAACAGCAAATACAATACCATGATTCTGTGCATCAATTGACAAACGCTACTATTTTAAATTTTGACTTTAACTTATATGATAAAATTATAAGTTTTACAGTTTTATATATTTTACAAATTCAAATGTTTTATAACTTACTTCTGAGACAAGTGTGCTCTTCGGGCCCTTTTAACATGCGATGTGAACTGTAGCAGCTTGTTACCGCCTGAAGATGGTCTACGGACCGAAACACGTGTAGGGGAATACATCGATACTAATAAAAACTATAAAGTAGTTTATGTTTGTGCATTTGTTGGTTAACTGAATAATGTAGCAGGTTTATTAAAAGATGTTACAACAGGTAAATGTACCATGATGACGCCGTTTTCATATATATGTACCATTTATTTGGACTTACATTCAATAAAAGTGAAGAACAGGCCGTTACGTAGTGTAGAAGTAGCCTACTGGTACACGTCAGCATGCGGTCGGTGCTGCCGTCCAGTGACGTAGCAAGGTTTATTGGCGCCCGGGACAGGTAATCAAATTTGTCTCCCCTAACAGAAATTATGAAGTTTAAAAAAGTACAATTATTGAATTTCCTTTTATATGGCTCATTAATTTAAATCTTGATGTCAGGCTTCCGCCGCGATGTTGGTGAGATCTGCGCTCTTCTGGGTTATTACGCCTACATAATATCCCAGAAGAGCGTAGAGCTCATTAATTTAAAGTTTGTTGAGCACAGATTTTTTATTTAAAGTATTTATTTTGCAGCCCATTTTGCTGCCCCTTGGACTTTGGCCTCTGTGGCGGCCGCACCACTCCTCCATTCCCTCGTTACGCCTCTCGCTGCCGTCATTTGCAAACTCGTCCTATGGGATTATCTGCGTAAAGAGCGCATATAAAGTCCGTTCTTATTTCATTGTATTCAACGGAAAAATAATAACTGTGCGCCCTTACGGTTTGAACTGTGTTTACTTAGAACAGTGTAGGGCAACCTTTTGTTGCACACGGGCCATTTGAAAATCGCCAAACCTTGTGCGGGCTGCAAACCAATGTTTAACAGCAAAAGTCTTATTTGTCAGGGGGAAAAAAAAAACTATTTTATATTAAGTGTTTAAAAGACCGAAATTACTAAAAATTAATTATTAGTAAAATTAATATCGCAGTGAATTATAATTTAATTTTTACAATACAAGTCTTATTTGCCAGGAGAAAAATTATTTTATATTAAGCGTTCAAAAGACTGAAATTAGTAAATATTTATTAGTAAAATTAATATCGCAGTTAATTATAATTTAATTTTTAGGACTTATAATTTTAAGAATGGAAGAACGTCAACGAGAAGCTTACCCTGTTATTTTGTCACTGGTATATTTTTAACGAAATACACGGAATTCGATTCTTGAATTACGACTGAAATACACTTGCACTAATTATTATCAGAACGTACTTAGATATGAAAGAGTAAGGGGAACTCTAGAGCTTACCACTCTGTATTTGTCTCACTCCTGTAAAGTTTCCAACTTAACGATGCTTGTCCATGCAATATGCAAGTATCCCGTTACAATTTATTTTTTTTACCAAATTTAACTATGCATGCCAAGTTCACCAAATCACCAAAAAGTTGCCCTTTATACTGATGGGGGATCGTAAGTTAAAATGTGTTCGAAAACTCACCGGCGGGCCGCGGGATGAAGTTCACTGGCTTAGAATTTTGACCAGGACCCCTTGACCTGAGCGGTCACTCCAGCAGACATGTGGCTGCCACATCAGGCCCGTAGCCAGACGATGAACACAGTAGGTCCAGCGACTTGCAGTGCGGGTGCATACATGTACATACGTTTATATACGTATATAATGCTTATAATACACATACTTCGTATATATATACTATGTATGCATAAGCGTAAAAGGCGTCTTTGTCAGTACCACAAAATCAACATTTTAATTATGCAATGCTCTGTACAACATTGCACAAAACATCTTGCATATGCATACATTATGCATACATTTTGTGTAGAAGTAAATGCTTAGAAGACTATACATATACTATATGTATGTTGATGTCTTGTGAACAGAATGCAGGACAAAATTACAACATAAAGATAGGTAATAAATCGTTTGAAAAGGTGGAACAGTTCATATATTTTGGAACAACCCTAACGAATCAAAATTGCATTTATGAAGAAATTAAGAGCAGACTGAACTCGAGGAATGCTTGCTATCATACGGTGCAGAATCTTTTGTCTTTCGGGTTGGTATCCAAAAATACAAAGATTAAAATGTAGCCACAGAACTATAATTTTGCCTGTTGTTTTGTATGGGTGTGAAACTTGGTCTGATACATTGAGGGAGGAACATAGGCTGAGGGTGTTCGAGAATAGGGTGCTGAGGAAGATATTTGGGCCTAAGAGGGACGAGGTAACAGGAGAGTGGAGAAGACTACATAATGAGGAACGTAATGATCTGTATTCATCACCAAATATGATTTCGGGTGATCAAATTAAGAAGAATACGGTGGGCGGGGCATGTAGCATGTATGGGGACAGGAGAGGCACATACAGGGTTTTGATGGGGAAACTTGAGGGAAAGAAAACACTTGCAAGAACTAGGCATAGATGGGAGTATACTATTTAAATGATCTGCAAGACGTGGGATGGGGACATGGACTGCATTGATCTAGCTCAGGATAGGGACAAGTGGCGGGCTGTTGTGAATGCGGTAATGACCCTTCGAGTCACAAAGTGTGGGGAATTTCTTGACTGAAGATCTGTTAGCTTCTCAAGAAGCACTCTGCTCTATACAGTTAGTTTGTTACATTATACATACATTTTTTAGAATGAGCGAGCTTACATATATCACAGCAGTATGCTTCGTGGGCGATATCATGCGGCGCCAGCTTTCCAAACTGCAGCCGCAAATGCCAGACACATGGCACAATACGTAGAAGAGTTACGGTGTCGGTGGAAGCTTCTGGACCATTGCAGACGAAAGGGTTCCAGAAGCGGAATGCACTGTAGCACTATAGCCAACGCACCCACGCTTTCGGTATAGTACTATAACTAGAGCGATACCGCATTCTATACGTGTGAACCTATTTCATATGTATCGTTCGCTGCTCCCGCTCTCTGCCAATAGTAACTGTGTTTTTTTTTTTTTTTCCATGGATTGCTTTGTGATATTGTTTTCACGGAGCTCAAGTCCCACTCCATAGTAAATCATACGGAAGTGGTTGCAAGTCGAAAATTTCGTGTGGGTTTAACACCTAAAACCCTCTTTGGTTACATCCCTGTTATGATGCACTGAATCTAGCATCGACATTGCATGCCACACTCTCATTTGAAGCCCATAGTCGGACTGACTGAATATTAACCAACGAAATGCACCTTCACTATCAAAGTTTTAATATAAATATAGTTTAATAATATACTACTATTAAAACTTTGATAGTGAAGGTGCATTTCGTTGGTTAATATTCAGTGAGTTTAAAATGCACGGTGAAGGTCATGTAAAAAAAACCCATAGTCGGACTTCCCATCCACACCACGGGAAACACGTTGTTAATAAAATACAGCCACACATTGTAGTTACATAATGCATAGAGCAGAAAAAATGGGAAAGTTCTTCTCACTGGTACATTGTATGTGATATCGTTCAAAAAATGCATTTAGTTGTAACAAGAGTCCAACGAGCTATCTAAATGCGTGTAGTGCAGATAAACAAAACATGTTCCGTGACTTGTCTTGTGATTTCCGCATTCTGAATGCAGTAAGTTACTTGTTGCATTCATTCATTCATTCATTCTGTAGTCTGTCTTACGACAGGTCCGTAGTCTCTTCCAAAGCGAGATCTCCACAGGGTGCGATCTAATGCTTCCTCTTTCAATTTCCAGTATCTTCTCTTTTCCTTAAGGTCATCCAGCAGCTGCTTACGTCTTCTCCCTCGTCTTACCGTCATTTCTATCATTCCTTCTAACTTTCCTTCAATCACGTGTTTCAGAAGGCAGTTTCTGCACAAGATGTGACCAATCCAGTTAGCCTTTCTTTTTTTTATTGTATGTAGGATATTCCTCTCCTCCTTGACTCTGTGTAATACTTCTTCATTTCTCACACGATCGGTCCAACTGATCTTCTCCATTCTTCTCCAGCACCACATTTCAAAACTTTCCAAATACTTCTGATCTACTTTCCGAAGTGTCCACGTTTCAGCATCATACAAAGCAATGCTCCAAATGTAGCACTTTACTAGTTTCTTCCTTAAATTTAAGTCCAGTTTGCTGGTGAAAAGATTCTTCTTTTTGTTGAATGCTGCTTTAGCAATGACAATTCTGGATTTAATTTCACGTGTACACCTTGCATCATTTGTTATCATGCTACCCAAATAATTGAAATATTCCACATTCTCCAATTGCTTTTGATCTATCATAATTTTCATTGGGGATGGTTGCCTTGAGATTCTCATTACCTTATTACTTATTATTATCATATTATATATATTATTACTTATTGCATTAATCACAGTAATTTGTAAAATGTCTGACCAAGCGCAATCTGGAGATAGTGATACGAAGAACTTGGAACTGCTGTACAAGCGGAGAACACATGCAAGAAGAAAACATATGAACGCGGGTAATGGCGCGAAATGCCTTCGAAGGCGCTCGTACATGTGGAATCACGATGATGAATTCATTTGCGTCACTTCGTTATTATACTAGTCTTCATCAAACCATTATTTCCTCGAGAATCGGGCACATTGCACGATCGATTGGAGTCATATTGTAGGAAGACGCAGCTACAAGACACGTTCAAAGACTATATGATTGGCACGCTTAGGCTCGCGGTTTGTAAGCATGCGTCAGAGTTGTGAAGGTTCATAGCAGTGCAAGTTTACAGCCAGCTCCCACAAACGGTTCTATCGTCATGTTAAGTCAGTGTTGATATATATGCCTTTCTTGCGTGGTCACAAAGGTCAGAATAAAATTATGTACGAGAAAGTGTTTTCGTTGTTTCCAACCACAGGCAACACGTAGATGAGGTAGTATAGTTCCCACCTCAGGAGAATATCCGTGCCAGGAATGCGGGTGGATGCGCATGCGCAAGATTTCGTGGTGAATGACGAGTTGCTGCTACCCATCGTGAAAGCATTCGTTCCAAGACTGCTGAACGTTCAAGGACGTCTAAGTTTTTTCGACATCTTCAAATCACATGCACTTCTCTCTAGAATGTGATCACAAACTCACAAAACAATACGATACACAGTTCACTCAGTCACTACTCAAAATTCTTGATGTTTTCGGTCTGAGTTTAGTCGAAGAGCCTGTCGCTTGTACCAATTGAAGTCCGGTAGTCCCCCCCCCCCCCCCCAAAGCCAGCAGTCCCCTGCACCCCACCAGACATGCTTACCAGCCCGCGGGGATTTTCTGGTCAGCTGTCAAGAGTAGGGTGCCGCACGTCCTTTTGCGGGATGGTCAGTATGTTTGTCTTTGATATTTTGCAAATTCATAGTGGGTGCACTGCACCCACTTGCACCCCCCTGGCTACGAGCCTGTGACACATGTTAAACGGTCGGACCAGCACGTATCTGTAACTTTCGGCATTAAGTGGCATATGGGACATGATACGTCGTCCACATAAGCACAATGATCAATTCTTGGCTGAGGGAGTCAAACATGAGACACAGTCCCATTTCGAATTTGAAAACTTGTCGTCTCAAGAGCTTGGCGAGCATAAAATTGACATAACACGCCATTAAGGGCTGAGTCATGTCGCACATCGCAGATAGTAAACTCAGGGGCGCACACAAGGGGGGGGGGGGGGCTGCCGGGCTGCAGCCACCCCCCAAACCCCTCAAAACCGAAATTTAAAAAACACAGATTATATAGATATTATGGTATCAAAAGTTTTATGTGATTTACCCTTCAGCTGAAATCAGCCACTGAAATCAGCTGATGACTAGTACATTACAATTTTGAAAAATAAATTTATAAAATAAGAAAAAACAATAAGACCGGAGACTGTGATTGAGTCATGGAACATGTTATATTTGTATGTGTATAAATACAGTTGCAAACAGTGTTATGTTATACTTACGACATGATTTTTATAACATAATTTTTAAAATCACACATAAATTGCATATTGCCTCAGGGTCAGCACCCTCCCCCATTGAAAAGTTCCGGGTGCGCACCTGATAAACTCTACTTTCTTAATTGCTGATACTATTCTCTGATGTACAAAGAAAACCTGTTCCCAATTGATAACCTTCATTTCCTTTTTCATAGAAAAAAGTATAATCCCCTGCTCTTACTGTGCCTCCTTTGTCCCACCTAACCTCCTGTACACTCACTAAATCTAATTTGTAGCTAGCTAATTCCCTGGCCACTGTCATAAGTGACCCTGACCTATACAGGCTCCTCACGTTCGATGTTCCAAATCTCATATTCCTTTTCCGTTGCTTAAGTTGTAGCAAAGAATGTGTCCATGTCCGAGGCTTTGTTAAATGATTCGTAACTTGGTAATTTTTTACAGTGAGGAGTTGTTAGCACCTTGCCCAACCCCCAAGCTGGATGACCACCCCTTGTCGGCTATCCGCGACTGCTTATTCAATGTATTCGCAGCTACACTCCATATCTGGAGTCCGTTCCTCCATCCACAACCCTAGGACGCGCCATGCCGTGGTGACAGGGACCCACTTATCGTGGGTGTTAGACTGTACACACATTAAACCTGTAGACTTGCAGAAGGCAGAAATAACGGTGTAATTTGATATGGACACAGATCCACCAGCACTTGAATCTGGAGTTTGTTGCAATTCTTGAGGAATGTGATTACATTTATTTCAAAATGTCATTTATGTTTTGTTTGAAAATACATTTCATCTACTTACAAGAAATGTAAGTTTATTATTATTTACACATTTGAATTTGTATCAAAATCATGATTTTATTATTGGATGTAATGTTTCACTGTGTCGGAGGTCCATCTGGCTTCCTGATCATAGGGTACTGGGTAAAGCGGTTGGGTTGTGAAGCTGACCACACCCCCACATCTAATTACACCCACATTATTTTCAGTTCATTATTCATCAGCCAGTCATTTGATGCTATATGTGTAGGCTGTACTACTGAAAGCATTGTCAAAATAATGTGCAACAAGAAATGTGAGAGTGGTATTTGTGATAAATTTAACTTACTCTTAGTAGAAATGATGCAGGGAAATTGGGCCAGTAAATTACATAATTATTATCGTTTTTGCTAGCCTCATGTTGACAGATCAGCATCAGAGGGAAAGTATGAATTGTTAAATTCTTCTAAAAACTGTTTCTTGTATGGTAAAGAAAATAGGCCAAAAACCAGAGTGTCTTACTGTAATGTGTGTATTACAGGTAGAGTCCTCTGTTGCATTTAATAGGTCTGTATTCCAATGCCTTGAATCAAATTATTTCAGGTGGTACTTGTCAAAATTATAAAAAATTCTACCTTCACTGTTCTTGAGAACTGGCTGATCTCATTAAAGAATTGAATGCTAAGTGAAATGTATGTCAGTGTGAGCTTAAAACCTTGGTAGCTGCACCATTTCACAGGACTTTCCTATTCAATTCAGGTTGTGTGATACCAACATGAGTTCTTCTAATTTACTCTCAGTTACTGGATCAATCTCTTCCTCTTTCGATTTCTAAAGGAGGTAGAAAGTACATCTGACACTATGTGAAATAAACACTAGTTGATCCTATATACACAAAGTTATGTATCAAGTTACTGGAGCTAGTTTATTCTTCCAGTCTTCCTATCCTTTGTCTCATATTCTCAATTTTCAATTAATGAGATTAGAAAACCAAACATAGTGAATTATCTTTGGTAGTACAAGGCCTACTTGTGGCTTTTGAAGACAGTGTGATGATAGTAAATACTTTAACAACAATCATTGTTGTTGTAACCAGCAGCATCCTCTCTATAACGACTGAAGTATTGGCCCTCCTGAACTGTCAGGGGCTAGTTGTACTCATGGAATTGTTGAGCTTGCATTTGCCTTACATAACACACTGCAGCACTGGTCTGGTTTTTAAAGGTTATGAATTCTGCAGACAGGTTACTGTAAATGTCTCAGGTGTCTCAGTTGCTGACCCAACAAGGCCTTCGAGTCATGACATTTACAGTCATATTATGTAATGATTCATTGCATAACATTTTACACTGTTCTTTTTATTTTTCTTTTTTGACTTTACATGTTGCACTTAGAAAAATAAACATAAAATATGTTTCACACAAGTGTTTGTGGCCTCCAGTTTTAATCCTGTTTTTTTTAAATTTGAATTCTATTTAATTATTTTTATAAGAGGATTTTCCTTCTTTTCAGAGGACTATTTCTTTTTGGACCCAGAACTTAATGACCCTATCCCCATTGACTTCTTGAGCCACAAAGAACAATATGAACAGACTGTGCGTAAAGCATGTATTGCATATAGGAAATCACAGGAACTGCAAAAGAGCAAAGGGGCATTTGACAAACACAGGTATAGTATAGCTTATATTTTTATGGGTTCTGATATCAAAATACAGAACCTATAAGAGGGGAGTAAGATAAAAATTCTGGCTTTTATCTGGAGAGTTAATAATAACTTTTACTATTTGAAGAAGTTTTTAAAAATTTGGCACTTGTTAATTTTACATTTGCATAATTTTTGCATCTACGAAGAACTGATTATTTTCAGATAACTGTCTTCTGGGATGTGACATAATGTAGTAATTTAATAGGTAGGTACCAACGTTTCAGAGGAAAACTCTTTGTCTATTCATGGTAGACAGTGGAGACAGCAGTTTTATCAGTAACATTTGAACCTATTTGCCAAAATACAGGGTGGAACATTGTTTTGTACAAATGTTGTTTACAGAGGTTCTATGTCATTTACAGGTGTTATGTGTATAATAGGTATTACTTACCGGTGTTAGATAATATGTACAGGTGTTATACATCCTATATAGAAGTAGTATCATGTTAGGTAAGTGACAAGTACATTTCATGAATGTTGTCATTTTACTTGTTATTATGAAAAACTATGAAGAAACTTAAAGCTGGTAGACAGAAGATAGAGTGTCACCCTCAGGTCAAGCAGGAGGGGATAGACCCCTATCAAGTTTATGGTGACAATATAACCCCTGACCCAGAGGGAGGACAGAAAATTTACTGAAATATTGTTGTTTTACTTAGAATAAATCTTTGTGAGTCATGTCAGAGGTTGGATTTAGATTATGTAATTACAGTAACATCAGTTTTTAATTACCTGTTTTTCCAAGCCTGACAGCCACTCTCATTCTTGAAGTCACACGGGCTAGATCTGTTTGTATCATAATGGAGTCGGCACTAAACTAACTTTACTGTTTTATCAAAATGCTGTTACACCTATCACATCAATCCTATTATAAACTACTTGCTTCCGCTCAGAAAATTTTTTTACCTGTACTTGCCAGGTTTGAAGATCAATCAATTGTAAGTCTCCTAGAACCGCAGGTACAACTTCCCAGAGCCACAATCCGAGAAGTGTTATTATTTTCGGACAAAGTTTAGTTAAAGGTAACTGGTGAAAACCTGTAAGAAACACTAGGAATGTTGTTGAAGCATAACAAGTTCATGCAGTGACAGTATGAAGCAATGACATGGTTCTGTGCCCTAGTTCAGCTCTTTACCAACTTCTGTGAACCGTTTTCTTCCAGAAATGTTATTAACCGGATCATTCCTTTCTGTCAAATGCATGTTTTATTAATTCCATCACATTTTTATGCAGATAAAGACCTACTATAATACACTGCTGTTGGGAGTTGCCCCAGATATCTTTAATAAAACTGACACTTTTCAGCCCAGCTGGGACATTATCAAGAAGTCACGTAAGTACATTAGCAGGCATTAAAGGTTCACGATTCCGTGCCATAACAAAATACAGGTAGCCCCCCATTACGACGGGGTTCCGTTCCTGAAGGAACTGTAAAAAGAAAGTGTGAAATGAACCTAATTATATAACGTAAGTCAATGGCAAGTCAATAAGTTACGTTCCAAGTCCTTCTCAAAATTGACATACGTAATATAACATTATTATATTTAAAGCTCTGAAATGAATACTGTGAATGTAAAAACAGCATTTTTATGAATATAAATCAATTAATTGTAATACAGTATAAAATAACCAAACTAAATTTAATTAAGTAAAAAGTTAAATTTTGTACATTTACTTTGATATATTCGAAGCCCAGACCGAAAGTTTTTGTAAGCGGCACTGTAAGGTCCCTGCATTGATCTTTTTTGGCAGTGGCGTAATGCAGAGGTTTTACTTCTCTGATAAAGTCACTGGTTAAGGATCTTTCCTTTTTTTTAAGAAAGCATACAGTGTTGACTGTCGAGATTTCTTCTTTCTTTCTTTCTTTCTTTCTTTCTTTCTTTCTTTCTTTCTTTCTTTGAGAATCTCAGAATAAGGGCCAATGGCTACCATTACGCCCCTTTTCACCTTCGAACTTCGCTGGCAGTCGTGGTCAGTGTCACAGAGCTCATCAGTTAACGTTTCCATGGCTAAAAGGATGCGCTGTAGATCGCTGGTTTTCATCGATTTTAGAGCAGGCTCTTCATCTTTTTCTTCCTCCTCCTCCTTCTGTTGGCTTAATTATTTATCCAGTTTTTCCAAGTCTTCATTGGAAAGCTGCTGTCCACGGCTATCGAACAACCCTCTTACATCTTCAGCTGTAACCTCGTCCAATCCCGCCTCTTGCGCCAGCCTGCCATCGTCTACAAATGTGTTCTTCACTGGCTCTAATCCTGTGAAATCGTATATAAATTCTGGGAGAAGTTTGCGCCGCACTCCACTCAAACGTTTCACTGACACTTTCTCCCAAGCTGCGTTTACGTTATTAATGCCCTTTAAAATGCCGAATGAGTGCCAATAATCCTTGATAATTTTGTCTCACCTGTGGAAAACTCTCACCATTTCCATGAAGGGTTGGCGAAGGTAATATGCTTTAAAGTTTGCTATTACGCCCTGCTCCATTGGTTGCAAAACTGATGTGGTGTTTGGTGGCATGTCAACAACATTGACGTCCAGAGCTGTTCTGACTTCAGCAAGGTTTGCAGGATGGCCAGGATCATTGTCCAAGGGAAGAAGAGCCTTG
The DNA here is from genome assembly GCA_021186555.1 of Reticulitermes speratus. Lineage (NCBI taxonomy): Eukaryota > Metazoa > Arthropoda > Insecta > Blattodea > Rhinotermitidae > Reticulitermes > Reticulitermes speratus. The sequence goes on along the minus strand of JAJKFL010000427.1, from coordinate 20,084,095 downwards.
GCTGGTAACTTAATCTCTTGACACAAACGGAGCACAGTAGGGCAAAAATAGTTTGTGTGGTACAAGAAGATTTCTTGTGCCACCCAAGCCACCCTGTTCCATTTTCCAGGAATTCCGCATTTTAAAAGTTTTTATAGTTTTTTATATTTTTGGCCTTCTGGTTTCAAAACTGTCGTTATTGTGAATCGTCGTAAACCGAGGGCTACCTGTATCTCATTTGCAAATGTGAAGGTGAAATACGAGTAAAATTTAAGTTGTGAATTCAAGTTTAAACACGTACTGTTGTTTTCTAATGCGTTTAGATGATGAAAAACGTGATTATTTGTGTGAATATTTAGTGAAAGATATTTAGTCCGTGCCTTATTAAATGTTACCTAAATACATAGGTGCACATACATATATGCATACGTACATCCATCCATACATATACATACACTCACATACACACACACGCGCGCGAGCGCGAGTTTATAACCATAAATATGTTGGTATATCGCAATGCAGTGTGCCCCCATTGAAAGTATTACTTAATAAACCCTCTGTTAAGAAGAACAGTAGAAATGGCTTTCACCAGAGTGCGAATGGTATTCTATATTTACCAGAACTGTCTTAATGTTTTTAGTGATGTTGCTGGTTAGATTTTATGCCCCTGTCATCCGCTGCTGGTCTCACAGCCAGGATTATTGATGTGGCTCTTAACGAAAAGGCTGAACATGATGTAACATGTTTATTGCTGGGAGCTCTCTGTTCCTGACGCAGTGCAAATTCCGCAGCCCGCTTTGCGTATATAAACATGAACCTTGGACCAGTAGAAAAAATTGTTGTTTGCAGAGCCGATTATAAAGTAGGCTTCTCTTTTCTGTGATAATTGTAGATAACGCAGCCACAGTACTTGTTCTTATGCTTAGTTTATGCTAACGCAGGCCTAGCAGTGTCGACTCCCAAACGTAGCATGCGTGGCGACCCCCGGCGCCAATATCGGAATGTATTCAGGATGAAATACGCCTGAAGAACCGGTTGAGGAGGTAGTGGCAAATCACTGCGGTCCCTGTTCTGAATGCTGAGGTTAACCGCCTACAGAGGTCGGGGACCGGCCAGCTAAACGAGTGGAGAAATGAACAGAGGGGCGGCACGGGGAAAATCCTTGATCCCGAGGACCATTCGCCTTGGAAGTTGACCAGACGTGTGATGAGACTTTCCACTCCCTCACCTCCTCTGGTTACACTGGTTGGAATTACTCTCTCTGAAGCAGTGGCGGACAGTCTGGAGGCTCAGTTACAGCCGGTAAACGGCCCGTCAGATCCGGCAGTTATTGAGACGGTTGACGAGGCGTTACGAGCTTACTATTTTACCACTGCAAGCGAGCCTAAGTTAAGCAACCCCGTTCAGCTTCAGGATGTAATCCGGGGTCTCAAGGTCGACCGGGCACCTGGACCAAACGGTATACCGATTAGGGCTCTGATGCATCCAACGCAGAGGGCAAGGATCTTAAGTGAAGTAAGCGGGCGTGAGCTCTTGCTCGATGAGACGTTTGGTTTTAGACCTACACATAGCATGTCTCTTCAACTAGCCCACCTCGTTGAAAGGGTGACCGGGAAATGTGGCGAGATGAGACTAACAGGCGCCATTTTCCTAGACGTGGCCAAGGCCTTCGATACCGTATGGTTCGATTGTCTCCTACACAAGCTGATGGTCCTTAACTTCCCCTCGGACCTTGTTAAAACCACCTCTTTATTCCTTCATGACCGGGCGTCTTTCCAAACAGCCTCATACACCAGTCGTTGCATACGGACTGGCGTACCATAGGGTGGATTAGTTTCCCCTGATCTGTTCAGTCCGTGTCAGTGACATACCTGTGCCGTCATACCACGTAAAGTTGGCCCCCTTCGCCGACGACACTGGCAACGTAGCTACATCCCATAAGCCAGCGCTGTTTGTCAGCTACCTGGAGTAATATTTCTGTGCTCTAGAGCGGTGGCTGAGAGAATGGAGGATCGCCATCAACGTCTCGAAGAGAACTGTTATGATCTTCATTAAGGCTGGTAGGCGTATCCCCAAGCCCCAACCAATACAGCTCTTCGGGGAGCCAATCCATTGAGTTGAAACAGCCCGTTTTCTGGTGGTGACCTTTGATATACGGCTGACTTGGTCGTCTTACATCGATCAGGTCAGAAAGAAAGCTGCCCAGAGACTGGGAGTGCTTGACGCTCTCGTAAATAGCAGGAGCGGTCCCTCTATCAGAAACGGAGTTCTGCTGAACAAGCAGCTCATCCGTCTACTGATGGACTACCATGTGGAGGTCTGCCTCTCGCACCCATGTATGGAACCTGCAGGTGCTTCATTGCTAGTGCTACTGGTACACCTCGGTGCCTTAGTAACAGACAAATTCAGTGCTCTAACCAAGAGTTATGACTGAAAGTTAGTTGGAGTGTGGAACCCCATTGTTCGGCAGCTCGGCAGATACTTACGCTTACCGCGGGTTGACCCATGTGGTCTAACGCGCAAGGTAAGGCAACAGTTGACGTGACCAGTCGAGACCGCCCGTGAAACAATACCCAAATCGACACCGAATCGCGCCCAACACTGTTCGGCTAGGCGCGTTTCGACTACCCTGACTGAGGTTTTCCGTGATTTTACCTGTTATAAGCTGAATGCCAGGGTATAATGCGGCCCGCACTTTCCTACCTCGGGCCGGGCGGCTTCACAAAAGTACCTGCTCACTATCGCACGATTTCAGCATGGGAATACGCCACTCTGGGTTTAACCCAAGGGAGCCATCCAGCCAAAGTATCCCCCCTTCAAATAAGAAAGTGTGTGTTTTTTGAGCTGTAATCGATAATACGCTAAAGTCGAGATCTTTAGCAGAGACTTGAAACCGTTAGCGTAAGCGTAATCCCCAGTTATAGTATAAGGTGTCTCTTACTGACCCCAGCGATGTGGTCAAACGCAGGAATGGCTAAACAGACCGAGGGACGTCGACTGGCGCTTCACGGAAATCTTTGTTGGGGGTATATCTGGGCGAGACCTCCAGCCCCGGCGAGGTTCAGGATGCCATCCTTGTTCTGATCAGGGCCAAACAGTATACGGAATAGGGCTCTAAGTCATCCTCCGTAAATGGTAATATATTCCAAGGTATTCCACGCGGTTATTCGTACGCAGCACTTCCTACCAGTATGGAAGCACGCCCACGTGATCTGCATCCTGAAACCCTGGGAAGACCCGGCACTGCTCTCGTCCTATCGTCCCTTAAGTCTGCATGACACGATTGGAAGGCTGTTTGAAAAGATTCTACTCACTAGGTTCCTAAGTGAAATAAGTGGGCACAAGCTGCTACGCGATGGGCATCTTTGGTTCACACCCAAACATATCACGTCTTTGAAGCTGGCCCTCCTCATTGGAAGAGTGACTAGGATTTGGCGAGAGGAGTCTAACAGGCCCGGTTTTCGTCGATGTTGTTAAGGCCGTCGATATCATATGGGTCGATGTCTCATGTACAAGCTAATGGTCCTTGATTTCCCCCCCCCCCCCCCATATCTTGTAAAACCATATCTTCTTATCTGCATGACCAGACGTTCGAAGCACCCTTCCAAACAGCCACTTTTCTCGCCGTGGCATGCTGGGTGGCGTGGCACAGGGTGGACTACTTTTTCCCCGCGCTGTTCAGTCTGTATGTCAACGACATACATGCACCATCCCGCCATGTCGAGTTGGCCCTCTACACGGACGACACGGCCACCACATCTCGTCCCCGAAGTCAGCGCTGCTTGTCAGCTACCTGAGTCATATCTCTGCGACATTGAGCGGTTGTTGAGAGAATGGAGGATCGCCATCAAGGTCTCGAAGAGCACCGCGAAGCTCTTCTCAAAGGCCGGTAGGCGCATCTCCAAACCTCGACCAGTACGGCTCGCCGGGCAGCCAATCGATTGGGTCGAAACCGCCCGTTACGGGGGGGGGGGGGGGGGGGGGTGACCCTTGATACATGACTGATCGTCGCCTCATATTGATCACGTTAGAATGGAAGCTGCCCAGAGACTGGGAGTGTTGTGTCCTCTCCTATACATGCGTGGTCTCTCCATCAGAAACGGAGTTCTGCTGTATAAGCTGCTCATCCGTCCGATGATGGACGACGCGTTCCCTATCTGGAGGCCCGCTGTTCGCACCCATGTCGAGCGGCTGCAGATGTTTCAATCCAAGGGTCATCGCATTGCTGCTGGTGCACCTTGGTACATTGATAACAGACAAAGTCACGAGTATTTGTGAGTTCCATTCTTCGCCGACCACATCAGAGCCTTAACCGAGAGTTTAGACTCAATGTTAGCCGGTTTGGGGGAACCCCTTATTTCGTGAACTCTGCAGGGACTTGCACGACGAGTGTTGACCCAGGTTGCCTGAAGTGCAAGCTAAGTGGGACTGAGTTTAGCAGGCCAGTCGAGGCTGCCCGTGAACGGTGGCTAAGTAGACACAACGAATCGTGCCCAGCGCTGTTTAGGCACTTTTCGTCTACCATGACTGAGGGTTTTCCGTGAGTTTTTCTCAGTTGTAAGGAAAATGCCAGGGTATAATGAAAAGAGGGGTCACGGACCGCACTCCCCCCTTAGTCACAGCGGTTTCACCAAGTGTCTCCACCATCGCATGACTTCATCTTGCGACTATGGCATTCAGGGTTCAAAATCCAGAAAGCCACTCAGCCGAAATATGCCCCCCTCCCGAATAAAAGATATGTGCTTCTTGAGCACTAGTCTTCAGTATGACCAAGTCGAGGTCTTCAACCAAGACGGGAAATCGTTAGCGTAGGCGCAAACCTCGTTTCTTTTATAAGGTGAGTGTTATTGAGCCCAGCGATGCGGTCAAACGCAGGAATGGCGAAACAGACCGAGGGACGTCAACTTACGCTCCAGGCAAATCTCTGTCCTCAGGTAGCTCTTTGGTTGGTGTTGGTTGGTTGTTGGTTGGTTGGTTGGTTGGTTTTTACCGGCATTCCTATTGGACCGCTTGACCATTGAAGATGGGACGGATAGATTGTCCCAAAACGTCTTCTTAGGTGGCTGCCAATTTATAAACCAAGAAATTTTTGTATTTACCATTTCGTCTATATACTTGTCTTTATAAGCAATTCTTAATGCACAGGTAGTGAATTATTGATTATAAATTTTACGTTGTATTGACCGTGCATCTTATCACAATTGGAAGTATTTATTTTCATACCAACTTATGCACAAAATCTTACAATATTATTAATTAATTTACCCCTATACGTATTTGGGCGTATAAATTGTATTATATTTGCTTCATCTAGGTTTAGGACCAACTTATTACCAGTTAACCATTCAAACATATGAGAGAACTAAGTTTGTGACTGCAGAGAAAACTCCAAAATTTCTGTTATACACTATGACACTAGTGACATCAGCAAATACTATGGGTTCGGATAAGGAACTTATTCTCAGGGGAAGGTCATTTATTTATATTGTGAGAAATGAAGACTCTAGGATTGATGCCTGAAGAACTCCACAAGTAATGGAATTTTATAATCCAAACTTTTTAGAAAATTTAATGTTTTTGAAAAAGTTGAATTTACAATGTAAATGTTATATCACCTTCACATTTTAAAATGAGGTATTTTTTTACAGAATACAGTGTAGAATCTTTAATGCTCCCTGATGTCTTCTGTATGAATCCTTGATAATGACTCCGCTGGGCTGAATCATGTCAGAGTTTGCTTAGACATATGGTAGATAACATGCAACACTGTAAGATAATTTTGTCACATACGTATAGAATTCGGCGTCTTATTAACTGTGAGATCTATGGCATATATGTTATTAAAATCACTGGGATTGTCAGTTTTGAGCCAGCTTGGGGCAGGGATGAAGGCATACATGTTGTGTGTTGTTGTTTCCATTGTTAATAGAGACTGTGATGGGTTTATATGTCATCTGGGGAGAAGTCCTATATGTATAAACACTTCACTAATTCTGAATCCGAACATGATGGAAGACATAATAATATGAGAAAAGATGATTTATGTACCCATAATGTAACTGAGAACTTCCTTGCATATTCTTTTGTTATTATAGCGCGGTATTAATGTTTGTATCAAGTAGACACACACAAGAAATTAAAAGCTCTGCCATGCAACTTCTACAGTACTACTTTGTTAACTCTGTTTGGCCATGCTTGACCCTCTCAGGACCAGCGTCCAGTATACTTGTGTCTAGCATGTTCACTTGGCCAACCCTAAATACATTCATTTCCAGTTTGCTCCATTTTTCTTTACATTGGTGCAGAATAGACTTGCGTTTTATGTTCTTTGAATGTATGGTTTATATTTCCTGTTCAGAGTATGTAAATAAAGGGATTAACAGGAAAAATATTAGCATAAAACCTGAAATATTGATACAAACATTTAAAAAGAATGCTGATGTGGAGGGTTGAAGCTTGATGAATGTAGAGATGAAACGGTGAACATACCAAAATGTGATAGAATTAGCATACAGCAGGAACCTGCCACTTTTTTTAGAATTTGTGGTTGTTCTTTTGCATTACAGAGTGAGGGTCATACACTCTATTATTTATGCTATCCTGAAGGATGGTAATCCATTTTCTATAAACACTGTTATGTTTGCATCTGCAATCAATGGTCAAGGAACACCTGAACAACAAGAGAAGTGGTTACAGAGAGCTCTGAATCATAACATACTGGGAACATATGCCCAGGTAAGAACTGATGTGGTAACTGAGCTGAACTGACTCTATGCAACAGGGTCTTCTTCAGTTGTTCGGCTGCTCAGAAAATTTCCACATTTTTTAGGCAGCTGTATCCAGCTCACTCCTTCACATTTGTGTCTAAGATCCATTTAATATTATCCCTCCATCTGTGTCTAGTTTTCTCAAGGAGGAACTTGCTGGCAGTTTTTGTGTTAACATTACAGTCATCTGGGATGTGATGCTCTTTAGTTTGGTAGATAGGTACCAGGAACCTGCTGCCCCTATCTTCAAGGAGGAAAAAGTGACTGTTTATGCACTTTGGCCAGTTTGTTCCTTCACTGTTTTAAGGCCGTCCAGTTCCCATTGGCTTTTTCTTAGCTCCACCTCTCTCTTCCCTCGTGTGTTTGTCATGTATTATTTTCCTACCTGATTTGCACTAATACCTTGAAGATGGAGGCAGTAGGTTTCTCTGAAATGTTAGCAAAATAGCCCACTTCCACAAGGCACAATCACCTAGAATGAGAATCAACATTGTCAGTGTTTTTGTAGTAATTGTGCTTATAAATTGTCTAAATATAAAGCCTTGTTTTTCATTTTCAGACTGAACTTGGACATGGAACTTTTGTCAGGGGTTTGGAGACAACAGCCCATTATGATCCTAAAACAAATGAGTTCATTCTCAACAGCCCAACTTTAACATCTTACAAGTGGTGGCCTGGTGCATGTGAGTATTCTCTGATAACTCCTAGGTAAAGCTGGTGGAAATGAGCAGAAGTTGCATTGGGCCAGGGAAGGAATGAACATGGATAGTACGGTTCAAGTGGGTTATCTGCTCTTGCACCTTACATTCCACCCCCCCCCCCCCCCACCTCCTTCAACACCAGTAACAAACCAAGAATGCAAAAGAGTGGCAGAATACAATGGGCAGTTGGTGGGACTGGGTGACGGCATGCAGATTGAAGATGGGTGTTAGGTAGATGGTAGGGAAGAGTCTGTGTTCCCTTTTTCTGTTACTCAACATTGATACAATATAGTTAGTTTAATCTGGCATCCACGGGACAGGACAGGTGGTGGATTACTAAATATTCTGGATTACTAGATAGTACCTAAATTTTGAAGGCAGCCCTCAGAGAATGTGCACTTGTCAGTTATTTTCATTTTATCATAAAAAAAAGCTCAGCTTTTTCAATTATCATGGGCCCAGTTGTGGAGTTTCCTTTGGAACACATTGCTGTAACCACTTATACAAAAACTTATCCAATTGCACTAGTTTAAACTGTTTCCAGATTTCACTTGAAAAGGCCTTTCACACATTCACTTGATGCTACAAAGAATCATAATTGGTCGTCCTGGTTTTTTATACTGTAAATAGTTGTCAGTTCAATGTTGTGTTAAGCCATAACAACACTTTGGCTTTAGCCACTTTCAAGCCACCTGATTATGTCAAGTTTCTGAGGGATTGTTAATGTTATGTGTTACATCTTGCCAGCAGTACCTTATTTACTCCTCTTTGCATCTTTTGAAACCATTATAAAAGCTCAGTGGACCCAGTAAAGTCCAGGTGACACAAGATAAAGTCAAGAACTGGTGGCAGAACTTCCAGTCACAGATCAAACTATCTGGTCTTGGGACTATTTTCTTCAAGTGTCGAAATCTCAGGATTTCTGTATTATCAGTAGGCATATTAAAGGAATTTACTGTAGTTAGCATACCAATTTCTGACACTTGGAAGAAACGAGTTCACATCAGTGGCACTGAGCAAGGTAAGTCGGTTTATTGCATAATTGGTTGCTTGCAATGAGTGCCCTTGTTGGCATTTCAGTGCCACTGATTTGTGTGCTGCTGACAGTAGTCCCATTACTTTTCTGACTGTTTATGTTTTGTTATGGTCTACTACATTATGGGCAGCACAGGGTTTAAGTCGTATAGGTTTTGTCCCTTTCCGTATCCGTCCACAGGATATTGGGTGGTTGAAGTAAGTGTCCTGGCAAGAGAGGCTTTCCTGTAATTTGGATAGGAAGTTGGGTGGACCCCAGAAAGTAAAATAAAAGTAAAGTTCTCCCTAGAACAGGCCATGAAGGCCCAGAGGGGGAGTAGAGATATAGCTCTACTCTTTCTTTAACCCTGGCACTAGATGAGGGTGGGTGGTTAACTCCACGCCCCGGCTGCTTTACCCCTGGGAAAGAGACCCGGTACCCATTGTATAGGAGGCTGGGTAGGCCCCAGGGCCGGTCTGGAACGGCTGCGAAAAATCTCGACCGCACCGGGATTCGAGCCCCGGACCACCCAGCCCGTAGCGAGTCGCTATACCGACTACGCTACCCGGCCCACGGGTGGACCCCAGATGTAGTCTTATGTTTTGGTGACAAGAAAGATGTCTACCCCTGTCGGGAATCAAACTCCAGTCTTCCTACCTAGACCCAGGCTGTTATATTTTGATTCATATTGTTTTGTAATTTAATGAAATTAGCATTATTCTTATTGCAGTGGGACACACAGCTAATTATGCTATCGTGGTTGCGCAACTGCACACACAAGGAGTCCAACGTGGTATTCATCTTTTCATTGTTCAGCTCAGAAACGAAGAGACGCATGAGCCTCTGCCAGGTACAGTGGAATAGTTCATGTGCCTCCCCTGCCACACACACACACACACACACACACACACACACACACATATGAGAATCTAATATCATTAATCTTCTCTTGTGTAGATCTATGAATAAATGCAAATCACACAAAGAAGGTGAAAAGTCTACTTGAATTTGAAATTGTTATTTCCAGGGTGGTTATGCCATGGGTCAGGTGGTTAGTTAGCACCCTGTCACTATGGATGCCTGAGTTCAATTCTAGGCCAGTCCACGTGGGATTTATGGTGGACGGAATGGCAATGGGACAGTTCTTTCTCTGAGTAATTTGTTTTCCCCTCTCAGGGTCATTCCACCAATGCTACATGTTCATTCAACTGTCCGTGACATTATATAATCTTAACAATTGGTGGCATTGTTAAATAACACACTTTAAAAAAGAAAACTTATATCCAGGAATATATACCACATATAAATCAATAGCCTGAACGCTGTGAGTTATGAGGTTCTTGTGGTGGTGTGTATATAAGACTGTGGGATTTGAGATCTCACAGTGATGTGGTTGTGGGTTCAAGTCTCCTGGGATGTGATGCTTTGTTGTTGGGCGAGTGGTTCACAATGTTTTGAAGGATTGTGGTGCCTTCACTTTTAAGGGTAAGTGGTTGAAGCCTGGGATTGCTTATTTGCTCTGAATATAGTGCTTGTGCGTTGTCATTAAAGTGAAATGAACATATTGTATATTAATTTTCTTTCAGGTATTAAAATTGGTGAAATTGGTACAAAACTGGGTATGAAGACTATAAATAATGGCTTCCTTGCGCTTGAAAATGTTCGCATTCCTCGTGAACGAATGTTGATGAAAAATGCCAAGGTGCTGGAGGTAAGTAACATGTATTTGTCTGCCACCTTGAGACAAGTTTATTTTTAATTTTCATTTTGAAACAAATTTTAAATTCACACAGTTATCATGTTACATTTCAAGGTTTGAAAAGAATACACTAGGAGACAGAAACGTTTTCCTTGGAGTGCCACTGGCTATCAACCCTTTGACACTGGCCTCGGTACCCATTACTGACCTTTAATTCTTCACATGTTGCTGGCCTCTGTGCTTAATACTGAATTACACAGCAATTCATTCAAACTGCTCTGTCATGAACAATTTAAGGTATATCATAACATTGTTGCCTGGCATTTGCAGATGAAAGTCTGAGCTTTCTGTTAGTAGATTAATGTATTTCATATCTCAAGTTTTCGTGCCTTTGAGGCTACTGAAATCTATATCATTTTTCAGAATATGTATGTATATACACTCGTATATATATCAATTTGCAGTGCACTGCAGAATTTTTTTTTTTTGTAATTTATTAGGGCAATTAAAGTGTTAAAGTATGACTGGACCAAGGGGAGACAATAAGTATGAAGACTGGAAGAGGAGTTAGACAAGGATGCTGTTTGTCACCAATTATATTCAACGTATACAGTAAGTATGTTACCAAGGAAACTCTTGAAGGGTTCGCACTGTGAAATATGCAGATGACCTTGTGCTACTGGCTGAGGAAGAAATGGTGCTACAGGGAATGATTGATAGACTAATTGACATTGGAAGACGCCATGGAATGGAAATGAAAATGGAAAAAACTAAGGTAATGAGAATCTCAAGGAAACCATCCCAGTACAGATTATGATAGATCAGAAACAATTGGTGGAATATTTCAGTTATTTGGGTAGCATGATAACAAAAGATGCAAGATGTACACTTGAAGTTAAATCCAGAGTTACCATCACAAAAGCAGCATTCAACAAGAAGAAGACTCTTTTCACCAGAAAATTGGACTTAAATTTAAGGAAGAAACTAGTAAAGTGCTACATTTGCAGCATAGCTTTGTATGGTGCTGAAACATGGACACTTCAGAAAGTAGATCAGAACTACTCGTAAAGATTTGAAATGTGGTGCTGGAGAAGGATAGAGAAGATCCGTTGGACCAATCATGTGAGAAATAAAGAAGTGTTACACAGAGTCAAAGAGGAGAGGAATATCCTGTGTACAATAAGAAGAAGGAACGCTAACTAGATTGGTCACATCTTGCATAGAAACTGCCTTCTAAAACACGTGATTGAAGGAACGTTAGAGGGAAGGATAGAAATGACGGAAAGACAAGGAAGAAGACGTATGCAGCTCTACTGGATGACCTTAAGGAAAGCAGAAGATTCTGGAGATTGAAAAAGGAAGCACTAAATCGCACTGTATGGAGAACTCACTTTGGAAGAGGCTACAAACCTGTTGTAAGACAGACTACAGAATGAATGAATGAGTTATGGAAATAATCATTTTCTTATGCTGTATGCAGTGTTATAGCTTTGTCTTTAGAACACAATTATGATTCTGAATGACGTCTGTCGTTTAGTATAGGTTGTGTAATGAGAAATAGTATCCCTCTTCATGTTTTAGCCCATGGGGAACTCTGTTGGGTGCTATTTGATCATGCAGCAAAAATAGTAGCGAGGATACTTAGAAGAAGGATTGAGAGGAAAATTGAAGATGCACTTGGAGAAGATCAGTTTGGATTCAGAAGAGGAAAAGGAACTAGGGATGCAATTGGGATGCTGAGAACAATATCAGAACGAACCTTGGTCATAGATGAGGAATTGTGTGCTTGCTTCATAGACTGGCAGAAGGCATTTGACCGTGTCAACTGGACCAAATTAATGCAGATCCTAAAGGGAATTGGGATAGACTGGCGCGAAAGAAGATTGATTAGCAAATTGTACATGGAACAGAGTGTCAAAATACGACTGGACCAAGGGAAGACGAGAAGTGTGAAGATTGGAAGAGGGGTTAGACAAGGTTGCTGCTTGTCACCGATTCTGTTCAACTTATACAGCGAGTACCTTACCAAGGCAGCTCTTGAAGGGTTTGGAGACTTCAAAATAGGAGGACAAGTAATTCGCACTGTGAAATATGCAGATGACCTTGTGCTACTGGCTAGGGAAGAAAAGGTGCTACAGGGTATGATTGATAGACTAATTGAAATTGGAAGACGCTATGGAATGGAAATGAATGTGGAAAAAACTAAAGTAATGAAACTCTCAAGGCAACCATCCCCAATGAAAATTATGATAGATAAAAAACAATTGCAGAATGTGGAATATTTCGATTATTTGGGTAGCATGATAACAAATTATGCAAGGTGTACACGTGAAATTAAATCCAGAATTGCCATGGCAAAAGCAGCATTCAACAAGAAGAAAAATCTTTTCACCAGCAAACTGGAATTAAATTTAAGGAAGAAACTAGTAAAGTGCTACATTTGGAGCATTGCTTTGTATGGTGCTGAAACGTGGACACTTCGGAAAGTAGATCAGAAGTATCTGGAAAGTTTTGAAATGTGGTGCTGGAGAAGAATGGAGAAGATCATTTGGACCGATCGTGTGAGAAATGAAGAAGTATTACACAGAGTCAAGGAGGAGAGGAATATCGTACATACAATAAAAAGAAGAAAGGCTAACTGGATTGGTCACATCTTGCGTAGGAACTGCCTTCTGAAACACGTGATTGAAGGAAAGTTAGAGGGAAGGATAGAAATGACGGGAAGACGAGGGAGAAGACGTAAGCAGCTACTGGATGACCTTAAGGAAAAGAGAAGATACTGGAAATTGAAGGAGGAAGCACTAGATCGCACCCTGTGGAGAAGTCGCTTTGGAAGAGGCTACGGACCTGTCGTAAGACAGGCTACAGAATGAATGAAGTAGATTTTACTTTAAAGTCACATATTATCATCTCTTAAGCTGCCACCTGGTGATCTCATTCCACTCGTTCTCCATAGTCATATTTCATCCATCTGCCATTGACGCTATATAATCTTAGTAACAGAGAAGTGTTGCTGAATTAAACACTCAAGTCTCCTGCTGTTAGTAAACCACATCCTAGGGACATGTGGCTCAGATTTTCTGAAAGTGGCAAAAATACTTCTGGTAGAAGGTAAAGTTGTCCTTACACCTGTAATTAAGGCATATAGAGGGAGTGGAGTTACAGCCCCCACTCCTTCTTAACCTCAGCATTAGATGGAAGTAAGTGGTCAGCCTCATGCCATGGCAGCTTTACCACCAGGGAAAGAACTCCTGGTATTCATTGAAAAGGAGGCTGGGTGGGCTCCAGAGCCGGTCTGGACGTTTTGAAGAAGAGAAAAATCTCCACCACCAGGGCTTGAAACCCTGCATCATCCAGTTCATACCCCAGTCACTGTAGTGAATATGCTATTCCCGCTCCTATAATAGTGGTAAATTTTGTGAAGTATGCTCCTCGTCAGTGGACATTTTGCAGATATACTTGCATACTTTTACTAGAGCTGTAAACAAAGAGTTTTAAAACAGCTTGTAGTATATTATGGTTCTGCCATTCATTACCTGGAATTGGAGTGCCATCTATCATTCGTGCATGCCTGTGTCACGTGTCATGTTACCAACCCTTAGATCAGACCATAGTTTTCTTTTTTACTAAAACTTATGCTACTGGCGAATGTGTAATATCTTACCATACAAATTTCATGTCTAAAGTCACAGGAATTATCAACATCAGCAACTTACTGACCACTGCACCAGACTTCAGGATCATGCATGTGGCTATGTGTTACTTCCACTTCATAAGTTTGCATTACTGTCCTATCTGTATTGTTCAAGATAAATTAAGATATAGTTTTCCCTGTACTTGAGCACCATGCCATGAAGATGTATAGGGCAGTGGAGGTGGAGTACAGATCTATGCCTTTGTAATCTCAGAATTAGTGGAGGTAGGTGGTCAGTTTCACACTCTGGTCCTTTACCCTCACAGAAAGATCCTTTACTTCCCACTGGGTGAGAGGTTTGGTCAACTGTAGGGCTAGTTTGGGTGCAGTGATTGAGAGAAAGATGTGTGTCATTGGCAGGAATGATACTGTCAGCCAGCTCAGGAAGTTTAGAAAATGTGAAGATGGTTTCTAATGGCATGATTTTCATGAAAATTGGTCAGTTGCTAATATTATGGGGGAGACAGGATAGTGTAGTTGGTGTATTGACTAGGCTACGGGCTGGATGAATTAGGGTTCAATTCCCGGCAGGGCAAGGTATTTTTCTCTTCTCCAAAGTGTCCAGACTGGCTCTGGGGCCACTTGGCCTCTATTCATCAAGTATCAGGGGCTGTTTCTCAGGTGGTAAATTGGCTGGGTTGTGAAGTTAACTACTCAGCTCCATATAGTGCCAAGGTTAAGACTGAGTGGAGTTTTTCCTCTGTTCTCCTTATATGCCTTCAAGGCATGGACAGGGACAACTTTATCCTTTTTCTGTACCTTTACTAATATTGATGGTTTAGTTCTTCCCATGTTGGAAACATGTATGTCTGTCTCTGTCTCCTGTTGGTCTGTTACACTAAAAAAGAGCACTTACACCATGTGGAATTACTCACAGTAAATAAAAAAGGAGCCACATATATGTCTTGTTATGACTGAACATAATTTAGCAAAAAATGTAACAAAGTGTCATTTAAAAGAAATATTGTTCTCCTAGGCCTTGTTTTATGCCTTTTTTCTTTAGTGTTCCTTACCAATCTACACCACTTCTTAATTTACGCCCTCTCATTTTCAGTTTAAGGCATTCATAATAGAAGCAGCCAGGCAAAGGGCTGAAGGGAAATATCTTTTGATTTATGCCCAATTTTTCACGAACACAAATAGGGCATAAAAAAAGGCCTTGGCACATTTAAAAAAGTTGTGATTAAATTACTAAGAAATGTTAATATTTGTGTGTGTTATATATATATATATATATATACAGGTGTGTGTGTGTGCAGGAATGCAGTATGTGTTTGTGTACGCAGAACTGCACAAATATGTAAAAACCGTTATGTCCTTGGCAATAATCACACATCGTAGCTTCTTTAGCTTATAAGTAAATCTGGCACTGATGGAGACAATGTTTGATGTTGTGTATTGATGCTTTGGTCAGGACTTCTAGAAAGCACAGCAAGGAGGGTTCTGTAGATTGTTATCATTTGATTGATCTGTGCGCTACTTTTTTTTTTTTTTTGCACTAAAGGATGGATCCTATGTCAAATCTCCAAATGAAAAGCTGGAATATGGGACTCTGATGTATGTACGAGTGGTGATGCTGCAAAGTGTATCTTCTGAATTGGCAAAAGCATGCACCATAGCGATACGTTACAGTGCTGTGCGGAGACAATCTGAAATGAAACCTGGGTGAGTATTGTAGCAGGACCTGCTGTGTGGTGTTGTGGCAGTACGATTCACACTATGGCCTCTTTCACTATCAAAGGAGTAACGAAGGGATGTGTCATAATGCACCATTAAGGTAGGATTTAAAGTAATGGGTATCTCATCTTTCTGAAATAACTGTAAGAAATTGTATGTCAATAACCAGCACCGTCTATTTTTGATGGCTATTTCTTTCATGGAATTCATAGAATAAGAATAGCCAACAAATGTCTAAAAAATGTGGCAGAGTTCAGGTACTTGGTAAGGACAACAATAGGAAAACTGCATTCACAAGGAAGTCAAGAGCAGATTAAAGCTGAGGAATGCTTGCTACTGCTGTGTTTAGAGTCCTTTATTGGACTGTTAACCATACATAATATGGCTGTGTGATTTAGTGTATTGAGTGTCACTGTAAGAGAATGTTGCGTTTTAATGCAATGGACTTTTAATGTGTTTGTGCTGAGTGCTTTCTCCGATTGTTGTAGCCCAGTGAAATAGCAACCATAAGGAGCAGAGAATTTGCATCAAGTTTTGTTTTAGCCTTGAGAAAATGGCTTCTGAGACTTATGAAATGTCTCTGTCTTTGGGTGAATGTGCATAGAATCAGTGTGTAATATCAGTTCTTGAGCTTCAAGTATGTCTTGATCTTCAAGTCTTCTTTTGGAAGACAACCTTATATTGTGCACTGGGAAGGTACAAAGCAGTGTTGCATGTTTGGCACATTGAAACAAGTAACTGTGAAGTTTTATGTGCTGTCCACTGAAGGAATAAAAAAGCGGGGTGTGGCTGTGTCGGGGACACGGCCGTGTGTTTAACGTGAATACGTGTACGTTAACGGGTAATATTTTGTTTCAGCGTATTATATGTATGTCATAATCAATGCTTTACAGTAAGAAGTCCTTCGTATCTGCATGTTTTATTGATGATGGCAACACGTGCCTTTAGTCGGGTTTAGGAAACAATTGAAGTAAACAAATCATTAGTGTGTTATAATTTTATTAATGATAGGTCTGTGATACGAAAAGTACGATACAAATGGCATGCAGGATACATCGAGATTACTAAGCAGCGTTAAGTGTTTTCCCTTTGGTGGCTTCAAGGAGCGCAGAAACCATAGACGGTCACACACGTTACACTTATGTCCGAATGGATTGTTGACAAACGTTGTAGTGAAACGTGCACTAGCTGCTGCCGAATGTGTCGTCATAATCGGCGATCGCACACAACCGATGTCTATACAGCCCGGCGTTGATACACAAGCGATTACATCATCGACTTGCATAGGCCCGGCCGCCCCAGCGTCAGATGTACCTGCGCAGTCGTTGATCCGCTCGGACGCCCTCATTGTTTTACGTTCCCGGCACCGCCACACTGTATGATATGGTGTTTTATGGGTATCACTGGATAGCTGTTGAGAAGCCTTTTCCAACCATATACGATTTATATATTTCGAACTGGCTTTTTGACGAGTATAGGCCGACATTGTATTCATTTTCTTAAATTTTTAACTTTAACACCATATACATTCACCATAAGTACTCCACACTCATGTTTTGTGTACGCAATAGATAAATATTGAGGAGAGCTGTAAATTGAAACTGAAACGAGCGTCGTAGCTTCTCCGAGTCAAAATGTACACTAAACCGAAAGTATGTGACGCGACGAAACGACCTGAAAATGGCGGCGCCTCCCCCTCCGCCGCGCGCGAGGCGTCACAGTCCCCACTCAACGTTATGAATTCTTTGATCCTTTAACTATCGAGTGGTGTAATTACATTTTGGATGTAGATGATAGATATGTAGCTGCAATGCCAAACTGTATCCCCCAATTTTGTTATCATCAGTTTTCTGAATTGGCTCCCACTACGGAAGCAAATTTAAAGACGTATTCACGTCAAAAATATTGCTTTCTGTATATTGTACCTCACCTCAAACAAAGAGATGTAAATCCCTGAATGGAATGCAGGCATACCAGATTGTACACGTAAAACTCTCATGTAAATCTGTGCACTTAAAAGAGAAAGGAAAGAAAGTATTCAGTGCACCATTTTTAATTGATTCCTGGCTCTGAATATTGAAGACAAAACAGACACCTATAACAGTGAACAGTTCTTCTTGCTGTTTATCATATTAGGGGGTAATCTGATTACGGTCCTCTTTTGTAAGAAGCAATTCCAGAACTGTTTGCTATTGTTTGCTGTTTATTGGACTTTGACTTCTGAGAACAGCTACCATAGAATGTATGTAGCACATATTTTTGTGGCTGCCTCTGGCCACTGATGAGATACTCTGGTCTGCAACTGTCAGCACAGAGAAAGCACTTGTAAATGTACTATGGAAGACATACTATGTACAGGCTGTTCTTAATATTGTGGCACTTTTTTGTAAAGAACTTTTAAGAAGATATTACATAGGGTGTGAACATGAAGATACAGGCATTAAAAATGAAGGACCATAAACTAGGTCTATATAAACAGGCAGTTTGTTTCAAAATGTGCTTGGGTGTATTGATTCATTCTCAACAGTGTGCTGTTTATTTGAACTTTTTTGTTTAGAGTGTATTAAATATAGCATATAATATAAGAGGCAGTGGAACTGATCATTTAGGTAGGAGAGAGTGGGACCAGGCAGGTTGAATTTAAAGGGCTGCTCGATTGATAAAAAAGCACCAAAGAAGAGCAACAAAGCATGACCCAATTTTTATGATTTGAGGGTGTGGAAACAGGTGGAATTTATTTTAGAATGACAGTTCAGTATGGCAATAGCTGTATAAGTTAGAGAAATTGGTGAAGAAATTCGAAAGAGGGTGGAGGGATATAAGCAATGAATGTTGTGGGAGGCCGTTGACCATCGACCGTCAACTGCAATATATTTTGAGGTTGAGGATGACGTTAATCGGTTATGTGAACCAAAGAAATGGCAGTAATAAGGCTTTTGAAATGTACAACAAGCAGTTCAAGAATGGTTGAAGACCCAAGAGTAAACATTTTATTGTTTGGAAAACTTGTGGGCTGTTGGACAAAATACATTCATAAACAGGGTAATTACATAGACTATAATTTATGCCTAACTGAAGTGTGTTTGAGGTAGCCATTTTTCTGGGATGTGATGCCATATTGCTGGGTAATTGGTTTCTGACATTTTGAGACAAAAATGGTCTTGAAACACTGGGAACCAATTATCTAGTGACATGGTGTCATATCCCAGAAGGAAAGGAAAATCACACAATAACTAGCACCAACTGATCAGGCAACATAATCAAAGTACCACACCAGAACACCAAACATAGAAGAAGACGAAAAATGTAAGTAGTAAATTACACAATATTGGGTATCACATCAGCTACCTAACTGTATTTTTAATTGGACACCTCTTGAAGATGACCTTCACAGGTCGAAACATGTTGTGATTCTTTATATCGTTATCTAAGGTAAGTTGTATGTAGATGTCTATGATACAATAAAGATTGCTGTGCTGACAGGATGAAAACACTATTACTTTTCAGTTGGAGTTTCATAGCCCAGAAGAATGGATACCCCATTCATGCTAGTGCAGAAACCTAAAAACTTGCAAAGTGTGTTTATTTTGTTGAGACTTGTAATTACAATTGTGTTTAATTTCTTACTTATGTTCTTGGTTCAGAAATCCAGTATGTTTTTTTCACTGGATGGTGTTCTGATAGAAGAAATGTGAAGGTAATTTTTCTCCTCCTATGGCTCGACAGCCCTATATATGGGCCTGGGCCTCCTTGTTTCGTCAAGGTTTCATAATCACACACAGTTGAGACACACCACAGTCGGTAGGACTCCTCTGGACCAGCTCGTCGCAGAGACCTCTACGTAACACACAACACTCACAAGAGACAGACATCCATGCCCCCGGTGGGATTCGAACCCACGATCCTAGGAAGCGAGCGGCCGAAGACCGCACGGCCACTGGGATCGGCGAAGGTAATTTTACAGTGTGTTAATATGGGGATATCAGGACACAGTCTCTGTAGCCAGTGAAACACATTCTCCCTTGCAAGTTTTTAGGTTTCCGCAGTAGTGGGGATGAGGTATCCATTCCTCTGGGATGTGATGCTGCATCACTGGATATTTGGTTCCTCACATTTCAAGACATCACAGTGGTCTTGAAACATTGGCAACAAAACATCCAGGATGCAGCATCACATTCTAGAAGAGTGGATACTGCATATATGTAATGTCCTTTTTTTGCCAACATATATATTTTTTTTTTTTTCTTTTTTTCTTTCAGAGATCAAGAACCACAGATCCTTGACTATAGGACACAGCAATACAAGCTGTTTCCTTGCCTGGCTGCCTCATTTGCTATGAGGTATGCAGCCATCTGGTTGTGGAATATGTACCAAAATGTTGTTTCAGAACTTGCAGGGGGAGACCTGGACAGATTGCCAGAGGTAAAGTGCTTTAGCTGTTTGTATACTTACTGTGCAGAGATTAAAAGACATTTGTTAGTGTTAACCCTGTTTTGGGTGTTTGCACATTATGGGAGTGGGGTGTGTGGTTGATGTTCTGGAGAAACTTGGCAGTGGGGTATGTTGTTGTTCTGGAGAAACTTGCTGCCTGAATATTCAGGTTCATACATGTTAGGGAGAAAAGGTGTTAAGGTTATATAGGCAGGCAGTCAGTTGGACCCATGGAATAGGGAGAAAGAACTAGTGCCCAGTCTGGGCCAGTGCAAGTTGTGACTCTGAAGATGGAGGCTGCAATTTCTTCCAAAATGTCAGCAACACAGCCCACTGACATATGTAAAAGGCCAGAAATAGGGTCAGCACTAACAGTGAATCACTGTAAAAGCTAAAATCAATTAAAAATATACTTCTTCACTCACCACTTAACAGAATGGGGGACATTCCTGCTTCAGATGTAAATATTAAGCATGCTTACACTCATCAGTTCCCATTAGACCTTCCACATAAAGGTTAAGGCTTGCTTTTCTGTCATTATCGTATCTGGTGTGTACGTTACCAGATAGTTATGAATAGAAGGAGAAAATTGCTGTAGTGTGCATTTTGCCTCTAGATAACAGTGCCACTTTGTGCA
Organism: Reticulitermes speratus; assembly: GCA_021186555.1. Classification (NCBI taxonomy): domain Eukaryota; kingdom Metazoa; phylum Arthropoda; class Insecta; order Blattodea; family Rhinotermitidae; genus Reticulitermes; species Reticulitermes speratus. The sequence goes on along the minus strand of JAJKFL010000427.1, from coordinate 20,063,492 downwards.
TATTGTTATTGTATCAAGTTAAAATATCTTGATTGTTTGATTCAAGGGGTGATCACTGATGATTGGCCCTTGCACTGCCACCATTTTATGTTCCCCTGTGCATCTTCTTTCTAAAACCAGCCCTCTAGCATGAATGAGGTGCAGTACCTTGCTTATAGGAGCCTTTTGATAGACACAAACCTTTATTGTTAAAACACAATCCCAGCTGCATGTTTTGGCTTCAATCAAGCCATCCTTTCGTTGCTACAATTGTACATGGAGGAACATATATAGGCTAAGCAATGTGTTGTTACCACCCTAGCTCTGAGTCGGTCACACAAGCTCTTGTCCTAGAAGTATACATATTGCTTTGCTGTGAAGTTAGAGAAGGCCAATCACGTTTGTGGTTGTAATATAAAAAAAATAACACTTTTTCCCAGTTTAATTGTACTCTTATATATACTTCACTTTCTTTAAGAAAGATCACACAGTAATGCAGGTTTACCAAAAAAATACTTTCTTTGTAATGTCTGCGGCCTCTGAATATAAACACTTCAGTTCCGCTTATGCCCTTTGAACACTCCCCCACTTGCCTACTTGCAATCCCAGCTCACACTGCCCCCACGCTGCAAACACAGCTATCCACTACCCACAAGATCCTGTCTAACAGTCCTGCAAAGCGTCACTCCCCTACCTGCTGCATCTACCAACTTAATGGCTACAGTATATGCATTAATAGATTGTCAAAATCGATATGTATAATTGTAACAGTCTGAAGATGGCTTGATTTCAGACAAAACATGCAACTGGGATTGTGTTTTGACAACGAAGAGGTACGTTTGACAGCTGTTTGTTAGAAACTTTTCATATAGGTTGTTATAAAGTAAAAACCAGTTTTGTTTTTATCAGAAATGTCCACTGTGGATTGATTATTTATAAAATAAACATTGCCTGACATTAAAAAGTAAAAGAATTAGTTTAGTATTGGTTAATGCATTCTACAGATTGAGAGTATCAGTGACAATAGAAGCACTCGCTGGCTAGAGGAAAAAGGTCAATTTAATATAGATTAATATATTTGACACAATGGAAGTAACAGTGACAGTAGAAGTGCTCATTGGCTAGAGGACAAGGGTGCTGGAGAGAACATATAGCTTCATTAGGATACATCGTATAACACAATACCACAGTTTTATGTATTGTTGTCTGAGTACAATCACAGCAATGACAGTCAATGAACAATAGAAATAAAAGATATAAGTAATCCAACTTATGATTAACTATTAGCCACTTCAGTACAACATAAATAAATGTTTTGATGAAAACAAAAACTTTTTTTACTTCATAACAATCTAGTATATGGTATTAAGTTTGGATTTTATAACAACATACACATCTTATAGCAATATACAGTTTAACTTACATTGGTAATATCTGTACTCAGTTACTCAGAAAATGTAAACCACCTGTTATAAATGTGTTTGTGAAGATGCTGAAAATGGTTTGTAAGCCAGAAAATGTTGGAGAAGTGTGAAATATAACGAGCTGTTGTTCAGACATTCACATACTTCTTTAAGAATTTGACTTTGAAATCCCAACAGATGTCATTGAAATAATACTGTGATATCTTTGCAGCTGCATGCACTGTCATGTTGCTTGAAGGCTTTATGCACAGCCGAATGTGCGGGAGGTGTGGAGATGTGTCGCCTGTCATGTGGTGGACATGGGTATATGACCTGCAGTAACTTTCCAACATTGTATGGTCAAACCACAGCAGCATGCACCTATGAGGGGGAGAATACAGTGATGCTGCTACAAACTGCCCGATATCTCATGAAGGCATGGAAACAGGCTACACAAGGCAAGGTCATGCCACCCACTGTGGCATACCTCAAGCATGCAGTCTCTGCAAGTGACAGTCCACAGTACTGGGAGAACTCAACAGCATCTGTTGTCGGTGCTTTCCAGCAGATGGCAGCAGGGTAAGACAGAATTCTTTCTTGTGGACAATCCATGTGCAAGAAACTGGATGGAACGAATAATGTACTATGAGAGAATGTTATGTTAATGTAAGCTTAACTGAGTGTCATTACACCAATGTGAATATATCCTCTCCATTTGCCTCTGTCTTCCCGTAGCTCCTCAATTTTTTCCCATGGCCTTCCTTTCAGTTTTATATTCAAAACCTTTCGTAAGTATGTTCATAAAATTGTGAAAAGTGATTGTTACCTTCGTCATGTCTGTCTGTCCATCCGCATGGAACAGCTCAGCTCCCTCTGGACAGACTTTCATGAAATTTGTTATTTGAGTATTTTTAGGGAAATCTGTCGAGAAAATTCAAATTTGATTAAAATCTGACAAGAATAACAGGTACTTATATGAAGATGTATGTACATTTATGATAATATCTTGCTGAATTTTTTTTAGAATGAGACATGTTTCAGACAAAAGTTGTAGAGAAAATCAAAACACACATTTTATGTTCAGGAACTTTTTTTTTTTTTTGTGAAAATGGTGCCATTTATGAGATAATGTGGAAACATAAGGTAGAGCCAGACAGGCTGCAGATGAAAATAGAATACAGCACATGCACTTTGCTTGCTGGATAACTAAGGCTACAGGCACACACTCAGAATATGTAATACTTATTGCTTTTCCATGGCAACATTGGTTTCATGAACGCCTCAATATTACGTTTATATGTACCTTGCCAGTCCTGTTGGGATTCTAGCTTTGTTAATCTTTAAAATATGCTCATATCATCCTATGCTGTTATTTAATAACTTCTTTTCATGATATCTATAAATTCTTCCTGATATATTCCCCACTTATTCTCTCTCCTGGTTTTTGCTTTCACATTTCTTAAGAATCTCATTTCTGTTGGCTTTAGCCTAATAACATCTGCTGTTTTCCATGCCCACATTTCTGCTTGATACGTGAATATATGAATGTGGAAAGTAGACATAATTATCCAATTTCCAAAATATATCCTTAACCAAGTGGTAAAATCTTCCTGTATAAGCTATTGTATTAGTATAATGTAAAGAGGACAGGAAATAGTAATGTGCAGTAGTCTGACTGTATCATACAGTAAAGGTAAAGGTCGCTCCACAACATGCTATGAGGGCAAAGAGGGGGAGTAGGGGTATACCCATGCTTAACCTTGGCACTAGATGGGGGTGGGTGGTCAGTGCTGTGCCCTGGCTGCTCTACTTCTGGGAGACAGGCCCGGTACCCATTTTACAGGGGCCTGGATGGGCTCCAGGACTGGTCTGGATGGATGTGGAGAAGAGAAAATCTCTTGACCCCACCGGGTTCAAACCGTCAAGTCTGTAGCGAGTCACTATACTGACTATGCTATCTGGGCCTCTATATGAAGCAACTAAAAGACCAACCCATGACATGCCACAGGGCCGATTTGGATGGCATGGAAAATCTCTCCTTCACTGGGATTCAATCCCTGGACTGTCCAGCCTATAGCAATTTGCTATACTGACTATGCTATCCTGGCATATTAAGCTACTGTGTGTAAAGAGGACAGCAGATATTAATGTGCAACAGTGTGTTTGTGATAGACAGTATAGATATTCTGTATTAACATTTCAGCAAAATAAAGAATTGTGCTGACAATATGGGTAAGAGGATCCGAGAGGGTTGTTCTCCTGAAGATGCATGGAATATGACATCTATAGAGCTGGTACAGTGTGCAGAGGTAAGTCCTGTTGTGCAGCATAGCTAAAATAACGTTATTTAGAGCTACTGACCAATTTCTGTGTTTCAGTAACATGTTGTGTTTCACATGTCATGGAATGATTGTTTGACACAGATGGTCACCTGATGTTTCATGAACATTGAATACTAACAAAAATTAGAATCAGTATAATGATAACAGTACATTACTGTGGAACTAATTATGATGATACTAAAAGGAAGCAGAAGAATAGCAATGATTATATGATGATGGCAACAACAGTAATATAAATAAGTAAAGGTAAAATAGTTCCTGTGTATGCCGTGAACATGAACTTTACCGCCACAGAAAGAGGTCTTGGTACCCATCAAATAGGAGGCTGGGTGGGCCCCAGAGATGGTCTGCATATGCTTAAAGAAGAGAAAAATGATTTCAGTCATGTCCATTGCCTAGTAACTACAGTGAATAAGCTATCCCAATTGCTCCAGTGATAGAAATACACATAATAATTTTATTAGCATTACAGTGATGCCATGTGGTCAGGTAAGATGGGTGCCAACATAATAAAGGGACCTGCCACCTCCATCTTATGTCCAGAAGATGGAGGTACCAGGTTCATATGAAATATTGATCCCTGTATACCAAATGTACTGTGTCATATTCCAGAATACTCTATAATCTCAACATTCAACATAGTGAGAACACCATATCACTATTAATAATGCCACACACAAGTAAAATCAGTGTAATAGATAAATGCAAAGCCACGGTATAATTACGCTATTTTGAGGTTTTTATGTTACCTGATGTAGAATTATATTTTTAGGCACATGCCCGAGTCTTTCTTGTGCAGACGTTTGTTAGCAGTGTGGGAGGACTAAATGTTTCTGTTGCCATGAAGACTGTAATGACACAGCTCAGTGACCTGTATGCCATCTACACTCTGCTACAGAATGCAGGGGACTTCCTTATGGTAAGTTTGTTACTGATGTGGCAGAACTGAATGTTTCTGTTGGTCTGAAGATACACTGGCCCAGCTGTCCCTTATGTTATCTACACCCTGCCACATGACTCAGGAGACTTCTTGCGAAAAGACTGTTCTTTGTTACGTACTGGCATTAACACTTGTGTCAGTTATGTGTGGTTCAGGGAAGCTGAAATTTAATTCCATATTTCCTTAATAATTCTTTGATAGTACCCTTTAACCTGCAGGTTCCTGCCATGGGTACAAATTTAATTTATACCCATGTTTTCTTCAGTAATTTTGTCAGTGTTAGAGCAATAACTTTAGTAATTTTTCTGTTTGCAGTTCCCGACACAAAGTTATTATTAAATGACATTTCTATTAACTATTAGTTTGCATTTCTGCCATATTGTTAGTAGTGGTTCCAGGAAATTGAAGAATATGGCTTTGGGTTTGCACCCCCCCCCCCCCCAACAAAGGTATAATGTACATAAAAAATGTCAAGAAAATCATTCACATTGGGTTCTAAACCTACTTTATTTCCTTAACAAAGGAAAGGGCCCAGTTAGTAGAAGTTGGAACTTCCATTGCTTGGTAGTCAGAGAGTTAATCCCTGTATGGACATATACATGGCTTCCACATGAGGAATGGTTATTTGAACCTGCAGTATGGCTCTTTTAACCCACCACTTTCTTGGAAATAAATGACTGAAATACAAATAAGTAATATATCGATATTAAATGGCTGCCTGAAGGCTAACTGATACAGACAGCATACATCCTTGTCATCTGTGAATGACATGCAAGAATAAAATGCCAGAGATAACAATAAATTGTGGGTAGGATATGTTATTGCCAGATGTGGACAGCTTCGCTGGTCATGGATCTGACCCAACATTCCTATGCAATAGGTTAAAAAATGATGATAGATCATAACATTTTAGGACTGATATTGTTGTGAAAAATAAAGATCATATGTGTTAATATAGTTTATTTATGTTAAAGTTCACTCCCCCTGATTGAACACAATGACTGTGATCCTGCCTGTTTCTGGGGGTGTCACTTCTTGGTTAACAATTATGAGTTAAAAGCCAGCAGCCTCTAAACACAGTTCAATATTTATTATTCTGAGATGTACTTCGGTTCTAGTGTTCCATTGTGGCCAGTCTATTTTCTTCTTTGGCCTTCACAGTTTCTGGAAAAGAACAAAGTTGCTAGTTCCTAAATCTGGTGAATGTTTTGAACAAGTGGCCAAGTAATACTTTTCCAAAGCATAGAGCTTTGTTGTAAAATCCATGAACTGAGCTTGTATTGTTTGGGCTGTCTTGTCGGTCCCACTCAACCTCCATATCATTATTCAGTATTCAGGCTGTCCTGTCTGTCCCACTCAACCTCCGTATCATTGTTCAGGCTGTCTTCCCAGTCAAAACCTCCATATTTTTTTTCAGGCCATCCTCTCTGTCCCATTCAGACCTTCCATATCTTTGTTCAGGCTATCCTGTCTGTCCCATTCAGACCTGTATCATTGTTGAGTTTGTCATGTCTGTCCCATTTACAACCTCCATGTAATACACCAGACTGTCACTACTAATCGTCACAAATATAGACGACTGTTTTGACAGACCACAGTGATATTGCGTGGTCTAGGTATGGATCATCTTTTACAGGAAATTTTGCTTTTTAAAATTGAATAATCCGCATTAATCTTACAGCGTGGCTGCAATATTTACATGTTTCATCCAGAACATCAGGCATGCATATTGTTCAAATGGCAGCCATTTCAGAATATGACAACACTACTGAAAAGAAAACAATATTTTACTGACAAGTGATAGGCTGTGTCTGTCCTCATGGTGGTGCTGAAGTCAGGAACTGTGTTCTGCAGCATCCCTCTAGCATGTGTTACTGACACACATTAAAACCAGCCCCCAGAATATTATGATCCACTCACACAGAAGAAATAAATTTTATTAACATATTTTCAGTGGATTGGAAGTAAGGATAAAAGAACTAATAAATTATATAGCAGGCAGACTGAAATTAGTTGCACTTTGTCTCTTTATAAGTCTTCATTTCTTTCATGTGACTCTGTTTTGTATGTGTGAAGACAGAAATGAGACAAAAGTGTGAAATATGTTTTATAAACTCAAAAATCCAAGACTTTTTATGAAGTAAATCATTGTATGTCGAGATTTGGAGTGCAGATGGATGTTTTTCCACTGCGAACAATGTTAACACATTGCCTGTTCTGAACTGACAACAGCAGTTATAACTAACATGAGTCAGTTACCTCTTCTGAAATGAAGGCAGCAGTTGTCACTAGTATCAGACCACTACCTGTTCTGAATTGAAGAGAGCAAGTATAACCAATGTTAGCCCCATTAGCTATTATGATGACAGCAGTATTAAGAAATGTGAGGCCACTAACTGTTCTGAGCTGAAGACAGCAGTTTTAACCAGTCTAAGGCCATTGACTGCTCTGATTTGAAGCCAGCAGCTATAATAAACACAGTGTCTATTTCTCTCCTGTGTTTACACTTTAGTTGCCTGTCCAGTTTTTCTTAAGTCCTGTGATTACATATTATTACTTATGAGTTGTAAGGCCTGCCAGAATGCAGGACAGTCTTACCAAAAGAAATGAAAAGTGTTACTCATGTTCCTGTTTACTTTTATTTAACAGTACACAAATGTGACTCCACTGGACCTCTCCATTCTGCAGAACCAAATGGAGACATTACTGTCCCAGCTGAGACCAAATGCTGTTGGAATTGTTGATGGTTTTGATTTCCGTGATGAAGTCCTTTCATCCACCCTTGGTGCTTGGGATGGACAGGTGTATGAACGACTGTTTGAAACAGCCTCTACGAGTCCAATGAACAAAGACCCGGTTAATGAATCATTTCATAAATACCTCAAACCCTTCCTCAAATCCAACTTATGATGTGATTCTTCCTTTGGACATAAATTCTGTACTTAACCCTTTGGAGCCAGAAATAAGTGCCCAGTGTACTCTGCAAAACATCCGGGATTTAAATAGCTGCCCATAACTTTGCATGTTCTTGGCTGATGACTTTAGTGGATGTTTGGCTTTCCCAGCATTGCAGTGCATGTGGACTATAGTCGACTTATGACACCAAAGGGTTAATACATCCCATCTTAAGATATCAAAAGCAATAATCAAAAGATAAATGGTAATGTTAACTAATTTAATAGAGCTGAGCTCTTCTTGACAAAGTAAATGGTTTGCTGCTGTGATATGAGAGCCCACCACTGGCCATATGTGGGCAGTGTGTGTTTTACCCTTAATGTGAACATTCTGAAGGGTGAAATGTCCTAGAAATCCAGCACCCCTTTAATGGTAGTTATACCACATTTGTTGCTGGATTCTTACATTACTGGTATGTAATGACATGGGTCATATGAGATTCATGTAGTTTGAAGCCTGGCCAAAATTTGAACTGTGTATGCCCTGAATATTTGGAAGAACTAAGTATAGATGGGAGGCCAATATTACAGTACAGGGAATCCAGCTGAAAGTGGAACCTAAGCACACAGCAACCTGATCAACTGCAGCATGAGTCACAGACAGCCAGTATCATCACCATGTGTACGGTTATGTAGCCATCAACTCAGTGCAGTCATATGACCTGTGCAGTTGAATTTTTGTGCTGTGTGCAACAGGCGTGAATTGTCTTCGTGGTTTGTGAGTATTAAGTACAGTGCGACAGGCCTTTTATTGTGACAAATTGTTGTTCTTGTTCATGAATATGCTATACAGTATAATACAGAGGATTGTAATTGTGGAAACATAAAAAAATGCTTAAACATTACGGCAGACACCGCAGCGACCCTTGCATCTCAACCGTTTTCTGATCTTTTGTACAATCGTTTTTGCCTAAGCATTCAGCAGAGTCACCTCATCATCATCATGTACCTATTGTGAGATGGGCCACTTATTGACCCATTCCTGTCTCACACATCTAGAAGTCTCTTCAATGGTCTCCCTGTTCCTTCTGCCTTTTGGTGTTTAGTTTCTTATTATCCTGGGTAATCTGTTACGAGACATTCTATTTACATGTATCAAATTTCTCTTGTAGTCCTGTATTTTATCCAAAACTTGGGTTAGATTCAATTTCTTTGCAGTCTCTGTATTTGTTTTACGATCTGTCGAAGTGTGTCCTGCTGTTCTCATATATTTCATCTCTGCTTCTGTTATTCTTCTTGCGTCTCTTGTTTTAATGGTCCAATTTTCACTGCCGTATAACAAAGCTGGAAGGGCTAGTGTGTTGTATAATTTTACTCTTGTTTTCTTTAGGGTTTTCTGTGGTCTAAATACATTATTTATAATGCCCGTCATTTTCAAATAGTTATTTAATTTGCTATCAATGTCCATTTCTTTTTAATAGGATATCAAATTTCCTAAATAAAAAATTCCGTAATTTTGTTATCTATTACAATTTTACTTCTGACTGGATGGATCTTGTCCTTTAAATGCCATTGATTTTGTTTTCTGTACAGATATAGTTAAGACTGTGTGCTCTTATTATTTGATCTAAGTTATGTTCAGCTTTCTGTAGGTTATCTTCTGTGTTGGATATTACGACTTGGTCGTCTACAAATAACAGCATTAGCAGTTGCTGGTTTTTGAAAGTGGGATTCCTGTTATGTCTTATTTCTGCCATTTGGTTATTATTTCATCAAAATATAATATTAAACAGTGTAGGTGACTGAGGGCAACTTTGGCATACTCCTTTATTGATTTCAGCCAATCAGCAGGGATCTACAAACTAATGTGCAATCAGTAGTGGAGACCTAGATCTACTAACTATGGTCAAGCTAAAAAGGTTCGAGACATGGAGCAAGAACCCATCCTTTTAATGGGGACTGATAGAATGATACCGAGATAAGTATTTCATAAGCCATTCAAGGTTCATCTTTCCAGCAGGCATGAATGGCAGAATGGATTTAATCCAGACAATATAGGACACCTGGTCTGGTATACGGACAGGTCTAAGACCAATGAGGGCACTGGTGCCAGGGTGTATAAATGGGGCTCGAGGTGGGGCATAGCTTCAGCCTCGGGCATCACACAACGGTATTCCAGGCGGAAATATATGCCATTAAGGCATGTACAATGGAGAATATAGAAAAGAGTTACAAAGGTAAGAACATCTATATTCTCTCAGACAGCCAAGCAGCCATTAAGGCGCTTAATAACCTCCAGATTAATTTCATACTAGTCTGGGACTGACATCAATCCCTAATGAGACTGGCAGAACATAACAGAGTGCAACTTCTATGGGTACTGGGACATATGGGAATTGATGGAAATGAAATGGCTGATCAACTAGCTAAGACAGGGCTCCTCACGTCCATTTATAGGACCTGAGCCTGCCCTTGGCATATCTGCTAAGACTGCCAGGGAGGTGATCAAGGGATGGACGAATAGGAAACATACAGAATATTGGCAGTCCATCATGGACAAAGATAGGCTGGGGGCTTTCTCAAAAGACCCTCTGCTAGAGGAGCTGGAGAACTACTTACTTTGAGCAGAAACCAGCTGAGGATACTGACAGGGCTGTTCACAGGACACTGTCATTTAAAGGGACACTTGTTTAAACGGGGGCTAGTAAACAGTCCCGAGTGTGATAGATGCAAACAGGCATCTGAAACGGCCTCACATGTTCTTGGCGACTGTGAGGCCTTGGCTGCAATAAGATTCAGGTACAGGAGTATCATTTTATGAAACCAGGGGACTAAGGATATATCTGTAAGCAGGTTACTGCACTTTGTTCAAACAAATGAATACTAGGGCTGCACAAAGGATCAGAACCTGATTGCTTCTGCATTCAAGGATGTTGAAATGTTTTCCATCACTGTACAGTAAAACCCCAATTTAATATTCCCGCATTTAGTGATGATTTTTTTCATGTCCCGACAATAGCTTCATATAAACAAATAAACCTCCATTAGTGAAATATATTCTAATCCCCCAGCAATTCATTAAATATCAGAAACAAATTCCAAATTTTGTCTACACTTCTTCTTAATTTACAGAGCGCACTCTCCTTGTTCTGAATCCTGTCATAAAGAAATGTCTCCCTTGGTGTAAACTGAGACACTGTGGCCAAATTCAATTCCTTTAATAAAGAGTGCCTTGCTCTAGGCTTTGAGGAGGAATTTCAACTATTGATGCGCCTGAATTCCCCATCAGAAGCATTTAGGGTTAGGGGGCAGGAGGTGACTTCAGCTGCAAATGTATTAGCGGCTGTTGGTGTGGAATCAACTGCAGAGATTTGTGAGGAAGTGGATGGACTGTCTACATGAATAGGAAGAGGTGTCTGAATAGAGGATGAGGACATAAGCAACTTGCTATAGGTTCTCTTGGGTGGCTGGACATGAAAGTTCTCTGGGGAGATAAAACTGAGGGTAATGCATTCAAATCCATGAGTGAAGGGGAATCAGGAACTTGTGGTGTTGGATCTTGTGAAGCTAAGCCTGAGCTACATGGTACTGCCATTCTGTTCAGGCAGTTTCCCTTCAGGTGTTGTGAAGTCTGTCTGCAAAAAGTGATTTTTGCATACATACTTCACATACAGGGTTCTGGCATCCTCAATACTGCAGGACCGACCAATCTTCTCAGCCCATAATTAAGCACTGTAAAATAATTGATTATACAGTATTACAATCATACCATAATACACTCTTAATCCATTTCATGCATTTACAATCATGATTAATAAACACTTACTGTGTTTCATTCATTTAAAATCAGGAAGTTATGGTTTTTGAATTATTAAAAATTTCTTTGGCATAAATGGTCATACTGACAAAGTGTTAAATATATGGATCGTATGTGAAAATGTCTATGTATCTGTCACAATTACATTTATACAGATAGATAATTAAATACACAAAAACATGGTTCAAGTATGTTCAGCACATGCATAAGAAACTTAACGTTCACAATAAAATCCAAACTTCCACAATAAAACTGAAACTTACCAACACACAGAAATGTTCGTTTACGCACATACTGCCCCTAACACACCACGTGGCCTATCTGGGTTATGCCTGGAAGGGACGCAACATTCATACATATATAATTACATACATAACGCGAACTGAATCCTCACAAACACTACTCAAACCTTAAAACACCATACCATACCTTCCGCTACACTGTACAGCACAGATTATCTAGTCTGTACAGCACAGGACATTGATCACAGGTACTATCACTATGGATCACAGCTCTGTTCATAGCTCTCATCTGTGGTATTAGGCATATGTGCTAGGCCTACGGCTGACCCGTGTGTGTGGGCTGTCAGGAGTACCAACAACCAACGTAAACTTTCTGTGGTACAATCTAGCTCAGAACGCCAGAGCATGACAGAAGCAATAAAGTCCATGTTACCCATAAATACCGTCTGACAAAAAGGGGTTAAATTCACTAGTCCTACTAGAATTCGAGGTCATGTGGTCTAAAAAATCGCTGTTTTCCTTCGTCAATGTGTCGTTAAATTCCGCAGGTAATTCATGGTTGGCGACACTAGGCAGCCTGCCGACAAGGAACCTGGCACGAATTTTGTAAACATGGCGGAAACTTCAAACAGGTAACGGTGAAAAATAATAAAAAAGGATTACAGTATGCTTATAAATATTATTACAAAATTTACGTAAATTTTAGTATGTTACATGCCGTATTGTTTGGTACAAAAATTAGTTTAGCAATTGTAAATTGAGTTTTGCTGACTACCATCTACGAGTGATGAGTAAACATTGAAAGACTGTGTTATGCGCGGTCGCGAAGTATGAGTATTGATTGAGAAGTAAGCCTACTCTTGCCCTGCATACCATGTATATAATGTCTGCGAGTACCAATTGCTGTACGTAGGAATACCGTCATATTATAAACTTCTAAAACATGAGAGTTGTCAGCTGCTTTCCCTGTATTATATTTAGGTTTTACATAACAGTTTCAATAGTTGACAATTTGCCCATAAGAAGTGTTAAGGCTTTCATGGATGTAGTGATGTAAAGCAAGGTGCAGTAACTCTGAATACTGGTGTTGTAAGGTAGTTGAGAGAACATATTTTTAGAGGGTAGTGACATTTCTATTCTTTGTGTCTAGAATACCACCACTGGATGTGTCAGTTACACCCAAATGTCTCTGGAGGGCTAGTGTTGTAAATAAAGTAAGTTTCTATGCTGTAAGTTTTTGGGGCAGATTTAGTCGTTGAAAGTTCATACTTTGTTGCAGCATCTGCTGCTAGCCTATAATTTAATGTATATGTAACAAATGATTTAGGCCATACATGTTATGTTCTAACATAAGAGGTGGATTATATATGCAGCATATTGTGATTCACACTGCTTCATACTGTATGTGATGAGGATTGAAGTTTTCGATATGTGGCAGGGGTTTTCAAAGTGTGGCCTGTGGTCCAAGAGTGGGGATGCCAGCTTTTCAGTTTTGAACAAGTTAAAAAATCTATGCATAACATAATTATCATGGCAATTTACTTCCCTAAAAATCATAGTAATAGTGCTACAATCGAAGTAAGGTTCCAGTTGCACTTCATTGTGTGCTGTCGCTAGCATAGGTAAAAAATACTTATTCGGAACACCCGATTTCTGTTTATGGAATCCAGAATTTAATTTATACGCAGTCTGATTTTATTTTCTGTATTTGTGTATGGGCCCAGAACAGGGATTCCAGTGCTGTGTATATGCACAGTATAAGGTTGCAAATGCTCATACGCACATAACTGCAGGTAAGCCCTTATGTAAAGTGATCATAAAAATTGTATAATTGAAATTAAAATTAAATGATTTGACAATTTTTATCATTAAAATCATATAATTGAAATGAGAATTGAAATGGCTTGATAATTTTTTCAATGTCAGATTTAATGAAGATCTAGTATGAAAGATTTGAGGTTCTCACAGCTGTGTTGCTGAAGAGTCTAGTCTTCTGAGATGTTACACCATGTTGACTGGTAAATGGTTATTGATGTTTCGAAGGATTGTAATGCAGTCCAAGAGTGACTTGGACTGCTTGACCCTGAAGATGAAGGCACCACAATCCTTTGAAAGGTCAGTTACTGTTTACGGTTAACATAGCATAATATCCATATTATAAGTCAGATGTTGTTATATGTGTACACATGTACAGATGGATAGAGCTATTTTAATAGTTGCTGCAGAAGGATGTGAATGCATCAAGAAATGAGGTACACCCTTTCTAGACAGTGAGGAACCAAATTTTTTATAAGAGAATGCAATTTCAATGCTAATAATATATCCACTGGACACACTGTTGGATCACTTCAAACCATTTTACATCCTCCTAACCTATTTTTCTAAGATTTACCATCAATATTGTATTATCTTATATCTCCTTCATAGTCTTCCACGTGTGTATGTGTATTCAAGCTATTTCCTGTCAAAAGTTCTGCATGTGTGCCTTATTCTCCCATTTGTTCACTCCAGTCGTTAATTTACCTGCCTTGTTCATTCAAGTGGATCATAAATAATGAAGTCCCTTATTATGTAACATTCCCCATATCCTATTTATTTTACATTTCTTATACACAAAAAATTAATAAAAATGCTAACTTACAAGATCTGAAGTTTATGCAGTGTCTAAAATTGTAAAATCTTGGGTGAGTAACCGCAAAATGTCAAGATTCAAGTTGTAACTGTCCAGACACTTTTTTTATATGTCCATAAACATTCCCTGACTTTTGGCTGGCTGCCTGCGAAGATTTTAAAAGTGACAACTCTTATTTGGAGAATTAGTAACATGCTCATTTTCTCAAGATGATATATCAGCATTTCTGTAATATAGGATACTTACATATTCCATGTGATATTAATTTACAGACAGTAAGGTGGTTGGTCTAGAAGTAAATGCAGAAAGAATGTAGTATGTGTTCATGCCATATTATCAAGACTGGAATAATTACTTAGTGGGAGCATCTTAAATTAGAACATTCGCTTCAAGGGAGGTTGAATGGATGTGGCATGGGTTAAATGAGGAATGCATTGAAAACCTGTTGACACATAAGTCATTGCACTACAAAAAAAAAATGCAGTGGATCATTCTTTCTTATCACAAAATTCAGTTTGAAAGGTGAAAGGATGTACCATTCATATCTTTTATTATTTGCCACCATGGCACCATGTAGTGATTGCTTGATGCATCATTAAATGTTTGCCAAGCAACAATACAGTGGTACAAATTTAATGTTTGCACAAGTGAGCCTCATTTGTATGTCAGGGAACCGAAGGAGAGAAAGTAACAGCAGGCTACATATAACTGCATAAGAAGGAGAGTCATAATTTATACTGTTCACTAAATATTGTTAGAATGATCAAATGAATGAGGGTAGGGCAGGGCATGTTGCGTGTGTGGGAGAGATGAGAAATGTGTCCAAAATTTTCATCAGGAAACCTGGAAGGAAAGAGACCACTTAGGTGGGTAGGTGTTGGTGGGAGGATAATATTAAAATGGTGCTTAAAGGAATAGGATAGGTGGATGTGGACATGACTTACCCCTAGAGATAGACGTCTATGTTGAACTCATCTGAGCACAGTAAGAACATTCGGCTTTCATACAAGGTGGGGAAATTCCTGAGTAGCTGATTGAGTATTAGCTTCACAAGAAGGACTCTGTTCCATGAAGTTAGGTTAGTTAGTAAGCAGGTTGGGCTCCCAACTAGATGTAATTACTTTGGCTTGTATACGTATAGATTTGCAGAATATTTTTAAGTGTTTAAAATCAACTTAAAGCAGTTTTGTCTGCACAGTACAGAGAACAGTGTTGCATCTTAGATTAAACAAGATATTTACTATATGCTGGTGTGTGTTGTCTGAGTGAAATACAAGAAAAGCTCTTTGTTTTTGTACTCTAATACTTTAAAACTACTGTTCAACATCTGGAGGTGAAATCCTTTGGGAGAGCAAGGTTTATTTTACTATTGTTCTTCTCTAATCCTATTCCTTTATGAGTAGAAAATTTATGTTGTTGTAATGGGAATTAAAACCAGGACTCCTTACCATCTTTGAGCATTCTGCAGCTAGCTGGGCTAGTCATGTGGGAAGCATTTATAAGGACAGTGATAAGTTTTGGTTTTTTTTTTTTTTTTTTTTTTTTTTTTTTTTGGCAGAAACAATACATTTTCTTAAAGCAAGTTTCTAAAAATGATAATTTCAAAATTGTGATATTTCAGAAAAAAACAGTTAACCAGGTGAAAAGAAATGAGAGCATTGTGACATCTATTAAACAATTTATAACATGTTTGAAAATTGAACACATGATTGGCAGTACCTCTGTGGTGTTCCATAACCATCTCTATTTTCAGAATTCATTTACTTTGGATCAGAACATTGAAAATGCGTCAAGGAAAAAGGTACAGAAATGTGATGCTCGGAGCTATCCATCACCCATTGATAGTATCCGATCTGGTAAACACCAGCGTGCAGAGGCTTTAGGCTGGACTGGCTGGAGAAATTCCTCTTTTGAAGGAAACCAAAGTTTTCCTCGTTTCTCACGGTTGAAGCTGCGTAGAGATGAGACTGATCCAGATACCCCACCACCAAAAATGACTATGGAAAAAATCTGTGGTAGGTATAGTTTCTCAGAATTATTATACTCCACGAAAAGTTCTCTATATTCTTTAGATTTCTTGTTTTGTAACAAGTCACTTTTAAGATCTTTTCTGTTTTATGAAATATGCAAATCTATTTTCTATTTGACTTGTAGTGGGCCAATTTTAAGTGACCCTAAATATCACTCTACACTCTACACTCAACTGTTTTTCGTGTTGGCAGGCAGTGCAGTGAATGCCATTATTCCAGTTTGTCATGATTTGAGGTTCATGCGTTTTAATTTAATGTATTGCAGTTAATATAAAGCTTCTAATCACCATATTTAAGGAACATGCTGTAAATGGTTTCATTTGGCTCAAAGACAAACTTTATATCTCACAAACATGTTCATTGCACATCAGGGTTTTACTGGTGAAATTGAAGACTTTACATTCTGAATGCTGCCTTTCGGATTGTTTTCAATGCAAGGTTATTACTATACACTTTATTTGTGTATCCATCCGACAAGTAAAAAACTACAGATTCTGATCTGCTGAATGAGAAGGCCAGAATCTCATGCTTATAATAATGTCACCAAAAAACTGTCTTAAGTAATGCATAGAATTGTTTGTGGTATGACATGCTACATTGTCTTGCAGAGAAAAGTCATAGGTTATCTCATGATCAGAAGAATGTTCAAGAATGGTGTAAATGTGTGTAACATATCAGTGTATAGATTATATCAAACCAACTAATGCACAATTAAAACCACTTTTTATTGTAGCTTTTATAAAATGTTTGTACCCCTACATATGTTTCAAACCTTAGTTCATCGTCAGGGGTTCTTTTGTCTTGCACGGTGGTAATAACCTGAAATATCAGTGTATATTTATGACTTTAAAAGTAAACGGGCCTAATAATCCTAGTTGCATTCATAGAACACCACACTCTCGACCTTAATATCTGGTAATGGTACTTTGTGAATTAACATGGAAAACCCGTTATTCTCAGAACATATGTATCCACTGAGATGAAACCAAACTTCAGTGCTGGACACAACGAGTGTGGGATCTATTTCTCCAGCATTCATCCCATGAAGTACCAATTTACAGAATTCAGCCATCATTTGTGATTCATGTTGTAGCTTTGTGATCCAAAGTCTTTTATGGCTGCTCGTGTTTCAGTTTTATTGCATTTCATATTGTCACAGATGCACCTGTTTGCTAAGTGAGTTGAACCAATGATTCTGTTGAGATATCGCCTGTCTAGCAATGATTTTGTCCAACTTTTCCTTGACACATGTCTTTTGCGTGTTCTCCTACTGCATAGAATGTAACTTATTGCTTGAAACCCTTTCACCTATTTTTAAATTGTTTTCCTGCTTGGAAAAAGCACATCAAGAAAGTTTTGTTTGAATTTACAATGACACTTCTTATAGTAATTGTAGTTAGTATATGTGTCGTACAAAAATGTGTGATGTTCTAATTGGATCGACACAGTGATTGAAGATGACTCATAGAGACCTGACCTCTCTCTGATGAGCAGCATGGTAATGAGGCAGTGAGTGATCTTGGTGTATAAGATAAGCAACCCAACAGGAAGTGACTAGTGTTTGGGGGCACATAAAATAATATAAACTGACAGGTGGTATTTTATATTTAACTGTCATGATTACTATTTTTTCTTCTTTGAGGTTTATGTGGTGTGTGTGATGAGGATTAATAGGTATCTGAATGACTTTAACCTTAGTAAATACAACACAATGAGATCAAAACTTTTTATTCAGTTCTCTTGTTTTAATTGGACACATTTTCACCTGCACATACAGTAGGCCTTGGTGAAGTTTCTATCTGAAAACTTGCAGAAACATTGAGAAAATTACTAGATTTTATGTGAGTGACATCTAATTTCAGGATATTGAATGTCTTAAAATCAAGTCAGACATTTGTGATGAGTATTTATTTCATCCTCAAATATTTTTATGTGGAAACTCTAAAATTACTGTGGGAGCACATTATTGTTGAATATTAGCAGATGAAGTCAGTAGTAGCTGACATATGTCATGTTATTTTAAGACTTGAACAGCAGGAAGAATAAGGTGAGGCTTGTATGATGGAAGTAGAGACATCTTATGAAATTTGTGTGGAACATTTTCAGACTACACGCAGTGATGACATTCACTGTCCCCATGAAACATTGTGCCTTGAGGGTAACTCATAGAAAATAATACAGCTGAATAGAGGAGAGTTAATCACACCTTTTCTGCAAGATTTTCCACTCAACAGTTAAAAACAAATGTTTGATTTTGCATTTTTGCTTGTGATCCTCACCAAATATTATGTGGGTGATGAAATCAAGGAGGAAGAGATGGGCAGGGCATGTGGCACATTTGGGGCGGGGTGTTGAAAAATGGATACAGGGTTCTGTTGGAGAAACTTGAAGGAAAGAGACCTTGTGGAAGAGCTAGGTGTACATGGAAGGGTATGTACAAGATTAATTTGGCTCAGGATACAGGCAAGTGGCAGGTAATGAACCTTTTGTTGCCACGAAGTTTAGGGAATTTCTTCACTAGCTGAGAACCTATTAGCTTCTCAGGAATAACTTACTCCATGTAGTTAGTTAGGCATTATGTAAAGAATGTGTTGTTAAGGCACTAATTGTAAAGAGGACTTCTGTAACATGACAAGCACATGATCCATCGAAGTTGACGGGTAAAATCACTGCTGTCAAATTTTAAACATGTTTAAGATGTCTAACCCATGGAGCAGATGGGCCGGGATGGTGTACTCGATTTAGTGACTTGCTACGGGCTAGATGGTTTGGGGATCAAATCCCAGTGGGGGCAAGATTGTCTGCACCCGTCCAGAACGGCCCTGGGGCCAGGCCCACCCAGCCTCTTATACAATGGATACCAGGTCATTCCCAGTGGTAAAGTGGCTGAGGCGTGTCGTTCACCACCCACCCCCATCTAGCGCCGAGGTTAAAGAAAGAGTAGAGCTATACTTCTACTCCCCCTCTGTACCTTTATTGCAGGTTATAGGGTGCACTTTGCTTTAAATCATGGAGCAGAGGTTTTTGTTTTGTTTTATTTTGTTAAGTACTTAGTAGTCCTTCAGCTAGTCAAGAAACTCCGTGCCTCTTATGGAACCTGAATTTGCCATACCGTGTTTGGAAGAGCTTGCCATCAGACCCTATTCTGAGCCAAATTAATCCAACCCATACCCTCACATTCTTTTTGTCTAAGATCTAATTCAATGTTATTGTTTATTCCAAGTTGATGTTCAGCATGTGGTCACTTTCTTTTCGGTTTTCCATCTAAAAAGTTTCTGATATCTTGGATCTGTGATGTTTAGTGAAATGCAAAGGAAATATACTGTTGATTAGTTTTGTCATCAAGAGATTTTGTATTAGTGATTATTGGCTCTCATTTAAGTGAAGAGTGTAGCACACTGTGCACACTGAAGGAAGTTTAAACTTTCTTACGTTATCTGAAGTTGCACATTTATCAGGCTCAATTAAATTACCTTTTTGTGTTTATTTAATGTAATGTATTTCCTTGTTCCTGGTCATATTGTCATGGCACATTGGTATTACTCATAAACGAACATTATAATTCTGTGTACACATGTAAAATTTACTTTTGCCTTAAAGTTTTGCATTGTCCATGTATTATGTTATTATTTATCAGAATCAAACTAAATACACTGATTAGTTTTTATGTATCTTATTCTTTACATTGATCTATCTTTGGCTTCTACTAAGCCGTCATCAGGGAGATACATGTAAGGGAATATGTATCTTCTTAATGATGGCTTAGTAGAAACCAAAACATGTTGGAATTAGATTAACATAAATAATATGTAAACTAATCAGTGCATTTAATTGGATTCTAATAAATAATTACATATACCTGTTGTGTTGGGTATCTCATTTCTAATGAAATACAAGGAAACAATTTATGAAGAGACTGTGTTCAGTTTGTGTTTCTTGTTATAGGAGATGGGATAAACACATGCAGTTTCTCTTCTGGTCGCACTCGAGGTTCATTTTCAACAAATCGCTTCATAGATCTCAGTAACATGAAACCAGTCCAGTCATCCACTGATCTTGGCTCTAACATCAGATCTCTGCAAGGGATCAGTGATTCTGCTTGGTCCTTCAGCAGCAGCTTTGTCAGTGCTGTTGGTGGCACTAGCAGCAGTTTTCCAATAGCTGCCATCAACCCAAACAAAGCCGTATTTACTATTGACAAGAAGTCATTGAAGGTAAAATATTTAAATATATACACATCCCAACTTCCACAGTGTCAAGTTATGCAATTTTAGACTTACTCATAACATAATAATAAAAAATATTAAAACAATAAAGTTTGTGAACGTGCACCAAATTTTCCCATATAGGAAGTGAGGCAGAGGTGGTGGAGGAATGCAGCCATGCCCCCCCCCCCCCCCCCCCCCCCACAATTATGCAAGCCCCTGAATTGTTTAAACTCGGCCTTGCACGCGCTTTTCCATGAACTATTTTTGTTTAATTTCAGTATTTAGAATGATTTTTCCCTTTGATTTATTGACTGTACTCACAATTATTTTTATTTTTTTAATACAGTTACAGTGCTTAATATTCTGTTAACAGTTACGGGTTTAACAGTACAGACACATATGTGATATCTATATATATATATATATATATATATATTTATGGGTAGTGGGCCGAATATTAACATGTAAAGTTGAAATTACATTTAGGTTGGTAGGTTGGTATCTTGGAACCCTTATGTAAGTCAGGGAGTGTCTGTATTGATAAAATTACCCTTGAGAGCACAGTGGTTACTTGCTTTGTGCATGACTGTTTCCACACTCAGCAGTTGTGCGATTTGCCCACAGAGCATGTTTCTTTGCTTTGTATGAGTGTCAAAATAATCAGCAGTTATTTCAATTCTGAAGCACTCTAACAGTGATGTATTACATTTAGACTTGGTGGGTTTCTGGACTGTCATCTGAATAGGAAACTGTGTTTATGAAACTGAATCTATTTCCATCCTTGTGTGAAAGGGTGGGGCAGAGAGAAGCACGTACTCACTTGGGACTGACAGGTACAGATAATGCCAGTCACAGTGCGTTACTGGGCTCTTATTCAAAGGGTTATAACTTCCATCCCTAGTTAGAACTGTGTGAAAATTTTATTATCACTGATTGAGACCTTCATCACTTCCTCAAAATAAAATTTTGGGCAGTGAAGAAGACCAGCACCGTCTCTGAACAAGCCCACATTAACCTTTTAAGGACCTGTGTTTACACACATGAACACTTGTACAAAGATACCCTTAGAAATTTGTGTTATATATTTAGGGAACTAGGACATTTACTGTATTTTTAAGACATGCTGCATTATCTGTATTTTAATTTTCACAAAATGCCATTTATTTCATAATTTTATGTTTTTCTATTCAAGTAATACTCATGTTTTTCACAAACTTTGTGCTAAAATTTAAATACCCACACAAGTAGGATAAAGGTTAAAAAAATAGATCCTTTGTGCCAATATCATTACCTTGATCACCTTTATCACTGGGGTAACGACATCCACCCTGTGGTATTCCCATTTGGGAAATGAATTGGTCAGGGTCACAGAGGTCAAGAGCATACCAGAGGACAGAAGAGATAATCTATTTACACATGTTAATTAAAATGAATGGATGCTAGTAGTGGATGATTAGAAAAAGGAATGTTATGTGGAATAGTTGCTTCTGTAAGTTGTTGATATTAATATAACTTCATATCTGTGTAGCATGAGAAAATCTGATCAACTCTGAATGCTGAAATTAATATAGGAGTTCTCATGTTGATACTGTCCTAAATCACAATATTAATACTTTGTTTGTTGCAGATCCTGGTGGTTAATGGCATGGCTTGCTGTCTTCTGGGTTTCACACCAGAGGAATTGTGTCAGATGAAGCTGCACCAGTTGCTGAGTGGTCAGCACAAGACACGGCTCACGGCTCTCTCCGAAGAGCAGCTTGATACCAAGGAAGGAAACATGGTTGTCCTGAGTGGGAAAGTGGTCAGTATATGTCATAATTATTACATCACATGGCTGACACTCTTTGATATTTCCCTCCTAACAGCTGAAAAATCACAAAGTAGCATCCACTGTTTATGTCTTGAAATTCAGAGAGTCTTGTCATCTTGTTACTCTTCTTTAACTACCTGATTAACCACACCTCAAACTACACACACACTCACTACTGGCAACGTGTAATGGAGCTTCTCCCTGCCTTTGTTAATGTACCAACTGTTTCTTCTTAACATCCACCACATATTTCTCACAACTTATTTGACCATCATCATTGCCACTGGTGAGATCTTCTTCCATCTACATCAGGGGTGAAAACTATACAAAATTTATTATGGCCTTTCACAATGCATGTTTAATAATGTGGTCCTTTATACTTATAATTTCTTTCTTTCTGAACCGTGCAGAGATTACTGTAATGACTGTACTTCTGGTGGGGGCGAGATTTTCCACACTTGTTCAGACCGGCCCTGGGACCCACCCAACCTCCTGTACAATGGGTACCCAGTCTCTTTCCCGGAGGTAAAGTGGCTGGGCCATGGCGTTGCCCACCTACCCCCATCTAGTGCTGAGGTTAAAGGAAGAGTAGAACTTCTGCTCCCCCTCTGGGGCTTCATGGCCTTTTCTAGGGTAAACTTTACCTTTTTTTACCTTTAATGGTTGTGCATTTGACAGGTGTATAATGGTTAGGGTCCCTATTACATATATGAGTACTACCTGTTAATCTACTCACCTGTGTGACATGGGGACAAAATTACGTTGGGCCCACCCCAAATTTGGTTTACTGCTTGTAACACAATAAACACACCACTTACAGAGTCAGTGAGTGTGAATGACTGATATCTGTGTAACAGTTTAAGTGGCATTTTTCCATGTTGTTATCTTTTCTTCAATGGGTTATTTAAAGTGAATGAAGATTTAAGAATGTGGAAGAATATAAGTTTTAAAACTTTCGCGGCGACATGATTCAATATAGTCTTCTCGGGCGCACAGCCGCGTCAATTCGTTTGAATACAACGTTTCGGGGACTAGCTCCGTCCCCATCCTCAGGCAAAACTGATATCAGTTTTCGGGGTTGTGTCTTGAAGTATACCCGGTGAAAGACACTTCAAGACACAACCCCACACCATACTAGCACCAGAACCACTTCTGCTTCCTATTAATTTATACCAAAACATCGAGAGGACTGCACTACGACATATTAAGCAGGATGACAACAACGGAAAGCTATTGCCGGTACACGTCAGAGTCCATCGCAACCAGCACGGTGCAGTGTGTGATCTACTGTAACTTTTAGAAGTGCAAACAATTTTTTATACAATAGACGCAGTGAACAGTGCTTTTAACAAGATTTTTTAACAAACCATCATTTTAACTTTGATTTATGACTCGTGTGTTTTTTAACTTATGAACAAGTGTCTTATGCCCAAAATAGTGCATAATCAAAAGTGCCATCCACAGATGCAGCATTTGTAAAGCACCTTTTATAATAGAGAAAATAACCCCTGATGATGGCTCATGAGGAGCTGAAACGCGTAGGGTAAATCATGATATAGGGAGCAAATTTGCACCTTATAATTTGTGCATTTGTTGGTGTTTTATCTTAAATAATAAAATGCACGGTGAATTAAAACTTACAAATTACCTTGTCTGAACATCTGAAGAAAGATACTTTAATATGTAAAAGTGTAAAACTCCTGCCATGTGTTCTTGTATATACAGGCTCATAGATGTGTTAAAAACGTAGCAAGGGAAGCTGTGGCACTCGCCGTGTGGCCATAATATGGTGATAAATTTGTCAGGTAGTGGCAGGAGGTTTTCAACAGAAGACCTTTGCAGGAAAATTATGAAGTAGAAAGCCTTTGAACAGGGGATAGGAAATGGTTAATACTGTAATCAGGTAGCCATATAATGTCAGCTGGCATTAAGGTAGCCATTACAATTACTGCAGGATACTTTACATTACTGAATACTGCCACACCAAATGTTTGATTGGAAACCATTTATCTAACAGAGTTATAGCTATAATGGAGCATTGTCATGTGTTGTTTCTTTATACAGTTCGTCTGTGATGTTTGTTTCACAGGTCGAAATGGTAACGAAGGATGAGAAAATTGTACCTGTCTCACTCTGGTTGCGAAAGTTGGAAACAGAAGGCAGATGTCTAGCTGTGGCTGAACCTGTTGAACGCAGGGTGGCACAGGTATGCGCAAAATAGGACAAAGCTAAGTTGCTGCTTACAGATTATTGCCAGGCTAAGATACTGTAACTGTACTCTTGTTTCTGCAGTGTTGCAAAATCAAATACTATGTTGACATAGTTGTTGTTTATTTATTTATGGTTTATTTAATGATACTTCTAGTAGTTTTCTTTTATCTGGAGTGACTGAAGAAAAACATTACACTGTCAGTCAGGATAACTGTTCTCTGGTCTGAGATTTGGATCCAGCACCTCCTTAGAAGTACTGTCCCCTCTGCTGAAAAGGAAAGTAAAACCATTCATTATACATTACCACATATTTGTGTGTATGCAGCCAACAATTTAGAGAAAAATTTAAAGAAAATAACAGTGGAATTAATTTAATAGATGTATATATGAGATACTGCCACCGGGTGAAAACCCAATTGCAGTAAGTATAATAATAATAATAATAATAATAATAATAATAATAATAATAATAATTCCTTATGCATGCGGTGTCCACCTTTGCATGTCCTCCCCTCCCTCTGTTTCTGGGAAGGGAATATGCAGTCTTTTTTCAGTAGTGTTCTCCTGATAACTTTGTCAATTTTTATCACTTATTGTGCATATCTGTGTAACTTCCATAATAATGGACACTCATGTGAATATTTACATGTACGAGTATTTCTGTGTTTACCTCAATTGTAATAATTGTAGAGCAAATAATATCCTGAACAAAAGCTGTAGAGAATACTAAAACACATTTTTGGCCAGCGTGCCCTTCCTTATCCTTTAATGGCAGTATGGGAAAACACTGTCCCAGTAATGTAAATGTCCTCAAAAGAAAAAAGGGAAAACAGTGTCCTGCAACGCCATGACATTTTAAAATACTCTGCATTTGTAAATACAGGTCTCTTTTTTAGAATGCCTGTCTAAAGGGCTTGTGTGGGTATGAAAGTTTGTCTAAAAATTAATTCTAGTTAAAATGTCCACTTACGAGGGGCAATGTTTCGTACTTACACCCTTAACAATTATTGCAGAACTCTACAAATTATTTACAGACATCTCCAAATAGCTGTTCTTGTTTTCTTTTTTCCAAAAGTGGTAAAATGGAACAAGTATATGTATAGAGGCCCTTCCTACAAGTATCTGTTCTTTCATGAAGCGTTTTGTAAAATCCACACCCCCTTCATCCCTGTTATTTTATCATGAAAACTCTACTGAAAAATATCAGTTCAGTAATACCAATGGCAATATTTACTTATGTCTGTGTGCTCTGTTTTTCCAGATTAGTGTCAGTTGGTCCTCAGAACCGCATTTTCATGTGATACACCTCGAAATGTATGGTAGCACACAACCCCATGTTGCATTCTGGACACTTGAATTTTGTTCTTGTTGCTTTGTTTTTAGCGAAACATGCACGGCACCGAGTTCTCTTCCCTTCCATAGACCAGTATTTTTGTGTCTTGTTTCAAGTCTATTTAGTTGGCTGATGGACTGGGCTTGTCTTTCTTGCCTTGTGGTCTGAGTTTGAGGCACCCTTCCCATTTCTTACTTTAGGTCCCTCACCAACATCAGTCTGAATAGTTGGTGTGATAGTTTTGAACCACAAGGGACAAGAATGATAAACATTGTTGAGAATAGTAAATTATAGAAGGTAGAAAAATAACTTCTTTGCCCATTTCAAGGGCCATTTCATAATGGACTAAGGTTTGTCATGCAGTCAGATTTGTCCACTTACCCCATATGTCTAGTATAGTCTCGTACTATGGCTGGTTTTAGAGATTTTACGTGCTTATCATGGAGATTACCCTCTGATGGTAGAAAAAGCATGTTTGTTGGTATGTTTACATTTTGTCTGTCTTTCCACACCATGGCTGTCAACTTACAGCTTACCCTATGTTCTGTGTCACCCTGCTTCAGTTTCATTTTCTGTCCAATACTGTAGCTATCATTTTTCTATTTGGCCTAACAGTCCCACAGCAATTGTTGTCTCAGTATGTAAAATCATGAAATAACTCTGGAGATGAGTTGTCCATGTACAATTTGTGTCCCACATTTTCAGTCTTTGCAGTAAGTCCAGTTACAGTCGCGTCAGTAGCTGTCATGGCGGAAGTCGTACATTTCCTATCTCTGCCTGCATACACAGTCATATTGTACGTAGGCCTGTATCTCTTAGAATCACACAATTGGTAATTTTTATGCCAAAGCTTCTGTGTTTCTTCAGTATATGTTGTTTGAAAATGACTCTGCTCTTGCAGAGCACAATAATTTCAAATGCTGATGTTCAGTTGGGCTGTAATATTTAGTGTATGAATCACTGAACTGGTATTTTTCACAGTTGGTCGTATTTTTCGCATGTCTCATTGGGTTCATTTTTATTATCACTGAAATGCAGTAATCTGAGTACATGAAAGAATCTGCCTTGTCATAGTGTTCATAATGTTTCATAGTGCTTCAGATGAACTGCATTAGTTACGTTCTACTCTCAGTTGTGTTATGTCATGTCAGTGCTTCACCATTCTAATGCACAAGATCTAACACACACATGAAAGAATACCAGAAGTGCATGTGACTGAGACCTGCCCCGCCATACATATTTTATCGCTTTGACTGAACAATCTGAATTTCTGAGCAGAGAACAAGCATAAAACACAGCACTGGCATACAAATCCGTACAACAGAAGGAAGCAAATTTGCCTTTGGTGCCATATTGCACTGACCACTTTGAGAAAGGTCTGTTTGGGTTTTCCTCCACCAGTGATTTCAAGATGGAATATGAACTAAATCATGAGCACTCAGATAAGCCACTGTTCTAAGAAACATAAACACTTGCGGACCTACACAGTTTGTTATACTTATGTACAGTTTTCTCTGAATTTTGCAGCACAGTGTACTGTACTTACATAAGCCGATATTCCATAAACTAAAATTTAAAACGAAAATGGACACATTTAAAAAGGATCCTAAACTAAGCTGTGTAAAAAAAGTGGTTTGTTTTGAAACTTAGGGAACAGGTAGATGGATCCATTATTAAGAGTATGCTTTTTATATGAAGTGTTTAAGATTAAAATTATATGAAATACAAGGGATAATATCAGTGGGTGCAGAAACGGCCATTTAAAGCGGAAAGAACCCTGACTGTCACCGGCTAATGTTGGCATTTAAATCTGCCTTACTTTAAGTGGTAAGATGTGTTGTAGTTTGTGATAACTAAGCGAAAGGCAGATAACATGCCAGAATTGTTATAGTGTGCATACATTTCCTAACTTTTGTATTCAAATTTTGGACAGCTTGTTATGGACCGAGATGGCTGTATCATGTCAGCTGATTCTGAGACAGCAATAATTTTCCAGTATGAAGAAGAAGAATTGGAAGAAGCAGATATAACCATGTTGGTACCTGCCATTAAACTGCCAGGAGGTGATGGGGTACTGACTAAGGTAACACTATTGCGTAAAACAGCAATTGTGAAATCATTAATACCCTTATATTGTATGATCTGATGACTGACCAAGTAAGTTGCAAAGTGGACAATTATCCCTTGCCTACCAAGAGGGGTCAGTTCCTGAAGTACATGATGTTTGTGGGTTGCTGAGGGCCAGAAGAGCCATGCCTGTTGCTAACATTCACCAAAGCCATACCAAGATGCCTGTTCCTTAATTAAACATGAAAAATATGTAACAACATGTTTAAAAGTATTACATGTTCAGGTAACATTAAATAAAACAATGAAGTTAATTTTATTATTTACACTCAAAGTGGAAGATTTCTTCAAATCTTTGATGCTTACCTAGCAAAATGCATGGCATCACATCCAT
Organism: Reticulitermes speratus; assembly: GCA_021186555.1. Taxonomy (NCBI): domain Eukaryota; kingdom Metazoa; phylum Arthropoda; class Insecta; order Blattodea; family Rhinotermitidae; genus Reticulitermes; species Reticulitermes speratus. The sequence continues at coordinate 20,035,190 of JAJKFL010000427.1, read as the reverse complement.
GAAGGCTATAGTTATAATAATCACAGGTGTGAGGATCTCAAATATCAGGACATAAAACACTTGTCCTTAAACATGTCACTGTGAAAGGTGATAAATGGGGGCATTCAACTTGCAGCCCACTTGAGATTTTTAGCAAAAAATTTTCTACCCAGTTACCAAGCCCACATGAACTTGTAGGCCAGTAGAGCCTAACAACCTGCCCTCTGCTTTTGTATTACTGGTAAAACATCCATATTTCTGAAGAGTTAACTGGCTATTTTATGTTATTCATGTCCATTCATTAATTAATAATTACATAAGACAACACCATAACTTTTGTAACCTTCACATATTACAGTCCTCTTATCCGAACAATTAGCAGTTTGTTTAAACATACAAAAGTATGCATAACATTCCATAGCACTAATACCATTTTTGATCTTCTCACACCAAAAATACAAAACACCAAGAGTGATTACAAAAAAAGTGGTACCTATAGCCTGTCCTGTTCTACGTGCCACTCTTTGCATGTGGGACAAACTGGTCGCAGCCTAAAACAAAGGCACTGTGAACATATATGGTATATAACACACAATAATCTACAGTCAGCCTATGCTGTACACATTCTGCAAAATGTACATGAATGTGGACCACTGAAAGATACTGTGACACTTCTACAACATTTAAATAAAGGCCCATATATGAACAGTTTTATTTTTAACTACACAGTTCTAATAACAAACTCATAGCTGAACAATATCCTGGGGACCATAATCCCTTATTTGAACTAATTTATGACCTCTAATCATAACACTCCATCATGTGACATACACCAGCATATACCGCTCCTCTCCACCTTCACTTCTTAGTGTCTTGCTTACAGTCACACTATACACAAGCTGCTTCTGCAACATGGTACGTAAATACAACTATTGTTTTACTTCACATATATTATATATTGTACATTGTATATTTTTATTTTTATGCTTATTCTCTGTTATTTTAATTTTACCTTTCAGAACACTTGTAATCCTATACATTTATAAAAACCACCTCATGTGAAGCACTTCAGCAAATGTATGTCTCTACTACAGCCTTCAAGCCATCTAATAACATCAAAACCTAATTTTAGCTTAATTTGTTTACACAAAGTCTATGTTTTGTACATATATAATTTATATGTACTCCTGAAGATGACCTGAAGAGGGCTGAAACATGTTGGAGTTAAAGTTAAAGTTTTAGTCTTTTAATTGCAAAATTTTCGATTATAATATTGTGCATTTTGTTGGTGTTGTCATATGTAATAAACTTGCTATATTTATTCATTTGTTATCAATAAAAAATTTATGCAGCCCACATGCTTGATTTTATGATCATGCAGCATACCATTGGAAAAACGTGGATGCCCTTGTTATGCCCTACCTTGTCTCATAGTTGTATAAATTTACACTTATTGTACTGATATGCTCACAGAAAACAGACGTACTGAGTGTGTGTGTTTTAGGATGTGAGGAAACAGAAAGCTACTGGTCGGACAAAGGATGGAGCTACCTTCCCGCTGTGCTTGAAAATAAATGAGCAGTTATCAGAGGAAAAGGGCATGAATAATGCTGATAGTGTCCTATACTCAGTTGTGATTTGGGTGAGTATCAGCAAAATTTGGTAATGTGTTATACTTCTACATTTTTCTTTTGTCTCTTGATTGAAATGAGAATTGCCATTCATGTTTTAGGGGATGGGGAAAATCTGTCTGTATCATGTGGTTCATCAGATATGCAGGATGCTGTAACAAACATGTGTCTTGAGAAGTTTGACATAAAAATGAACATGTTAATACAGATCATTTATATGAAACACTCTGGTATTTTATTCTGCCATTATGTATGTTTCTTAATAAACTTACCAGTAGTTACAAGTATGACCATAAGATGACAGGAAATGCTGGGTATTTTGTTATGTATGTTAGTTATGCTTTGGTAGTAGTTATGAACAGGAACAGACGATGCCAATAGTGAATGGCACTGCAAAGTTTACTTTTTGTAAAGTACAAGTAGAATAGAAGTAAAGTTGTTGCTCTTCACACTGTGAAGGCTTATGGGGGAGTGGCAGTAAGTGAGGGACAGTATGAAAGTAATGCCTCCTATTTTTTTCTCAGAAACTATAAATACAGTTGTAATGAAATTTACATATATCATGGGTATTTACTTTACAAAGTTGAGTTTATTTTTCCACAAAGTCTTCTTCATTATCAAAACACTTTTTCCACTTTTGTGTGAGATGCTGTATGCCGGTCTCACAAAACTCTTTGCTGAAGCATTGGGGGCGCTGTATGCACAAAATGGCGTCCTTGGAATTCATCCTTCAGGGGGCCAAGAAGGTGGAATTCAGAGTGTGCTAAACTGGTATGGTAGGGAGGACAGGAACTGATTCAACTTCCTGTTTGGTCAAACCCTTTGAATTTGTTGTTTTAACTTCTTTAATGTTGGCACATATTGCTCTGAATTAATTGCGTCACCTGTCTTCAAGAATTCCACTAATAAGATATCTTCACTGTCACAGAAGACGCTAGCCATGACTTTACACTCAGCCGTTGGCACCTTGAATTTGTTCTTCCTCATCCTCCCTACAGTCCTGATTTAGCACCCTCTGTCTTCCATCCGTTTGGCCCCCTGAAGAATGCACTCTGAGGACACCGTTTTGCAGGCGATGATGAGCTGAAACACAGTGTGCATGAAGAGCTCCGATGTTTCAGGAAAGAGCGTTACGCGACCGGCACACTGTGTCTCACACAAAGGTGGAAAGATTATGTTGATAATGAAGGAGACTGTGGAAAAATAATGTCAAATATGTAAAGGGTGTACCCATGATATATATGTACATTTTATTATAATTATAATTATAGTTTCTGAGAAAAAATAGGAGGCATTACTTTCATACTGACACTTATAATTCCCCTCATTCTTAACCTCAGGTTTAAGTGGGGGTGAGAGGTCAGTTTCACATCCTGGCCACTCTCCAGCCTTGCCAAGAAAGAATCTTTATTATCCATTGAATCAGGGGCTTGTTGGGCCCCAGAGAAAGTGTGGACACTTGGGAGAAAAGAGAAAATTTCTTGCCCATGCTTGAAGCTTACAAAATTTGTGTATTCAGTATTAAAGTGGGTGACTGACTCTTTTGTTCAGTATTTTTGATGAAATTTATTTTTATGGACAGAAAAGTGTTGCATGTGCACAAAAATTGTTTTTTCAATTTTCTCAGTTTCATGTTGGCGTTACAGTGGACTTTATACAGTAAAAGTTTTGTCTTGCAGTTTATTTAGTGACAGGTTTTTCCCTAGTGGCATAGTTTTCCATAGAGTCCAACAATTTACACCTCAGTATCTAATATTGCTGTCTTGGAGAGGAAGAAGTTAATGTTTTATTAGCACCTAGAACACCTGAGATGCAATAAACACTGTGCTATATATTTTACTGTTTGTAGTGTTTTGTAAATAATATGATTTATTTTTTATGTAATTTTTTCATCATAGCTAACATTAAAATTACTTTTCATCGTCATCTTTCTGTCTATCAGCAAAATTGATCTATTGGCACACCCTATTTTCCAATCGTGCAAGATAAATGAACTTTGACTCTACTAGTAAAAGTGTACATGTGTGCACCATGAATACTATGATTGTGTCTAAATTCTTTATAGCTGTGTGAATGTTACTTGGCATAAAGTGACAACACAGTAACACAGTATAATGAAGGATGACACAGTACTGTGTTATCCTTTGTTAGGTATGTAGGCTGCCTCCAAGGTACTGTTTACCAAGATCCGGTACACTTATACAACTGTACTACAAAGAATTGTCTACATTTTAACTACGTATTTGACTTTTTTAAATCATGTCTGCTGTGTACAAAAGTTGCTAATTTAGTTTTATGCAGTATTGCTTTAGTTGGTTCCCTGATGATGATCGCTTGGGCATCGAAACATGTAGGAATATTTTATGTGAGATGATAACATAAATATCTAAGAAACAATATTGTGCATTTTGTTGGTCTGAGTTTTGCGAATTAGTTATCGACAATGCATGGAATTAACAATGTACAGATATTTTACTTGCTATGTGTATATGTTTTTTTGTCTCTTACAGGTATTTGCCAATATGAGTGGCCTTGTGGTTATTAGTGAAGAAGGTTTAATTGAAAGCTGCAATCACCACTTCACACACATGATGTTTGGATATCCACAGTCAGAGTTATTGGGACAGGTGCGATGCTGATTGTTAGGAATTCTTACGTGCTTCATGATGTGTACTGATTTCCCAAATATTTCAGCTTTTCCTTTTTATTTACTTCACCGTTACTTCTGCCATTTCTTTGTCATCAACAGAAAATGAAGATTTTATTTAGGTAGCTTTCATTTAGTTGACCATGGACACGGAGGTGCTTGAAATTTTGTCTTATGTTTGAGCCACTGGATTTTATATAAACATGAGGTTTTCACTGTGGTTTGTACTTTCGTAAGTTTGTACCCATATGTCAAACTAACGGCTTCACCTCCCAGAAGACTGTAATCTTTATAAACAGCACTGATCCAGTCACAGGAAGGTTTATATGTTTTCAGTTTCTGTGCCTATGCATGTATGTAGTAAGACTGCCGAAGAAGTCTCAGGGATCAACCTCCTTCGCATCTTCCTTGTGATGTTATGTTTCTTCTTTAGGCATACTTTCCTGTATTCCACTCTTGAGTCAAGCAGCTGTGTTCACACAGATGACAGTAATAATAGTCATGTGATAACTTTTCCTGGTAACAAGTCCTTTGGGCTGGCTGACAAATCACAGGAGGTTGGAGGGGGTACAACACCAGGAAGAGAATGTGCAGTCCTGAGTGCTATCATCTCTACCATCCACAGGACTTCTTTTCATGGCATTTGTGTAGGAAGCTATGGTTGGGTTGGGTATGTGACTAGGATGGGGAGACAAGGATGTATACAGAATTTTGATTGGGAAAACTCAGAAAATTTGAAGTTGAAAAGAGAGGAAGAATAGAGGATAACATAAAGATGGATCATAAAGAGAGAGGAGGTTCCAGTTTGTCTTGATATTATTGATACCAAGCCGAAAGGTTCTGTTGTGACTGTTTATTAGTGTACGTGTTACAATAACATAGGCAGTGCAGCAACAAATAAACTGTAAATTCTTACAAATAAACCATAGGTAAGATTGGACTAGCTTACAGTTTTTGTTGTCTGGAATTACTACTTATTTGTAAAATTTTTGTACTGTGGTTGCTTCTTTGTAGAGGTTCAAGTATTTAACATGTTAAATTATTCTTAAAGTGAATGTATTTATTGCTTAATTTCTATGGAGTATCATATCTGTGTAAGCCAGTGTGCTAATCATCTGGAAGGTTGGTCTTTTCTAGAATGTTCTTCAGCAGGTACTTGGTTACTGAACAACATAGCTGACACAGGCATGGTTTATTATGGAGAGTCTGTGGTTGATGTAACCTTCTTGCCAGTAAATGGCACAGTAGCTTCCTTGTGGTGTAAGTAGCCACGGAAAGATGTGTACCATTAATTTTCTATATTGTTTGTGGCCACAGAGAGGCCATGTGGCTTGCAGGTCATGCACTGTTCTGGAATACAATATAGGAATTCTGTATGAAATACTTCTGTAGCACATCTGTTCATTTACACTCGGGTTCATTCAGCAGTTTGTGAAGAACAGCTCAAATAAGTGTACTTATTGCAAACTCTTAAATCTTACTCTCCAGGTACAAGGATTTTAACCTTTTCCTTACCTGCATTGGCATATGTGAACACTTGTAGGAAAACATCCTTAGAAATTTATTTTGTGTGTTTAGGCAACAAGGAAATTTACTGTATTTTTAAGACATTCTGCATAATTTCTGTTTTATTTTCGACAAAATGCCATTTATTTCACAATTTTATCTTTTTCTGTTCAAATAATATGTTTTTCATGAACCATGTGCTAAAATTTAAATACCCACCCTGGTCAACTAAAGGTTAAATCTCCTGGTGCTGTGGTGTTGGTGGCCTTATTTCAACTTGGGGTTACAAGTTGTTCAGGAATATGAATTTTAAATGTACTTCTGTAGGACTGGCAGCTGTATTTGTTGACTGTATTACCGGTAGTACTGAAAAAGTTAAATGCTTGACCAGTGGGAGTGGTGCGTTTAGTATTAGAATATTTGTTGCGCTACAAAGATACTGTAGTATAGTTCTGTGGGTGTGAAACTTGGTCTCTGATTCTAAGGAATGGCAAATTTTGAAAGTGTCAGAGAGCGTGGTATTGAGAAGGATGTTTGGACATGTTACAGAGGAAATAACAGGAGGACTGACAAAATGACACAATGAGGAGCTTCAGAATTGGTATTTATCATCATATGTTAGGGTGTTAAAGTGAGAATGATGAGATCGGTGGGTCATGTAGCATGCATGAAGGTTGTGAGGAATGTAACAACATTTTAGACAGAAAATCTGAAAAGGCCATTTGGGAGGTGTAGATGTAGATGTCAGGTTGATGTGAAAATTAATCTTGAAATGTCTTGGCCATCTGAATGACTGTGATCTTTTCATGGACCTGCTCCATGTAAGTTGTGCTGTGTACATTTTACGTTTCAGCAAGGTTCATGCATTTGGTTTAATTTTGATGTAGCAGTCTTGTACATTTCACAATGAGCTGTAGTGACACTAAAACCAGCCACCATGCTTCCTCTTTAATTGCAATGTGTTTATTGGAAATGTATAGGCTTGTGAGCACAGGGTCCAGACTGACTTTGTGGGTAGAGTAACTGTTGTTATCTTTGTGTCTGGTAAAGCAGACTACATGAAATTTGAAGTTTTCATGGTCGTGTTGATAGGTACCATTATTTCTATTCTGTGCTGTAGGTGGTGGCAACAGGTTCATCTGAAATGTTGGTACAGTAGAATTCCTTTAATCCAGCACCTACAGGACCAGACAGGTGCTAGGTTATCAAATATTCTGGATTATGAAACAGTAACTACACTGACCCAAATTCTTACAGGTAATTTTTTGTTACTGCTCTTATATTTGGAGGCTGCACAACTAAACAGATGAGTATTACACTTGGATATCTCCTTCAACTGCTGGTTCAGGGGCATCAGGGACCCCTTCTATGTTTTTTGGAGCCTCTACCAGGAGTTTCTACCAGGGATGCTGAAGGACCAGGAGACTGTGGATCAGGGGTCTTAATAGCTGAAAATTTGATGGCGTAGGAAGGGGTTGGGAGAAATCACAGTGGTCGATATAAAGAAACTCTTTGGGACCATTTTCCTCAACTGCAGAAGTATCAGAATTTTCAGAGTATAAGCTTTTGGATTAAAGGGATTCTACCATACAGCCAGACTACATTGTGTCACATCTCAGAAGACTATAATCTTAGTAACGGATAAGTTTATGCCTAGTTAACCTTTGTTGTTTTATTGTTATGCACGCATTACTTGGTACAGCATTACTATTACCAACTGTATCACTGTTGTTGGTGGCGTAATATGTAAAAAATGTATTTCCATGTTCGGCATGTGACGTGTTACGCAGAAGTCCAAATTTTGGTTATCAGATTTTGCATCATGTAAAGAAGTGTGTTGGTACACTTCTTCAGTTAGTACCAAATTCTTTCTCTTCATAAATCTTCAACCGCTGATGTACTTATAAACTTTCACAGCAATGGAAAGTGGTAAAATATTGTATCACAACTAACCATGTCACTTCAGAGCACATATGCAATGTTTTGGAAACTTGTCTTTTCCCATCATCATTCCCTAAGGATGGAAGCAGAGAAGGTCTCTGATATACTGTTCACCCAAGAAGACTTTATCTCTGACATACATGTTGCTTGAATGGTTTTTTTTTTGTCAACCTTAGTTTGCTTTTCTTCCTACAGAAAATCACCACTATTATACCAAATTTCTGCGAGGACCTGGAATACCTGGGTGATACCACTGTCACTTTACCCCAATTTGATTTGAACAAGACAGATGATGAAAATGATAACAGTAATTATGATTCTGCCTTGGAGAACATGGAACAAGATACATCTAGGAACAGCCTAAAGGAGACTGGAAATACTGAGCTTGATAGGTCAAGCAAGATGGTGGAAAATCTGGGAGTTGCATTGCTGCCTGATGGAGAGTGTACAGATGTTGTCAATGCAAATAGTTCTGTAGCATCAGTTGGTGAAATTGTAGATTCAATGAATAGATTGAATCTTGAATATTTCAAAGACAATAGTAGGTAGGTACTAAACTTCATTGACTTATTTTAACATGAGCTTAGTTGGAGTCATATTTGAATGTTTGAATTTAATATTGTCATAGCAGTGTTTTCTGTGATATGACATCATGGAGTCTGTTAGGTAGGAGCAATAATCTCATACCCTGAAAATGGGGCAGCAGGTTTCTTTGAAATGCTAGTATTTGTCTACTGGACTACATGGCATTACATTCCAGGACATGTAGCCTTAATATGCTATGTCTGTCTGCTCTGAAATACAGACTCACCTTGCCATTCTACCAATAAATTTTGGCACAGTGTGAAGAAGCATAGCCTGTGTTTTGCACACATTACTGAATGCTGTTATGTGTTTAGATTGTTTGCTTTGTATTTGGGAGATTCCAGGTTTGATCATAGACTTTGAGGCCAGCAGTTGTATTATGGTTTCTTTGCAATTTCCCTGAGTTGCTACTGGCAAATTTTCAGACGTAACATAGGCCATGGCTACTTCTTTATTTTTTGTAATTTGTAATTTACAATTATCCCATTGATGCTCCATAACCTATGCAGTTAAGAAGCATCATTAAAGAAACAAACCTACTTGCTCTTAACCTGCTCCAGTCATCTGTGGGATGAGGATTGAAGTCTTCTGGGATGTGAATGGTTCCCGATGTTTCAAAGGATCTTCATCTTCAAGGGCCATGGACTGAGTGACCCATGAAGATGAAGGCACTACTGTCCTTTGATACATCAGGAACCACTCATCCAATGACACAGTGTCCCATCTCAGGAGACTTGATTCCTCAGGAACACTGTTGTGAGAAACTCAAATCCAGCTATGAGTTGATAAACATGTAATAGCCCAGTTGGTTACAGAATTAAGATTTGGCAGTAGCTTGGGATGTGATGTCATGTAGTTTGGCAGATAGGTACAATTTGGAAGCAGCTGCTGTACTGAAGCTTGGGGTAGGAGGTTCCTATGTACAAAAGTGCATGGCATTACAGATCATAAAACTAGAATCCGGAACTATTTGTTCACAAATTGCATCAGTGTGTTCCCTTTATTGAAATATTTTCAGTATTTTTAGTTCAATTTTTATTGATAGGTATCCATCAGCATTGACCATGTTCACCTGACATGCCCACTAGAGCTATTGATTTTAAAGAGAAAATTAATTGATGTATCTTTCTCCAGCAATCTGTATTTGTTAAATTTGCAGCAACAGTCTGTCTCCATACTGCAATGATGCATCAGTGAAACAGTCCATCTTCACATTTGGTTCATCATCTATCAGGGACCAGGTTGTACCTACTCAGCATCATGGAGGTGACATTGCTAAAATCTTACCTCATATGACGCTAAATATTGTGGCTGGTAAGACAGTCATGGATACTGAAAATGGCAGTGAGAATGGAGAATTAACTCCAGTTGTTTCACCCCAAAATGACTTTGTTGATTATGATGATAACTTTGATACTGCTTCGGATGGTGATGATGATGATGATGATGATGATAATGAAGACAGTATAGCAGTTATTGAGGATGACCAAGATGATGTTTTGATTAATGAACTAAATAGTAGTAAGGCAGAGATTGTAAAATTAGCTTCAAAATCATTTTCTAGAGAAAATTTGCAAGACTGTACAAGTGAAAATGATGTGGTATTCAAAGTCCTTGGCATTCATGGTAATTCAGATGCACATGATTCTGACAAAGATAATGTATTAGAAAAACATTTTGAAGAAAATGGAAAAGACGAAAGCTCTGAAAGTGATGTTAAGTGTTATGAACAGAAAGAAACAGAATCTTTAGGAGTTATTAAATATGATGCTTCAGAGGAGTTGAGTGTAATTCAAGGTTCAACAAGTCTTGTAGATGAAGATAATTTGGATCACACGGGTGACATGCTTGTAACCTCTACCCCAGCAGTTGGTAAGCGACCAGCAAGGAAGAGAATATCAAGGGATGTGGATGATAAGGGTGACACAGGAATTCTGAAGACGTTTGTTGATGGAAGTTATGTTGGGTTTGGAAGACATTGTGATGGCTCTGAATTAGGTGAGATGAAGGTTTGCTTTTTCTTAAATTACATTCCAAATTTATCGCCTACTTTCTGTATGTAATAAGTAATGACTGGCTTGATGTCCCAAAGCACTTTTGAATGAAAATTGTGTCTGAATGTCATGCTATTGGAAGTTAACCAATTTTCATAATTTTTAATTTCCCACCTTTGGTAGTAACAACATGGCAGTCTTGAAACATCCGAGATGCCAGTGTCATTATTACCATTTAATGTAAGTCACTGAAGTTTTATGTGGTGATATGTTGGTCTGTTAATGTCAGTTGCAAAGGGAGTGCATGGTCGAGTCGTCACTGATGCCTTTTAAACTTTGTGAACATGAAGAGCTCTTGCTGTAGTGCCAAATGACCAAGCAGTATAGCCCCACATTCAGAAATTGTAGAGAAAATTGACATGGAAGTTTTATGTTGATCTTATCACTGCTGATTCTTCACTTACAATTAAAACCCCCTGTAGTCTAGGGGTTAAGGAGTGCCACTTTTGGTCCGAAGCCTACAGGTTTGCCCCTGGTAGGTCATTTTCCTTTTTAACTTTCTGAACTTGTACATTTTTATTTTTTAGTTTTATTGCTCTTTTGTTTTTTTCTTTATATGTCAATTCTAATTTGCTGTACATAAATATCTTTTACAAATACTCTAGGAATACTGGGCTAATTTATTAATTTTTACTGATTACAAAATATGTATTTACAGAAATGTAAGTTAATTGTTTGATGGTCTAGTTCTTTTCTGTCTGCATGGAGAGTAGGATGGTGTTTACACAAGAATATGATCATTACTTCAATGAAACAAGAAATAATTGTGACATTACGTGACAAGGACATTACAACTGTCCTACATGCGTACTGCATTCTAATTCGTCCTTGTTTACACCCTCAGAAGCAGTAGCTGATGAACCAAACACTAATAAACAGTTAAGGTCAGTAAAAGTAAATAAATTAGCCTGCTGTTATCACTGTATTTGTAAAGAATACATATATTTGTACGGCAAGTTAGTGTTGAAATAATATAATTCAATTCAATTTATTTCATCCCTTTGACAGCAGCTTGTATAGGATACATCAATACTTCTATTTCATTCTAAAATCTATATGTGAATTCTCACATACGTCTTGTATAAATTGTATATACCCTTACATATACATGTATAACTTGTAAACCATAGGTCTTTTACAGATATTATGCAAAATGCTTAACCAATCTGTCAAATCTATATCACCTACTTTTATACAAACAATATTCTTCTACTGAATAAAAAGATTGCTGCAGTAAAAACAATTTCAGCTTTCTTCTAAAATGTTGGATGTCTTATATAGATTTAATATGGTTTGGCAATTTATTATACAATCTCTTTCCTAAGTTTTTAACACTATTTTTACGTACTTCTGTTCTCCAGTATTGAATATGAAAATCTTTACTTTGGCGTATATTATGATCAGGTATAACTGAAATTTGTTCATACTTTCCTATATTTACTTTTACATAACACAAAATTTCCATGATATACGGTATACACAAGGGACTGTAAGTATATCCCATCTTTTAAACAGCTCCCTACATGATGTAATTCTGCTCACATTGCTAATTATTCATATCACTCTTTTTGAAGCTTAAACATTTTTTTGCTTTCCCCATTATTCCCCCGCAAAATAATACCATACCTTATATATGAGCAAAAAATGAGCAAAATACATATCCCTCCAAATATTTGTACCTGTGGTTTATTTGAGGGACTGAAGTACATAGAAACTTTTATTCAACTTGATACTCAGATATCTGATATGAGCTTCCTAAGGAAGGGAAAATAAATAAAATATTATTAAAAAGTAAGAAATAAGAAAAGTGTAAGTTAAAAATTAAAAAGGAAAGTGATGTACCAGGCACAACACTGTAGCCTTTGGACTAGAAGTCGTGCTCCTTAACCCCTAGACTACTGAGGGTTTTAATTTTGGGCGAAGAATCAGCAGTCGTAATGTAGTTACACAATTTCCCCGTTGATTTTCTCTGAAATTTCTGAATATGTGTTTGTACTGCTAGGTCATTTTGCCTTAGTTAGATAGTTGGCAGTGGATTAGTTGGTTGTGCTTACATTTTCATGCACTTGCATTGTTATGTTTAACCATGACGTAATAAATGTTAATTTGTAAAGACATTACACTCAGCACTCATATGACTGTACGTAACTTCTGCATCAGATTTCAATGCCAATGTGTTATCATGTATAGTTGTGTCATATGTGACATCAAAAACTCTTACTACATGTATGTAGATCTTATGCTGTTGACATTTCAGCATGGAAACACATCATGAAAGTGATATAAAGATTGTGTTGAGAGTACCATATTAGCAATTTATATGTTTATACAGCAGTCCTTCGTACAATGTGGGGTTAGGGGGAGTGATCATGGCATACCAGGCAAAACCGTGTTGTGCAAACTTCTTATGGGAGAAATTTTGTTACATAAATGTGGATGCTTGTGGACTCCCCACCTCCCATTTGCTTAAAATACAAGCATTTTTGGACATTAAAGATTTACACAACTAATGCTGCCAGTTCCATGGTGGTCGAGTAACTGCTTGCATTTAGCTGTGTGTAATTACATTTTTCAGCATTTGAAATTTTTTCCCCATATATTAAATTATTTTGAACTGCTGTGTAGTCAAAACCATGTTGGGTGAGGGTTTGCTGTATTGCTGCCAGTGACAATGTTGAGAAACTACAGGGAATGAACTGTAAGGCAACCTTTTTCTAGTTGGTTGTAGTTGAAGAGTTACATGACACTGTCTGTTGTGTATCTGTTGAGTTAATGTGACTTTTCTTCAGATATTGTGTATCGAGTACGTGGTGTGGCATTGTCCTGTGGAAGACTTGTGTACTGTGTGTGGGTGTCAAGAGACCCAGAAGAGATGGGGGAAGGAGGCCGTTTCTGTGGTGGGAATCTGACGCTAACATCCAGTTTCAACAGCACTGTAGACAACTCCTTGGGGCAGGTAAAAATTCCCTCTGCATGTCATGAAGGCATATACTGGGGAGTAGAGGTATGGCTCTGCTAATTCTTAACGTTGGCACTGGATGGAAATGGTTGGTTAACTTCATGCCCCAGCAGCTTGACCAGTGGGGTGGAACTCTGGTACCCACTGGACTTGAGTCTGGGTGAACCCCAGCATCGCCAGTCTGGACGTTTTGGAGCAGGAAAAAATCTCTTGCTTTTGTCTGGATTTAAACCATGGATTGTCCAACCCATAGCGTAGTCACTATACCGACTATGCTATCCTGGACGTCCTTTTCATTTTTTCCAGTGTACCAGTATTAATATGTACCCTGCAGTGATGAAATCTATGAAACACAACCACAGAAATAAGAAATTTGTCCATAAGTTTCAATTATATTTAATTATTGTCAGTTTATTGTAATGTTTTTTACAGAAGTTAGAAAAATTGAATGAATTTGCTTCTGACTAAACAGCAAAAACACCCATTCTGAATTTTGTGCAGTACACTCACAGTAGGCGAACATTTTCCCTTACAAGATTAGACATATCTATATTTTTCTTGATAGTAGCAAGTCAAAGTAAGTGGGAGATTCATATTTTAATGAAATGATATTGAGAGTTTATATACTTCATGGCTGACAAGGTCCTCTCATAAGTAGGTACATCTACTTATTGAACATATCTTTAAACCAAAGTCTTTTAAGTTGGATAACGCTGTTTGCGTAAACATTTGAAGGGGTTTGCACTGCTTTCTGCTCTTGCATTAAGAAGTGGATCTGCTTGTAGGTCACACAGCTCAAGGTTAAATTTGTGTGGCTGATTTCTGTTACAACACTGAGTGGCTTGTTACAGAACGTAAAATTTTTCTTCATACAATCAAAATTGTTTAAGTGGTGTTTAAGATCATTCAAAAGGTTTTCTGTAACTGAGAATTTTATTGCCTCAGCGTCTTTAAGTTCTTCAGCTTCTGTTTACAAGAAACTAAACGTTTGCTAGATGATATCAATATTGCATACAGTCATGGAGTCATAATCATTTTGTGCTTTTCTAAGCCATTTATTAGGGGCTTGAAATCAATTTAAAAATTACACTGAATGTTTAGTAATAAATTTACATTAAAGTTTATTCAGCAAGATTTTCCACTTTTTTTAAGAGTATAAAATCATTAACACAAATATTGCGTAATGGAAGGCTACACTAGCGGGTCCCACAAACAATATTCAACCTTATATCATGAGTTGGACATCCCTGGTTTACATGGTATGAGGACCTACTGCTGTGTTAACACATTGTATAACAGTTATGATAATTTCGTTATGTGGGTGCCGTTTGTAACAAACGTTAAAGATTGTTTTAAAGTTTGTTTTTGACAAATGAGTACTCACTTTAATTTTCTCATGTTGGCTTGTTGTGTACATTCTTCACACAGCGATAGAATGTGCCCTGTTGTTATTGTGCTATTGTATAGGTTGTGTTTGCTGGTAATTTTGTAAACTGTTCTAAATGCTTCTGCTCTGCTGGTAATAGATTCAACTATGTTACAAGTATCATAGACCTAAAAACCAATATGTGTATCTGTTGAACCCAACTTACAGTTTATTATAGAACCAAAAGCTGCATGTTTGATTGCACTGTTGTACATTACACTCTGACGATGTCTTGGTTAAAAATGCGGAAACATGTATATGTTTGTTCTTTAATACAATTTAAGTTGTATTCGGTGGGTTGGCTTATACTTATTGGTTGTTATGTAACAACCCAATGGGATGAGTCATGCAAAGATATTGTAAACCTCTTGATGCCAAGCCCTTACCTGAAGGTTCCAGCTGCTCTGGTCTGTTTCTGTGCCAACCTGTCTCATATTATGAACGGTGCATATTTTTGCTGTGTTGAAAAGTTTATGTGGCGTTGATCTAGAATTTTGTGTTGAAATTATGTACATTTTTTTAGTCTGTTAATATTAGGTGAATAATTATAAACATGTGAAAATTTCAGACAACAAATTCCTAGACGGTCAGTACAACTTTATGTTTTAGGCAATTCGTTCATGTGCTCAGAGCAATGTGATTCCACAGCCAAACTGTGTGTCGGTTCTGAGTCAGTGTGATGATGATCAGACATGTGGGGATTATGGAGAACTCTACACAACACTTCAGCAGATAGGCAAAGGGGCATTTGGTTATGTGAAGATGGCGTTCCGTAATGAGGATGGCTTGTTGGTATGTTTTTCTCTGAACCAAAATGTTTCATTTAACTCTAATTGTTCAAGAAAATGTTCATTTTTCCATAGTAATTATGTTTCTTACTCATGACAGTTGGACTTGCATTTGAAAATAGCATTATTCTGTATTCAGTAGTTTATTTACATCCCTGTGGAGCACTTATTACGTTCACCCTATCTTTATACAGGTAGCAAATTGAGAACTGCTAAATGGATTTTTATGAAACTAGATACTGGAGAATTTTGTTAAACATTTTGGAGCCACTTTATTTTCAGTTGCAATCAGACAAAATAACAGATACTTCACATGAAGACCTGTATGTATTTATGTACACATTCCTATTGCAATTGTTAAGGGTTTGCTGAATTTAAAAGTGTTTTAAACAGAAGTTCTAAAATGTTATGCCGAGTATGTTCTTCCCAAAACAGCTTTTGAGGTAATTAAATAAAATTGACACATGCATACATTTCTGAACTTTCATTTTGAAGGACTGAACTAGGGTTTCTTACATACCTATAATTCTACATGAATAACAAAAGAGAATCCTTATTGCATATAAAATGCATTGAAAACAGATGTGTTTCGTTCTTTTAATGCAGTTCCTCATTACAGTTTGAATTTGAAGCATATATTGTGCATATATAAATCTTGTATGTATATATACATACACATATTGGTATGTATACATACATACACATATTGGTATGTATATGTTGATTTATTTGAAGTACTTTCAATGTTTATAACAATAGTGAAGACTGAAGCTTTGATATTGATTGTTTATTTATTCAGTATGGGTATAGTTTTGGTTTCTTGCCAGTTGGAATAGGTATTCACTGACAGTGAATAGTTGTGTGTAATTTTGTTTCTGTTTATTCTAAGGTAGTAGTTTATGATAGCCTTATGTATGTATGTTTGCGTGTTGTGTGTGTGTGTGTTATATATTTATTTATATTTCACATGGTATAAGGTGTATGTGTATGGTGTTTATTGTGTAAAAAAGTGGAATGGCACATTTAAAATATTTGCATTAATCAGCACTTTGTTTAAAATCATCAGTTATATGCTATTTATGATGGAGTAAGGTTAGCACTGATGAGTTGAAGACCTAGAAGCAATAACAGAGTGAATGAGCCAAAGGTTTATGCTATGTGTAGATTTCTCAACTTGTATTAAAGCAGAGATGTCCAGCCTGTTTTAGCCAAAGACCACAGGCTTTATTGTGGGCTGGTTCACAGGCCACACATGTGAAAATTGCAGTTAGTGGTGGTACCTAACCTCATAACTTATTGTGTAGTTTTTTATGGTATATATAAAGTTTGCATAATGTGGCAGTGGGCCGTGGTTTGGACACCACTATTTTAAAGTCTCATAGTTTTTTGCTTCCTCCTGTAGTTGTATTTTTATATTGCTTTCCTGGCATTCAGGTGATAACAAAGTTTATTCAGAAACAAAAAGTCTATCAACAATCGTGGGTTGAAGATCCTACACTTGGAAGGAAAGTTCCACTTGAAATTAGTCTTTTGACGACACTGAAGCACCCCAACATTGTAAGTATTACAATTAATTTTTAACTATCTCTTCTATTGCAGCTGGTTGTAAATGTGTCCTGTATGTGTGTGTGTGTCAAGCATTAATTATACGTTTACACTTTAACTCCTCTGGCACTGAAGAATTTGTTTTGTCCCTGAGTACAAGTTTTATAATTCTTTTATATGTCACTCCAAATACTCACCAGGAGGAATATGGTGCAAAACTGCTTGTCAGTTTCAGTTGCCATTATCTGTGCAGGAAACAAAATACAGGGTCTCTACTGTGAGTTGTGACACTGCATCATCTTGTAGGTGGGCAATAATGTTTCAGGGGAATACAGTATAAGCTGGTTTATTCGGTGCCTCCGCGACCAAAGGACTGCCAGATATTGCACTTTTCCGAATATTCGAATGTTGTACGTAATGCTTATCTTAGTGTACCTATCAATCATATGGACAAACCTAACAATTTGTCACTTACCATATTGTCCTGTTTTCCCTGCTGCATTTGCTATTCTATGTTCATCATTATGTAAGAAGACACCAAGATACATTTTGCTGTTGCTATCATAACTGTTTGCGTGCATAATTTTACCCTGTATATAGTCTTTCGTGATCAACTGTTGCTTTTTGAACTCTTGGAATTGGTGCTGGGTGTTGCTGGCTGATGGAATAGTGATATGTAATGGACCATTTTAAATTTCTGGTTAATAGAGCTTCCAAATCATCCAGTGCTGGATGAATCATCTTTTACTATGTGTGGGGCTCTTCAAGCTTGAAGTGAGCCAGGTGGTGAAAGTGCTTGGTTATACAGTGAAACCTTTATCCATCGTTCCCGTTACCGTCGTTGGCCCGCATGTATCGTCTGCCTTATTTGGTCCCGAAATTAGCCCCATATAAATAACACTATTTTTTCCCGCCTCCATTGTTCCTCGAACTGTCGTTTTCCCGCACCAATAGTTGAAAAATCACGGTCCTGACGCAACATTTTCCCGCACTGATAGTTTTTTTTTTAATTTGAAGCGATGGTTTAGTGCGCTGTGCGTGCATTGCTTTCTTAGTGCCACCTGGATTGGCTCCATCAAAAAGTATGGAGTGCATTCTGTACTCTTTGCTCTCCATCCTTTTCTTTGGACTAGATGAAGACTTGGCAACTCTGTTGAGGAGCTTTACTTCATTGCAAGTGGTTCTGTGCGTTCTGATGTGCTTCATAGTTTCATACGTTACCCTGGTTTAATCATTTCCATCCTTTATTATCCTTTTCCTATAATATTTTATTTCTGTTATTAATTCATTCCTGTTTTTCTTACTTTATTATATTTTATTCCTGCTATTTATTTTGAAATCCGTGGACCATGTCCCAACCTAAAAAGCAAGTGAGAACTCTGCACGAGCCAAACGCCTTGGGTTGGCTCCAAGCACACTAAACTCCATATTCGCAAAGAAGGACGAAATCCGAGAGCAGGCAGAAAAATGTGGTAACGCCAGTAAGAGGAGGAAAATAGGTAGGGAGTCGACATTCGCCGAGTTGGAAAGAGTACTCTTCTCGTGGTACCAGCAGGCAAGGGCGTCGAATATCCCAATTGATGGAACCATTCTTCGTGGAAAGGCGAAGATGATTGCAGCGCAGCTGAGTATAGAAAATTTCACTGCATCCAACGGCTGGATAGCGAGGTTTAAGGACCGGCATGGCCTAGTATACAAGAAGTTAGTCGGAGAAAGTGCGGCAGTGGACAGCGAAAGCACGGAAGCGTGGCTGGAAAGACTGCCATCTTTGTTGGAGGGCTACGAACAACGTGATATTTACAACGCGGATGAGACGGGGCTCTTCTACAACGTGCTTCCTGATAGAACCTTGGCTCTCAAAGGAGAGTCTTGTCATGGAGGGAAAAACTGTAAAGACAGACTTACTATTTTACTTTGTGTTAACAGTGATGGAACTGACAAACAAGTGCCGATTGTTATCGGAAAATCTCCGAAACCGCGATGTTTCAAGAATGTAAAAAAATTACCCACCAAGTACCACGCGAACAATAAAGCGTGGATGACCACCGACATTTTTTCTTCATTTCTGCATTCATTAGACGCAAGTATGGGTGCACAAAACAGGAACATTCTCCTCTTTGTGGACAATTGTGCCACACACCCAAAGGATATATCGTTTCTAAGAAATGTAAAAGTCATACGGTACCCGGCAAATTGTACAAGTGTGCTCCAGCCCCTTGATTTAGGGGTAATAAAGTATTATAAGCAGCTTTATAGAAAACGCCTCGTGCAAACAGCTGTTTGCTTAATGGATGCAAGCAAAGATACGAAAAAGAAGATAAACGTGTTGGAAGCTTTGCACTACACTGTGGCAGCCTTGCAAGAAGTAACCCAGTAGACAATCGAAAATTGTTTTCGGAAAGCTGGTTACATGCAGGGACAATCTTCAGGCGATAGTGACGTCGTATTGACCAACGATGACGACGATTTCCGCCAACACTGGGAAAAGTTCAGTGGCATGAACAAAGATAAATTCGAGGACTACGTCTCTGTGGACAGTCACGTGGCAACCTGTGGTGTAGAAACAGTGCAGGAGCTGTGCGTGAGCCTCGTGGCGTCCGGGAGTGTGGAGCGGGAAGAAGGAGAAGAAGATGCTGGCGAACCCGAAGTTGTGCCGAGCTTTGCTGAGACGCATGAAGCGCTGATGAAAGTAAGATCTTTCTTTTATGCGCACAGCACGAGTGACAGTGATCGTGAAAGTGTTCTAAGCCTTGAAAAATCGTACTTTGAATTGAGGAGTAAAGTTTGCTCAAAACAAACGTCAATGAAAGATTTTCTCAGCAAGAAGTAATAATTATTATTAAATTGTTCTTATCTATAATTTTTAACGGTTTCCCGGTACTATCATTTCCCGTATGTATCGTTCAAATTTTCCGGTCCCCTGAAAAACGATGGATAGAGGTTTCACTGTATAGAAGTGGAGAGAAGGGGAAGAAATGGATATGCAGGTTGGGAGTGGCCAACCAGATTGCAGGATATGAATGGTGTACATGGCCAAGACAAGCCAGTGGGAACTGTTGGCACTGGAAAGGGCAGGAAAATAAAAAATATCAGATCCCTTGTGGAAAAGGCCTTTCTTTCTCTTTAAGAGTAATTACTAACGTGAACTACTGATGTGGAATAATTTCAAGTGAAGTGTATATTGGTCTTTTCCTGTTGCAGGTTCAGGTTTTGGATGTCTTTGAGAATGCAAAGTTTTTTCAACTTGTGATGGAAAAACATGGTGCTGGCATGGATCTTTTTGAGTTTATTGATAGGAAACTATACTTGGATGAGAAACTTAATAGTTATATCTTCAGACAGGTAATATCAAGATCTCCACTCCTTTCTGATACACGTTTGGGTATATATGATAAGCTTTTGATTCAAATACAAGTGTAAAAATTAAACAAACAACAGAAAGAGGTCCCTGGCTGAAGATAATAAGTCTCTGTTCAGTGAATAAACTGTTCTTGTGATTTTGAGGTGTGTAATTGTCCTTGTAGCTGGCCATAACCCAGAGTTCCTACATAGTTCTTTTACCAGCCATCTGGTGGTTTTGGGGTGTGACACAGGGCTTTTATTCAGAGGACTCTGGTTTGCTCCTTGGATATGTGCAGGTTGAAACCATTACCTGTACTAAAGATAAAACTGAGAAGATGAATAACACCAGGCCTCTCATGGTTCAGAGACCATGATAGGCTGTAGGTTCCTCTGTGAACTGTCATTGTTATGGTTACCTTGTAACTGGGAACATGAGATGAGTAACACTAGGCCCCACACGTGTAGAGTTTATGTTAGGCTGTAGGTCCGTCCATGAATCATCATTTTTATGGTTTCCTTGTAACTGGGAACATGAGTAACACAGGCCTCCATGGTATAGAGTCAATATTAGGCTGTAGTTCCCTTTATAAACTGTCATTGTTTTGGTCACCTTACAACTGGGTGTAATGGAGTCTGCACTGTGGGTTTCCTACCTCAGAAATAAATTCTTTTCCCTTGGCTGAGTTGCCAGAGGCTGGATAACATGTTACAGACTATACCTGGAGGCATTAAAATCCAACCAACTAATGATCATATGTTTGACCTGGCATGAGCAGACTAGTCATAGCACAAAAACTTGTATAATTGTGGGAAATTTGGGAATAAGTACTTTTTCAGTTTTTGCATAAAATTTCCCTGCATTTTGTGTGATAAAAGTAACTCCTATAAAATATTACACTGGGATTTCGGGAACAAATAACTGCATCAAAATAGGATGACTGCTTTGTTTGTTTTATATAAAAAGTGAGTTATTATATGATTGAATTATGTATGTTTTTGACATATGAAATTCACGTTAACATGTAATTTCACATGAGTTTTTTAAAAGTGAGGTTTGATTTTCTCATGAGGTGACTTCTCAGATGTGACAACATGTTTTCTGGTAAATAAGTGCTGATATTTCATAGTAAACTTCTGCCTCCATCGTCAGGGTAGTTTCATCTATACAGGATCACATCCCAGAAGACAGCTATCTTAAATGTTTTAAATTTAATCTTTTTAATGTAATTGTCAAAAACAAAAAATTAAGATTTATAATCAAATCTGATAAACTGGATCAGACCAACCAACGAATACACTGTGTTGAGGATTTGATTCAATTTATGAGGTATGATTATAAGTGCTCGGTAACATGCAGCACTATAAGATAGGATTTATAATGTTTGATGATATTAAAGTTAACTGAATTACATATTTTTTTCAATGAAAATTGAAGGCAGTTAAATAAAAGGTGTAACGAAAAATTGAAGTTACACAACCACTTTTGAGAATGCAACAGTTGCATAATTCAGGGTTGTGTACTTGTACATGTTTTTTTTTTAAGTTTCTCTTATGACTGTTTTAACACTTCAGGTACAGTAGAACCCTGTTAAGAAGTCTTTCAAGGGACCAGAGCATTAGGGACTCCTTAAGTGGGAAGACTTATTAAGAGGGAAGCTTATTAAAAGCAATAGGATTTTGGGACTTTAAAAATCAGACTTCTTACAGAGGAAAACTTCTTATTGGGGACTTCTTATCCGGGTTCTACTCTATTTATGTGGTTGTTTCTTGGTTAATTTAACATTCCATTATCAATTGTGTAGCACCACTGATTGTTGAAAATAGTAATATGAACAAAATATTATAATTTATAATTGCTGGAATATGTCATATGCAACTGATATTTTCTTCTGTGTTCCAGATTGTGTCTGCAGTGGACTATCTCCATTCCTTGCAGATACTCCATAGAGATATCAAGGATGAGAATGTGATCATTAATGAAAGATTTCATGTGAAACTAATAGACTTCGGTTCTGCCACTTTCATGAGCGTAGGCCGACTCTTCTCTACATTTTATGGCACAGTCGAATATTGCAGTCCAGAAGTGTTAGCAGGGAACAAGTACGTGCTATTATAAGCAGTGCAGTATCACTAAATAAAGTAACAAATAACAAAATCTCAGATTTTGTCATATATTTTTTATTTTAGCTTTAGTTGCCTGCATAAGCAGTTGAAGCTTAATTCTATTGTGTTATTCAATTTCATGAGTATTTCGAAGTAACAAACAGAAAATGAGTTTCCCTGAGTATCAGATTTACTGTTGAGTATTGCAGAACTGTGGGCTATATGATAATGGTTAAACAGACCAACTTAAACTAACCCTGTGGAGTAGATTCATTCTTGAGAAGACAGTAGTTGCTCAGCTACTCCAGAAATTCCCTGCATTTGATGGAACCCAGAGGTTCATTACTGCATTTACAAGAACTTGCTGCTGGTCCTTATCCAGTGCTGTATGGCAGAAAGGGAACACTTGGAGTGTTTGGATTAAAATGTCCCTTAAAGAAATAGGGTTAGAAGGATGTAGACAGGAATAATTTGGCTTAGAATAGGAACTAGTGATAGACCTTTGTGACCTATTAATGAACTTTTATTTTCCTTAGAATGCCAGAAATTTTTGAGCAGCTGAGTAACTGTTAGCTTCTTAAGAAGGACTCTGCTCCATGGAGTTAGTTGGTTAAGTTAGAATGTTTGTTCAGTTGGTTAGTTCATTGGAAGATTACACTATCATGGGACGTGACACCATTTTAGGCAGAAATTTATGTATGTTTCAGACGAACCTGCTGTCTGTACCTTCATCTTCCATCCTTTAGATGGAGGCAACAGGTTCCTCTTAAATGTTAGTAGCCACGTACAAGGCTGCAGGATCTAATCGAGAAGACCACAATCTAAATCATTACTCTTACAAAAAGAACAGAATGTTGACACTGGGAGAATAAACTGACTTCAGCTGTGGCTGTAGTCATCTTCATTATTTATTCTTGTAGCTCCTAATAGAAACACAGGGCATGCACCAAGTGCCACCACCAGACCCTATTCTCAGCCAGTTTTTAAACTTTTTTCCATGTTTTGTTTTTTAGAGTTTCCTCCTTATTTTCTTTTTTTGAAGTTTTTTTTTATGTCTTGTCCCTCAAGAATTCTGATCTGGTACATCCTTCTGTATTACACCTTTGCCCTTAGTGCATGGCCAACCCATTTCCATTTTCTTCTTTTAATCTCAACTGTAATGTTTATCTGTGCTCTTTTATTCCAAAGGTCATGGTTTGAGATTATTTCTAACTGCTGCAATGAATATGTTAAAATAGTTGTGTTCACACCTGCATGTTTGTGACAGGTATGAAGGTCCAGAGTTAGAGATGTGGTCTCTAGGAGTGACACTTTACGTGATGACGTTTGGTGAGCATCCATTTTTTGATGTTGAAGAAATTATGAAAGCTGAGCTGCATCCTCCGTGCAAGGTGTCAGATGGTAAAGTTGGCTTTTTGTAACAATTGTGAAATGCAGTGACTTACATAGAATAGTGTAATATACTGACTGTGAAATGTTGCTGTGCAGTACTGATGGAGCTGCTACACTTGATGCTAGCAAAGGACCCACATGAGCGTTGTAAGGTGCAGCAGTTGGTTGGGCATCACTGGATCAACCAAGATGTGGATATGAGTAGCTACTCTTTCCAAGATGTGGTATCATGCCGTAAGTGTCCATATATATTTGCTGTTTATGTGAACTGTAGGGAAATAAAATGAATTATGGGAATATTCTCAGATAGGTTTGAGTGGTAAATAAATTATTCATTTGAGTAATGGCTGCCACCTTCAGGGTGAATCAAGCAATCATTTGCTCTAAAGGTGGTGATTGTGTTGCATGCCAAAACGTTGGAACAGCTGCAAAATAAAACACAGCCAAAGGAAACCCTAGGCCAGGAAACTATCTTTTTCAGTATGTACAGTCTGGCAATCAAATAACTGGACTTGTTCTGTAAGACAATAAAATGTCACTATCCTTTCATGAATAACCCCTCTGACTTATGCATATGTTACAATGTTTCTGCCATGCCTGTAAATGTTGTGAGAAATATTTTTGAAAGCCCTTTCAGTACTATCATCATATTGCTGTGAATATCTTCATGTTGTTCAAAATGAGACAATTTTAAGGAGATATCTAGTTATTGGAACATGATAATATAACATGGACCCATAGTGGTTTAATGTGTGAATGTTATACATGTAAGTCACCCAATTTATTTACCAACAGGAAGGCTTGAATGTTCTGTTAAATGTGTAGCAGCCTTACCCCGCTAGGCACAGCTCCCTCCTGCAGTGCTTCTGCTTGGATGGCTCACCATACTGATGTAGACAAATGCTTCTTCCTGGCTCACCAAGCTGTTGCAGGCAGATAGCAGTGCCCTCAGTCTGGCTCACCAACCTGATATAGACAAATAATAGTGCTGGAGCCTCACCAACCTGATGTAGGCAGATAGCAGTGCTCTCAATTGGCTCACCAAGCTTATGTAGACAGATAGTGCTTCAGCCTGGCTCACCAACCTGATGTAAACAGCGGTGGCCTCAGCCTGGCTCACCAGGCTCTTTGTAGGCAGATAGCAGGGAAGCCAACAAGCATGTTTTTGGAATTTTTTATTGCTAACATGCCTTAGAATAATTCTGTGTATAGCTGTTGGAACCCCAGTGTCATCTATGTATGTAAGTGTTGAAGATAGTCTGCGTGGAAGAAGGAATGTGGGCAATCCAAGAAGAAGATGGCTGGAACAGGACTTTGGTGCCAGTGGGACTGGAACAGGCCTATAGATTAGTGAAGATGTTGAATATGGCTGAGAGTGGGTGTAATCACACACAATGTGTTATATTTGCAGATCCTCAGGAAGCTCATCCACCTGTTTATTATGCTGATTACCGGTGTGACTCAGCTAATGATTCGCTATCAAACCGCTTTGCCATCACAGAATCTTCATCTGCGGTTTTGTCGAACAATGATGAGGATTCCAATGCTGATGATCGAACTGTTGGCAGTTCCAACTCTCTTGGTAGTCTCACAACTGTTGAAAATTTTGAGACTGCTGAATTTGAGCGCAGTCAGCATCAAGGGCATGGTAAGTGATGTGACTGTATTGAAATAAGGAAGAATTTTTTATGCAAATTATAGTAGTTGAATTGCTCATTTATAAAACCAACAAATGCACGTCTGATATACATAACAATACAGTTTTTGTTTACCCCTACATGTTTTGGTAGAAGTCTGCCATCTTCAGGGAGTCTGTAGACCAATACTAAAAACTGACTGAAATATAATGGATTACAGTAGTAATACATATTATATTGTAGTATTTCTGCAGCTTAATTCAGAAGTGTAAGGTTTCATAAACTGTGGTTAAAATTCTGTGTCCCTGTTATAAGTATAATACATTAGAACAATAATACATACTACATTGTAGTGATTTCTGCAGTTAAAGTGATGTAGTACTATTATAATTTATTATTTTAGTGAGTTTTAAATATTGTTGTACAGACTCCTCGAAGATGGCAGAGTTCTGCTGAAACTATAGGAGTAAACAAAAAACTGTATTGTTGTGTATATCGGATGTGTGTATGTTGGTTTTATAGATGAGCAATTTAATCACAATGCACAGAATAAATAGTGTCAAAATATTTTAGTTGATGTTTAGTTTCTTTTTTAAAAGATGATTTGTAAATACAATTTATTATGATTTAGATCAGTTGGATATATATTCAGTATACCATCATACACAGCTTTACAATACAAGTTAATTAGGCAACAAGGTTTTGCTTATTTTTCAAGCCATCATCAGGCCTTAATTTAAGAACTTTATTGAATATTTACAACTGCAAGTAGGAGTGGGATCTCACCCTTTACAAAACAATGATACATAGTAAAATATTGTGAAATAATTCAAGAAGCCTCGGTAGAATGTATAAAAATGTGCAATACTATAAAAAACAATGAAGTACAAAAATATAAAAGAAATTTATAAATTTTTAAAAAATATGTTGTTAGGCAGTAGAATTCTCATATAGCTTGTACATTACCAGATCATATTTTAAGGCACAAGGAAACATAGTATGTGTGTAGAGTACTGAATGTTAATGGTGGATGAATCTTCCAATATCAGTAGTTCTGGTGATTCCTTGTAGATTATTGAATTACTGATATTGGAAGCTTCACCCACCATTAACATTCAACACTCCGCATACATACTATGTTCCCTTATGCCTTAAAATATGATCTGGTAAATTACACACTATATTGGACTTTACTGCCTACCAACACATTTTTTAAAAACTCATAAACATTTTTTAAATTTTTGTCCTTTATCCTTTTTTATAATATTGCACGTTTTTATATATACTACCTAGGTTTCTTGTATTATTTCACAATATTTTATTATGAATCATTGTTTTGTGAAGAGTGAGCTCTCACTCCTATTGCAGTTGTAAATATTCAATAAAGTTCTTAAATTAAGGCCTGATGTTGGCTTAAAAAATAAGCTGAAACCTGTTGCCTAATTAACTTGTATTGTAAAGTTGTGTATGACGGTGTACTAAGTACACATGTACTTGATAACACAACGGGGATGTGTCATCTTAAAAAAATTTGATTAGTTGGACAGATACAGTTCTTGGTCTCATGGGCAGGGCTGACTCAAGGCACCAGCAAAGCAAGAATGTGCCTGGGGTAGCATTTGGTCATAACCATTCCCCCCCCACTCCAAAATTCACTGGCAGTATAGGATTTAATTAACTACAAATTTTATTTTTCCTATTTTTCTAAATTTCAAGCTGTCCAAAAAAAATTGGTGCAAAGTGCAGACAACTGTGGGTAAAAACGAAGTTTGGGAGGGGGGGGGCAAAAACTTTTTGTCTGGGGGCAGCAGAAGATGTAGAGATGGGTATAACCAGCTTGCATTGTTTTCTTTGTCATTGATTGTGTTGATATTTAGAGGGTGTTAAATTTGTTGTGTGCATTTTTATGAGGGAGAGAAGAGGGTGCTGAGTTACTGTAGGCAGGAGAAGGTTGCATATAAGGAGCATCATAATTAAATCAAACTTATGAAATTAGTGACCAAATATAAACCTCACAGAAGAAGATGACTGTGTTGCTCACACTGAATATGGGGATGTAACAGGTTTTTTAACCTCAAATGTGGAAAAGAAAAGATAAAATTAGGGAGGACGGGATAAAAGGGCATGTAGGCATTTGTGGGAAGTGAAATGTATGCGAAATTTTGGTCAGAAAGCATGAAGAAATGCAACCATTTAGAAGACATATGCATAGAAGAGAGGATAATATTAAACTGGATCTTCAAGAAATAGAATTGGTGGGTGTGTGCTGGATTCGTTTGGCTCAGTGGAGACAAGTGGGGCTGTTGTGGACATGTTAATGAGCCTTTAGGTTCTGTAAAATCTGGGAAATATCTTGACTGACTAAGCAGCTACTAGCTTTCCAAGAAGCGCACTTCTGAGTTAGCTGGTTAACCGCGAATAATGGAGACTGCAGATGTGTGTTTTGTCAGAATGATGGATCATGAACAGTGTGAAGATAGAAGTGCCAGAGAAGGACTGGGAATTACCTGTTACTGCATTGAAAGGGACTACTATTAAAAGAAGTGGCAAGAACATTTGGAAAGACTGCTTGAAAATCATGTTCCAAAGCTGCTTTATCAATATAAACCAAAGGGTACAAGATATCAGGGTATCCAACAGTAGGACAGAAGGAACATTTTTAATCCACAGCAGGTCTACAGGTTAATCCATAATGATGAAGTTTTCATTTTCAGGAATGTTACCTGTTGGTGTATTGTATTTGTATGCCATCTTTTCCCATTACAGAATGTGGACATCTTGAATTCTATTTTGAGTTTAATGTTTGGCATCCTGTTGTGTTATCTGTAATAATAAACAGTATTTTCACACTGTCAACACAACTTTATAGTTATTAATAACAATCACATTATGTCACTGTAAGATGATATTAGTTACTAATAATAATAGTAAAGTTGTGTTGATGGTGTGAAAATACTGCTTTTTCCTATTTTGAGGCTTGCAGATGTCAGTGGTGGTACAAAATGTTACTAAACCCCATCACTTATTATTTCAATGATTATTGGCTGTATGTTGCATTGTTGTAATGATGCATGCCTTCGGCCCAGCTGGCTGACTGTTTAATGTTATGAATACTGTTATTGTTACTCCTGAGCTGAAGTCTGGCTGCCAGCCCTGTATTATTGTCTCCCATAAAAGTCAATATTGCTTAATTCAAAGTACACTAATAATATATACCTAACAAATATTGTTTTGGATCATATTGAAGACTTGAAATTGGAAATTAAACATTAAAGAATCGTGGAAATGTAAACCACATTGTAGTAATTCAGTGACAACAGTGAAGGTTGAGACATCCATTAAGACTGTGTATAATGATGGGTAACAGGATTTTGAATCATGCAGTCTCATCAGTCATCAACAATTATGCTTTTAACTGTTTTATTCATCATCATTCATGCTGTAAATCATTCATAATAACTCTCTTCACTTTGAGTGAACCACTAAAAAAACACATGTTTTCAAAGATTGATGGAAAGACCATAAGTGCCTCCTGAAATTAATACAGACAGTTTCTAAAAATAAACTGTCATTCTAATTTCACTTTTAAGAATTGTTTTAAAATGTTTCTCTGAAGTTACCTTAATTGTCTTTGTTTTTAATTTTCAGTAGGCTACACTTAATCAACAACTCTATACTGCGGTGAACACAACGTGAAATGTCTTTGTTTTTGTTATCTATTGTTTCATTTCATTAAGATATTCTTGTGTGTTTATTTTTTAAATTTTGATTATCAACTAAACATGCTGAAAATAGGTTCAAGTGGCGCAAATAAATTTTATTTTCATTGCATCACCATCTTGAGATGTGTTTAACTTGCATAAAGCCTGAAATCGAGAAAGCAACTAATGGTGTTACACACATACTGATTCGAATTTCAGTTTATACTGTAGTGACACATAACTAAAATGTGTGTCCTCTTATTGCCTACTTCAGAAACAAAGCTAGTGACAATACACAGTTCTGTCAGTGGACGTGCCTCAGTCCCTTTGTCAACGAAATTCTTGCTTGGCAAGGTGACCCATTCTGGAGTGGAAGAGGGCCTGGCGGAACGTACATACCAGCCACATTTGACTGCAGACGATACAGCTTCAGCTGAGGCCACAGACTCCTACTTGCCGGCAGGTGAACCATTTGAAGAAGAGATGTCGGATCCAGATTGCTACGAAGAGCAAGATAGCTTCTCATGAGAATGACAGAAGTTTGTTGTGGTAACGACACCATTTAATTCTCGTAGCAGTTCCTTGTTATCTAATTAGTAGCCGGTGGAAGGGAAGAAGTGCTGTTCTCTATTTTGAGATATTTTTGTCGATATGATGACCAGATATTTTAAGAAAACTTATAT
Organism: Reticulitermes speratus; assembly: GCA_021186555.1. Lineage (NCBI taxonomy): Eukaryota > Metazoa > Arthropoda > Insecta > Blattodea > Rhinotermitidae > Reticulitermes > Reticulitermes speratus. Next base: position 20,005,271 of record JAJKFL010000427.1, on the reverse strand, counting down.
AGCTAACAATGGGTTCGAGAATTCACTCTTCTCTTTTTGGGCAAAATTATTAATTTGTAATATATTATGTAGAAGGCTTGTTAGTTGGCAGGTTGATTTGAATTATCCAAGTAATTTATTATTTTAAAATCATTGTTATTGTCCTAAAAAGATAATGACAGACTATTTTTAAATGTTGTCAGTTGTAATTTGGTTCAGTTTCCAAAACTTTGTTTCCCAAATTATTAAAAGTTATAATTAACTGCCTTTGTTGTCAAGTGACAGAAGTCTCACCAAGTAATTGTCCCCCTCCATAAAATTGATGCATTTTGCAACCCACTTCCCACTCTCCTACTGATTTGCAATCCATCGTTTCATATACTGACGTTTTTATGATGATCATTGCAAAGGATATTTCCAGTTGCTTTGCCAGTACCAAAATCTGCTGTATGTTTAAAATTCAGTAAAACGTCATTAATTTTTTTTGTGATACCTTATGAAATTACATTGATGTTAGCAGAGCTGGGCTCTAAGCATAAATGAAGTGAAGAGAAAGGTGCGTTAACTTCTGCCTCCATTGACGTACTATAACAGTAATATAAACTGGGGAATGGTTTTTGGACACTTGTGGCTCGCTTTAAGGAGTTTCTCCCAGTTCTGTACACATTACAATTTTCTCTCTCCATGAGTCTTAGTTTCCATTAAACTACTGGTAGAATTTCATTGCATTGTCATAACAGGAACAGACTGTTTTCTGTGTCCTGTCTTGAATATGTCCCTTGTCATGAAGCTATTTATTTATTTTCAAAGTTAGAAATGTACAATAATCCTCTGACTTATGACTGAAGAGTGGCCATGTTTCTTGAAGCTTCTGTTACTCCCATGGTTTCACCACCCTTAATTTTTATGGAAAAATTTGTAATTCAGTTAACTTTAATATGATCCATTTTAGCCATGTGTGAATCTGTTTTTGTTTTATTGTAGACAGTTTAATTAAGTTTTAGTGTTCAGTAAAAACTTAAATTAAAAGTACTGATATGAAACTGCATAATATGAAATTTTCTCAAGTCAGAATTGCATAAGTTGGGGGAATGCTGTTTTGATATTTATTCAGTTTTATGAAAATTCTTTGTAAATGAGGAATTTTTATGTATGATGAATTGTAACTATTTGTACAAGAAACTTAAAATAGCTCTCCTAATTTACTGATGTAGGGTTGTTTCTCAGAGAGTTTTTCTTGCAGCAGTTTAATCTGTAGGATATGCCCTGAAAGTTCTATACTATATTACTACTGCAAACTAAGCATCTGACAGTTGTTAACCGGAGTACACTAAGCTGGAAACCTTCATGTAAATTTTTTCAAGCTTCATTTTTTTTTGTGTTGCAAACAAACCTGTCTTATTAAAAAATATTAGTTTATTAGAAATACAGATAGTCTGAAGAACACATTAATATTAACTGTTGGAACAATTACAATTTTAAAGATACTGAGTAAATTTTACAATTCATGTAATTAAAATGGTACCTGTGTACAAATTCACGTACATTCACTGTGCTTGTGCCAAGAAACTAATATACTGTAGTGTTTTATGAATTAGAAGTTTCAGCTTGGTAATTATGGTGATGTCAATGAGGGATAGAAGGTGGGATGATGTTGCTACATGTGGCATATGTGACATGACTGCTGTAATGTATATTTTGTGTTAACCTTATTTATTGATACTTTCTTGTTCATTTTGTTACACAGTTACCTGAAATGTTTCTCTTATTGCAATTATGATTCTGTATCTTCAGTTTCTGGTAATTTGTCTTCATGATTGATTTTTAAAAATAAACTGTCCACTACGTCTGGAGTTCTTGTCTGTGTGGAAGAAAAAGACGGGCTGTAATGTACTAGTGCTCTGTAAGGCACTGACTGTCCAACTCTTGTTTACTTCAGATTGTGGTTGTGATGCCATATAGTCTGAAAATCAGCTACCACCATTTTGTAGCAATATGCTGCTGTCATCCTTAGAGTAGGCAAGATGGAGGCAGTATATTCCTCTGAAACAATGCTGATAATCTGCCAGACTACGTACTGTCATAACCACAGTCTAAGCAATTATTGCTGTGAAAATTTCAACTCTCATTCTTTGTTCAGTGAATTTAGGATTGTAATCCATCCTGGATGAAGTTAAGGGGGTACGCGGTGGCGCAGTTGGTTGAGGCACTGCGCTACAAGCCGGAAGGTCACGGGTTCGATTCCCGATGGTGTCATTGGAATTTTTCATTGACATAATTCTTTCGGTCGCATTATGGCCCTGGAGTCGACTCAGCCTCTAACAGAAATGAGTACCAGGAATATTTCCTGGGGGTTAAAGGCGGCCGGTGCGTAGGGCTGAAAACCTTACCACCTTTATGTGCCAATTGTCTAGAAATCTGGGAGCCTCAACCTCCTGGAACCCTAAGGGCCTGTCCAGGCCTGTAATGGTATTTCTTTACCTTTTACCTGGATGAAGTTAAGGTCCAGACTTGGCTTTATGAGTATTTTATTAATGAAATTTCTGCAGTATCTTTTTATAAAGGTATTTCATATGCAGTAAAATACTGTACTTATTGAATATTGTTTCTGGCCCCAGCCGTTTGCCCTTATTTTGTGAGCTTTGATTATTCACAACATACATTTTATCTGTTACCAAGAAACCATCTTTTAACCTGTCAGGTGGGTAGCAATGACTGCATAGTTTACTGGCTGGATATTTTGTTTGAGTGGTGTATCCAATCTTCATTTGAAGTTGTTTCTCCATGACTCTCCCCGTCATCAAACGCATGTCAAACTCACCGACATGCTAGGCCTAGGACCGTATATTGAGGAGTTTAGAAATGCAGCATGGCACAAATCTCGAGCTTCCTGGATGAGAAGTCTGGGACCTGTAGTAAGCAACCTGCCTTTGGTGTAAGAAACCTTACACCACTTGTACCTAAGTTTAGTGTGATTTTGTTAAAAACAACAGTACTGATACAGTGTCTTTCTGCCAGAAATAATTCCTGAGCAACCACTGTGTTTATTTCATGTGATTTTATTAGGAATTTTATATTTATTATGTAATTGTCTGTATCTGTGGAGAAACAGTTGCTTTAACTAGTAAAGAAGTTATTTTATTGTAATTATGTTGAATAAGTCTTTTAGGAAACTGAACGTTTTCATTATGCTATTTTACATAGTCCCAATTTAGTGAAAACTTTGATTTAATGTAAGAAAAGCCATCCCCCAGTGGATTCTTTAGATAAGTATTTCATTGTCAGTGTAACATTTTATTTTATCCTTTTCAGGTGTCCAAGTGGTCCCTGAATGAGGATCTTACATTTTTTACTTCCAGCTGTAGTCCAGTTGCCATGCAATGTGAACAGGTCTCAGTAGAAACTTTGGGGGTCAAATTTCAAATTACAGTAGAGTGTCGATTGTCCGAACTAAGTGGGACCGAGGAAGTTTGGTTAATCAGATTGTTTCGATAATCAAACATGTCTGAGAATACCCAATTTATACCAAACAAAGTGTAATCACAACTAAATTAGTGTGCACAAGGTTATATTTTTAAGCATTTAGTATTTTGAAATACGAAATATTATCGTCAAATAATTGATTTAGGAAATGGTTTGTAAATGATAACCAGCAAATATTGAAATAATGATGCATTTTTTTTTTTACCGGTGGTGGTTCGGATAATGGATGCTCTACTCTACTTTAAACAGAAGTGTTTATTTTTAGAACTGACAACACTTTGTTACACTTGCATTATAGCCGCTTCTTCCACACAGTTAACTCTTCCTGTGCTGAATATGATACATTCCACACATGGGATTTTCCCTTGTGCTGTTTCTGATGTATTACACAGGTGCTTTTTGGGTTGTGATCCCTTTCTGAGAAAGATGGAAAGGGCCTTGTGTGTATGGTTGGAAGATGAGGCCCAGAAAGAGTTGTCAGTCAGGTGGTGTTATGGTGAGGGAAAAGGCCATGTGGTTATACAGGTGGTGCCGAGCCGACTGCCACTTTTTGACACACAATTATATTTTACACAACAGGAAAGGGAAAAAATGAAATGCAGCATTTTTAAGTACTAAGGAAGCAATTTATTACTTTTGATAGATAGATAACGTCTTGAAGGTGGCCTCCTTCATTTGCAACACATTGTCTTAAACGATTCACAAAACTGCCAAAAAGTCGGCGCAGCAGCTCTTTATTTATGGCTGCAATTTCATCCCGAATAGCACGTTTCAGTTCCTGTATTGTGTGTGGGCGATTCCTGTATACACGTTCTTTCAAGTGTCCCAATAGGAAGAAATATGGGACCGTGAGGTACGGCGACCGTACAGGCCATGGTAAACCCCGACGATGAAAATGCTCTTCGTCATCCATTAACATGCTATCCATTGTCACGGAACAGGTTTCGAAATGGCATGACATCTTTTTCTCGGTGTGCAGACTCTACTCCCCCCCCCCCCCCCCCCCCACTTCTATCGTATGGCTAAAGTGCGTTCTGAAATGTGTCAGTCGGCTCTGCGCCACTGTATAGCCACACAGCTTCCATGCCAGTGAAGGGTAGTGTGAAAAATTTAAGACGTGGATGAGCCTGCACGGCTTGAAGAGAATAGGAGAATCAGCAGCATCTGCTGAACATGCGGCTGGCACCAAGTACCAAGAGCATTTCAAGAAGGTAATCGAAGGGAAGGGCTACTTACCACAGCAAATATTTAACCTTGATGGGACAGGCCTGAAATTTTAAGCACGAGGTGGAGGCTGTCATGACACCGTATGAGGAGGTGTGCAAAGACGTACAGAGGAGGCAATGCTGTCACAGATACTTCTTTCTTCGCCATAGTATTCATCTCCCTCCGACATCGTTCCAGTAAACGCCAAAACAAAATTTTTTACTGTTTTGTTATATTTCATGTTTTTTTTTTTTGGTTCCTGGAATCTCATTTTTTCCATCAGGCCGTAACTTTGCGCATGGCGGTTTTGCCTTTCGCGGAATTTTTCAGGTAGGTAACGGCGTGGGTTTCCGATACTCGAAGTCCTGTCGAGCTGTAGATGATCCAGTTGAAGAGAGTACAATTACTTTTATTAGAAGCAATCGCGGGTTGAAGATGTTCATGAAAAACGTTGTAATGAGTTGTTAAATGTGGGATTAAGGACGAGATTGGCGAGGTATGTAGCATGCATTGAATGTGTGGGAAATTGTCACGAAGTTTTGGTCGGGAAACCTGTGGGGAAGGGGTTATTTATATGACCTAAGTATCGAATACTCGGCCTGTATATCGTCGAATGATAGGGTGGAGAGGAGTTGGAAGTGATCATGATCTAACCGAGGTGTTTGCTTGGAGAGAATGAGGTAAATTTGGCTGTGAAAGGTTTTTAAAATGCCAGTAGAAACGTTACGAAAAACAAAAAAATTATATTTCTCTTTAATTGACTAGGCTACGGCTGGACGACCCGGGATTCAATTCCCGGCAGGGAGAAGAGACTTTCGTTTCTTTAAAGCATCCAAACCTGCTCTGTGGCCCAACCAGCCTGCTATTTAATGGTTACTGGAGGAAAATGGCCGGGGCATGAAGTTCACTACTCGCCTCCATCTAATGCCGAGGCTAAGAATTAGTGGAGCTATGTCTATACTTCCCCATGTGCCTTCGTGGTAAGTAGAGGGAAAACTTTACCTTTTTATGCCATAATGGGGAAGGAGGAGGCGCTCTATACCCAAATTATAGCAGTCGTATTTATCTCAACACACTTGCACAGTAACGTCTGCTCTGTGCATATGCAAGTTTTATCTCCACTAAGTACAACCGCTCTCTGCTTAACGAAGCCACAACAGCATTACTCACTTTTCGTGGACACGGACTGCAATCCTTCGGAACCAGCAAAGACCGCCGAAGCAAAAATTGTGAATCCGAAACAGATAAAGCGTCTTCCTGTAGGACTTCATCGCACTGTTCTGGAAGACTGCGAATGACGTCACTTCCCGACCTGTAAACGGTTCTTGTATAAATTTAATTTTAAATGATCTATAACCGTGCATTGAGCAATTAGATATGATATCAAAACCAACAAATGCACGTAAGTGTATGAAAGTATATTATACACATTGTATACCTCCTACATGTTTCGGCCAATCATGTAGCCATATTCAGAGAGGTGCATTACAAAGGATGGATATGACGCAATATTACAGAAGTTTTTGAACCAATGCACAGATCAGTGCCAGCCTTAGCAAACGCGGGGACCGATTGCGATTATTGTGGGGGGTGCCTAAAAGTTATTGTGCAGAGCAAAAAAAAAATGCCGGTCATTTTGGTATATTAACGTAAGTTGGGATGAAATATTAAAATAGTCCATTCTTATCATTTTTAAAAATTACTAATGCTCCAATCCTTCATGAGCGCGGGGCCACCGTCAGTGCGGGTCCCGATTGTGTCAAATCGGCCTAATGCCGGCCCTGGCACGGACATAAAATATTAAATTTTAAAAATAATACATGGCTTAAAATACATATTAAAGATTACAATACAGATAGCAATATTTGTGTTTGATTCTAATGGGTAACGGATAGTATGTGCGTAGTAAATCACTATCCTGGAAGGAAAAAACGTGTGACCTGCCTTGCAAGGGATACCTTCTTGTTATTTATTGCAGATGTAGAAGCCGATCTGATGCAGCAAGTAGGAGTGTCTTCATCCCTCGCAGTTCGAAGCTCCTTAACCTCTAGAGGACGAATGTTAGATATATCTAACGCAGTCAGCACCCCCCAGTGGCCGAATGTTAGATATATCTAACGCCGTGCACGCAAGACGTTTTTCAGCGCTGACAGTGTTTGCTTGAGCAGGAAACCCAAACCCATCCTGGGTCCCATTAGAAGGCCTGGTATTCGCCATGAGCAATGATGTCATTTATGGCTGTCCGGGTTTCGATATTATTCATGTCCTTTGGGTATCAGCTGAAGGAGGTGACAGGCAAAGTACAGTAGACCATTGCTCGAGGTTGAAACGTACAAGCTTGATCGGGAAGTGCTCTAGTTCAGTCTTCTGGCAGGTTTCGTAGCAGTGTGGCGTGTCAGATATTGTTTTGCCGTGGCGGACTGGCATATATATTGTTAGTGACAGTAGCAGATTGGTTATATACTGCAATCCACAATTTCTTGTAACATATTTATTGACAAAGCTTTAGGTGTTTGAGGTTACTTTATCGACGGCGAACTGGTAAATATTGCATAACTTCAGTGGCGGATTGTAAAGAAGTACTCCTTACGGGTTAGTATTGGTGTTTGTTCTTCGGTGTTTACTGCGTGTGTCTGCGTTACTTTGACAGTGACGGATTATTATTTTATTGACCAATTTTATATCAGTGGTGAATTGTCAATAACTTTCACCTATTCAATTTAGTTGGGACCCTTTGAATGGAACCTCGAAAGCGAGCTAGATATTCAGAACCACTCGAGCTAGACGAAATACAGGAATTAATGATGGATGAGGAATCTGATGAGAAATTGGAAGAGACAGATGAACTGGTGAAATCTCGTGTGCACTCCGCCTCATTCTCAGAAGATGAAGATAATACCGAGGAAACCGAAGTTACGTTTCGGGTTAGAAGAGCTGGGAATTCGTCCAACGTGTTTGATTTCTCTGGACCTCTAAATGGCGTCAACCGATCAGCTGCCTCTGATATAAATGTAGAATCCTCTTCCTTTTCAGTCTACTGTCTCTTCTTCAGGCAGATTTTTCAAATCATACTAGATGAAATGAATCGCTACGTTCAAAACACTGGCATTTCAAAGGAAAACAAAGGCGGTGTCGCGCGGTTTGCTGCAAAAGCAAACACGAAGCACTCTGTATTTTTGCAATAAATGCGACGTAGGTCTGTGCATACTGAACTGCTTGGAGCCGTGGCATACGCGTGTGACCGTGTGAGTCACTGGACACAGACAGCAGCGTTGAAGGTTGTGGCGTGATACTACTCCTATCGTTGTACAGACGGAACAGAAAACATTTGCCGTGGAAATAAGTGTTGTATATTTCTATGACTGTAACACCACACATGCCTGCGGTGTAAAGTAGGGGGTAAGTACAATAAAAATTCACAGAAGTGTCATAAATATATTACACAAAATAACTTTTGAATTTATTAGAAAGTTTCGTGAGTACGTTTTATTACTAAAAGTTTACACTTTGTCTATATATATGTAGAACTCTATTCTCTTTCACACAGTCTTTATTTCATAATTTTATTTTGTATAGAACGGAAAATATATCTGTTTTTGTGGAGGCCTGCAATTTTAAGATTTAAATGCCCAAAAAAAAGTCCGGCCACTAGGAGACGGCTGACTTTTAAAAGTCCGCGAATTAAGGTTTACCGTACAAAATACTACATTCACCGGCAAACGGAAAACAGAATGAAATCTTGCAGAGCAAGGTCCGCTGCACCGTCAAAATTTGCTCCCCCGTTTAAAGCAATCCTTTTTTCACATATAGTGAAACATGTAAATCGATGCGCTAGCGGGGGGTGGCACATCTTCATCGCGGTAATACGATGCAGATGAAATCTCCAATGCTTGTGTGTTACTGTATTTGTTAAGTAAGCATGCATGTCATCTGAGTAGCAAGATATTTGCTGTGAGCAGGCATGGAACACTAGGGGTTTGAGCTTATCCTATATGGTAATTATTAATACTATAGTCGAATAGCTTCATGCTAGACAATTAAATTTGTAATTCTGCTACAAAAACTTATGACAAATATAATAATTGAATTAAATTTAATTCTCATCATTAACGTGCTAGTTTAACAGCGCAGTGGCCAATTATAAACCCAGCACAACATGAATACAAAAAAAAAATCACATGACAACACACATACACACAAACAACCCAACGTAACAAACAACAAAAAATCCGTGATTTTAGTCTTCCGCCGCGATTTTGATGAGATCTGCGCTCTTCTGGGATGTTACGCGGCATCGAGTGGTAGTTCTGTACCTAAACAACAAAAAAGTTACTTTTATGAGAGATTCAGCACCCAAATTAAATATTAATCAATAGGGCTATTACTCAAATAGTCACATAAAACAATAGCATAAACAATACAAAATACAATTAAATATAACCTAACTAAATTACAACCATAATTCACATAAAACATAAGTGACCGAATTACAGCGTAAAATCTCTTTAAGGGTACTGATTTACTTAGTAAAAATATCGAAATCTAACAAATCGTTAATCAAAACAGACCCCTCATTTATGATGATGATGATGATAATGATGATACATCTGTTTCTACAATTGCGACTTATATACACACTCACAAAAACACACACACACACACAAACCTCCGCAAGACTACTGATTGTTATTATGACGAATTTTGGATCTCATTAGAGATGATACATGTAAGGGAGCCAGAAATATCTAAGGCTTATCTCTTGGAAGAATGCCTTACTATAAGATTATAATTTGTAATCTAAATTAGTAATTTAAAACAGTAAAAAGCTAGAGCGAAAAGCAATCCCATTACAGGCCTTGACAGGCCCTTAGGGTTCCAGGAGGTTGAGGCTCCCAGAATTTCTAGACAATCGGCACATTCAAGTGGTAGGGTCAGCCCTACACACCGGCCGCCTTTACCCCCCAGGAGATATCCCTGTTACTGATTTCTGTTAGAGGCTGAGGTGACCCCAGGGCCATAGTGTCGCCGGAAGAATTAAGCCAATGAAAAATCCCAATGACCCATCGGTAATTGAACCCACGACCTTCCGGCTTCTACCGCAGTGCCTCAACAAACTGCGCCACTGCGCATCTCTTATTTAAAACAGTAACTGTCACAAATGGTAGTTCCGTAGAGACTAAGAATAAACATCACGGAAAATAATTGGAAATGTGAAAAGGCTAAAGAAAATTGGTGTTCAAGTGTAGATGTCGAGTGCAGATTGCGATGGCTGCCTTGAGAGCGCGAGGGAAATTCTCTGGAGAGAGGATTTGAATTCGCCGAAAGGCGTAAAGTGAAGGCCCACTCTCGCCCAGTGTCGATATTCTTCTTCGTATCGAATTTCTTCCTCCATCGTAATTTTCGCCGTCTTCAGTTTAGCTGTTTAATCGCACCCATGACACCTTTTGTCCTCAGAAAATCAATTATTTTTGCAGTCATTTAATTTTAAGTTATATTGCTAGGCCACGAGTTTGTCCAACGAAGAATCGGTTGTCGATTCCCGAAAGGGGCAGAGGCTTCTTCTTCGTCACAGTGTCCAGAAGAGATCTGGGGCCCACGCAACCCTTTATTAAATGAGAAAACTTGGCCGTTTTTCTTCTGGGACGAATAGTGCCTAAGGCTAAGGAAGACAACATCTCGAGAAGAAGGACAAGGCCTATAGTGGGTTACAGTGCGAGGCTGTTCCATTGTGTAAAATGTTACTCTTTTTTTGATGTCACCACAATTTATGAGTACATATAGCGTCCACCAAAAAGTTTGTCTGTAAATTGAAGTGAAGTGCTAGGCCATATTGTCCAGTTTCGGAAAAAATTAGATTTACCGCGGAAATGTTGTTATGTGTAGACAAAACCAGATTTAATTAAAACCGTGCTATTGAGAGCGGCTTTGCTTCGTGCTGCAGAAATGGAAAATTAAAAAAAAAAAAAAAAAAAGGAACAACGTTAGAACTGGCGCGATACTTCGCTTTCAAAGAATATCTCTTTCTCACAGTCAGTCTTACAATGCTCACGTGCTCCATTGGCTTGAGTAAAATACAAAGGCTGGAATGGAGGACATTGTCCAGCCCAAGGGTGCTTCCGTATGTTTCGATTTTATCGGTATCGGATGCGTTAAACATCGTTCGTTGCTACTGATATCTGCCACACATTCACCAACTCGACAGACATATCGGTTATACACGCAGATACACGTGATTGAAGGAAAATTGGAGGGTAGGATAGAAATGACGGGAAGACGAGGAAGAAGGCGTAAGCAGCTACTGGATGACCTTAAGGAAAAAAAAGAAGATACTGGAAATTGAAAGAGGAAGCACTAGATCGCACCCTGTGGAGAAATCGCTTTGGAAGAGGCTACGGACCTGTCGTAAGACAGACTGCAGAATGAACGAAGATCAGTGTGAATGTCAGAGAGTTCACTACCAATCAACCGGCCATCGTCCGATTATTCGTAAAAAGCGTGCTCACGCACATGTAGGCCTACATGCTCTTTCAGTCAAGCCTAAAACGTCTGGGAAGAAGGCAGAAGAAGAGAAATTAGGTTTAAGATGCAACTGAAAGAATATAGAATTCTGCTATTTAATTAATCTCTTCTTTCTTTATTTATTGTAAAACGTCATATCCGTACTTGCCTGACATGTTTTTTTTTTAAAAACGGGGGATATAATAACTGAAAATAACTTAGGAATTTCAGTAAAACTTTGCAGCACAATAAAGATTAAATTGAGAAAGAATATGATAGGCAATATTACGGATAGACTTAATAGTCTCATTGCCATTTCAGGTTCATATATTTGGATGTAGGAAAGATTAAGTGAGGAGAGTAAAGATTATATAACGAGAAACTTTGTGACATGTCAGTGCACCGAGAGTTGTTAGAGTAGGGCAGTTGAGGTTACGATAAACCAGACATGCAGTCTGGATGAGTGAAAGAATCCTCGCGTGTGCGATTCAGAACGATTAGTTCAATGCACAAAACAAAAGGGCAATTCTCGTGTAAAAATATGTGAAAAGCTTTGTATTTTCTTGAGAGAAGCACACGAATTACTGTTGTTTGAAAATCATGTGCTCAGTAAATATTCAGGTCTAAGAAGTATTTATATAAGTCAGATAATCTGAACATTACGTAAGGAGGATGTTTAAGATGCCTACTGGTTACTACGAGATCGACCACTAGAAGGTTACTTTGGGCTGAGAGTGTAGATAGGATGGGTAGAAAAAAGGTTACAGAATTTTTGTGGGAAAGACTCTCGTGGAAATATCAGTCGAATAACCAAGAAGAAAGTGCGATTTTTAGATTAGGGTGGAAGAATGTGAGTGTCGGAAGTAGAGTTGGAGTATATGAGGTAGATTATGAATGTAGTAAGTAGATAGCGAGCACAAGAATTAAGTTTTGAGTATAGGAAGTAGATAATGGGAACAAGAATTGGATTTTGAGTGTAGGAAGTAGATAATGGGAACAAGAATTATATTTTGAGTGTAGGAAGTAGATAGCGGGCACAAGAATTAGATTTTGAGAGTACGAAGTAGATAGTGGGCACAGGAATTATATTTTGAGTGTAGGAAGTAGATAGTGGGCACAAGAATTAGATTATGAGTGTAGGAAGTAGATAGTGGGCACAAGAATTAGATTATGAGTTTAGGAAGTAGATAATGGACACAATAATTAGATTTTGAGTGTAGGAAGTAGATAATGGGAACAAGAATTAGATTATGAGTGTAGGAGGTAGATAGTGGGCACAAGAAGTAGATTATGAGATTAGGAAGTAGATAATGGGCACAAGAATTATATTTTGAGTGTAGGAAGTAGATAGTGGGCACAAGAATTAGATTATGAGTGTAGGAAGTAGATAGTAGGCACAAGAATTAGATCATGAGTGTAGGAAGTAGATAATGGGAACAAGAATTAGATTTTGAGTGCAGGAAATAGATAAAGGGTACAATAATTAGATTCTGAGTGTAGGAAGTAGATAGTGGGCAAAAGAATCAGATTATGAGTGTAGGAGGTGAACTCTGAGTACAGGAGTTAGATTTTGAGTGTAGGAGATGAACTCTTGAGTACGGGAGGTAGATTATGAGTGTAGAAACTAGATAATGGGCACAATAATTAGATTATGAGTGTAGGAGGTAGACTGTCAGTATGCGAGTTAGAATATGAGTGTCGCAAGTAGAGGGAAGTGGCTAAGAATCTTGCACAGTTGTGGCGTTTGGTGTCGGTGCTAGTCCACATACGCATTCCAGGTTTAGTTACTTTGACCTTCCGCTCCGTAATGCTACTTCATTATCTACCCACTCTATATATATCAGCGAGATCAGTAGAGCCAAACTTACGGGTTGATATTACTGCAATGCTTCTGACGTGTGTTCGGAAAGTAGACAAAGACACTCTGTACGTTACAAGTAATTTAAATACACAAAAGGTATGAAAATATTCTCATAACGTTTAGTGTACTTAAAATAATTTGAAAGTGCTGAGGGCTTTCGATTAACGTTAAAAAGTCTCCTAAAGATGGCCAATTAAGGCCGAATCATGTAGGAGCAAAATAACAAATATACTTATGACCTATGTATTTGATTCTTTGTTGGTATGAATAAAAGTAGCCCTCGATTTACGCCGGGGATGCGTTCCTGGACGAACCGGTGTAATCGGAATCGGCGTCATTTGAAATGATTTTTTAATATAAATCAATGGGAAGTCAATGACATGCTTTCCCGGCACTCAAACATTTACGAGTAATATAATGGCATTGCATTTAAAGCTATGAAATAACGTAAATATAATAAAGGAAATTTAAAAAATATATTTTGTCCACTTACAACCGGCAATGGCGTAATGAAGCAGCGTTAGTTCTGTGACGAAGTCCCTGGTTGAGAATCGTCACGTTTTTTAAAGAAAGCATGCAGTGAGGACTGTCGTTATTTCTTCTTTCTTTCTACCAAAATGTCATGATAAGGCCTCATGGATGCCATAACGCTCCTCTTCGCTGTAGCACTCCTCTCCCAGTCGTGGTCAATCTCGCAAAGCTCATCAGTGAGTTTATCTGTGTCTGAGAGGATGCGCTGGAGATCGCTTGTCTTCATTTCACGTAGAGGAAGTTCTTCTTCCTCTCTTTCCTCCTCTTCCTTTTGGCCCAGTTGTGCGGCCAATTCTTCTAGGTCTTCATTGGAAAGAGGCTGCCCATGGCTTTCCAAAAGTTCTGTTACATCTTCATCTGTCACTTCGTCCAAGCCCACCTCTTGTGCTAGTCTTCTTACGTCATCTATGACGTTCTCCACTGGTTGGAATCCTGCGAAGAAAACAAATTCTGGCAGAAGTTTGCCCCACGCTCCATTCAAACAATTCACTGATACTTCCTCCCAGGATGCGTTGATGTTATTAATGCCCCTCAAAATGTCGAATGAGCGCCAATAATCTTTTACGGTTTTGTCTGAACTTTCCAAAACTCAGCATTTCTTTGAAGGTGTTTCGGAGATAATAGGCTTTAAAGGTCGCTATTACACCTTGGTCCATTGGGACCTCCGCAGAGATTAAATTTGTTCTTTGATAGGGTAAAGCGCCGGGAATGAAATCGCATAAGAGCAAACTCGCATATGCAAAAGTTTACATTTTACAAGCAGCTTTTACCGATTAATCGATCTCATTAGAGCAAATTCGCCTTAACGAAACATACGTAATTGCAGAGATGACTGTATTTATAATTTTTATTCAAAATCAGCGATGTAAGAATTACGATTTTTTATAAGAAGCAGTACGAGAAAAATTGTAAAACGTTATAAATAATAGTAAAATATACTTTTTTTCACTTTTTGACCTCCTGGTTCAAAATCGGCGTTATTCTGAACCGGCTCAAATCGAGGGCTACCTCTATTGCTAATTAATTAGGAGTAGACGGTAAAATGTGTTACATAATATTAAATAGATTACAAATTTTCACTCTCTGAAAATTGAGTGTCCTAAATCCAAACATTCGGACTGATAACTTTTGTAGTTGTTAACGAAAAACACTACAAAATTTGCATACATGTTTATTAATATTCACTACTTTTCTAAACTTAAAAAATTAGGAACTTGCAGCAAGCAACAGGATTAAATATAAATCAGGGGTTACCATGCTGGTTATTAATTGATTCTTCAGAATTTCAATAAATTCACATGTAGGCCTAAATTGGAAATCGCGTTATACCAGCTTACATTATGCTGGTGTTTTATTACCGTTAAGTAAGAAAATTTTGAGCATGAATTTAAAGTGGCCTCTATAGGAGGCATCATGACGTGAAAGTTACTTTCCAATAAAATTCTTCAGTTGATTAATAAATCATTACAGTGGACACACACACACACACACACAAAATCACACTTTAAGCCTGTGATAATAGTTACATATGTATTTATACATATTAATACGGTGAGATTTGTTTGCGACGCTATGATCTACTGAGCTACCGAAAGGATCTTTTCAAGATAGACATTTTTAGAAAGCTTATGATTCGGCATTGCTGGCAATCTTCTTTGTTGTTATTAATTCCTTCTCATAAATTGTTATTACAAAATCCTAACTTTAAACATTGACTGTGCTGCCTCAAGCGGAGTCTATGGGAAGCTAACATATTTCACATACTTCCCTTCGCCTCCGCTTGACGCAGGATGTCGATTAACCTTTTGTTTCTTATTTGCAAGTTGTTTATGATCCGTCGAAATCCGAAAGAAATTACCCAACATCAGACATTAGTAAATACAATTTTTAATGTTTATAAGATCACGATGCTGTAATTTTTGCTGCCAAATATCTTACTTTATCTACGTACTAATTATTTGCACGGGTACAACTAGTGTACAGAAAGTATGTTACTAACAGGACAAACAATGAGCGTATAACAAAATATTGAGATGCGTTCGCGTAACCATTGTTGCCGTGGAAAAGCAATAATTATTACATAATCCGAGTACATGTCTGTAGCCTTAGTTACCCAGCATGCAAAGCGCATACGCCATATTATATTGTCATCTGTGGCCTGTCTGTCTCTACCATATTTTTCCACATTATCTCATAAAAGGCACTATTGTCCCAAGAAAAGTTGTTGAACACAAAGTGTGTGTTTTGATTTTCTCTACAAATGTTGTCTAAAACATTTCTCATTCTAAGAAGAATTCAGCGAGATAACATCATAAATGAACAAAATTCTTCATGTAAAGTACCCGTTATTCTTATCAGATTTCAATGAAACTTGAATTTTATGGATAGATTTCCCTAAAATACTCAAAAACCGCATTTGATAAATATCTGTCTGGTGGGAGCCGAGTTGTTCCATGCGGACAGACAGACAGACAGACAAACGTGACGAAGCTAATAGTCCCTTTCACAAATTTGCGAATGCACCTACTAAAGGTCGCAATGTGTACCATAGATTAATTTAACCCTTTAAAGACGAAAAATAATCTGAATTATTCTTAGAGATTCAGTTCGTACCGCGCAGTAAATACACTCCGTCTCAGTTATACAAACCAATTAGTTAATGTTGTACAGTGAAATAATCGCTGTTCTTTCTGAGATCCATACAAAACACATAAATACACTATGTCTGTAAAAGGTTTAATTTTTTATGTTATACTTGTTGGTACATATAGTAACCACTGGGCTTGAAGGGGAGAACGTTAAATTTTTGAATGTTAAACCTGGTGGTACATATAGTTACCACTGCGCTTTAACGGGTTAGTAACAATATTTGCCTCCAATTATGGTAAAGCCACTTACGATCCGTAAGTTGTACGACAGGACTTTCAGTGTATGACCTCCTTTTCCGTTGCTTTCAGTCATTTTGACTTCATGTGTATGAACGTTTCCTTTAATTTAAATTGTTTAAATTATTAGGAATGGTTGGTGTGTTACGCCGATTTGTCTGAGCTGAGAGGGGTGGGGGTGGTACTATCAACGTTGGTGGAGCCTGCGTGTTCACTTTTAGTGCGCGCCAAGCCATCGACGGTGTAGGCTGGCCACAAGTAATGTTGTGCTCGTTGTGTCGCTTTTGTTTGGCGTTGTGATCGTTACGACTCCCATTTAAATTACAGAGAAGTGGAGAGAAGACTGTAGTTATCAGGTTATGATGTATGACTGCTAACAAACCTATAATCCTGAGTTTGAAATATTGTTGATTCATTATTAATTATTACAAATGTGTGTGTGTGTGTGGGTGTTATGCGAATAGAAGTTTGATAAAGACATTGATTTGTTTGAGTGGGAAAGTGTGACTACAACTAGTGAATAACATCGGAAAATGGATAATACGTAAAATGACGAAAAATACACCATATTGTTATTTTTAAGACCTATTTCTAGGATGAGTCAAGCAAACAGTATATAGAAACTTATCTTCTGTGACAATCTGTTGCATTAGAAAGGAAATGTGTGCGAGAAGTCTGATTCTTCTTCCATGAAGTGTTCCACTCATTGTGTCTAGTGAAATGAATGAAAATAATACATTATACAAATAAACTTAAGAAATTGGTGACAGTTTTGGAAGTTTATGGAAGTTGGGACTCAAGTGTTTAATATTTGGTTAGTGAGACTTATCCAGACTCCAGAAAATCCGTCAAGATGATGCTAGGGGATTTCGAGTTTCATCAATGGTGAGTAAATGAATGTTACCTAGATCAATTTATAAGCATAAATAAGACGTCCAGTCCCGTACGTCTCTAATTCTCTTATGTGAGTAAGATTTTATACAATTTGAAAGTTCTTGTGGAGTGCAGAGTTGGTCACGTGTGTTATTAGATCTGACATATTCTGCGGCGATGGATAGGAATTTTAAATGTTTGCAAAGTAGTTGCGTTTCCTCATTTGTAACGTTAATTGAATTTCATTTTTATAGGTTAGATTTTTAAATTTGAAGACTCTATTATGCCTCTTATAAAGTTTCAGCTACCGTATCGTATTCCAAAGCAGGACGGGCTCTTATTCTGTTTACAAACAATGCATTCATCGGTTGATTCAGGCATTACATGTATCAGACAAGTATTCTATTTCTTTAAGCTACACTTAATTTATCTCAAATATTTAAACCGCGTGGTGACGTAATATGTGAAAAAATGCTAGAGCATCCCCCAAATTTGCAAATAATGTGGAACAATTAATATGTGACATGTTGGGTTATATTAATGCATCAGAGTAACCGATTGAGTTGATTCTTCCAAAGGTGCATTTGACTGCATTTCAGCGTTTGTCGGTACACGTCTTGTAGTGGGGTAAGGCTGCGTATACGCCAGCTTAATCTCCATGCCTCCACAGCAGTAGTCCTTGACACACCGTGCTTGAAGGTGACCTGATTTTTATTGGACGCTGATTCTCAACATGGCATCTTGCACCCTACGGATCATTTTGTTCAAGACAGAATTTACACCAGAGCAAGAATACGTTTCTCGTTTTTCAGGACGCGTATTATTAAAATTATTCAGGGCCTATATTTTGGTATGATATTAGTCATTATTGGAAGCTTTTATTTTCAAGGCATCAGGTCCCACCAAGCCGACAGACACGTCGCACGAGTTAGTGAGATGCGTCCCACCAGCTAAAGAACACTGACGTTTGTAACTTGTTGTTCGTATGTGTATAGAAAACAACTAATCAACAAAAATTTGAATGATTAATTAAAGACCTACAATAACTAAGGAGTTTTTAATGGTGTCTGAAACTTCGCTGTTATTGGATAAAATCCTAAACGATTTTCAATAGACCTGAGCTACCTTTGAAAGCACTGTTTGAAGTTAAATATTAAAATAATTAAGTGTTTAATTTCGTACACAATTCCTATGTCTCAGTTACGCAAAGCAATTAAGGATTGATGTTTTAGTAGCTCGATGATAAAAACATGGACCAAGGATGACATTAAATTTCGAGGTTTTATGACACTGAAGAATCATTTTATATTCTAAAGGATTATGACACCGTGTAACTGGGTAATAAATACCAACGTTACGGAGAAGAATGTTTACATTATTTGCAGGGCGCTATCTTAAGAATAAAAAAGTAGGCTGCCCTAAAGTAGTTTCAAGGAAATAACAAGATCGTTTTATATAAAATCAAAATCCATATATATTAACAGGCCTAAAATGGAAGTAAGCCCACCAAATATTATGGCGTCATAATATCAAATATATATATATATATATATGAATGCGATGTGTAGCATGTATGAGAGATATGAGAAATGACATAAAATTTTGATGTGACACCCCGAAGAAAAGAGACCACGTCTGAGAAGTGGTATTGGAGTAGAGTTATTCGTTTTGGGTAGGATGGATTGACGAGCTGTTTTGAACGTGGTAATGTATCTTCGATTTGTATAAAGAGGCAATTTATTGGCCAGCTTATCAACTAACAGCTTGTCAATGAGGATTCTGCTGCATAGTGTAAGTCAGATAATATGGACGCCAGGGTATTAGGTTTAAAGGAGGGATGTAATTACTTTCTTCACGGAAATGTAATTTCAAAGCGGGAAGTGGGGTCAAGAGGATCGGCTGTGAGAGAAATTTGAGGCTTTAAGAAAAGTTTGTAACCGAGGGATCATGTGCAGAAAGCAAAGTGGAAAAAGAATGTACCAAGACTCTGGAGAAAACTAATATAATAATAACAACAACAACAACAACGAAAACAGAAGTTGCAGTTTTAAAGGAAAGCAAGAGATTGAAATTTGTCACAGCGGCGTTGGTGAAGAATCGGGTCTTCTGGGATTTGACGCTATACCCTTGTGTGAGTGGTTTCCGACGTTTCGAAAAATCATAGTGCCTTCATCTCCAAGGATAAATCAGAAACTTGAAGTTGAAGACACTACGATCCTTCGAGACGTCTGGAACAACTCACACAAGGGCATATCGTCACATCCCAGAAGATCTGAATATTAGTTTGGTGCTAAATAGTATCCATAGAAGTAGTTCTATGAGAAGTACAATAGTATCCTGCTATCTATTTCTATGTCCCGTAAGTGGTTTTGTACCGTTGTATCCAATTTTTGTGTCCTCACTGTGACATACTCTTTCAAGAAGGAATCCAGTTGGCCCGAAGTCTAAAGTAAAAAGTGAAGGTGTCCCTGTGCCTGTGTGAACACCACGCTAGAAAGATATAGGGGCTAAAGTTATATATCCACACATTCTTAACATTGAACATTCAAGTGAGTGGTCAGATTTATATTCCGACCGCATTGACCATGAGGAAGGAGCCCCCCCATAACCATGTAAGAAAAGACTGCTTAAACCTCGCGATCTGTCCAGACGCTATGGAGAGATAGAAATCGCTGCCCCTCTAGGGAACCGAATCCCAAATCCCCGATTGTCCAGCCTGTAGCGTAGTCATTAATTACCGTCAAACACAGTGTATATTATGTACTTTATTCTTGCAACATGTTTCGACTTAGTATGGTCTTCTTCAGGCAAATATTATAAAATTTATAAAATGTAGTGTATACAATTGTATTAAAATGTACTATCCGTTGTCACTCTCCTCCCGAACAGTGACAACGGATAGTACATCTGTGCACCAGATTCCCTACTTCGTAAGTAACATGGGAGTTCAAAATATTTAATGGTCTATCCAAAATAAGAAATTATGAAGAAGACTGTTAACAGCTACAAGCCTAAACAAGACCAGCAAGGCGACGTTCCATGGACCTTATACTGCCTATTCGTCTACTACATTGAAATATAATACCTTAGTCTAGAATCCTGTATGAACTATATTTCAATAATTTTAACCTAATAAACCTGACACAGCAAAATATGTTGGTCTGAATGTAAAAGTGAGATCTCAATTATTAGTATTTGAATACAACTGTATACAGTACTTTTTATGAACTTTATACTATTGGCCTGCATATTATCGTATTAAGTCGAGATATATTTCCAGAATAAAGTATAAAATATGCACTAATTTTGTTTGAAGATGATTAAATCCTTTGTTATTATAATCAAAACAAGAGAATGACAAACACAAAAATATAGCCTATTCATTCTACCCGCAGAGATATTCAGGTTCTTCCAAAACTTAAGATCTGACACAGCACGAATAAAGGCGATTATTGTTTGACCTGATTCCTTGTCCGCTATAAATTACGCATGAATATGTGTCTTTATTTTACCAGTAAGCCCATAAGTACATGTGTCGTGTCTAATTCAAATGAAGCATTTATTTTAAGGAACTTCATGTAAGGAGTTTGATGATATACATTAAGACTGACGTCATTATTAATTTAATAATTTTCTTTACACTGAAACATTGATGCCTTCTTAAGTAACTTTACATTTTGAAAGGATAAAATTTTCCAACCTACGTACACTGATGGCAGTTTCCGGACACGCTCGTAGAAAGAGTGCGTCGATATATCGACCCATTTCATAAGTTAGTACATAAAGCTATTGAAATATTAGTACATGCTTCACGTAGAGTTGTGTTGCCTGTTGCCTTGTAAAGCTTAACTAGCAGTACAACGTGGGCCAAATAAATCTGCCGCGATGTCGAAAACGAAAATTGAAGAATCCCTTCTGCTCCACTCCGTCTTGTTACACTCTTCCAGCGCCATGCATGTCGCATAGTCAAACTACTCTTAGCACCGATGCTATTAACTTGCCATTAACTTCAGCAATGCAAAAAGCCTGGAAGTTATGTTCCTCCATCCACACACACATGACAGCGCTGCTCTAAACTTGCAGCAGGTCTTAATATATCAGGTCGATGAAACTGCGTCCCATCTGATAAAGGATCTCTCTTGAAGATAATGACCGTTGGGCCAGACATATTTTCTTAACATTTGTTTGGTCAGATTATATGCATTAAATTTTCAGAGGGCTTGACAGGTTTTGTGTTGGGGTTTGGTGTGCGATTTGAGCAAAGAGATGTGAGAGTATGGAGATGTGAATATTATTAGAAATATGACATAACCTTTGTTATGATATTAATGACATTTTTTCCATGGCGCAACAGCCCCTAGTGGGCCAGGGCCTCCTCATTATAGAGGATTCATGATCACACTCAGACACACCACACTCGGTAGGACTCCTCTGGACGAGTGATCAACACGATGCAGAGACCTCTACCTGGCAAAACACAACACTCACAAGACACAGACATCCATGCCCCCGGCGTGATTCGAACCCACAATCCCAGCAAGCGAGCGGCCACAGACCCACTTCTTAGACCGCGAGGCCACTGGGATCGGTTAATGATTTTTTACAAGATTTAATGGAATCTTCTCGGTTTCTGGTATTCGTAGACTTCGGCATGGGAGAACACGAGAGAACACGCAGAATTGTTAATATCAATTTATGGAAACACTTAGGAATATATCATCTACTTTTAATAAAATCCAGTACTCCACGTTCAGTATACTTGTTCACTACGTATAAAAATAATCAAAGGTGTTCTTTCATAATCCTGCAAATATAGAATTTCCAAAATTTAGTTAGGGACTTAGTAAAATGCGCACGAATATACGTTGTAAATTTCTGTATTACTTACTGAATTTACAAACATTATATAGATTGAAACTGGAAGGAATGAATTAGAAACAACGAATCTAGTTGATTCATATAAGTTTTAACGGGTTTAAACGTGAACATTTCCATTAATACGAGAAAATGTATTCGGTTAAGAGAGTTTCGGGATATCTGTATTTTACAAATAGGAGACGAATTAATTGCGATGATGCCGAAATCTCCTCACGCAGTAAACACAAATTATGCGCTGTTGCAAACTCCACAGAAACTCCTACGAAGCTGCGTTCCGCTTATCATTTGTTTACACGATGTTGCCGATGCGGAGACTAGAGGAAGATCGCGTGTCATAGCAAAGAGAAAAACCTCTTCTTTGAACACGTACTTATCTACAAGCATTGCGATACTAGCTTTTGGTGACATTGGAAAAAATGAATATTTTTTGTGATTACTAGTAGTTGCTCCTACTCCTCTTGCCCCTGTTCTTAGTTAAGTTTCACGTATAGTCGCAAAATTATCCAGCTTAAGCTGTTTTTGTGAACTTAGGAGAATAATTGTGCACCACCCCCATTTGCTCTGTCTGAAAGGGGTGGAAGCACTCGAGTTAATGCAAGTAAACAATATCTCCCAGAGGTTCGACCCAAACAAATTTTAGTAATTAACAAAGAATGTACAAAATATACAATGACAAAAGTATGCTCACTCTGTGACTAAACAAAACTCAGACTAACCATCGTACAAATGACCTCACACAAATACAACCTGGGCGACACCATGGAATTAATAATACATAATTAAATAATCTTAACATAATATCAAGCCAAAACCGAAATCAAACCACGACGTCGCCACAGGGACCGGATTGGTGTTGCTTCAGGGAAGACCTAAATTGAATTTAATAGTACCTGCCGGGACGGAATTTTGATAGTACTGTTGCTTTCTGCAACCTGCACCAGAATTACGAGCTCAGGTCCAAATCGTAAGGTAGAAGGAAGGAAGTTGGGAAGGGGGAGGTAAGATAGTAGATGAAGGGGAAACAGGTATGGTGACGTGAAGTCCTTGCTATGTTACGTAGCCACGGCACAATTGTGAAACGTGCCTGTGTGTTGCCATCTGTGCGACAGACAGTTTGGAGGCTGCGTCTGTTTGTCCGTCTGTTCGCCCATTTATTTTATTTACAAATCATGGAATTTTCATGCCTTGTTTGTGTACGTGGTGTCTGAATTAAAATTTGTAGAACGAATTTAATTTAGGTCAGTTTCTGTCAAATACAAACTCCAACATAGACAAACCGCACGTTGAAATTTATCAATTTTCTCAACAATGACTCACCATAATAGAATATTTTTGTGTAACGTGAAGGGCTTGCCTGTAGGTGTCGTGAATACCTGCCCAGCATACAATTGTATGTGCAGTGTAAAGGAACTCAGAACTGACAACATAAGCGATCGAACTTCCGAGAACCCTTTTGAAGAGAAACGTGAGATGCACACATACTCTCTGGATGTGCGTAAAGGCCTACGCAGATATGCGAGTTTAACCTTCATAATTCAGCCAAGAAACAAATGTGTTGTTTGAATAAAAGCGTTGCCATTTACGTTACAAATATGCGAATAAATATTTTCCACTTCCTTCCCGAATCCGTACATTTTCCATCTCTTTTATACTGTCCGTCCGTCCGTATCCTTACTAGGCCAGCAACTGTAGAACCCTTGAGCGAACGTTCGCCAATTTGATAATGGGGAGTCTTACGGGAATTTTCGAGTAGTTAAAATTGTGATTAAAAAGGATAAATACTTTACATAAAGGTCTATAAGAATTTATGGGCACACATGCAGCGCATATAGACCTGACCATCATCCTACGCGAATAAAATAAAAATTTAGCTTAGGCTTAGCCATCCTCTCGAAACATAAGTTTTGATTGCGTTTGGAGTGCACTGAAAAGTTGTGTTCCTTTCTTTTACTGGCGTTCCATTAATGTACAACTTCGAAGCATATATTTCATGAAATATATATATAAAATAAATATATATATATATATATATGTGGGTGTGTGTGCGCGTGCGTGCATGTAATAACAGTAAATACATTATTTATGTATTCATTCT
The DNA here is from genome assembly GCA_021186555.1 of Reticulitermes speratus. Classification (NCBI taxonomy): domain Eukaryota; kingdom Metazoa; phylum Arthropoda; class Insecta; order Blattodea; family Rhinotermitidae; genus Reticulitermes; species Reticulitermes speratus. The sequence continues at coordinate 19,980,982 of JAJKFL010000427.1, read as the reverse complement.
TTTCCGTCTATGTTATAGTTTGATTTTTCGTTAATTTGAATATGCATCTACTAACGATCAATATTGCTCTGTAAATTAAATGTTTTTCACTATCTGAGAAAAGTTCACTGCAGTTTTGTTTTCTTCATTTGTTTTGAACCCTGACGTAATTGTTTTGTAAAAGGGGGGAATATGTTTTTATAATACTGACACCTAATCTATTTGAGCTTGAAATCGTCAGTTTTGCGCTGTTAATGTAAGGGGGGGGGGGGAAGTTAAAATTTATGATTTCAAAACTAGAGGCGCGCCACTACTGTTATTCTGTGCGTGTATTTCCCAACTTTATAAATTATAAATTATAGATCTATTCCGTTTTGATGAGTTAGAGATACCTGCAGACTACTGAAACTCAACTGCAGTGCTACAGAACTTCAAAAATAAAAAATGTGTTGGTCAACACTTCTGCACCTGATACCTGATTCTGTGTTGGCACTTGTAACACCGCGTATTCTTCAGTACATATATTTTTAATTAACAGCAGAACAAGATATAGAACACAAAAGTACAGCTTTCAGAGATACCGTTTTCAGTTTCGGCCGCCAACTTCTTCTTCTTCTTCTTTGGTGCAACAGCCTTTTTAGGCCAAGACCGCCCCAATGATCTTCTTCCATTGATTCCTTTCCTGGGCTTTCCTTTTCCATTGGCTTACTTTAAGAGTCTTGAGGTCGTTTTCTACATCATTTCGATATAAAGTTCGTATATTCCAAGTTTCAATTCGTAAGCCTTTGTACTTGCTGTTCCGTCTACAATTTATCCATCCGGCTTTAATCATTTGGGGATTCTTAACAATATTGTTCTTACGGTGTGAGGTTGTCAGCCTCACGCCCAACCCCCAACCTGGAGGACTAGGGTATTTCTCTTTGTCTGGTCCCTACCCATATTGACCTGTCCGGCTTGGGAGGCCCTACCAGTAGCTAGGCTACCGCCGGCATAGCTCTCAGGGTTATCAGGACACGCAAACCCCCCCAACACATCAAGGTGGAAATACCTTCGGGGGGGGGGGGGGGTGTCGGCCGCCAATTCCCTAACCGAAATGCAAAATGTCATGATTATTATTCTCAGGCCCTCGTGGCAAGTGTCGTGATGGTACAGTACAGAGATATCACGTAGCGAATAACTTCAGGTACCACAGCCAGGGGTCTTCACTCCAAAATACTGCAAATTTTTACGTGAACGATGTTTGGAAACATAGAGTTACATACATGTTTTATATTCAAATATATTATGCATCAACACAACGGATTTTATTGGATTTTATAAATATGGCTGTAATATATGTATATGTATATATGTGTATATATTTTACCATTCAATGACAAGCTGCATGCTGCTAAGTCTATAGAAGAGGAGTCCCTGATGATGGCTGAGAATGTCAGCCGAAACATGTAGGAGTATATAGAATGAACATATGTAATTGGTGTGCAGTAGTTGGTATAAATAAACTTATATAGTCGTGATGGTATTTTTATGTAGGGCGCGAATTATTACGGATATATTTATGTAAGTGCTCTTTAGAGATGATAACAGTAGCTCAGAATTTATAGCGAGGAGAGGGTCGTCAGGTTCTGTTTGTAACTCATTAAGGTATTCTGAGACCATGCTCCATCTCAGACGTTTCGTGACAATAATGCAGAACGCCTCAGTTATACGCCAATAGAGCGGTAGGATGCACTGTCCACTAGAGTGGCATTTCCTAGAGGCAGTGTAGGTAAGAGCCTTTACGAAGCCACTTAAAAATGTAGGCAAAATTTTTAACCTCTGCATGATAAATCCGTTGGCAGATCCGGATTTAAAGGTCGATTCTGCAAGCTACTTTTCAGCAACGCCTTCGTGAGTACTTGCAACTTGCATCGATTCTGAACTTTCCACACACCACCGTCTGTTGCTGTGTGTATGGGGCATGTGGCCAGGCATATCATATTTCAGAACACCAGGTACATTGTCACCTTCCAACAATGGGGAAGGGGAGGCGCGCTAGAGGCCTGTGTCGGACCGACATTAAAGAAAATAAGCGTGTTATTTAACGACGCCGTGAATTAGTGAATGGCGTTGGTGACACAAGAATGAATGTGTATGGAACGCTTGTGGGATGATGCTGACGAGGCAAAAAGTACTCGGAGAAACCTTGTCCTACTCTCCTAATATCCATAAAAAATTCCACATTGACTGGCCTGCGACTGAACCGTGGCTTCTGCATTCAGAAGCCGGAGACTTTGTGCCTAAGCCATGGTACGGCCCTTGTTTGTTTAATTTTTAGGCCTTTTCGCAAAATTGGGAAAAATGACTATTAGCTTCGTCATGTCTGTCTCTCCGTGCGCATGGAACAACAGCTCCCACTGGACGGGATTTAATGAAATTTGATATTTGAGTATTTTTTCGAAAACCCGCCGAGAAAATCCACGTTTCATTAAAATCTGACAAGAATAACATCTACTTTACACGAAGACCTATGTACATTTATGATAATATCTCCCAGAATTCTTCTTGGAATGAGAAATTTCGTAGACAAAGTTGTAGAGGAAATCAAAACACACACTTCATGTTCAATAACTTTTTTCGATTATCTTGCCGTTCATGAGATAATGTGGAAAAATATGACAATATAATACTGCGCTTGCGCTTTGCATGCTGGATAACTAAGGCTACAGACACTCAGAATATGTAATACTTACTGCTTTTCCACAGCAACAGTGGTTACGCTAACCCGACTCATTGTTACTTTTATACCTACATTATCTGTCTTTTTCGAAGGTAATTCTACCTCCAAGCGACAGTATCCTGCCTTTCTGAGCGGGTATATTCCTTACGTTTAAATAACCCTATGCAGGAGAGTAGTTCGCCGATCCCAGTGGCCGTGCGGTCTAAGACGTGGGTCTGCGGCCGCTCGCTTACTAGGATCGTGGGTTCGAATCCCACCGGGGGCATGGATGTTTGTGTTGTGTTGTAAAAAGACAGTTGTGGACCGTAAGTGACATCAAAGGACGAAAAAGGATTAATACAGATCAAAAATGGATCAAAGGGGAAACCCAGGGATTAGTAAAAAAAAAAAAAAAAAAAATCCCGCCGGGGGCATGGATGTTTGTGTTGTGTTTGTTGTATTTGTTGTATAAGGACGGTAGTATGGACCGTAAAGTGACATGAAGGACGAAAGGATTTAAACAGTACAAAAATGGATCAAAAGGGGAAAAACCCCGGACAGGCAAAAAAAAAAAAATCCCACCGGGGGCATGGATGTCTGTCTCTTGTGAGTGTTGTGTGTTGTCAGGTAGAGGTCTCTGCGACGAGCTGGTCCCTCGTCCAGAGGAGTCCTACCGACTGTGGTGTGTCTCAAATGTGTGTGACCATGAAACCCATATAGGGCTGTCGAGCTGTTATTATTATTATAATAATAATAATAAAAAAGAGAGAGAGAGGTAGTTCTTCGGAAGCTGAAAGTAACGTAGCTATGAAGAAATTCTCCCGTTTTTGCAGGAATCGAATAGTCCACCCTCCAAGCCCAAGGCTTTGCTTTTCATTTCGTAATATGCTTGTTCCTTAAAGGTGAGGAATTTTGTCATCATTGAAATCCTTAAGCTGGAGGACCAATCCTTGTCGGCTCTCGTCGATTGATCATTCACTACATTTCCAGCCACACTCCGCATCTAAAACGCCGTCCTTCCCTTTTAATTTCTCACGCCATATATTTAAAATCTGTTTCACAAAGTAGGTCTGTATGTTTTTATGATCAAGCATGTCCATCCGGTATAAAGTCGCTTTTCTTTGCAAATGTGTGCAGATGTTTTATATATAGTACGCTATTCTCTGTACTCTACTTCTAATATGTTTTTGCCATATCACCCGTGTTGATCACATGTTTTATACTTGATTCGCCACGGTGATTACATTGCACGTACCTTGCATGCTTTAATGGCTCTCTAACACTTTTAGTTTAGAAAAGTCTTTCTTGTTGCGCGTGCTGCAAGTTTCGGAGTTTAATTCAGGCGAAGTAAGAGTTGACCCAATTAATTTTGTTCATTACAGAACTTAGAAAGTTAGAAAACTTGTCTATTTTATTTCTTCTCGTCACCATCGCTTTCTTACATCCGTCGTATGATACACTAAAGGGGTAGGCCCTACGATTCCTGCCGTACTGTGTGACGTCAGAATGTGACCAGTGAGAAGCAGTATGTGAACAAATACCATATGTAAGGAGTTTGTGTTATTCTATCCACCGTATCGTGCCACTATACTGCGGCCACAGAAAGAAGTCCCGTAGACTGACTCCCTTCACATTTACTTCCAGCTGTTAAACTTCCCCCTCCAGCACATTTCCATATATTCCCCTCCAGTATAGCAGTTGACACAAATCGTGGTAATGGCAACAACGTAATAAACTTCGCTAGCGAAAATCTTTTAGGCCTGACTGCGGAGGAACGCAGGCAGAGCGAGAATCCTCGAAGTCTGTCGTCTTTGCCGTCCATAGAACTTATTTCCGTGGCCTCAGTATAGCGTCAAGAGGCAAGCCAAGTCTACACATTTGTGCATGAATGGGACACAAGAGCATACTTGGCAGCATGTAAGGACGGGACTAGGCCCTTCTGTTTAGAGTACAGGGCTGCAAATTTCTAAAGGCTCGGTTCATCGAGTTTGAAAACATCAATATAAACGCAGATGACACTGTGACGTCTCGCGAAGTTACAGATTATGCACAGAACAGATCGGAACACCACACAGTGATGATGATTGATGCATGACGGTTATGTAAGGAAAATATGTAATGTCAAAAGACGCTCTTGAATTTAGAATGTGAGATAGTTTGAATAGCTGAAGTTACATAATGCATTACGTAATCGTGTTTATAAAATCTAAACACGTCACATTAAAGCCAATTTCAAGCACAAAATCAATTTAAAATACTCAGATTAGCCAGATGCCATGGCACACACAATCTTGCCTGAAAGCTTTCTCTTACTCAGCTTGTCGAGAAATTTGTTTTTTAAAATCCTGATGGTTTGTCACTTTATTAACAAAGTCCCGCTTTTGAACACTAGATTGAGCCGCTTTCATCCGTTACACACTTTCATGACCTAAATCCGTAACAACACAAAACAGAACCTTCTTGAAAAATTGTAAATTCCTCAGGCAGTAAGACATTCTCTATAGTTTATGGAACACGAAGTTTCGGTATCGTATTCCCAGAATATCGCAACTGATCCCTATCCTCAGCCAGATGAATCCATTCACTACTTTCCCATCGCATTTCTTTAAGATTCTTTTTAATATTATTGTCCCAACTTACCCCCAGATATTCAAGCGGAATATTTATTTTATTCCCCAAAATGTATATGCATTTTTCCTCTCTTCCGTGCGTGCTACATGTCCCGTCTGTCTCGTGTTTCATGATTTTATTATCACAATCATATTTGAAGAGATGTACAGATTATGAAATTTCTTATTATACAGTTTTCTCCAGCGGCCTAACACTTCCTCTCTTTTAGGTTCAAATATTGTCTTCACTTCCCTGTTCTCAAAATTTAATATTTTTAAAGCATTTGTACTCTAAATTAAACCATTTGAGAAATATTTTGTAGCCTCTTCATTATCTCCATAATTCAGGGAATGAAATGCCACGTGCAATGTAAATCCAGTTAGATTGCAAGATGAACGCACACACGCACGTGACACAACACATGCTCTACAGTTCGGCCACACACACCACGTTGAACCTTCAACTTTCGTGTTAGGCAACCTTACGCTGTTGCACTGAGGCCACGGAAAGGGGTCGACTTCGAGGCTTTCTCTCCTGTACTTACTGCTATATTCCGCTATGGCCTCTTTCCCAGCCCAAAGCTCTTGTCGTTGTACTCTCACGGGAATAAGTCCTTCATGAACCCACGCCACCTCTCCTTTTTTCTGTTACGCTTCCCCCTCCAGAGTACCTCCCTGTATTCCCCTTCAGCCGTTTAGCCATTCTCTTCACACGATAACCGAGTGGTAAGCTTCCCTAGCAACAGGAGCTTTGGCCTGTTTGATATTGAAACTATTTCCCCCTCCAGCGTTTCTCCGCATATTCCCCTCTAGTCGTTTAGTTCACACGATAACCACGTGATATACTTCCATAGCGACAAGAGCTTTGGGCCTGTTGATACTGAGAATAGTGGTTTGAAGCGAACAGAACGATATGAAGAGGTCTAGAAGTGTCGAGCATCGCCATTTGCATCATCCATAGGACTTCTTTCTGTGGACTCAGTTTAGCGAATGAAATCACTTTCTTCTTAAGGGCCCCACAGACGGTCCGTCTTAGCGTCCGTTTTGCCCGCGCAGTTCTAAGACGTCAGGTAAGACGGAACACTGAAGAGGGCACAGACACTCCGTTTTGTTCTCAGTCTTGCGCTCAGTTTTCACGGATCGTGCACGGAGCAACATGTTGGAGGAACTTTTAATTTACACCGCTCTAGCGTTAGCTTTGAGATCAAAAACTAAAAAGAAAAGGACTAGGTCAAAATGGGCAAAGGCTTGGTTACTTAAACGAAATAACCTCTCGCATATAAATTTACTGAAAGATTTAACCTAGAACCGGGTGATTGGTACAATTATTTAAGGATGGACAATGAGACTTATTTACACCTTCTTCATTTGGTAGCGCCACATATCAGAAAGAATGATAGTGCAATGAGACGCGCAATCACACCACATGAACGACTCAGCGTCACACTTCGTTTCCTAGCAACCGGAAGAAGTTATGAAGATTTGAAATTTTCCGCTGCAATTTCAGCCCAATCTTTGGGAGTGATTATTCCTGAGACCTGCGCTGCAATATATAAGGTGCTGAAGAAGAAATATCTCAAAGTAAGTGAAATTTATTTATATTTGTAATTTGTACAAGGTAATTATATTTAGTTGTATAATTAATAATAATAATAATGCTTATTTTGTTTCAGTTTCCTACAACAGAAGATGAGTGGATATGTACTGGACAGCAGTTTGAAAGAAAATGGAATTTCCCAAATTGTTTGGGTGCGGTTGATGGAAAACATGTGAAAATAACTCCACCACAAGGAAGTGGGTCATACTTTTGGAATTACAAAAGTTTCAACAGTTTAGTTTTAATGGCAATTGCGAATGCTAATTACGAGTTCATATATTGTGATATTGGAACAAATGGCCGAGTTTCGGATGGAGGAGTAATTGAGAACACGACATTTTATAACAAACTACTGAATGGAAATCTTAGTCTCCCCTCGCCTAGGAAACCTGAAGGTGCTACAAATGAACTGCCATACGTGTTTGTTGGGGATGAGGCATTTGCGTTACGTAAAGATTTCTTAAAACCTTTCAGTCAACGAGAACTTACTAATGAACGAAGAATTTATAATTACCGTTTGTCACGAGCACGGAGGGTTATAGAAAATGTATTTGGAATAATGGCTTCAAGATTCCGCATTTTCCACACTGCAATGAATTTCAGATTGGATCGAATAGAGATAGTTGTCTTGGCTTGTTGTGTTTTACACAATTTTTTACGTCGTTCATGCAATTCCTACGCGGCGGACATAGTGGATGAAATGGAAGAGAACTTAAACCATTTGACACCGTTACAATGTGGACACAATAGGCATTATGGTGAAGATGGCAAAGTTGTGAGGAACAAGTTTTTGAGTTACTTTAATGAAGAAGGTCAAGTGCCATGGCAAAACACAATCTGCTGATCAGCTGATTCCCAACCGTTGTAGTGAACACACTATTTCTTAAATAAGATTAAACAATCACGTACCCCAGTGACAGTTATCACTCTTGAAAATTAGCAAAGAGTTGTCCCACAGAGTTGTTTGGATTGGAAATATCAGACGGTGGCTCTGCATACATGTATTCGTGTGGTGTGCTTGTTGATTGTGGGTAGTGAGATCAGTCACAACACGTGATGTTCTATTTAATGTGCCCATCTGTGCTTCGAAAATTACTTCGTTAATAACTCTTCTGCAAAACATAGCCATTTCGTTGGGAAGGCTTTCCAGCTCTTGTGCAACATGCTTGCCGTATGCAGAGAATTTCCCTTCGCTGGACTGCAACTTCGTAGCAACCAAATGCAACACTTCATCAGAACGATCAATCTTTTTTTTCTTGCTGAATGACTGCCTTGTTGAACTTCCTCCTGACAGTGAAACCTCTGAATGTGTTGCACACACACTTGCATTCTCATCAACGTCTTCATCATCAGCCTAGGAAAAAATAAATTCAGAATTGTTAGACATTTTGTTGAACAAATAAACGGGCAGTATTTATCAAAACTGAAATCTATCACTAAAATATGATATCGTTAATTTATTATGCTTACCTCTTTTGGGGAATCCAAATTGCTGACACTCTGTCTGGGAAATTCTTGATCCGTTAAAAATAAAAGGGCATCGTAGTACCATAAACTTGGCTTATAATTATCGTCTGTTCCATTGCCAGACTTCTGAGAATCCTTGACTTTCTTGAGTTCTTTCCGAAAACAACTTCGTAATGAATTTATTTTTTTTTACCACTGCTTCCTTTCTTGCTTCGGGATCAATTTCCGATAACTTAACTCGTAACTGTTCATAAGCAATATTTTTTTTGTTTTTATCAGAGTACTCTTTACTTTTGACCTTCCACAAACACGGATTATTACGATACAGCTGAATGAATTCGCTCAAAAATGCTCGGGGTACGATTCTCAAGTCCGACATATCGAAGTGCACAGTTGGAACGATTAGTTAAAACTGACGCTAAAACTGTAGGCACCACACACGCTCCAACTTGCTCGCAAACATGCCTGTACACGCACAGAAAAATCAGTCGCTGACAGATTTACTTCAAGCCAAGCCTAAGACGGTACAGGGACGAAAATTCTACCACACACGGACCGTCTTACCTGACGTCTTAGAACTGCGCAGGCAAAACGGACGCTAAGACGGACCGTCTGTGGGGCCCTTTACTGCCAGCGTTCTTGCGAAGAGTTAGTGAGCCACTGGAGGGAAATATAGAATAGTAGGCTTATTCTGGAGGGAGATGTGGAGAGTGTCGATCGATCGGACCAGTTTCGTTGGCCTCAGTATAGGGCGAGGGATTGTTTATTTATTTACTTATTTGTGGTTTATTAACGAATCTGTAGTGGGTCAGACTGTCAAGCCGTCGAATGGAAGGTTGATTACTGGATAATGAACTGGAGTCGGCCTAATTTTAGGCGACATTTGTCTGGAATGATTGAATGATCTGTTCGGGTTATATTTAGTCGACTGACATGTGGTTAGAAGATACGAACGGTGGAATTGAAGGGAACTTCAGCGAAAGCCTTCAGCCTCTGTTGCAAGCTTGATATTTGCATGGAGGGTCTGCGGAAAACTATGAAGTAACTCGAGGTATACCACATTTCTCACAGAAATGTAATCAGATATTTGTAGAATGCGTGTCAGAAGCATAACCTTTGCAGTAAGCGGTTCGGCATGTGTTTGAGATGAAGTGAGAAATTTGTGTCGCTAAATAAAGGCGAGAGCGTGTGTGGGACATTGCCGGACATGGCGAGGAATCGTGTTTTGTAGGCTGTCTGAAGTCTGCTATTTCTTATGGCGTTTGTGTGTGCTAAACAGAGGGTCGGAAATTTGAGAATGGAGTTCAGAAAGTTATTCTGTTCGAAAGCTATGCTTTTTTGTATAGTGTGAAGAATAACTCGTACGAAAGGTTTAAGGTTCTCTTATTATTGTGGAATATGACGCCGTGTGAGCCTAATGTAGGTGATAGGTACCAATGTTCCTAAGGAACATACCTGCCTCTCTTCCCGTTCCTGTCTTCCCTATATGCGTAAACATTTTTCCTGTTGCGGCTTATTCTCCAGTCCTGAAGAAAGACGCAGCATTTTCCCCCAAAACAGTACCCATCTGCAATACGACACGACAGCATATTTCAGAAGAACATAACCCTAAATCTCATGTGTGCCATGGACTAAGTAGTAATTCGGTTAACTGCTTAAATATGTAAGGGAATACCTGAGTAGCTGTGACCATATACACCATTTCCTCGAGCAGTATAATCGCGCTCTCGGTCACATAAATGTCACAAATGTTCAGCACCTTACTAACAGAATCTCATTTGGACGCTGTTCCGCACTTGACACTCCAGACACTATATGCGTCACAATGTGTGTACACCCATTAGTTTCTGCCCTTAAATTTCCATAACTTTGTTTTTGACACTTGCTTTTCACGTTGACAGTACTACCTGCTATAGGCCTACTGAGGTCACGGACCAACCAAAGGGCTACGTAAGGGCGGAGACTTGCGCGGAGCGCAAGTCGACGTCCCACGGTCTGTTTAGCCATTCCTGCGTTTTAACGCATCGCTGGGCTCAGTAACAGACACCTTATACTATAACTGGGGATTGGGCTTAAGCTAACGCCGAGGTCACGGAAGAAAGAAGAACCAATTTTGTAGTGCCTCCCTAGGGTGGGTTACCTGTACTAAGCTCTATTCCCTTACAAGGAGGTTCTACCGGTAGTGTCCGAACAAGCACTCGCTAGATCCGTCCTACTGTAACAAGCTGCCACCAGTCGATTTATGTTAGAATAGTAGAAATCGATAACTGCTACCTCGTAATTACACAAGTGTTGTTCTGTATGTTAAATTCTTTACTAGCAGAAGGAGAGGGTCAGTCTGCAGTTTAGTCTCGTAGATGGTGCAGACGGTACTACAGACGTGCCACTTCGTACCTACTGCTGCATTTCCCTCCAGCCTTCTATAGCCTATATAGGCCATACCAAAACGGTTGTCAGTAGCGAAGGTTATCATGGCTGTCATTCCGAGATTTGAGGTTCTCACAGCGGAGGTAATGAGGAGTAAAACCTCCTGGGAAGCAGTGTCGCCAGAAGACTTTATTTTTCTCGTGTTTATCAATAAAACGTTCGCATGAACAAAATGGATGGGAATATACACTGTTACTTAATATACATATTCAGTGCAATATAGTCTTCTCGGGCGCACAGCCGCGTCAACTCGTATTCAAACGAGTTGACGCGGCTGTGCGCCCTAGAAGACTATATTGAATCATGTCGCCGCGAAAGTTTTAAAATTTATATATTCAGTGCACACAAGTTTTATTTATAGCTACTACACAAAGCAATTTTTACACCCCTACATGTTTCGGTTACGTATTGTAGCCATCATCAGGGAGCCAATGTTACAACTACACAAGCATCGTATTGTATGTGGGCAGATGGTAATATACACACATTATCTACTGTATAGCGGCTAACTGTTGTATAATAAACCAATGTGTGTATATTACCATTTGCCTGCATACAGTACGCTGCTTATGTCTTTGTAATATTGGCTCCCTGATGATGGCTACAATACGTAGCCGAAACATGTAGGGGTGTAAAAATTGCTTTGTGTAGTGGTTGGAAATAAAACTTGTATGTATACGGCAGTACGTAGGAGCGGGAATCGTACTACGCTGCTTATGTCTTTGTAATATTGGCTCCCTGATGATGGCTACAATACGTAGCCGAAACATGTAGGGGTGTAAAAATTGCTTTGTGCAGTGGTTGGAAATAAAACTTGTATGTATACGGCAGTACGTTGGAGTGGGAACCGTACTAAGTCGAGGGACATGCGGCTGGAGTCGATCTGTCGGACATGTTGCCGTGGCTTTAGCAGCACATCGACTTCGGTACATAGTAGCTAGGTACTGAAAGTACAGTCAGAGCCTTAATATATATTCCTGGACGTATTTCTTTCTCTTTTATTTCTTCTTTGATACAGATTGTTACGTCAAAGTCTCTATTCTTTCCGGCTCGTCTTTTGGCTAAGCCTACTCAGACTTTTTTTCAAATGAAAACACCTGCCACTATCTCTTCCGTACTCGCTTTTTCTCTCTCTGCTTTATGTGCTGATGTGTTATGTCAGGTCAGAGAAAAGTAGACTGAAATATATTAGATGGCAGAATTTCTTTTATCAGACACTTTATGTCGTGCTGTGGTGTATGTCATAAAATATTACTCATTTCCTTTTGAAGATGCTTTCGGTTTAACGTAAGTCGCACTCATTTAAAGAAGGCTGTGGATATCTGAACTTAACTGCCATGGACTGCTTGTGGATTTCAGCAACGTCACCGCCTGCCTAAACGTCTGTCTCTCTCTTTAATCTTAATTCACCGTGCATTTTCATTATTTAAAAAAACACACCAACAAAATGCACAACTTTTCAAGGCGCAGACTAGCTCCTTATATCATGATACTATCCAACGCGTTTCGGCTCTTTGCGAGCCATCATCAGGGATCCTATACTCTTATAAAAGTGCTTCACAAATGCAGCATCTGTTTGATTATATAAAAATATGCACTATCTGGAGCATGAGTTAAAAACACACGAGTCATAAACAAAGTTAAAAAGATGATTTGTTAAATAACTTATTAAACAGTACAGTGTAGTGCGCGATCTCATGAAACCCCTAAAAAGTGCGAACATCCTTTACACAATAGACATAGTGAACAGTGTTTTTAATAAGTTATTTAACAAATCATCTTTTTAACTTTGTTTATGACTCGTGTGTTTTTAACTCATGCTCCAGATAGTGCATATTTTTATATAATCAAACAGATGCTGCATTTGTGAAGCACTTTTATAAGAGTATAGGATCCCTGATGATGGCTCGCAAAGAGCCGAAACGCGTTGGATAGTATCATGATATAAGGAGCTGGTCTGCGCCTTGAAAAGTTGTGCATTTTGTTGGTGTGTTTTTTAAAAAAGTCTGTCTCTCTGTTCATGCATTTACTAGTAATATCACAGACAGTTTCCTCTAGGTTTATTCAACGTTATAAGCTACATATGCGTGTTTAGTTTCGCTACAGCATGGAGGTAATGACATTCACTTCAGTCACCAATAAAAATTTCCATATTTGACTTTGTGGATTCCTCAGTCATGCAAATTCATATTTATTCCTGGTTTATTTAACGACATTCAATGGCTCAGGACGATTACTGAGTAATGAATTGCAGAGGATGTGGAACGAAGAGGCTGTGACCTAATTGATATTCTAACCTACCATTTGTCTAAAGGGACAACGGTAGAACCACGAAACTTCAGAGTTATTATTTCATTACAGCCAACCCCCCCCCCCCCCCTCTCGGAACATTAACATGCGGTATTACACACACTCCCGCGGTGCTGAATTTTCAGTAATGTACAGTCACAGATTTAAACAAAAGAGTCAATGTAGGTATAACATAAGTTTGCTGCGCGTTCGCATAATGTTTCTACTCCTCGGCTGTCCTAACAGCCTGATAGCATTTCACTCCAAGAGAGTGTTTCATGGCGATTTAATGTCACCGGAAACAATGAAATGTTCTTAGGTCTTCACGTAAAGTGCCCGATATGTTTGCCCTATTTTAACCACATTTGGATATTCTCGACAGATTTTCATAAAGGTCTACAATGTAAAATTTCGCGAAAGTCCGTCCTGTCGGAGCTGCGCTGATACATGCGAACAGACGGAAGGAGGGACGGATATTACGAAGCTAATAGGCGCTCTTTTCATCAATGCAAAGCGCCTAAAATACTATTTCAATAAAACATAAGAAATTTCTTATAAAACTCTATAAGATTTATATGAATCCTTTAACTTTTATCGCGTCGAAACCTAAAGTCATGTCCTTAGCCTACATTCCTTTTCGAAGCAAAATGTGGTCTTCATGTATCACCATGATGCATGAGCTTTTGTTTATATGTGTGTCCCCCATTTGAAATTTCGACCATTTTACCGATTTTCACAAAACTTTGTATGTGCATTATGCCATTGGAGAACACTCCCAAGGCTTTACTTTTAATTTCCTGCAAACAGTTACGACAACATGGCAGACAAGCGAACTTCTGAGGCGGCATAGGTAATATCACAATTTATTTTGAAATTACGAAATACACAGTGGCAATAAATCTTTGAAGAAATGCACAACTTTTGTTAGCGCAATAGTTTTGCAGTCGTTGTAATTTCCTTTGTGTATTTTCTTTATCTTTCTGCTTGATGGCATTTACTGACGAACCAACGGAGACGGGCATGTGAATTTGGTATGAAGTTAGATCATGAACATGTATAAGCCTCTGTATTCTGTTGTTTACATGTTGCCAGTTGCAAACATGGCGACTATGTGGATGTGCCGGACAAATGTAACGCTTAAAGACTCTGTACTTATTAAATACCTTCTTCATACAAATAAACAAAACAACGATATTTATACTAACTGACGATGTTGGCCTCTAAGTCTAAGCATAAGGAAAACAGGCTTTGATTGGTGCCTGGAGCTGCCTTATCAACTGTCTTTTTCATTGCGTGCAAAATTTTTGTGCCACAAATAAATTCTAAAGTTGAGATTTGGTGTTTTCACAGAGTTGAATATTCAGATTATGATTTTGGAATGTGAAGAAGTGTAGGCTGGTGGACAAGAAAAAACTTTGTTCTATCCTGAAATTTTCTCAATACTTCGGCACATGTCTACCAAACTACAAGAAACCACATAGCATAGTACTCACATCTTACTGGACAATAATTGTTGATGACATCATAACTGGCCAGTTCCATTTTCTTATACATAACCATAAAAACAATGCCTTCCCCTCCTTTTAAAAACGCATGTACTGTAGTAAACATTTTTGATAATTTCCATTCAGGTTCTTTTATCTGTGCTGCGTTTTCATTTATATATATTTTTGAGAATATTTCTGTATTCTGGGACGTGAATCCGTGTGGTTTGTGTGAAAACTTTCTACGTTTAAGAAAAATGTTCTGATGAAATTATACGCTGGAGAAGTTTTCCCTGAAACCTCGGTAAATGTAGACAAGACTATACTGCATCATAACCCAGAAGACGGCAATATTCATATTCACTGTCGTGAGAACGTCAAACCTCATACAGCATTTATTTTCTGTCGTACGTTCATTTGACCTTAAAATCTAAATTTTCTCTCATGTTGTTAGTCACATTTTCAAATTTCATTTATACGGGATGAGGCTAAAAGCACTACACACTAGAAAAAACATGTATACAGAAAATTGACAAAGAACCTTTGTGCCACCGTGTGTAATTTTAAAACAAGGCTGAATGAGGAAAAGGGTGAGATAGACTGTGGAAGGAAGCGATAGTAGTTATTATTATTATTATTATTATTATTATTATTTACTGCAATTGGGTTTTCACCCGGTGGCAGTAGTCCTTACACTAGTACACACAATACAAATGGACATGTAAATATACATAAAAGTAACAATACAATACAAACTATACACAATTACAAAACAATACACAGTAAATACAAGTACACACATTAGAACACAATCCACACATTACAAAAACATCCACACCTTAACAAAAACACCCACTCCTTAACAAAAACATCCACACGTTACAAAAACACCCACACACAATACAAACAAAACACACGCACATTACAACAAAAAAACCCACAAATTAAATAATACAAAAACAACAAAACACACATACTGCAAAAAGAAAGAGTTGTTAAGCCTAACCTAAAACCTAACGTAAATGAATCAGAGTTAAAAGTAATTTCGTATACCAAGCAATGAGTCAAACACTATACAAAAATAAAATTCCATGTTTTAAAAAAATGATACACACACATTTCAACTGCACCATCACTTCACTACGCTTATATACACATCACGGCATTCCCCGTTTTGCCTCCCTTTACTTCACTTCACTGTATTATTAGATATTTTTCCCCACCCTCTATACCCTTCACTTCGCTTTACTGTATTATTAGATATTTTTCCCCAACCTCTATAACCTTCACTTCACTTCACTTATCACTTTCCTAACCCTCTTCCTGAAAATACTCGGCTTACAAGGGAAAGTCCCTAAAGCATCTGCAGGTAGTTTGTTCCAGAGTTGGATGGTCCTATTTACAAAGGAGAATTTTCCGATATCCGTCCTTTGCTTCCTGTTCCTAATTTTCCGATCATGTTCAACCCTGCTCAGATAGTGTGGCCTAGTCACCTATAGCCTTCCAAGCCCGTTCGCCAGTGTATGCTTTGAAGAGAGCACATAAGCGTGTTGTCTTTCTGCGCTGCGCCAAAGTTTCCCAGTTCAAATCGGTCGTATAATTTGCAAATTTAGCCGCTTTCTGTTGTACCCGGTCTAACGCATTTATCTGTCCCTCCCTGTAGGGATCCCAGCACGCAGTCCCATACTCAAGAATCGGACGCACTAGTGACGTGTAGGCTAAGCTTTTAGTATTACTATTTCCCTTTTTGAGAATACGCATTATGAAATGAAGTGCCTTCCAAGCTAGTAGTGCAGAAATCATCCCAGTGTCAGGTGGTAGAGAGTGAAAAAAAGTGCGATAAATTCTTAGAGTTTATTTTTTCAAAGATATTCCATCTTTGAAACTTTCTGATTCAAAGCAGAATTGTCAACTATACATACTGAAAATATGTTTAGAAATTATCTTATTTCGGAAACGTCATGTCAATATACGTGAACTTTCAGCAACAGAAGAAGTAGTTTCCCCTATATACTGAACTCTGTGCTTCGTTATGTCGGTGGTGCTTTACTGACGTAAATTGAATTCCATTCGATCCTTTCAGTACGAGAATCTGTCGAAGTAATTATTTCATTTAGAAAACTTTTGACTTGCATTTTTTTTATAACACCATTCAAATGACGCACAAATTGTAAGTGCAAGCTCATTTAAAAATAAAATAACGTGATAAATTACTACAGTTCAAAAATAAAATACAAATCAAGTAGCCCAGTTAATTTGAAATATTATTTTGAAATGCACGATTATCGATTACCGGAACACATTTTACTAGCATATATTTTATATATTACGCTGAGAATGTTGTATAGAAGGCCGATTTGTTGTTTTGAGTACAAGACTGATCCGTAGAAGAACGTAAATTCTCGTTTATCTTACTTTATACAGAGCTTGCTTTGTTCGTTCAAAATATTTACGATGTTTTTATGACAAAAACTATGAAGTTAACTTGTAATAGGGAGACAATGACGTCAAACCTGTGTTGAACACGTCATCGCTTTGCCCCTTTACGAGGCTGTTCTTCGCACTGCTTCCCTTCTGAGTCTTTGTCTGTTATAATGGTTGAGGCTTCTTGTATTCTGTTCAGGGATGAAATACGGCTCTCTAGATTGCAAATCACCTTTTCGCAATATTCCTCTCTTCGCATGAAAATAGTGAGTAATGGAGTTAAACAAGGGAAGACATTTATGCCCCAAGCGGGATTGACACTCGAGGTACATGTCTTAAAAATATAATTTGCATAAAAATATAAATTTTCTGTCTTCTAAAAATGAAGAGCCAGATATATGAAATTTATCTCTATCCTTGCCAGTATGTACTGTACACACGGCGTTTAAACAGATTTGGACCTTTTCTATATTCCATTTTCCGTCCATTAATCAGATGTATAAAATTTTAAAAAGGACCAACTTGTGCCCTTTTATGTCTGCATGTAATTTTATTAGGTTGTAACCACCGACATGTTTCGGCCATTCATGTGGCCATTTTCAGGTTGGTAAGAACAAGAATACAATGTATTCTTGTTCTTTCCACCCTGAAGATGGCCACATGAGTGGCTAATACATGCCGGTGGTTACTCTGTAAGAAAATTACTTTCATACACTCAAGTGTGTTTGTTGGGTCTTTTAGAATCTTATAGATTTAGATGTACTGCTGTGGAGTTTTTGGATGCGACTTGAATCCCGATTCCTTTTTTTTTTTTCAGAATTAAATGCCTAGTCTGTACTTAATTTTCTACGAGTAGTTAAAGTGTAAAAGTACAGATCACCACATAACATGCTATAGGAGGCACATAAGGGGAGTAAAGGGCTAGATGGGGTTGTGGATCTTCATCGCCACGCCCCGGTAGCTTCGCTCCCGGAAACGAGCCAGAGTACCCATTTTATAGGAAGCTGCTTAAGCCCCTGGGCCGATGTGGACGGATATGGAGAAGAGAATGTCTGTTGTCGCCACCGAGGTTCGAAGCCTGGACCGTCCAGCTCGTAGGGATTCGCTATACAGACGGAGCTATGCCGGCACTCTCGAGTGTTAGTAGGTTCTTTAAAGTATGAAGCACCAAGTAAGGAATAATGTAAGTTGTAATGAGATCAAATCACAAAGAAAACAAGTACATGCCTGAAGAAATACAGGTACTTATGCTTATTAATTATAATGTTGAAGATCGACTGTTTGAAAAAAATTACTAATAAATCAGGCAGTTTAATTTGATAAGTGTCCTGTATGAAGTTTCCTGCTGGACTTCAATTTTCATAACAACCAGTTGGGCCTACTTTCTGTGCAAGCCAGGTATATTACTCGTATTAGGCCTAAACTTCAAAATTGTGATTTAATCTGTTTCATATGATTGTGAGTATTATATTATTGTAGGAGAAGAAAACTGCGAACAAAGTATGGTATTTGGATTTGATTAACGTAGTCCACCGAAAACAAATTAAATTGCATAAAGCCGAGATTAAAAATTTATTAAATTATTTTGGATAATTAAATAAAGAAGGATATGAATAGTGGAGAGAACATAAAAAGAGATAAATTCTTCTTGCCTGTACGTTTTGAACACGTGTGACATTATATCCTTTGTCTTCTGCCAGCGTCAGTTTCTTGTGAGCGGAATGCTGGTGTAGTTGTGTAGACGGTCTCTCGTGTTTACGAGCTTTAAAGTCAAAGTAATATTTATAAAGACACATCTTATTAAAGTCGCCAGTATTAAATTTTACGTAAATCTATCCATTGGGAGCAGCACTGATACAGACAGACAGACAGAAAACAGAGACGGACGGACAGACGGACATGACGCAGGTAACAGGCCCTTTTCGCGACTATGCGAACGCGCCTAAAAACTTAAATATCTCATAAGCATGTAAAGGATGCCACTGGAACTTCTGTTTAAAAAGCTTATTTTGAATTTTAATTTGTACTTTTATGTTTTTATTCAAGGAAAACACAGTGTCCTGTCAGAGGAGTGATGAGGGACAAACTTATTATGAAACATGAAAGGACAGGTGTTGTTGAGCTTTACATGGATATGGGATTCCATGCAGTACGCTGAACACAGGGCTACAGTAGTGCGATGAGGTAAAGCATGGCTTTCGCATGCAAAGTAAGGCATTGTTATAGAAAAAGGAAGCCTTTAATGCTGCTTTGACTTTATATAGTGACATTCTTATTAGGCATCAGTGAGTATAGTTGTTAATTGACTTTAATGCTCGACGTAATATGGTGATGATAGTCCGAATAGATAAGCAGTCTGTTACACTTAGGACACAGTTCTGGGATTCGTTTCCACGAAAGGATTGGTTGTTTAAATAAAGTAAAAATCTAAGAATTTTATCACACTGTGCGAACTTAAAGTTAATAATATTGGAAGAAAGAAACAGAGAAGTTGTCTTAGATAAGAATAGTTTATGAACATAAATTTTACATGACATTGTTGTCATGAAAGTGGCTGTACACCATAACAGTAAGGTTTCAAAGAGCGATCAGTCTCACAGAACTGTGTAAGATGTAAGATGTGTAAGATGTACTAAATTCAATAAATTCTCTGCCAATGTGTGATAAAAGTTATTTATAAATATACTCATTAATATTTACAACATACGTACATTCACACTGTTTTTAAAAGCCAATAAGTTGAGAATTTCGGTTTCCTGGAATGTGACGATGTTTCCCGACGTTTCAAAGAAAGCATTGCTTTTATTCTCAAGGGTAGAGTGGATGAAGAAGGAGTTTGTACATATTATTGAAATTGTTGTTGTGGGAATGAAAAAAATGTGTATAACGTGACGTACATAAGAAAATTAAAAGCTTAATTTCGGCTCTCACTTTACGTAAAGAAATGTGTTTATCATTGTCTTAATTGAGGCAGTGCTATGTCAGGCATTCATTTGTGGATCTGTTCCCTCGATTAGTGAAGAAGTTCAAGGTCTTGCTATTGAGTGGACTGTGTCTGTAAACAGAGAGCTCCTTGAGAATTGCTTCTGTTTACTTTTGATTAAGGACAGATATTTTCGACTAGTCTTTTCGTATCTTGTAACATGGATGACGCGGAGTTTCAAGTAAATTCTAGGCCTGACGCGGGTTCGATTCCCGATGGTGTCACTGGAATTTTTCACTGACATAATCGTTTTGGTCGCACTATGGCCCTGGGGTCGACTCAGCCTCTAACAGAAATGAGTACCAGGAATCCTTCCTGGGGGGTAAAGGCGGCCGGTGCGTAGGGCTGACAACCTTACCACCTTCATGTGCCGATTGTCTAAAAACCTGGGAGCCTCGACCTCCTGGAGCCCTAAGGGCCTGTCTAGGCCTGTAGTGGGATTGCTTTACCTTTACCCAACTTCTTACTGTCGTCGGTCGAAGTTTAGCACACCAGTATACAAGATAGTGAATGTACTTGTAACGTAACTTTGGTGCGTTCGCGTAACTGTTGTTGCAATGGAAAGGCAACAGTGCGTTCTGGTTGTGTTTTAGAACTACGTGTCACTCTCAATAACATAAAAATATTGAATATTGCACAAAAATGCATTTGTGGGGAATTTATGTCGCTGACAAAGATAAAAGGTACTTACGTTTTAATGTAAAGTGCCCAATATTTTTGTCCGATTTTAACCAGATTGGGAGTTTTCGAGGGATATGAAAGACCCCCCAATATCAAATTCCACAGAAATCCTCCCAGTGGAAGATTCGCTGATGCAAGGGGACAGATGGACAGACAGAGGGACATGACGAAGCTAATAGGTTCTTTTCGCTGTTACGCGAATGCATATGAAACGGATCTTGCTCATTTATTTTTTCCTGCCTCCATACCCGCTGCAAGTCTGGTAATTGTAGGACAAAGAATACAGCTGACTGGAATGCCCGCTGCCCTGTAGCAGTATATAATAAGGCCAGCTGCGATGAATAATATTTGCTCCGTATCAAAATAATTCAGAATGCCCGGGCGACCTACATTGATGCTGACGACGAAAACGTTACACACACTGCTGTTTGATGGGTGTATTTCATCTTGTTGTCGTACTGGGGATAATGATTTGGGGTCGCGGGTAACGTTTCATCGCAAGTACAAGTAGCTGTATGTAGATGTTGAAACAACAACAACAACAACAACAACAACAACAACAGCAGCAGTAGCAGCAGCAACAACAAAGAAACAACTGCAACAACAATGACAAAAGAAACAACGACAATTATGAATGACTATGACGATGGAAATAATTCAATTCAATTCAATGGGTATTTATTAACGTGCAGACTTAACAGCACAAGTGCCAATTACAAAGCCAGCACAAAAGCACTGATAAAACATAAAACAGTACAAATACACAAGACAAAACACTAAAGGAACAAAATAAATATGTAATAAAATAATGTAAATAAGTACTGGGGCAGAAATCCAATACCCTGACAGAACATAGATGACTTGATTTATTACTAATTCAATTCAATTAAATGGGTATTTATTAACGTGCAGACTTAACAGCAACAAGAGCCAATAACAAAGCCAGCACTAAAGCACAACACAAAACAGTACAAATACACAAGACAAACACTAAGGTAACAAAACAAATATGAAGTAAAACCATGTAAAAGAAGTACTTGATCCAATACCTGACCGAACATAGCTGACTTGCTATAAAAATGTCGCATGGACCGAAACTACAGCGTCTAAATCAATATTTACATTGATAACAAGTCATTAATCAAAACAGGCCTATCATTGAATATACAAATATCCCCACTGATGGCATTAGCCGCGGAAGCGCATCTTGCGGATGGGCAGTTTCGACAGTTTAAATTAACATAAAACAGTTTAAAATCTCTAAAATTTCGATTCGGCACACGAAGGCCAACAGTTTCCAAAAGAGTAGGGCAAATTTTTAAACCATTATAAACATTAAGTAAAAAAAGGGCGTCTAAGTAGCACCGACGATCACTTAAAGTATGTAAGTCCAAGTAATTTAAAGCATTAGCATAACTGTAGGGTAAGTGACTAAAAAAACGACGATGACAGAGAAACACAAACTTGCGCTGGATGCGCTCAAGCTTTCTGGCATCAGTGGAAGTAATCGAGTTCCACGTAACAGAGGCATATTCTAACTTAGGCCTAACTAATGTGCAATATAGCATCAAGAGGCTCTGCAGAGTGGAAAAGGAAAAAGTTACTGACCGAATTAACCCCAGTAACCTAATTGATTGAGAAAAAATATAATCCACATGACTGTGAAAGTGTAGCTTGGAGTCAATTTGCACTCCCAGATCTTTGATGCATTCGGTTCGAGTAATCAAGGAATCACATAATTTGTAATCAAAAAGGAGCAAATTCGTTTTCCTAGAAAATGAAATAACTCTAGTCTTGTTGATGTTGAGCTTCATAAAATTAGAAATGCACCATCCACGAACACGATTTATATCAGATTGTAGTAACAAACTGTCGCGAGGGGACTTTACTTCGCGAAAAATTTTGATGTCATCCGCAAAGAGAAGGCAATTAGAATACTTGACCACACCTAACAAATCGTTGATAAAAATGTTGAAAAGGAGTGGTCCCAAAACAGATCCGTGAGGCACACCGGATAGCACTGCATATGACGTGGAAAGCGCTCCACAGTAACGGACAGAAGATGTTCTGCTGGTTAAGTAACTACGGAACCAGCTAACGTAACCGGCAGACAGTCCGAAGTCACTTAATTTTCGAAGTAGCATCTCATGCGAAACGAGATCAAACGCGTTACTGAAGTCAAAATAAATGGAATCGACCTGTCTCTGGGAATGAACCAGCGGAGCAATAAAGTCTAAATAGGCAACAAGATTAGTAGCAGTGGATTTGGATTTCATAAAACCGTGCTGCGAAGGATTAAATTTGGACTTAACATAGTGAAAAACCTGTTCATAAATAACAAATTCAAATATTTTAAAAAATGTATTAAGTATAGAAATAGGCCTGTAATTATTCACTGAAGCTCTGTTTCCTTTTTTAAAAACTGGGATAACGGCAGTCTGTTTCCAAAGGGTAGGGAAACTTCGCTGACATAAGCTAAGGTTGAAAATAAATTTAAGAACAGGTACAAAAATATCCGAACAACCCTTTATAATAAATGCAGGTATGTTGTCAATTCCAACAGATTTTGAAGGTCGTAAGCGCTTGATGGCCTTGCAGATGTCGAAGTCAGAGACTGGTGCTAGTGATAGAGAATCAAAGACTGAAAAGCAGTAGAGGGGTCACGTAGGTAGGGGTTTTTGAAGACACTTTTAAAGTAGTCAGCAAAAGCCTCAGCAACTTCTCGTGGTTGGGACAGATGGGTTCCATTTACCTCAAGATAAATTGAATTGTTATCACTTTTCCTGAATGAAGAAACATATTTCCAAAAATGCTCAGAATTTGTCTTGAGGTTATTATCAATACTTTTAAGCCACTGAAGCTTGTCAGACTTTATGGTAGGTTTGACAAGTCTACGGTATGCGGAAAATTTGTCATAAAAGTAGTTACACTTATATTTCTTAAAACGCCTGTAAAAGTAATTCTTTTTCCTAATATACAATTTTAATTCATTGGAAAACCATACGGGGAATTTGCACCTCTTTACGCACCTAGTAGGAATAGCCTTTTCAATTGCATGAGTAACAGCAACTGTGAGTCTATCGACAGCAGCGTCAACAGAGGTTTCATTATAGAGAGAAGACCAGTCGTGTGTAGATAGAGTGTTATATAACACTAAGTAATCCCCAGAAGAATACTTTCTAAAAGAAATATTAGGCAATAAATTTGACCTTCTAGTAGGTAGCAATAATTCAGCCACAAAAGGAGGATGGAAAACGTCCGGGTGCACAAGATAGTGCGCGTCATAGCTAATGGAAAAATCAGCGAAGTTGGTGAAAAGAAGGTCGAGCAGGTTGCCATTGTTGCAAGAATAATTCTGCTGAGATAAGCCGAGTAAACACGTGGAGGTGTATATGGCTTCACCCTTTAATTTGTTATAGTAGTGTGAACTACTAGAAGATACTCCAAGTTTCCAGTCAAAGCCAGGTACATTGAAGTCTCCAATAACGAGAACTCGAAAATTATGGGTGTCTAATATATTTTCTAAACTGCAAAAATACTGCTTTATAGAGTCTACAGCTGTGTCCGGCGCAAAGTAATGGTTGCCAATAAGTAAATTAATGCCATCCATGGTAGGTATTTCAACCCACACGCATTCCTCTACCAGTTCTAGTTCAGCTCTACGTACAACGCCTGAGACGTTATCGGATATGGCAATTAAGGCACCTCCTCCACGTGATTTCACCGTACTGACTCTGTCAGCTCTGTACACTAAGTAAGTTCCAGGAAAGAGATTTTGATTGTAACACAAACCATTGAGCCAGGTTTCGGTCAAACAGATAACAGGGAAATCAGATGAGTGGACATTAGCAAATAGTTCCGAAGCCTTTGTCCTAAGGCCACGAACGTTCTGGTAGTAAATGTCTAAATATGTGTGTAAGATAGATGGGCTATCACCAAAACCATAATAATAACAATAATAATAGCTAATAATATTATAGCAATATAATGAGAAAAGTAAGCAATAAATGTATGCCTACTTGAAGTCATATTTTCGCAGTAGGCTACCGTACACCGCAATAAGTAAACAGAAGTGGAAAAGCAATTTAAAGGTTTAACAATAAACATACTTTATTGAAATCTTTTTGTAATTAAAAAATGGAGGCATTGTACGTGTAACATAACACTGAGGCGCCTTCGTGCAACAATTGTTGCCATGGAAAAGCAATATGTATTACATATTCTGAGTGTGTCTGTAGCCTTAGTTATCCATCATGCAAAGCGCATGCGCCGTATGATAATGTCATCTGTGGCCTGTCTGGCTCTTAAGTTTTTCCACATTATCTAATAAACGGCACGATTTTCTGAAAAACGTTATTGAACAAAAAGTCTGTGTTTTGATTTTCTCTACATCTTTTATCAGAAATATGTCTCATTCTAAGAAGAATTTAGCGAGATATTATCATAAATGTACATAGGACTTTATATGAAGTACACGTTATTCTTGTCAGCTTTTAAGGAAAATTGAATTTTTCTCGACAGATTTCCTAAAAATACTCAAATATCCACTTTTATGAAAATCTGTCCAGTGGGAGCCGAGTTGTTCCATGCGGACAGACAGAGAGACAGCCAGACATGACGAAGCTACTAGTCGCTTTTCGCAATTTTGCAAATGCGCCTAATAAACTAGAAAAAAAATAAGCAATACATCATGTGAGCAAATACGATTAGTATCTGGTTTATTTATATTTTACAGGTTGATTCCTATTCACATGCAGTAAATATCACAATTTTTTTTTAATCTTAAATGAAGCATAACCTGTCGTACAATCATGTGGTCTCTGCTGCTCCTTTATGGCAACGAAATGAGAGAAGCAACGCATCTTAGCAGGACATTTATTTTGTTACATTTTAAACTAAAAGCCTTTCAGTTTTGACTACATATGTACAAAACTTTATAAAAATGAGTCCATCAGTTTTAAGGCGTAATGAGTCCCGTGACGTCAATAATTCCTGGTACTCTTAAAAAGTTCCAGTCATGTTTTGTTTCAACCACTTTATTGTAACAGCAGACTATGTCTTTAGATGGCCTTAGAGACAGAAGTTGGCAGAAGTGAGATTCGGTGACTGCGTAGGCCACAGAATTTATCCGTTTTTTCTTATCCATCGATCTTGTTAGTGACAGACCAAAGCACAATTTACGTCGCGAGTAAGAATAGCAGATGCTGCATCATGCTGCAACCACAGCCTGCCGCATTGCCAATGGCACATCCCCTAGTATATGAGGTATTTTTTCCGTTGCTTTATCTCACTAATAAAGCGGTTATTGACTTTATGTTTATAGGAAATTTTTGGGCGTGTTTTAGGAGTAGAGTATGGTCCTTGCATTTGTTGCAGGTAGCTACAAGTACTATAGTCTTCGCTGTTTAAAGAAAGAATAAGTTTGACCAAGCACTAGAGCTCTGGACTAGTATTTGTAAGGTGGCCGGAACACCAACTATCCTGACTGAGACCTTTCGTTGCTTTACTCTTTCCCTCCAACAAAATATTTTAACAGTCCCTCAAATAGGTTACGACAATTTCTTTACACATCCTTTCAAATTCTTTGTTATCTAATAATTCTTCCTTTCGACCCTATGTATTGAGAGTTGCTGGCAGCTTCGCTAAATAAACCATAAATAAGTAGGTATAACATTATTGTTCAATACAGCTCACATAGCACGACAAGCAAATGGAAGTTACGATTATAAGATTTTGAGGTTCTCAGGGCGGTCAAGCTTCCTTTTGCGGTCTTATAGGTTTTTTCGTCTAGTGGGGGTTGTCAAAGTTACCAATTTCAGATAGAGGCAGCACGTTCCTCCGAAAAGTTGGTATCCGGTACCTGAATACACGGTTTCATAACTTGAAAGACTGCGGCAAGCATTTTGTTATTTTATTCCATACGTTATTTAACTTATGCAGTTAAAGCAGTGCCACTTTTGGAGCCAGAGACAGTCTGTCTAGACTTTTTTTTTTCATAATTTCGTTAAGTTGCTCCAAGCAATTCCCGGCACAATACCTCAAACGAAGCCGCAACTTGTTATTTCCACTTTATTTCCAGTTAATTATTTAATGATTAACCTAACAGTCTACGCTACATACACTGGGAAACAATAAATAAATAATTGCTCGTAGTTCCATTAAAACAGTTGCTGTGTATGTGAAGTAAAGTTCTGTGTTACCAAGTATGGAGTTAGGTCAATGTTTTTAAATTCATAAACAATTTAAAACGTTTAGTGTCATAACCGAATATTGATGACTTCCGGTAGTGGATGTGGATTTAAGCCCGTCTGCTTTCCGTAATTAAAAACATCTGACGCCAAAGTGTTGACGCAATCAGCACCGCACTAACACAAACAGTTTTGATTGGAAAGGTTTTTGATAGCATGCAGTGGAAAAAGGTCATCACTGAATAATTTAATTCAATACATTGGCTTGGCAGATTCAAAATTAAATGCGTTTTGCGTTAAAGTGTTTGCGGCAGTTTTTCACAGCAGCATAAATAATTAGTTAAACTGCTTTGTTTTTACATATTACGATTACTGTAACTAATATATTGTGTGCTGTGATGTGTTAGATTATCTTTGTAAGGGCGTCCTGATATATTGTAATTTCTCTCTAAAAGCGCGCGAATATATTACAGTGTCTCTCCAGAGTGTCTTGATATGTTACGGTATCTCTCTAAAGCTGAGTAATGGAAGTGCTGGAAACTGGAATAGATTTTCCCTAGGCCGTGATATAAAATTCAAAGCTTTATTCTAAATTTATTTAATTGTAATTTTAGCGATCGTGAATTTTCAAACCGATATATTATTAAACATGGACTGACATTCCAGTAAAAAAGAAAACTCTTTTAAATTTAGAAATAAGACCTTGAATAATTTTACGTTTTTTTATTATGCGGTACAGTCTGCACTAGAATTTGAAGGCCAAGTTGTTTGTTTCTTCGTTATAATCCATCTGTACTGGCAGCTTATGAGCCAGTGGTCGACGTGCACCGGTATGTACTGGCAGCTTATGAGCCAGTGGTCGACGTAACCGGTATGTACTGGCAGCTTATGAGCCAGTGGTCGACGTACACCGGTATGTACTGGCAGCTTATGAGCCAGTGGTCGACGTAACCGGTATGTACTGGTAGCTTATGTGCCAGTGGTCGACGTGCACCAGTTTGTACTGGTAGCTTATGTGCCAGTGGTCGACGTGCACCGGTATGTACTGGTAGCTTATGTGCCAGTGGTCGACGTGCACCGGTTTGTACTGGTAGCTTATGTGCCAGTGGTCGACGTGCACCGCTTTGTACTGGTAGCTTATGTGCCAGTGGTCGACGTACACCGGTATGTACTGGCAGCTTATGAGCCAGTGGTCGACGTACACCGGTATGTACTGGCAGCTTATGAGCCAGTGGTCGACGTAACCGGTATGTACTGGTAGCTTATGTGCCAGTGGTCGACGTGCACCGCTTTGTACTGGTAGCTTATGTGCCAGTGGTCGACGTACACCGGTATGTACTGGCAGCTTATGAGCCAGTGGTCGACGTACACCGGTATGTACTGGCAGCTTATGAGCCAGTGGTCGACGTACACCGGTATGTACTGGCAGCTTATGAGCCAGTGGTCGACGTAACCGGTATGTGCTGGTAGCTTATGTGCCAGTGGTCGACGTGCACCGGTATGTACTGGTAGCTTATGTGCCAGTGGTCGACGTGCACCGGTTTGTACTGGTAGCTTATGTGCCAGTGGTCGACGTGCACCGCTTTGTACTGGTAGCTTATGTGCCAGTGGTCGACGTACACCGGTATGTACTGGCAGCTTATGAGCCAGTGGTCGACGTACACCGGTATGTACTGGCAGCTTATGAGCCAGTGGTCGACGTAACCGGTATGTACTGGTAGCTTATGTGCCAGTGGTCGACGTGCACCGCTTTGTACTGGTAGCTTATGTGCCAGTGGTCGACGTACACCGGTATGTACTGGCAGCTTATGAGCCAGTGGTCGACGTACACCGGTATGTACTGGCAGCTTATGAGCCAGTGGTCGACGTACACCGGTATGTACTGGCAGCTTATGAGCCAGTGGTCGACGTAACCGGTATGTGCTGGTAGCTTATGTGCCAGTGGTCGACGTGTACCGGTATATACTGGTAGCTAATGTGCCAGTAGTCGGCGTGCACCGGTATGTACTGGTAGCTTATGTGCCAGTGGTCGACGTGCACCGGTATGTACTGGTAGCTTATGTGCCAGTGGTCGACGTGCGCCGGTAATTGGAGAGTCTTTTTACAGCAATCAGTTACCATTAAACATGTTAGAAAAAAATTGCGAAAAGCGAGTATTAGCTTTTTCATATCTGTCCGTGCTTCTGTCTGTGTTGGAAAACTTATCCCACACTAAAATGATTTTTGGTAAAATCTATATTGCAGCCCTTTACTAAAATTTGTCAAAATATTTAAAGTTTGTTTAAAATACGACAAAAAGAAGAAACATTTTGTATGAGGACCTAACCAACTAACTAACTAACTAACTCCATGGAGCAGAGTCCTTCTTGAGAAGCTAACAGGTCGTCAGCTAGTCAAAAAATTTCCCGCGTTTTATGGAATCCGAAGGTTTATTACCGCACTCACAAGAGCCCGCCACCTGTCCCTATCCTGAGCCATATCAATCCAGGCCATTCCACTTCTTGAAGATCCATTTTAATATTATCTTCCCATCTACGCCTGGGTCTTCCAAGTGGTCTCCTTCCCTCAGGTCTCCCCACCAAAATCATGTATGCACCTCTCCCCTCCTCCATACGTGCTACATGCCCCACCCACCTACGTGCATTAATCATACTATATCGCAGTTTATGATGTAAGTAAATAAATATGTTGCTAAGGTACACAAAAGAGAAAATAAAGTCGTGATCAATTGTAAATTCCTTGCTATAACGCAAAAAAGTCTTATAGTGTGTATCGTGCAAAACGTAGAGAGACAGTTTTAAAATGTACCTTTTTTCCCCCGAAATATTCACGAATTTAAAATGTAGGTAAAGTGACAAAAAGAGCCAGAAGCAGTATTCTCTGCGGATACCCCTATCTTGTTTAAATACTATCTTTAGAAAAAGGATTTCCAAAAATAATCTCACGAAGAGGAACGTTTCATGTATTTCCATTTATATGATACACTTTTTAGAAAAAAATAGAGCTACATGTTATTTTGGATATCTTATACTTACATTTCGAAATAGAAAGAATGATTCGCCCTCTGTCATCTGTCCAAGGGGAAATGTTTTTGAATTTACGACATTTTTCTACGAAGCTTCGTTTGGGAGAAACGGGGTGGGAGTATAGAAGGGCTTCGGATAACACACACACACACACACACACACACACATATATATACGGCAACTTGTACCGCCCTTCATTTAGTCCACAGTTAATTAAGTATATTAATATATTGTGTATGTTCTAGGAGAGCGTTTGTGATACTGCATAAAGGCAGGAGGCAATTACGACGAAACGTGAATAACCGAACTCAGAACTTCAAAAGGAAATATTTTGATATAGGTTCGCAAAAGTTTTAATTCAACGTTACTAATTTCAATACACCTCCTTTCGCCAGTATATTCTAGATATGCAATAAGTCGCATCTTGTCACACGGCCACACAATCCATAAGCTTAGCGCACTCAGGTAACAAGTCCATACGGTGTGCAATCTTGTATACGTAACTGTAAGACTAAACCTTTGGTGGCTCTGTGTGTTTCAGAAGTAACCGTCTGAAGATGGCCGAGTCAGAACGAAATATATTAGTGCTGTTATAATGCTAGTAAAGTCATTGGCTTTATTGTAATGAAAAGTGTAACACTTTCATGAATTTCTGGATGTATTCGTTAATATCGGGGAAGGCGCAAATTCTGAAACGCAGAGTAGAATTATATTACATGTGGCGGCAGAAGAGTGAGTATAATTCTTAAACTGCACTACTATCTACATTCGAACTGTCTGTAAATCTTTTGTCGTCATACCAGACCCATTTTGTAATGCGGCCTTGAGTGGAGCCAGTCCACATGACAATTGTAAGGACAAAAGAAAACTCCTCACTAAAGCAGTTTGATTTCCAAAAGCGGTTTTGTGTTATCAGGGTTCATCATCACCGTCGTCGTCGTCGTCTTCGTCGTCATCCCGCTTCTGGGAATCGGGCGTCAGCCATGTTATTGTTGCTGATTATAGGGAACTTCAAAAGCACGAAACTGGGACGTTCATCGTTGGTTTAACGTTCATATAAGGCACCCAAGAACCATCCAGCTATTTCCAGGTTGAAACAGCAGACAACCGGAGAGACATGGCCATTGCTATACGCAGTCTCTTCTTGTGCTTTATGAGCAGAGTGGGTATGGATTGGATTTATTTGACTCATGATAAAGGCCAGTGGAGGGCTTTTGTGAACACAGCAACGAAATTCAGATTCTATAAAAGACCAGTAATATTTAGACAATCTGGATGATGAGTGGTTTCCCAAGAAGGGCTTTATAGAGCCATTTGGGAGTCACATTTGAAAATTCACGAATATGGATTTAATTTTCCGTCACCCCCACTAATGTCGCATCTACTCCAACCTCTTATGCTTACTGTCGATGTCGTTGCTAAATTATCTTGGCAGTTAAAACAAGACATGTTGACGCATGGCATTGCAACTAATTTTGTAGCGTTGAGGCCTACTTGTCAGAAGGACTGAAACTCGGAAAAATAAGGCGTGAAGGATAAATATTTTTTCTTAAAAACTGCTGTTAACTTGCAATTTGCTTGACCTAAATAAGGTAAGGAGGTGTAACGCCTACAGATCTGCGTAACTCGACCTGAGTAGCCAATCGGTGTCTGCATCTGGAGCCTATGGAATAATGCGACAAAATCGAATGCACGAAAGCGAGAATGCACGCAAGTATAATTACCTACAGTAGAAAAGTATAAGGAAGTTAACTGTGTTACCGGATTTAAAGGAAAAAAGAAAAAACTTACTTTGAATGTTCCAGCAACTTTCTTGATCGTGGAGTAATGTGCGAGTCTTATTTTGCTATGATTTTTAATTTAAGAATATCCTTCCCATGATATCAGGCTTCCGCCGCGATGTTGATGAGATCTGCGCTCTTCTGGGATATTATGCGGCGTCGTGTGGTAATTGTTTACCGACGTTTCGGGACAACTTATCGATTCCCAGATCTCATCAACATCGCGGAGGAAGTCTGAAATCAAGGTTAGTACACCTCTGTGGGGAGGCTAAAAACTCTCCTACTCGGACTCTTGACCCGTGAAGATGGGACCGATACGTTGTCCCGAAACATAGGTAAAAAATTACCACACGACGCTGCGTAATATCCCAGAAGAGCGCAGATCTCAACATTCTTCCCAATTTGCGCATTTGTGTTATAAACTTCGAACGGCGTATTTCGCTAATAACTTAGTCTGCTCATATTGTGACAGACCTTTAGCGGGTGTGGTCGTCTTCAAAATACTCGCGTTCTAATGTATGAAGATGGTTTTCGGACTTTGTGTGCATTGCCATTTCCTTTTTAAGGCACCACGTTGTGAAAACCAATGGGCCTTATTTTAAGAGCATCTTTAGTTATGGACCCAACAGCGCAAGTCTTTTTTCCTCCGGAGATTAAGAGTCAGTTCCAGAAAAGCTCTGGTTAAACGAGCAGGAAATATTGGAATGCTGGTCTAAGTCCAGGAGAATAATTTTACTTATAAAAAACGGACAAGAAGTTCAAATTTAGAGTACCCGATTCTCTCATATTCCTGCAAATATTGCGTGAAACTCCTTTTTACATCACCTTAATAACTTTAATGTTGACTTTTTCGAGTTATACAAAATGCCAGGTTCGTGGAATAGGGATGGATCGGGCACACACAGTGACTGCCTGACATCGATGTTGGTTCTTCGGGCAGAAGTTACTTCACAGAATTGCTGTGTGGGACGTAGTAGTGTTATGATTTAAATCCACTTACCCGGCCAAAAATTTGATGTTCTTTTAAGACTCTGCTGCATTTTATGTTTCAGAAATTGGAAGTAGAAATGGATTTGAGTTTCTTTCAGGGGAGTGGAGAAGACTACATAACGAGGAACTTAATGATCTGTACTCATCACCAAATATTATTCGGGTGATCAAATCGAGAAGAATGAGGTGGGCGGGGCGTGTAGCACGTATGGGTGAGGGGAGAGGTGTATAGAGGATTTTGGTGGGAGACCTGAGGAAAGGAGACCACTTGGAAGACCCAGGCGTAGATGGGAGGATAATATTAAAATGGATCTTCAAGAAGTGGGATGGGGGGCATGGACTGGGTTGATATGGCTCAGGATAGGGACAGGTGGCGGGCTCTTGTGAGTGCGATAATGAACCTTCGGGTTCCATAAAACGCGGGGAATTTCTTGACTAGCTGACGACCTGTTAGCTTCTAAGAAGGACTCTGCTCCAGGAGTGTAGTTAGTTAGTTAGTTCAGCGTTGGATAGTAAGAGTCAACACATTTCGGATGTCACGCAATGTGTTTCGATTGAACCGAGGAGTGTACTGTCTACATCTTCAGCATAGGATACTGGGTTCGCTGCTTTGAAGGAAGACAAGTTTTAAGAGACAGAAAAATAGATCAGCAGATTTTGTTTTTGATTTTCGACACTCGACTTTTTTGTCGGTCTCTAAAGATTTTGATTTTTTCACTAAAAAATATTGACCTATCCTTATGGATCATACTGAAAGACTTATCTCGCATTATCAGTCACGGTTTTATCCAATTAGCTCTGTCTTGATTGAACCTTTTGTTTGATGATGAGAAAATTATTCCCCAAATACTTCGGCAAAGTATAAAGCGTAAATAGCACATATACTGAAACCAAAAATGAAGCCGAATTTCAGCGACGTTATTAAAAATGAGTCCTGACTCATGTACTAGCAAACAAATACGCCAACGCTATATGAATGCCAATTTGCTATTCAGAAACCTAAGTCAGATTATTTGTCAGATCTCTAGTTCGAAAGAAGAAGAGGATTTTTTCCCATACGGCATAACGGCAAGATCAATTGCGCAATTCTTTTGAAAGCCTGAGATCAGGCAATAAAATGAGAAGCTGAGAATTCTAACAGATAAGCTAACGGATAATAAATAATATTAAGATTGGAAATTTAGATAAGAATGCTGTTTGATTTATCTACTCAGAAATTCATATAAAATAAAAAAATGCCTTAAAATTATTATAGCACTTCAGTGCGGCTACTAGTCGTCGTGCAGCTCTGCAGTTATGTTGGTTTGAATTGCAGCTGTGGCTACTGAACATATCCCGAGCTGGCGGCGCACCGCAGATAACATTGAAGGAGTACCTGGCATCGGTTTGTAACGAGTCTCTAGTATTACCTTTAGAACGTGAACTGTTTTGAAGATGACACGTGCTTACATGAAATATACTGCATGCTGCAATTAACAATGAGTGTTACTGATTCTTCAAACATTTAGCAAATACATATTATAGTGTGATATTTAAAAGGAAAGTAAATATATTCCGGACGAAGAAGAGGCGCTTCTATTTCAATGGTTTAATTTTTAAATTGATTTCTTTAGAATATCTTCTTACCCTCTAAAATTACATTATAAGGCCACTGAAGCTTTATCAAATAAAGCACACACATCAAATTTGCATTAGAAGATTATAAACCGATTAGGCTACAGTTCGAGAGATAAGGGTCCCGGCGGCTCTTTCTCAGAAAGGTAAAGTGGCCGGGACGTGAGGCTGAACCCCACTCATTAAGAAAGAGCGGAGTTGTAACTCCACTACCCATGTATGCCTTGACGAAGTGTGCAGGAGTAACTTGCCATTCACCTGCACTTGAAATTTCCCTGCCTAAAAGGTGTCCTATTATTATCTATTACGAGCTTCCGATTGTATCTCCCTGACTGCACAATCAGAGCCGAAACATGTTGAAGACATTTTAATGTAAAATAGTAAGTTTTATATATGTTGCGTAACAAGTGTATGTTGTTGGAGTCTAATGAATAGTGACATAAGACACGGCAGAAACAAAATATTAAAACATTAAATGCTCTGTCATGTTCACTGAAATGCCATTTGCTGTGTAGCAGTTTCAGCCTCACGCTTAGGACAGAATCAGGCAGACAGAGGCAGAATCGAATTAAAAGACAGAATAAAAGATAAATTGTTGAAACGTCACGGGAAATCGATAGACCGATGGATTTAAAACCCAGTG
This sequence comes from Reticulitermes speratus, assembly GCA_021186555.1. Lineage (NCBI taxonomy): Eukaryota > Metazoa > Arthropoda > Insecta > Blattodea > Rhinotermitidae > Reticulitermes > Reticulitermes speratus. The sequence continues at coordinate 19,946,102 of JAJKFL010000427.1, read as the reverse complement.
AAGTTCAGCAGTCGTCAAAACAGTTAAGAGTTGAAATCAAATTTAAGACTGCCTTAACACGCAGTGAGGTGATATGAATTCCACCACTTCAAACGCAAGATGTGTGCCACTTTGGCTTGTTATTCTGGTATTAGGTAATGACAAAATAGATAAAGACACTTTTGGTTGATTGAAGGTCTTACAACGGCGCTACTGAGTACAACAAGCCTTCTAGAAGTAAAAGGTTTATTGACAAGAAGACGGGCCTGCATAATTAATAGTGCGCAACTCTTGCTAGTTGAAGATATTGAAAGTTTGATATGAATATGTGAAGTGAGTAAAAGCCAGAAGTGACTCTAAGTTTATGTAACATCCAGTTTAAACATAGACTAGAACACCGTTTCCCAATGTGTACGCCGCGGAACTCCATTAAGCCGCATGGTTTTCCAAATGGGGCCACGTCGTTATGTCGTGTAGGTCTTGTTCCTGTAGTCAGCACTTGGTGTATTCTGCCATTTATTATTTTTATTATTGTTATTAATTGTTTTTGTTGTGAAGAATGAATTGTGACTTTAGTTATAGAGGGTCTAAAATTAAAATGTTTAAATAACTGTTTATTTTCTCACTTATCGGATTCTAGAACTACTTTTATTAGTCTAATATTTGGGTGCTCCGCCAATTTTTCTAAAGTTTAAAAAGGGGTCCTCATACTTCAAAGCTTTGGAAAAGCTGGTCTAGAGCGAAGGCAACAGAACTGCCAAAGAATTAAGAAATTGTGACGTAATTCTGCATATATTCTTACTGATTACCCAACCAAGCCGACCAACAACGAACACCGAATCAAATTTCTCAAGCAAAGAACCAGCCGATGGATAAAAATAAATGCCAGTGACACACCAATCTATCCTGAAATCCTCCAACATACTACTGTTTGGTCTATATTTTATTTGTAATTTATGTAGTATGCTGTCAGTAGAAGATTGGGATTCTGTTTACAGCGGTGTTGCTGAAAATATCTTCATCCTGTCAATGACCCATCTAACATAGAGTTGAATCTGTGCAGTTGTTCGGAATGCAGACAACACTAATCAAGTTAATGACGATAATGTATATAACTAACTTAGGAGTCGCAAATATTTTCATTAAGACGGGGAAATCCAGTAACTTTATAGCGGATACCATTTGAATTGCAGCGAACATCGTACAGTCAGCCTCATCGCACATGCAGTAAAGATAGGATTAAGGATACTAAGAAGAAGGATTGCAAAGAAAATTGAGGGCATAATACTATAAACGCAGCATGGATTTAGAACAGGAGAATGAAGTAGAAATATAATTGGGATGCCGAGAACAAGATCAGAAAGAACTTTGGACATAGATGAAGAATAGTGTGCTTGCTTCATAGACTGGCAGAAGGCATTTGACCATGTCAACTGGGGCAAATTAATGCAGATCCTAAAGGAAACTGGGATAGACTGGCGCGAAAGAACACTGATCAGAAAATTGTACATGGAACAGAGTGTTAAAGTACGACTGGACCAAGGGGAGACGAGAAGTGTGAAGATTGTAAGAGGAGTTAGACAAGGTTGCTGTTTGTCACCGATTCTATTCACCTTGTACAGCGAGTACCTTACCAAGGAAGCTGCTGAAGGATTTGGAGACTTCACAATAGGAAAACAAGTAATTCGCACTGTGAAATATACAGATGACCTTGTGATACTGGCTAGGGAAGAAAAGGTGCTACAGGGCATGGTTGATAGACTAATTGAAATTGGGAGATGCAATGGAATTGAAATGAATGTGGAAAAACTAAGATAATGAGAATCTCGAAATAACAATAACCAGTGAAAATTACGATAGATTAAATACAGCTGGAGAATGTGAAATATTTCAGCTATTTGAGTAGCATGATAACAAATGATGTAAGACGTGTACGTCAAATTAAATCCAGGATTTTCATGCAAAGCGGCATCCAGCAAGGAGAACAATCTTTTCACCAAAAAATTGGACTTAAATTTAAGGGAGACACTAGTAGAATTATTATTTAGAGCATAGCTTGGTATGGTGCTGAAACGTGGATACTGCGGAAAATAGATCGCATACACCTTGAAAGATTTGAAATGTGGTGCTGGAGACGGATGTAGAAGAAAATTTGGACCGATGGTGTGAAAAATGGAGTAGATTGACATAGAATCAAGGAGGAAAGGAAAGTCCTTTATACAATAAAAGGAATGAAGCCTAACTGGATTTGTCTCACCTTTCTTAGGAACTGCCTCCTAAAACACGTTACAGAAGGAATGATAGAAGGAAAGATATAAGTGTCCGGAAGGTGAGGAAGAAGACGTAAGCAGTTACTGGATAGCCTGAAGGAAACGAGAGGATACTGGAACTTGAAAGAGGAAGTACTAGAATGCATTCTGTGGAGAACTCGCTTTGCAAGAATTTGTGAACCTGTAGTAAGTCAGGCTACGAAATGAATGACCCTTGTGAATCTGCTGATGGCGATAAGTTAGGGAAACATGATTAGATTACAAACTGCACTGTGATTTTTTTTCATCTGAAGACATATTCCGGTACCTGTCTGACACACACACCTCACAAACGTACTGCACGTAACGAATGGGCAGTATTTTTTTTTTTTTTTTTACAAATCGTTTCTGACCATTTTTCTTGACCGAAACCCTTCATGAATGCGTCAATCGAACAAAATTTTAAAATTGAGAATTCCTGAGTAATGGCCAGAATTTGTGTTCATAAACTGGACAGTCTCTAGTACTTTGCAACCATCAGCAAAGAAGTAACCAATTACAGACCCTTCCAGAGTTACGCAGTAATTACCTTCCGGATGGTCCGGCGCAAGTTGAATTTTGCGCAAGTCGGAACTGATTATGCATATGGGCAAAGATGTGGATATACACACTGGAGTCCATTTGAGATCCAAACTCCAAAGCACTGGAATGTGAGAGGCCGCACCGTGACCACCCCGCCGCCGATATTATCGCCCAGCAGTGTTCTTCGGCCACCTTTACCTCCTTGAGCTTTCTTTCCCGCAAGAAAAAATTCGGCGCTTTTCAATAATGGTTTTTTATTTCCTTCTCTTGAAAAATTGCTTAAGTCTGACATTTTCTAACATGAAATTTTATAAGTCGGAGAGTGTCAATATTGCGAATGGACTAAATTACGCTCGGTCACCCAGAAACCCTTCAGAGTATATCAGGGTGCCAATGGCCATTCCGTCAGCGATATTTTCTCTAAACATTGCTATCTCTGTACGTAATGTGCAACTCCGCGTACGGACACAACCGTAGTACACGGACGTGGCGTGACACGGCTTGTGACAACATGCTGTCACATGCACATTTACTGGACGGCAACTGCCGAAGATAGAAGCGAAGTATAACTATCGATTCTCGTAGCTACTAATGTTCACGATAATATTGATTCATGAAATTACACTTGAAGTTATTAACATTTCATGTTTCTTCCTCGTCTTTTTGCCCGAGCAAGTTGTCGTAACTGTGAACGCTTTTGAGTCGTATTCGGGAGATTACCTGCTGAAAACCCTCAGGGTCGCAGAGTGTCATGACTGAGGTTGTTATGGTTTTTATCATCACCTTCAAGCGAATACCTGGACAGTCCCTTACATGAGACATGGTCGCTTCCTTTTACATCTTTCCAGTTCATTATTTGGTCTCATCCAATCGTTCAATGCTGTATATTTTAAGCTGCGAACAGAGTCGTTGGATAATCAACAGATAGGTAAAGCAATCCCATTACAGGCCTTGACAGGCCCTTAGGGTCCCAGAAGGTTGAGGCTCCCAGATTTTCAGATAATCGGCACGTGAAGGTGGTAAGGTTGTCAGCCCTACGCACCGGCCGCCTTTACCCCCAGGAAAGATTCCTGGCACTCATTTCTGTTAGAGGCTGATTCGACCCCAGGGCCATAGTACGACCGAAACGATTATGTCACTGAAAAATTCCAGTGACACCATCGGGAATCGAACCCGCGACATAGAAAATCTTCAGTTTTTAGGGTTTCTTTCTAAAGTATGACAATTGTGGCGCTGGAGTAAATTGCACAGTGGGGCGCTTCATGGTCAGTATTCCCACCAAATGTTGTCCGGGTGATGAAATCAAGGACAATGAGAGGGGCGGGAATGTGACATGTATGGAGGATAGAAGAGGTGAATACAGGGGTTTGGTGGGGAAACCTGAGGGAAAGAGACGACTTGAAAGACCTGGGCGTAGATGGGAGGATAATATTAAAATGGACCTTCAAGAAGTGGGACGGGGTCATGGACTGGATTGATCTGGCTCAGGGTGGGGACAAGTGGCGGGATCTTGTGAAAACAGTAATGAACATTTGGTTTCCATGAGTTGCTGAGGAACTATTAGCTTCTCAAGACGGACTGTGCTACATGAAGTTAGTTACAAGTTATGAGGCGGCTGTGTCTGTCTTTCTGTGACGTATCAGCGCCTAAACATTTGAACAGACATTACGTTAAAATCCGATATGGGGACTTCCGATGAAAGTTTTTGATAAATCGCCTTTTCCACCTGCTTTAATCTAAAATTACACCCCACCTTATTTAAGAACATAAATTAAGTTCGTGAGAAATGGGGACTTAGAAAAGGAATGATAAAGTCCAATATCTTTAGCCGGCAGCAGTTACTGGAATGCACTACGTCAGTCCTAAATATCGGTCATTATTTACCAGTCGACAAGGCGTAACGATTCAGAAGACTTGAGAAGTTCAAATCTCGTATCGTAAATGGGGACGTTTGTGACACATATGAGGTAGAAACGGCGAAGCTTTCCGTGGTCGAATGCCCAAGATTTCATACGTTATGCCATGCAGCGTCAATACATTCTCAGTACATGGATCACAGATACTTCTGTCGGTCAGGCTTCCAAGCGGTCAGTTATCTGAGGACGCTCAGGAGGCAAGATGTAAAGACTAAGAAGTATCCGAAGAAAGCCCACCCGGAAATTTTCAAATGAGCTTACTCGCCCATCTTACTTTACAATATGAGGCAGATTCCAAACAAGGTTCAGGCATTGCTTGTAGGACATGTTCACGACGGTAAAGGAAGCGAGATGACTTAGACAATTAATTTAAAATAAAACTTAACACCCATTTTAAAGTTAGAGAATTTTATATTATTTTGGGCATTGATTAGCTGATGCACGAAAAGCTCTTGTATAAAGGATGCAAGTATTTTAATAATAGAATTATGACGAAATTTGTAGGCATTTTTAACCACTGGGGACAAGCGGTGGCGCAGTTGGTTGAGGCACTGCGCTACAAACCGGGAGGTCGCGGGTTCGATTCCCGATGGTGTCATTGAATTTTTTATTGACATAATCCTTTCGGTCGCACTATGGCCCTGGGGTCGACCCAGCCTCTAACAGAAATGAGTACCAGGAATATTTCCTGGGGGTAAAGGCGGCCGGTGCTTAGGGCTGACAACCTTACCACCTTCATGTGCCAATTGTCTAGAAATCTGGGAGCCTCAACCTCCTGGAACCCTAAAGGTCTGTCCAGGCCTGTAATGGGATTGCTTTACCTTTCACATTTTTTTAACCACTGTGCAGTGTATGAATAGTGGAAGTACGCTGAAAATGGAGACTATTGTCGAAGTCGTCAGAACTGGATAGGCGCGGAGAGAGTAAATTTTCTTTATGCTCTGTACTGAAAATATCAGCCCCCTCACCTACACTACGGGAGAAAGAAATCAGACACAAATGATGTCCGTGAGACAGGACTAGTTTTCAGCAACAGCGCAATGCACATGCACATAGTTACCGTCCCCTTCAGCTTACATGAAGTCAGCATCTTCTTGTGGCGTGGGCATTATGGTTACGTTAAAACGATGATAAATTTCTACATCGCTCTGTGATGTTGATACACATTCAGAAAAGTTTTGGCAGAGACTATCTTACTGGACTGGGCCGGAGACAGATAACCGGACCATATATTGGTAGTTTTCTGTAAGTCAGTCTGCACCTTGCTATCTGATTACGCTGTGAATAAGGTGTGTAGCGTACAGGCCTGGAGGCACGCTGTCACGCTGTTTGATCACTTATGTTATTAAGTTAATCAATGTGTGAAACTTGTCTCTCTGCCTACGGCCAACTGGTATACTGAAAACGTCCGAGAACACGGAGGTGAGGGTTTATGTATTAATGGCTAACGACTCTGTCACTAATTCGAGTTTTGAGTTTTTATAGTCGAAAGATGGCCGATCCCAGTGTCCGTGCGGTCTAAGGCGTGGGTCTTCGGCCGCTCGCTTACTAGGATTGTGGGTTCGAATCCCACCGGTGGCATGGATGTCTGTCTCTTGTGAGTGTTGTGTGTTGTCAGGTAGAGGTCTCTGCGACGAGCTGGTCCCTCGTCCAGAGGAGTCCTACCGAGTGTGATGTGTCTAAAGTGTGTGATCATGAAAACCTCGACGAAACGAGGAGGCCCAGGTCTATATAGGGCTGTCGAGCCATAGAAAAAAAAATAGTCGAAAGATGAGACGAGGGATGAAGTGGAAGGGATGTGGAAGAGAAAATGTAGTGGCCTATTTTGAGGTACTACCCTGGAATTTTATGGATGGACTCTTGGGGGGGGGGGGACACTAAACCCCAGTGAGGAGCTCCGGTCTATGTTATTTCCATCAAGATATTTTTAAAACGCATTTATCAGCGTCTTTGCTTAAAATTATTAAGTTTGCGATATTTATAAGACAACATCAAACTACAAACTATCGGTCCCACCTTCAAGGGTCACTGCTTGGTCATGAAGACGGGACCGAAATATTGTCCCAAGAGATCGGTAACCACTTTCAAAACTATGCTGCGTAACAACCCAGAAGAGCGAAGACCTCAACTACACCGCGGCGGAAGCCAGAAATCTCGGAAAAGCGTCAGATGCTTGCGTTCATCAGTTAGAAGTCTAGAGGAAGAACAGTGCGAACGCACCAGAATTGTTACAGTATTTTTCAACTTGTTTAAATTATTCTCTTGACATTTTATTTTCGGGCTGTAGAAATAACAGCGAAACATAACAGGAACTCCCGTCTAGCGCCAACCTTAATGACATATCCAGTTGTTATTTACGTACTGTTAAGGTCCCAACCTGCATTATTTACCAACTGATTTGGACAGCTTCCATACCTTTCTTGTCGCCATGAAATATCGTCATATCTTAATCTTGCTCAAACTTGAAAACAGTGGGCATAAAAAGAACTGTTGCTATGTATGCTGTGTGAGTGACATAAGCATCGTTTATATACTACTAGCTTATTAACGGGTTTATAACGGCGCTATCAGAATCGCAGACAATAGGCCTATAGTATTGAATGTTAAACAGTGAATAGGCAAGGGTTTGGAAAGAAGTAAGCAAATTCTCATTTGAGTTAGATCCCGGAATTTGTCTGCAGAAATTAAACATAAGCCCAGAAACCCCAGTCAGGGTATCACGTGTCCCGGGACTGGTCACATCTCGAAAACTGCTTCAGGCAGCTTGTTGGTTATAGGACCATTAAATAACATAGGAACAAAGACGTAAACACTGATTGTGTTGTATCAACTGAAAAGGTTATGTAAACAAATACGACTGGTATGTTAATCAACGCCAAATAATATATGCGCTAGGTAAGGCCTGATAATCAGTTAACTTTGTGGAAGACAGTAGTTCTGATCAATTAACATTACTTCTTATTGATCTGGTCTATCAGTTCGCTGCTATAATGAAGTCCGAAGGATATTACAGTGCCCACAGCGTCCTTCTCCTGATACATACCTCTTCTTCTTTCTTTCTTTCTTTCTTAGTCTTGACCTCATTATACCTGCTCATTTTAGGTGTAGAGGTCATTGTTGCACTTCATCACACTCATGACACACACACACACACATACACACTCGATAGGACTCTGGACGAGGAATCGATTCGTCGCAGAGACCTTTACCTGACAACACACAACACTCACGTGATACAGATATCCATTTACCCGGCGGGATTTGAACCCGCAATCGCAGCAAGTGAGAGACTGGAGACCCATGCCTAAGACCGTGCCGCCACCGGGATCAGCTGATACACACCTCAACCCCTTAGTCAAATCTGTTTTTCATCTGTTCATGTTCTTCCATGTTACGCCGACAAACGTATAGAAAATTTTATTTTACTTTATGTTTTTTACCATTTTGTATGCAGTTGTATTCTCTATGCATGATATATCAAGTATTCTTTGATTTGATAATATTTATAATAATTTATGGAATACTCGTAGGGCTTATCCATCTACTTTCCTGTATATGTATAAAATAGGCCTGTAACTGGTTGCACTCTATATGCATTCATTAGAAAGTCTCTCTTGCGACAGGTTTTTAGCCTCTTCCAAAGCGAGTTCACTAAGTGCATTCTAGTGCTTCCTCTTTCAAGTTCCAATACCCTCTCTTTCCCTTAAGGTTATCCAGTAACTTGTTACGTCTTCTTCCTCACTTACGGAAACTTATATCTCTCCTTCAGTAGCGTGTTTTAGTAGGCAGTTCCTAAGAAAGGTGAGACAAATCCAGTTAGTCTTCATTCCTTTTATTGTATAAAGGACTTTCCTTTCCTCCTTGATTCTATGTCATTCTATTCCATTTTTCACACCATCGGTCCAAATTTTCTTCTACATCCGTTTCCAGCATCACATTTTAAATCTTTCAAGGTGTATGCGATCTATTTTCTGACGTGTTCACGTTTCAGCACCATACCAAGCTATGCTCTAAATCTATAATTCTACTAGTGTTTCCCTTAAATTTAAGTCCAATTTTCTGGTAAAAAGATTGTTCTCCTTGCTGGATGCCGCTTTGCATGGAAATCCTGGATTTAATTTGACGTACACGTCTTACATCATTTGTTATCATGCTACTCAAATAGTTGAAATATTTCACATTCTCCAACTATATTTAATCTATCGTAATTTGAACTGGGTATTGTTATTTTGAGATTCTCATTATCTTAGTTTTTCCACATTCATTTCAATTCCATAGCATCTCCCAATTTCAATTAGTCTTAATATTTGTGCCCTGTAGCACCTTTTCTTCCTTAGCCAGTAGCACAAGGTCATTGCTTATTTCACAGTGCGAATTACTGTCCTTATATTCTGAAGTCTCCAAACACTTCAGCAGTTTCCTTGGTAAGGTACTCGCTGTATAAGTTGAATAGAATCGGCGACAAATAACAACCTTATCTAACTCCTCTTCCAATCTTCACAATTCTCGTCTCCTCTTGGTCCAGTCGTATTTTGACACTCTGTTCCATGTACAATTTGCTGATCAGTGTTCTTTCGCGCCAGTATATCCCAGTTTCCTTTAGGAACTGCATTAATTTGGTCCAGTTTACACTGTTAAACATTTCTTTACCTATGTCTAAAGTTCTTTCTAATATTGTTCTCAACATCCAAATTACATTTCTAGCTCATCTGCTTCTTCTAAGTCCACTCCGAGTTTGTAGTATTACGTCCTCAATTTTCTTTCCAATCCTCCTCCTTAGTATTCTCCCTACTATCTCCTCGTGTGTAAACATATTTCATGGTTCCTATTCTTCGGTATTTTCCTGCCCCACAACGCGGGCTTAATAAAGATATATGGCCGTGTAAGGACATTTATTCTGTATTCTTATTTCCCAACTCCGAGATAACAAATTATAGCCCGTTACAAACATTAATCGGTTAATGCTGTTTAGGGAAATACAGTATGTGCGCAAAGTGCAGAATTTCTTATTTTTCAAAGTCGGTACCTACCCTACCCTCTCTGCTTTAAAAGATTTAAAACAATGTATAAAAGCGATACGTTTTCTGGTTGTTTAAAGGAATATCTTTGTTTGTATTTTAACATATAATTGAATAATTTTCAACCTTACATTAAATCCATTATTTAGTATCTATTTACATGAATCAACTTTAATCAAGTTCCAATGTATAAGAAGGGTCAATGACACAAGGTTTTGGTTGGAAAAAATGAGAGAAAGAGAACACTTGGCAAACCTAGACCTAGATGGGAGGATGATATTAATATATTTTTAAAGAAATAGGATGAGAGGTCGTGAACTGGATTGATCTTGCTCAGGATGGCAACAAACCTTTGGGTTTCATAAAAAGAAGAAGATTCTCGAATAGATAAGGAGAACGTAGCTTCTTAAGGAGGAATATGCTCTATGCAATTAGATACGCAAATCAGGAAACAAGAAAAAGAGATTCATAAAGTTGTGTTTTGGGTCTTTGACGCGCTGCAGTCCGGTGTGTATATATAGCAAGGTTCCAGAGAAAAAGCTCGCTCCATCTTCGGAGCAGAAAATGGAGGCGGATGTAGTAGTCTCCCCCAAAAGTTGGCAAATACCCACAGGGCTGCATACTGTCATAAGCCAGGAGAACACAGGAGACAGGAGCAGCCTTCACCACCGTGTTGAACACGTGAGCGACACAAAGTTGGATAACATTACACGCATTTCCTGTAAGGTATTTGGTGTTACACGTTCGTTGCTAGATTATGGGTACGGATTTTCATGCCAGTCTGCCTTTCTCAAGGCAGTCTATATATCATTTCAGGATCGCCTTATATGGTTTCATATTTACATTTCTCAAGACAGAGTCGTGAATAATGCATGCTATATGTGACGTTTTGCCATCTGGCTCTTATATGCGTTTTTTTCTCTAGCAGAAAGAGAAAAAATTCTTTCAGGCTTTGCTACTTTTCTTTTATATCACACACACACTTAAAAACAAAAAGTCCAATTTAGGTCTCGTCTGTTTTGAAATACAATGTTTTCCGAGTTTATAATAATAAGAGAAGCATAAATAAAAGTTTAGGGTTTTTTAACAACTCAAAAGAGTTGGCATCAGAAAGTGGGTGGTAAAATTTATAAAACAAAGTAAATATCAATGTGCAGAGATCTTGTATATTCACAATTTTTTAACTGTGACATTTACATTGGTTTTATCTATCAAATTCCACCACAGGATCTTTTTCGTTATGTCAGGTAACAGTCAGTCTGCCACTGTTTTCCATTCCATTTTTAGAGCATTTCGTGTATTGTGTGGGGGTAGTGCATTATCTCCGCCGTTTGGCTAGCCATTCATCGTCTAAAAACAAGAGAACCTTTGTGAAACAGCCGAGGTTCAAGCTTAGTGTCTAGGAAATCTCGGTTCTGGAAATTACGTTATGGCAAAGACCGAGAAATGTTACATAGGAAAGTATCCTGAAGAAATGAAGGTTCTTCCCCCCCCCCCCCTCACACCGAAAAATATTTAGTTCAGAGAAATAAAGGGTTGTTTTTAAAGCTAAGACAACAGTGACGAAAACTGTAATAGTAATATTGTTCTATAGTGTACAGAATATTCGACGAAGAGGTGGTGAATTTTCAGGAGCGTGTTTAGAAGTAAATGGTGAAAAAGTTCCTATCCTATTATTTATCTCTAAGTCTTTTCGCCATTCTTATCAAATTTATTGTACCAGTGAATACAGATTAAATTTTAGTTAACCTTCTATTAACATTAACTTAAAGGATTAGAGGTGTGTCATATTTTCTCAAGAGTACTTTAAGAATGCGTGGATGCTGTCAGACGTTGCTCAATGAAAGTTTCTACGGAATTCATTGCGTTTCTTTTCTTTTTGCAGCAGCGCCTTCCATTACGTGTATATATCCTTACAGGTGCTGCCTTGTATTCGGCTTACCGCTCTTGACTCCATGCGACACCAGGGGAAGAAATATAACGGGTTTTTGTGAGGTGATTAGCTGGCCATGTCACAGGTACACATGCTGCTCCCTATCATCTTCAGAATTATCTTACAGTTACTCCGTAACTTCTATCAAAATGTGGAGTCTCTCTGTCTTGTTTTGTCCGTATTCGCCCTCTTCTTGCAACAGGCACTTCCTCTAGATTATGAGGTATTTCAGTTTCCGTAAAACATCTGTAATAAGCAAATGTTAAATGTCCGTCAATGAAATGTGGGCCAAGTGGACACTTTACCAAGAAATTTATTAGAATTTACAGACAATTCTGCTATTACGCATGTTTCGTTAACGCGAATTGGCTAGTGTGATTGATGAATTGATGCATGTTGCTTGTATAAGGCGAACTTCCTCATAGGCGTGTTGGGTCTTACTCTGTTTCAGAGATCAGTGTGAAGATATAAGTTTGGATGACAAATGTTTCAGATGACATCTGCAGTACTCTCCTAACCTCTGACTAAATCATTGCTGAAACTTCTGTATATAATTTAATTTTCCAATCGGTTTACCAGTATCGTTTCCTAGTGCGAATCTAAAAAATCACAGGAGGATATTATAAAATTTACTCCCATACAAATACGTATATTATTCATATCTCATAAAGAGATTTGAAAGTGTTGCGATACAAAATGTTTTTGACTGTGGCCAAGGATAAAATTTCTGCCTGAATTTCTGTATAATAATAATAATAATATGAAATCAGTTTCAAATACATTAAACTATAGATTGTAACACTGATTACTCCTATAAGCCTCAATCTACACGTGATGGAGAACTATAACAACAACAACAGCAGCAGCAGCAACAACAGCAGCAGTAACAGTAGCAGCGGCAGTAGCAGCAAAAACAGCAGCAGCAACAACAACAGCAGCAGCAGCAGAGCAGTAAGAGCAGCAGTAGCAACAACAGCAGCAGCAGCAGTAACAGCAGCAGCAACAACAGCAGCAGCAGCAACAACAACAGCAACAACAACAACAGCAACAACAACAGCAGCAGCAACAACAACAACAACACAAGAAATTTTCGCTCTTTGGCGCAGCAAAATCTGCATGAAGTACTACAAATACTTTCCTTTAATGGCATGAGTAAGTTATGATTTCTTTTAATTCAGGCCCGTCAAAAACACGGCCCACAGAACCTTATGATGCGGTGGGCTCACGTTTTAATACTTATAAAGTTTTACTGCCGTTAGTTTTATTGTACAACGGACCAAGAAATGCTGCAAAAGTGAAAACAACGAGTACTTTATATCCTTGAGGCTTTCTAATTGAACTTTTGCAGATGAAGAAAGAAGAGAGGAATGTGACATTTTATGTTGTTAGTCAAGCTGTCAAGTTCTATTTGGATTTGGACCTCAATCTTTTTTGAGTTTGATGGGGCTGTTTTGTTATACCTTCTTTAAGGTTTTAGCTGCTATACATTTTGATATTAACAAAGTTAGCACGTATACAGCAGGACATACAAGGTTTATCAGAAGCAATGCATGGAGTGACGCTGAGATACATAATTAGCAGAGAAGATAATCGCGTATAGTTGGCAGCAGAGAATGTAATTGATGAGATTAAAGTATATCAAAGTCAGTAGAGGCAAAACGTATCAAGAGTGCTTCCTTATGGGTTTTATTCCAAACTCTATTTTCTAAAATACTGGTGAGACGGGATAGCATACTTGATGTAGCGTCTAAGCTGGACAGTCCGAATTTCGACCCTTAGTAGGAGCAAGAAATATTTATTTTCTCCAAAAACCTCCAGATCCGTTCTGAGTCCCATTCAGCCTTCTAATTAATGGGCACCGGGGATTCTTTCCACGGGACTAAAGTGGCGCGGGCGTGAGTTTACGCACTCACCTCTATCCAAGGCCGAGAGTAAGAATGAGTAGAGCCATACCTCTTTTCCCCCCATATGTCTTCCTGTCTTTTACAAGAATATCTTTACCTTTTACCTCCACTGATAAACCAGACTTGAGATGCCAGTTAAAAACACTTTAGCCTCGAAACGCATAATGAAATTCCATACCTTGTTGGAAGGTGAACGAGGAAATCAACAATATTACGGAAAAGGAACTGATATTTTTGTGTATAAATCATGAAATGTAGCAATAAGATACAAGGTTACATACACACATAAAAAATAAAATACCGAATCAATGGGAGGGCCTTCCAAGATTAGACAAATATCTGTTTCCTTTACCCTGACGAAGACTATCAATGTTACTTGCCTTGATGTAAGAGGTACTACTGTTTGCGCAGTTCCGCAGTTCCGTAACCAGAATATTTATCTTCAGTCTTGCTGTAATTACAGTAACCCATCGCCCATCGCGGTTTTACCCAGCCCTCTGATGAACAGGAAACGTTGAAAATAATTAAATGTATAAAGCAAAACTGCTGGTAGCTGAAAAATTTAAATAATCGCGGATAAAGACAGACTGTTACTCACTTAACCACAGCGGAAGCTGGCAGCATTAGTACCCAGACACTTCGTAGGTATGTAATGCGAAAAAAATGTAGCTGTATATATTAATGGATTGGGGGAGGTTAGAATCCTTTATGTATGCCTTGACGTAGCCTCATTTCTCCCATAAGAAATTTCCGAAAAGTGGTTTTACCCAACACGGTCGTTACCTCTATCCCTAAACACGCGTTGGATGAAGGATCGCTGTACTTGAATGGAATCAAACAGACATTAACGTTCAAGTTTATTCAATAGGACTTAACTCATTACAACAACATATTTAATGTATCATTCAGTTTTATAAGAAAGTATTTGGTGACCGCATAAAGAATACCTTAACATCAGCATGAATGAACCAGCAGATTTAGCAAGTTGGTCTCAACGGCCACTCTCCTCAATTGTATTCAGCTTCTTAAAAGGACAGCTTATTGCAATCCGCCCTGCCAGCAATGTCACTGTGCCCATATTGCCATTCTCCGCTCTGGAAGAAAGAACACATTATTTTGTAACCGTCGCCCTTTGTCACCCTGCCCCGGACCGCACGGGGATTGAACGTAGGCTGCTACACGCGTGTGCTCCTTGTTGTGTGTTAACATGTGTGAGTGAACAGTTTATGGACTGGCCCTAAGTACACAACGTCTGGGTGAAGTTTAATTTTATTTGTTTCGATTTTCACGCTTTCTATATTAAGATATAAAATATGTAATTATATATATTAAATTGTTAGTTCTTGCAACTCGGTCTATCGCATTGACAGAACAGTATAATTTTCAGTGTATGAAAATATGATGACTATAGTGATGGCGATAAGAAAATTTAGAAATAAGACGAAGTATCAGGAGGTTGGAAATAAGTGATTAACGAGGAAATTCACAATTCTTACCTATTAACAAACATTTTTACAGTGGCCAAATCGTGGAGAATGAGGTGTGCTGTGTATGTGGCACACACCGGGGAGATTAACGTTTACGTTATCTTAGACGGACTATATTGAGGAAGAAGTCACGTGGTAGATGTAACTGCAGAAGCGATTGACCGACAAATCAAATCAAATCAATACAATAAATAAATAAATAAATAAACAAATAAATAAAGTAACAGATTACTCACTCAATAATACATCAATTTCCATGTAGCAGAGTCCTTTTTGGGAAGAGGGTACACTCTTAGTAGCAACCGAAGACGCCTTTTGCGCACCCAGAAGAATCATTACCGTGTTAAAGAAGGAAGGATGCTATTAAAATGACTTGAAAGCAATAAGATGCGAGATTTTGGAATGGATTAATCTAAATGAAGATAGGAAACAGTAAATGGCTTGTGTAAATAAGCTAGGTGCTCCGTGTTCCTCAAAATTCAGCGGATTTCTTGAATCCTTGATTGACTGCTAGCTGCTCAAGGAGCTGTCCATAGAATTAGTCATGTTTCTTCTGCCTGCGCGTCTTTCTTTCGTCTGTGTCTGTAGCTCTGTGGAATAACAAGATGTTTCAAACATAGAGTGTGGAATAAATCAAACACACATACACACACACACACACTACTAAATGAAACGGCACAGAATGGTCATCAATGATAGAGGGAAAGAAAATTACGTACGCTAAACATTTTTTACCGGACAAATTGAAGCTTGTTTCTATTAGGAAGGTACAGGAAAACCAAGAGGGATTTAAAGTGAATGGGACACATCATTTCGTGATCTGCCTTCGTTATGTTAACTGGACGAAGACATGATTACTGTGAAGAACACATAGCAGCTTTATTAGACGCTGGTAAGGAGACTGGCGTAGGAATAAAACAATAAGAAAGTTCAGTGTGCTCATACCTTGTTAACAGAATGCGGGACAAACTCCCAACAGAAAATAGCTAATACGTCCTTTTAAGTTGTGGTAAAATCAAGATATTTGTAAATGACACATAATTTCATTAAAGAATAAATTAAGAGCACACTGAAATCAGGAAATGCCTGTTAAAATTCGCTTCAAATATTTTGTTTCCTCGTTTGTTATCTACAATCATAATTACAAAATATACAGAACTACAAAACGTTTGTTTTAAGGCGGAACTTAATGCAGTAGAGCGGGGTTTTCCATTGTTAGATACAGAGCATTGCAGAGTTGAGCGCTTTTCGTGTTCAGCTGGACACTTTATAATTTTGCTTGTTGTTTTGTACGGTTGTGAATCTTGGTCTCTTACGTTAAGACGAAGAGAACGTGGTGCTGAAGTACATATTTGGAATTAAGAACATGGTGCTGAAGTACATATTTGGAATTAAGAACATGGTGCTGAAGTACATATTTGGAATTAAGAACATGGTGCTGAAGTACATATTTGGAATTAAGAACATGTGCTGAAGTACATATTTGGAATTAAGAACATAGTGCTGAAGTACATATTTGGAATTAAGAACATGTGCTGAAGTACATATTTGGAATTAAGAACATGGTGCTGAAGTACATATTTGGAATTAAGAACATGGTGCTGAAGTACATATTTGGAATTAAGAACATAGTGCTGAAGTACAATTTGGAATTAAGAACATGGTGCTGAAGTACATATTTGGAATTAAGAACATAGTGCTGAAGTACATATTTGGAATTAAGAACATAGTGCTGAAGTACATATTTGGAATTAAGAACATAGTGCTGAAGTACATATTTGGAATTAAGAACATGGTGCTGAAGTACAAATTTGGAATTAAGAACATGGTGCTGAAGTACAAATTTGGAATTAAGAACATAGTGCTGAAGTACATATTTGGAATTAAGAACATAGTGCTGAAGTACATATTTGGAATTAAGAACATAGTGCTGAAGTACATATTTGGAATTAAGAACATAGTGCTGAAGTACATATTTGGAATTAAGAACATAGTGCTGAAGTACATATTTGGAATTAAGAAGGACGAAATAACGGAAGGCTGTAAAAATGTATAATATACAGCTTCACAATATTTACTTCAGGTCAGATATATTTCCTGTAATGCAACAGAGGAGCATGTGATGGACAAGTCATGCGGCAAGCATGAACGATAAAAGAAATACACCCCGGGTTTTGGTGGGTAAACCTGAAGGATAGAGACAGCTAGAAGACTTGGGCGTGGTTTACCTTGAAGAAATAGGGCAGGGTATGGACTGGATTTATTTGCTAACGTCATAAACAACTGACGAGCTATTGTGAACACGGTAATTAAACTTCGGCTTTCATGAAATGCCAGGATTTTTTTTACGATCTAAGGAAATTTTAGCTTCTCAAGAAGGACTTTCTTTTTATGGTGATTTTAATGTTACTGGCTGGCATTTGTGTAGTTGTATTATGGAGGTGGTAAAGTAATGACTCTTCCTGCCTGTAGGGGAAATTACATCCAGACATTTTGATGTAGCAACACGACGTTTTGAGACTTGTGCTACACAGTTTGGGTTTGATAAATGTTGAGAAGCAAACGACGGGAGTCGAATGTGTGCTGTGTTACGTGTGGCGCCGTAATACCTTGGGTTTAGAAACAGTCCTCAAAGCGACTTTACACCACGGCTACGTGATCTGCTGCTGTGACACCCGAGCTGTAATCTAGGAGACTGTTTGGGAATGGATCAGATGAGCATCATATCCTGGGTTCGTGTTCTCCAATCCAATATTGTTCTTGGGATTAACATTAGTTGACCCCGGATTATTTCGCGAATGTGTGACCGTGTTGTAACCGGTCTTCCCGTGTCAGGCTTGGTTCGAGCCCAGCCCGGGAAACTCTATAACAAAAATAATAATAATGTGTGTGGCGAAGTTTTGGAGTCTCTCACACCACTACCCAAAAGGACAGAAAATCTGTGGCAGGGGGAAGCAGTGATTTCAAAAACAGAGTTATCAGCAGGGAACATGGCCCCACTGTTTACAAGTTCCAGACTTGAGACAGTGATGCTGAAGGTCATTATCTGGACAAGCTCAAGAATTTGCGTTAATTTGGGTTGACAAGACTTAGTGTCATAAAATCATTGCAAGAAGGGTAAGAAAGGGACACCCTCTTGAAAATTACTTTGCTTTGCTAAGGAAGCATTCTTCCTAGCATTCACAGAAGCTTGAATCCAGCGTTCAGGATTCAACCAAAGTGAAGGCAACAACCCCCACATCATAAAATGAAACCCGACTTTTAGAGGGCGGATGGTGGACTGACCCTAATACTGGAGGCAGTTCGCTGTAGGTCTGGAGAGCGATGTTGTCAGAGACCGTATGTGCCGTCATAATTTAGAATATGCAATTTTGAACATGATGAACATACATATTTAAAATAAATATTAGACGCGATGAACACACCCCTGTGTATTTCCTGAGATTGTCTCAACCGCAGACTAGTAGACAGGACAGTATCAGTGTTAATACGGACCCCAAATTAACCTTCACGCTAAGTAACCTACCTTTACAAAGTTACTACAGCGTGAGGTATGATGGCACAGGGGGCAATGCTACTGTTAATTGTTGCAGACACTCGTAGCTGTAACTGTCACGTGTGTCGTAAGGAACGTCGGACGAGATACCAGTTTTTGTTCTGGAATGTGACGCCACGTCAGTGGGTAATTGGTTCCCGACGTTTGGTGACAGCCCAGTGGTCTCATCTTGAAGGGTCAAAAGGTCCATTAAGATTCTTGAATAGGAGACCACAACGCTATATCTAAACATCGGGGAAAAAACCCACTAGGGACTTAAAAAGTGAAATGTAAAATTTTCCCTGTCCACTCTATGAAGAAATGTAGGTGTAGTAGAGATATAGCTTCACTTATTCTTAACCTCGGCAATAGATGAAGAGGGCGGTAAAATTTACGCCCTGCCTCTTTACTGTAGAGAGAGACTCTCGATGACTATTGAATAGGAGGCTGGGCGGGCCCTGTAGTAGGCTTGGACGATTTGGAGAATAAAAAAATCTTTGCTTCCTAGCGAAATTCGAACCCACACACCTCCAACCCGTAGCCTAGCCGCTATACCGACTATGTTATCGCGGCTCCCCACTGGCGAATTAACAATGAGAAATTGCCGCTTGTTACTGTAACATATATCACATGTTTTACCATTAAAATCGCTGCATTTTGCCCACATAATGTGCTTATGTGATTCGCATGCTTCTCACAATAAACAGTGATTATTTACAGAAACAGCATTAACTAGCTGATGTCTGCAATGGGCTATGGCTGTAGAGACACTTTCACTTTCGAGGCTCTTTGCACTTTGTAATGGACATGCAGCGTGTGTGTTGTGAAGTAGATATTGAATTTATAAATATGAAGTACATCAGAGGGCTTTGCAATACATTTTCACTTTCCCTGCAGAAACGTAGTGTCTATGGCTAACGCACTCCCCCCCCCCCCCCCCCCCCGTTAATCCTCTCCCTCCCAGGTCGGGTTTTTAATTACTCTGTTTTCTTTTTCGTTGCAGTGATAAAGGTAAAGTTATCCCTGTGTAGGCCATGAAGACATATGGGGGGAACAGAGGTATAAATCCGCTCATTCCAAACTCGATAATAAATGGGGTGATGAAACAGTTATAATTTCAAACTTACTTACCAGAGCGACCACTTGTTAGTAGCATTGATGTCACACCAAATGAAAAGGTTAAAACTTCATAACTCTGCATCAGTAGCCTCTTTTATGAGGACAGATTGTGATACATGAAGGCCAGAGATATGTTACAAGGAACATGCTGGTCCAGTATCCAGGGTCTATCAATGGACAGAAGGGATTTTACAGAAATTCTAATGTGGTAGCTTTAAGAACACAGAGTTTTTTAATGACTCATATATCAGGGTGCGGAATGTAGCATTCTTGTGAGGATGAGAAAAGGATTTTTGGGACAAATTGGGAGAAAAATATTAAAATGAATTTTATGTAGGCCTACCTACCCTATAAAATTCAAGTATGTACATCCAGTAAATCAATAACTGTTGCAATTTTAGAGAGGCTGCATTTTGTACTGTGTGATTTTTAATCGTATTTCTCCTGCTCAAGACTTGTTACGTAAATCCCATCACCGAGTAAGGGTTAGAGTGTGGATTTTTAAAATTATTTGTAGTTTATTTATCGACGCTAATAGTAACTCGAAATATATTGTATTGAATGAGGAATGATAGTGAATAATAAATTGGGAACGTGTGGCAGGAAGCGATCATTTTTTAATTCGGCCTAACATCCCGCTGTTGGCATGGACGTAAAAGAAAGTGATTAAAAATCTTTCAGTTCGGGCAGTCAGCATCCCGAATTACTGTCCAATCGGTTACCTCAATTACATGTCAGAAGGGTTACTACTTATTTCAGTTTGTTTAGCTGGTTTAGTTGCGAGCCCAAGTGAACACAGAAACAAAAGAGCCCATTCTGCAAAAGGCAAGGGAATTTTGGCTTGCTGAGTGGGTGACGTCGTCTCAAGATCCCCTGCGCTCCCCGGACCTGGTACATTCTCACATGTCCCTTACGTGTTACAAGATACTTTTACCAGAGTAGTGTGTTAAACAGAAACTTGACTGAAATGACAGATGTTACAGCCTCTTCGTATTTTCTGCGCTGACCTTTACTGGCTGAAGATTTCTGAGTCGTTTGTGTTGTGAGTTCGGATTGATGATACTACCACGTTGGAAAGTAAACAGAGCTGAAGCTGCGGTTTGTTTCTGACAATAGGGAGCTCGCAAACCTGTCTGGTCGTCCAAATATTTATTGCCACGATGTTTTATTCTGGTCTCGAGACTATCTAAAAAGTAAGTAGGACGTGGGCGAGATGACATAGACCCAACTGTGGACCTTGCGGCGTCCAGAATGTCCTACGAAAGGACTGCCAAATTTCATAAGGTCATAAGTTGAGTTATTTTAAGCGAAGGAATATTCTAACAACAAGACAGAATATATAGCTACAAGTAAGGCGCTTTCGAATCTTTGCATCCTGGATTCTCCTCAGATAGTTTTACTATTTGTTAATTGTAGTAATTTTTCTGTTATCCTTCACAGTTCTGAACATATTACGGAATTATTGTCTAAAAGTTTCCAAATATGTGAACCATACATTTAATTATTTTAAAAGTTATTACAAAATTACTGTACATTCCGACATGTTTCGGTGGTAGCCACCACCATCATCGGGGAAAGTTCACCTTGTGAGCTGGAACACCGCCGTTATACAACACTGTTTGTCGTGTTATGCATTCGCAGTAAAATACACATCACATTTTGTGAAGTGTATGATGTATGTATTTTTTTTTGTTTCTGTGTTATTTATTAACGCCGGGATAGGGACCTTTCCCTTATTTAGATGATTTAAAACTGATCTTGTCATTTGCTTCTGAATCTTACCATTCTTTTTCATAATTTTAAATTTTTAATTACCACCAATGTTATCCTATATCCTGTCCACGTATTATTTCAAGAAGACTTATTCCTTTATATGTCATATTCAAAAGAGTTCTTTCATCAGATTCTTGGTGTAAGAGAGCCTCGGTCGTCCTCTACTTTCCTTCCCCAACACTCTAGCTTCCATGATGTTGGTAACAAAACCATTATGTCTCAACAAATGTCCAATGAGTTTGACTTTCCTCATTCCTACCACTCTTAATATTGTTTTCTTCTCATTGATTTCCTTCAGCACTTCTTCATTGCTTTTTCTATCCATCTAACTAATTCTATTAACTCTTCTCCACAACCACATTTCAGCTGCTTCCAGCCTCTTTTTCTCTTGCCTTCCCAATGTCCATATTTCACTTCCATATGTCATGACACTCCATACATATGCATAAAGAACTCTTTTGCAACTCCTACGCCGAAATGAAGAGACTGGCACAAGACAGACATCTATGGTTGCAGCGACAAGGCTTAGCCTTTAGAGAATGACGATGATGATGTCATATTCTCATTTTTCAGTATCGGCTTTACCTAAATTCTGTTTCGTAATGCTATGCGTAGAAATTTTCGAAGAAAATTCATAAGGTATGCACTATTTTATTCCTTTATTTTCCTTCACGGGCCCAAGTTTTGTTCACTTCAACAACATAGAAATAACAACACAATATGCATAATAGTCCCTCTTCATTGTCTACATAAAGTTAATAATTATTATTTTAATATCTTTGCACGTCTTGAAAATTTTGATTTATGGCTTATGCTGTATTTCTGAAGTGGTTTACTGCGCATGAGAAGGCTACGAAGTAATTGTGATTGTGATACGTGTAGGTATATTTTCGGCAATATTTATTATGGTTTTCGCCTTCCGATCAATTAAAGCTGACAGCGTAGTACGTCAGAACTTCGGGCAAGACCAACAAGGAACAGACTGCTCTGGTTCATATCACAGAGCGGCTTTAGTAAAAGATGGATCCGGGTTAGATAAGGACTACCAGACAAGAAACGGTCCCGCACTCGCCTCCTGCCTGCCAAGTTCTGCTTCATCAGAGGAGTTGCAAGATGTCGACAGAAAACACGTGTCTGCTCTTGGTTATGAACACGTGAAGTTCTGCAATGCTTGGTCAAGAAAATAACTTTGCATGGTACTCGTGAACCTTTGAAAATCCGTCATATGGGCTTGACATGGCGTTGAGCGATTATTATTTGTTTGTAGAGGTGAAGCAAAATTTTTGCGGCCATGGATTTAAACATGATCTTGAGGTGGAGGCAGTTTTGACACGATGGCTGATAAAACACGACACGCACTTCCGTGCATAGGGACTTGAAAAGCTCCAGCAGTGACAGAATAAATGCCTCTGTTTTTGGGCGGACAGTGTGGAATTTAGTGAGATGGCATTACAATTAAATGTAAACTGTTCTTTGCGTGATGTCTATCTTCTACCGTGGTGTAAATGAGATTTCTGCTTGGACTGCTTGACCCTTGAAAATGGGACAGAGAGGCTGTCCCGAAACGTCGGTAACTAATGACCAACCAACGCTGCGTAACATCCCAGAAGAGCGAAGGTCTCATCTGAAATGTTCTTGTTAGACATTAAGATAAGCAACGAACATTAATGTTGTAAATTTATTTTCTGATCGAATCTCCATTATGTCTGAAGCTCCAAAGACACTTAACTACAATTATGCTAAGAATGGGCTATTACTGTGCCTAAAATTATGGACAGTTGGACGACTATACGTCAGCAAAAAAGGGCCTGTTAACATCTCCAGAACTTTAAAAAGAGTTGGATGACACGTCAAAAAACGAATGGGCTCTTAAACAGCCTAAATTTGTAAAGAAAGTTGGATGACAGCTCAGTTACAAAGAATGGGCTGTTGAAATATTAAAAATTGTAAAGACAGTTGGATAACAATACAACTACAAACGAAGGGCTGTTAAAATCTTTAAAGTTGTAGAGAGAGTCGGATGGCATTAATTTTATAAAGAATGGGCTGTTAAACTCTCTAAAATTGTAAAGACTGTTGGATGACAATAAAACTACAAAGAAAGGGCTGTTAAAATCTCTGAAGATATAAAGACAGATGGCTACACTTCTGCCAACAATGGGCTATTAACCTATCTATAATACAGAGAATTCGGACTATTCCACTTCTGCATAAAAAAAGTTGGGCTTTATACAGCCGAAAATACATAAATAATTACACTTCTACACAGAAGAGGCTATGTTATGATACATTCTGAGGGTGACCGGATAAATGCGCACACGACGAAAGCCCACACGACAATTGCGCACAGATAAAACCCCACAGTCATGAATGCTCACAGGAAAAATACCCACACCGATAAATGCTCACACGGATATATGCTCACACGGATGAATGCTCACAAGGATAATTGCTCACAAGTTTAAATGCTCACATTGATAAATGCTCACACGGACAAATGCTCACACGGGCGAATTGTCAAACAGGAAAGTACGCACATACAAGAATTAAGTTAGGTTAGCGTTCAGGCTATGTCTCTGTTCTGTATATGAAGGGAATGGCAACTGGACACAAACTTAGGTTAGCGTGTAGGCCATGTCTCTGTTTTGTATATTACGTGAATGGCCACTGGACACAAAGTTAGGTTAGCGTTCAGGCTATGTCTCTGTTTTGTATATTAAGTGAATGGCCACTGGACACAAAGTTAGGTTAGCGTTCAGGCTATGTCTCTGTTCTGTATATGAAGGGAATGGCCACTGGACACAAACTTACGTTAGCGTGTAGGCTATGTCTCTGTTTTGTATATTAAGTGAATGGCCAATGGACACAAACTTAGGTTAGCCTTCAGGCTATGTCTCTGTTTTGTATATTACGTGAATGGCCACTTGACACAAACTTAGGTTAGCGTTCAGGCTATGTCTCTGTTTTGTATATTAAGTGAATGGCCACTGGACAGAAACTTAGGTTAGCGTTCAGGCTATATCTCTGTTTTGTATATGAAGGGAATGGCCATTGGACACAAACTTAGGTTAGCGTGTAGGCTATGTCTCTGTTACAGTCAGCGCGATATTTCAACCTCGTCCCCCTCATTACACTACCATTACTTTCCTTTTTGACAATTCGCCCGTGTGAGCATTTGTCCGTGTGAGCATTTATCCTTGTGAGCATTAATCCGTGTGAGCATTCATCCGTGTGAGCATATATCCGTGTGAGCATATATCCGTGTGAGCATTTATCGGTGTGGGTATTTTTCCTGTGAGCATTCATGACAGTGGGGTTTTATCTGTGCGCAATTGTCGTGTGGGCTTTCGTCGTGTGGGCTTTTGTCATGGAACCCATTCTGAGATGTTACCTCTTGCGGTGTATTAAAAACGTAATAACGTTTCGGAGAAACCGAATTCATCCATATTCAACAGCAAAGATGAAGGAAGCAACCTCTTCGTAACATTAGCATATTTCTTACACGCTACACGGCTTTAGGTTCCTTAAGAAAATTACCTACATGAGAAACTAGGATGTCTGTGGCTGTAAAAAGCTTTATTTATAAGCACAATGTCTTAACGGCGAACCCTTAATTTATATGGTGAAAAGCCTCCAACAAAGAGGTCGACGCTGATGATTTAATTTATTTTGTCAAAGAAGCGAAGAAGTTCACAGCAGATGTAATTGAAATATACAAGCGACGCATCTCATTCATATTATAGGAAGGGTTTAGACTACACTTAATTTATTGAAATTCAGTTCCGTTACAGAGATGGACACCTTAAAGCTCAGCGTGTGTTCAACAGATTGTAAAATTAAATGTCTTGGCTCTTTGCCCACAGATTTTTTTGTAAGATTCTTATAGAAAATAGGAATTATATATAATCACGACCAGATTACTTGCTAGCTGAACTCGACGCGGCGTGGCCACTCCTAGGTCCACCTCTTATAGGGCAGGCAGGGTGAGAGCTTATTCAAAAGCATTTACTTTCTTGAGAGAAAATTCATATCCTCAGTCATTGTGGACATCTTTAGAAAGGGTACCTAAAACACCGTGGCGCGTGCGCAGTGCTTTCCCTCTTACCATACCGTCTCTTCACCCCTCCGCTCACAGCTAGCAAGTAATCTGGTCAGTACTGTACTTAAGACAACATGCAATGAGGAAGTTTCCTCTTCTGTGAGACAGGAATGACATTTTAGGTTTACTTGGGGATTCAAAGTGTTTATTCGACTACAAAGTACACTGAGAATGGGATAAGTATATTTACGTGTTGCATCTGACCTGTTGTTTAATTTGACGGGGCAAATGAGTGTCTTTGTTCCGAGGGCTGGTCTCAGCTCCGATAAAGGTAAAAACTTATTTCCCCTTCCGCGGGTTCACAGTTGAGTAATAATCTGCTTAGAGACAAATAAAGTAGAAGTACATGTGCTTTGCTTAAACTGTTTGAGAAGACAGTAAGGAGAGTGTTCTGGAAATAATTGTGAAGTTACAAAATAATATCTTGTTATTTGTTTACATGACAATATCAAAATATGGTTTTGATTTCAGGGGAAGGATATTAAGAAATGAAAATCATAACTACTTGTTAATTTATTTAGCGAGGGCGTTTAATTGCTGGTACAGAGAAAGGAAAGAGTTTGTATCAGAGGGTAACAAAGGATTTGTATGAGATTGAGCTAAGAAGAAGAGGACACGTAGCTGAATTACGGATTTCAACGAAATAGGGATCAATGGAAAGTAGAGGGAAAGTAAGATGCAGTAATATATGAGACCTTGTTTCCCGAGATATAGAATGTAGAAATTTCCCCCCTCTTTATGATTACGTAATAAGTTACCTTATTATGCGCTGAGGCTCGCATAACTGAAACTGTTTACTCGTAATTTGTGGGGCTTCAATCCCTTGTGTGCCTGAATTTTTCCTTTCATCGAACACTTTTTTTTTTTGTATGGCTCGACAGCCCTATATGGGCCTGGGCCTCCTCGTTTCGTCGAGGCTTCATGATCACACACAGTTGAGACACACCACAGTCGGTAGGACTCCTCTGGATGAGGGACCAGCTCGTCGCAGAGACCTCTACCTGACATCACACAACACTCAAAAGAGACAGACATCCATGCCCCCGGTGGGATTCGAACCCACGATCCTAGTAAGCGAGCGGCCGAAGACCCACGCCTTAGACCGCACGGCCACTGGGATCGGCCATCGAAAACTTAGAGACTGTAAAATGTTTACATATGTTGTTTATGTCATGCGATTTCTTGTGATATAGGACATGTCCATTTATATCTTTAATGCAGTTCTATGCCTGACTGATTTGAAGCTTTCGTGGGACTACAATGTGTAGGGGAGTGTTTCTGCGCCGAGTGGCAATAAGCTTGGTACCTGACGTTTCGGAGAAAACTGCCGCCTCCAGCTTCATCGTAAAATAAACGTTTCTACCCTGGATATAGAGGCACCAGGTTCCTCCGAAACTTTCCTATTCATGTGCCAAAGTAGACATCATCATCACACTCTGTAAGTTAGTAATCGTAACTCACATTGTCGTGAGGAAGCGACAATTAAGTCGTAAATGGCTGGTTGTCCACACCAATTCCGTTACTTTCAGCTAGCACGTACGCACATACGCATACATAGTTACTATTTCTTGTGAGACATTCCACCGCAGTCACGTGATTTCTGCTTGTATGACATCTGTTAATTACTGTTCTCCTAGCGATGGGAAAATATGCAGCGCGAAATTTCACGTAGTGATTGTGAATCGAGTTTCCTTTCATTAGCATGGCTATTTCAATTAAAAGTCGTGAAATAAAATTCACGTTACGAATTCTATATCATTCCACTTACCCTGGACTCCCAACACGCTGGAACTTCAGCTACGTTTAATGATGCAAGTTTGTTTTAGAGGGAGAACGATGATTTTAAAAGCGGTTTGAAATTATTTAACCTATTTATCAAATTTTAATGAACAAACTGGGAGATTCGTGTTTTTACATGAATTACAACTAACGTTAAATATAGGCTAGGGATCTTCAATATTTCTGGGTGGCTGGCAAATAGCATAAACCTATAATTTAAACTTTTGAAGCAGAAATTCATGTGAAAGCACTTTTATATCGAATTATTTCTGATTTCCCCGAAAGAGCGTTCCCACACCTTCGCCCGTTTGTTATCCGCGTACGAGTAATATGTAGATGAAAATGTGTACGCAGCACAGGTGGAATGATGCTGACAGGAGAAACCCAAAGAACTGAAAAAAAAGGAAAAGTTTTCCCAGTGCCACTTTGTCCACAAATCTCGCATGGACTGGCCGGGGCTCGAATCCAGGTCTATGAATAGAGGTCTATGAAAGAGAGTAACTCGGCTCCCACTGAAAGGATTTTCAAGAAATTTTATGTTTGAGCAGTTTTCGAATATCTGTCGAGAAAATTCAAGTTTAATGAAAATCTGATAAAATTAACGGGTACTTTGTATGAAGACCTATGTACATTTATGATAATACCTCGCTAAATTTTCTTAGAATGAGAAATGTTTCAGACAGACATTGTAGAGAACATAGAAACACACGTTTTATGATCAATAACTTTTTTCCGAAAATCGTGCCGTTTATTAGATAATGTGAAAAAAGTTTTACAGCCATACAGGACATAGAAGATATAATACGGTGCATGCGCTTTGTGTACTGGGTAATTAAGGATACAGACAGACACACACAGAATATATAATTTTTATTGCTTTTTCACGGCAGCAATGTTTACACGAAAGCGCCTCAATGTTACATTACATGTACGTTGCCTGTCTTGTCTGGAAGAAACCCGTTGTGTATGATACTAATGGTACTATGTAGATCACGCTTATTTGCCTATTGTTGTTACCTCGTCTTTTAG
Source organism: Reticulitermes speratus (assembly GCA_021186555.1). Lineage (NCBI taxonomy): Eukaryota > Metazoa > Arthropoda > Insecta > Blattodea > Rhinotermitidae > Reticulitermes > Reticulitermes speratus. The sequence continues at coordinate 19,917,700 of JAJKFL010000427.1, read as the reverse complement.
GTCTGTATATTTCTGAAGCCTCTCGGTGATGGTGCTGTAGAGGTAGTGTCTGTTAGGAACACTTACGTCTATTGAACACACTTCTTTGATGGTTGTGTCAAGCTTTTTATGTACATTTCGTTCAGCTGTTGTGGACCGCTCAGAGTGCTGTTTAAATGTGAGTTCTTAAACACTATTGTTATGCTTATGTTAGTTGGTTTCGTAGCTATTTAACTGACAGATTTTCGTGTGTTAAAATTTCTGGTATTTTTTCGGCGCCTTTTAGAATCCTTATCGGCGTTCCTCAAGGCTCTGTACTAGGGCCTCTGCTTTTTAACTTATATATATATATATATATATATGATACATGTAATGTAGTAACACATTCAAAATTTCTTCTTTTTGCTGAAGATATAAAAATTTTTCTTGCTATTCAGTCACTTGATGATTTACTCAGTTACAATTAGATATTGATTCCACACAACGTTGGTGCACTGCTAACTTCATGAATCTCAACATTAGTAAAACTCGAGCCACTACCTTCTCCAGGAAAAATAACACCCTTCTTTTGAAATGTAAACTTGGGGATTTTTATATCACACGTACTGATTGTACTAAGGATTTGGGAATTTTTATTGATTCCAAATTTTACTTTCATTCTCACGTTGGTTATATTTTTTCTCAATCTATTAAACTATTGGGTCTCATTCGTAATATTACCTTTTCATTTTCGACTCTTGGTAGTTTATTGATTTTGTATTTTTCTCTTGTTAGAACTAAATTAAAGTACGAATCCGTAGTATGGAATTCAATTACCTCTACTGATGCTAAAAACGTGAGGGCATTCAAAAGAAGTTTGTAGCTCCTTTCCCGAGACAGCAGTGGTTATAGTTATGCTAATGCTCTTCAAGTACTTAATTTACGTAATTTACACGAGAGAAGACATCAACTTCATGCAATTTTTGTTATTAATGTTTTTTCTGGGCTCTAAATTTGTCCATCTACCACGGGCAGTATTGGTCTACGAGTGCCCACTCGGAACCTCCGAGACTTTCCTTTGTTTCATGTTAGTTTTTCCTACACAAATTGTCCCTCCGGCCGGTGTGTCACTGCCGCAAATTCAGTTTATAATCAATTGGATGTCTTCAGAAGGCAAATTGTCACACTTAGTCAGATGTGATATTTTATTACATTATTACAAGGTGTCCTTATTAATTAATTATTTTTGATTTGTTTGTTTGTTTTGGTTCTGTTTGTTTAATTTGTGTCCTCTTCATTGTTTGTTGTTATTTGTGTTTGCCTTTCACACTGTTGACACCGTGCATCTTCGTCATATTAAATAAAGTTATAAACCAACAGATGCACACTAAAACCACTTTTTAAGTAGCTTTATTATAAAATTGTTAAAATTGTACCCCTACACGTGTTTCGATCCTAGGATCATCGTCAGGGGTTTTTTTGTTAAAAGCTACAGTCACTTCAACACATGATTTAAAATATTCTATCTGCACTTTGAAACATAAGTTAAAATCTTGTAAAAAGATTTGCTTTTTACAAGATTTTAACTTATGTTTCAAAGTGCAGATAGAATATTTTAAATCATGTGTTGAAGTGACTGTAGCTTTTAACAAAAAAAAAACCCCTGACGATGATCCTAGGATCGAAACACGTGTAGGGGTACAATTTTAACAATTTTATAATAAAGCTACTTAAAAAGTGGTTTTAGTGTGCATCTGTTGGTTTATAACTTAATTTAATTGTGTTTGCCTGTTGTGCTGTTTCTGTAATTGGCCATATGGCTGTTGACTCGGCACGTAGAATTGAATTATTATTATTATTATTATTATTATTACACTCAGACTTGGAAGAAACAATATAATTTTGTGTTTAAAGTTAATATTTATTTATTTATTTATTCATTCATGCAGTATGAACTGTCTTCTATACATTCTCCAAAGCACAGTGCTTCCCAAAACTTGACTGAAAGTGCCACCAGCGCCTTCAAGCTCTCATTTACTGCACCTAGCTGCATACGTTTAAGACAAATCAATACTTTGTTATGCGTTTGCTGCACTTTTCTGTTAACCCATGCTTCATTCTAAAAATTACTTTCAGAATTTATAGGTTAAAAGTTTGGACAATACTGACTGACTCTATAAGCGTCACCATAGAAAGGAATTTGGTTGAAGAAGTTAAATGAGGTCCAGAGAAATGAAAGCAGACGATATTCGGTAGGACCTCCACGGACCTCAGTGTGCAAAAGGCTACCGTGTCGGTTTACGGATCGAAAGTGAAACAATGTTACTAGAATGATTGAAACGGGGGTTGTTTTTCCGTAACTATTTTTATGAAAGGATGGTCTTTGATGGAATAATTATGTAAAATTCACTCCATACAATGGCCCGTGATTGCCAGAACAGAAAATTACAATATCAGTACAAAGGATCACAGAAGAGAAAGAGAATTGAATGTAGCTCATATATTTATTGCACGTGCGAAAAAAACAATGAAGGAAATTTATCGCTAAACAACTGAATAAATCTGCATTAAGTACTGCGTGTGCGGAAATTCGAGAGACCTCCATCGTGCAGTCTCTCAGTATATCACAAATCACGTGAGTGTAGCGACTTGAGGAATTAAAAAAATGTATAAAAATGATCATGTTTATTTAATAGATGACAATGTATTTCGAATTTCCACGTATCTGAAATCCTGTAACACCGCTTTTGTTTTAAGGAGCTAAGATTTAAAAGAAGTGAGTAAGTAGGAATGTGATTCTAGACGCATTTCAGAAATTATTCCAGTGTCATCTTCGTTGTGGTCTTCTTTCTTTCTTTATCGTGTCCAGACCATTAAATTAAAGATTTTTTGCACAGTATTGGGCTACTTCAAATCCTTTTTTATTTGCAAGCCATAAATCCTCGAGGGTGCATTTCTGGGGGCAGTCCCTGCATGATAGGAGATGTCCCATATCTTGTACCTCTCCACAGCCACAATACAGGTCCTCGGAGTTTGCTTTGCCCTTCGTTGTGGTATTTTGCGTTGTGGTGGTTGCTGATGGTCTGCCCTGCTGCGCGGAGTCCCTTATTTCTGGACTATACTCGTGTTTCTTGTAGTTTACTTTTGTTTGCTATAGAGGCTCAACGTAGCCCTAGAAACTGAAGTTGCACTGCCCAGACACACAGACGCATGTTGCCACGTTGTTGTTTGCAGTCTTGCCTAATGTTCTGGAATCAGCGCAGATATCATCTACTGTGACAGTTTACATTGCTTTAGTCTGCTGTCGCGAGAAAGTTCTAAAGCAGACCTGAAAATAAGCCGCGTTTTCTTTCTTTGCTCCCTGCTAAAGCCATTATGTACTGTAGGTTACCTCTTTCGTGTTTACGTATTTTAGACACACTCATAGTTTACAGCGCACCAGACAATTGACAATACTAAAATGTACATAAAGAATTCTAACAAGGCTATATATTTTTAAACTTTATATTATTTTCCCCGTGCATTTTCATTCAATGTTTTACAAACCAACTAAATGCACATTCTTTGATACTATTTTATACTGACTGCATACGACGATGAACTGGGTATATGGATGTGTAATAAGTGTAGTTTGAAAAAAAACCTGCTGTTGGTCTGTGAAGGAGTGAAACATATGTAGGGGTATTCAGTGACTATATAAAATAGTATTAAAGAATGTGCATTTAGTTGGTTTGTGAAACAAGGCTATATTTGTTTACATCACATTTTCAAAATTAGGCAATAGTACTTTTGTATTTCACGGAAACATTATCCGAAAATGGTCAAGATCGACCGAAATATTTCGGAAGATCTTTGTGAATAAATATACTCTTGTGAAAACTTGTCGGCGTACAATTTATGGCATTTATTGTAATACTCTGATTGCATATAATCATTATGTATGTTACGAGTGGGAACAACAGTGAAAACATATGTGTGGGTCGATATGGTATTAGTCATCCTTGCCAGAGAAAAATCCTTGAGATAGCAGCAATGCTTGTGTATATTGTTATGATACTCAGTTTCGTTACGATATTAAATAAAGAAAAGTAATTTAATTTAGGCATTTTTGGTAAAGATGTTTAAAACAATTGGTCATTGAAGTTTAAGTGGTCAATCATAATAATCATGTCAAAGAGAATAGATCGGATTAGTTAGGAAGGCCGATTTAAAAAATTCTACAATGATTTAGCACTTTCAACAATTTTACGCCTGAAGAGAATACAGTGGGCTGGCTACACAATAAGGATGGATGATTCTCTTATCTCCTTCCCCCACAAAAAAGAGTACTGGGAGCAATTTTCAGACGAAGCAGTCCCCAGGGAGAGACTAGAGTCAAATGGGAGCATGTTGTTTGGAGGGAAGACATAGGTTTGTTCCAGATACGGAAAAGGAAGACGGCAGCAAGGAACAGAGAAAGTTGGAGGAAGGAGAAAGGCGATGCCACGGCTCGAAACGGACCGAAGCGCCATACAAAAAGAACAATAAAAAAATTAGAATCTAGGAAGGCCATTGACCACTAGATACTTGACCGAGGTTTGATAACTAGCAAGACCAAGAGTTTTTCTCTTCTGCACCATATTCCAGATCGGTTCTGGCGTCCATCCAGTCCTACACAAGAAGTACTGGAAGTAAAATGGGAGGACCTTTAATCTGATTTCTCACGTGCTTCCCATGCTGAAATCTAGAATGTGTGTAAAGTTAGGCCTCTTTAATCTTAAGGCAATTCATAACGCATTTGCTCCCAGTACAATCAAAAGTCGATACAATATGTTCAGTCCAAAAACAGTAATTTATTTATCCTACAAAAATCAGTTACATGCTTCGACTAATGTATAGCCATCTTCAGGTTGACTACAAAAACACCAGACACCACAAGGAAGAGACGTGCCAAAAAAAACTGTAACAGATCATGTGAAGTGAGTCTCGTAAATTTATAAAATATATATGAAAACGTGCTTGGAACAACATTAAGAAGAAGTCAACATTAGAGTCATATAAATGTCTGTAAACTCCAGTTACGCTTTTTTAAATGTATAAATAAGAAACCCCTAATTAAACACCGATCTCTTCGGGTAAATATCTATATTCCAACTTGAGACCAGCGAAAAAAAGGAAACAACAAGTACAGGCCGTCTCTCAAAAGTCCACATTTCTCCCACTTTAAATATTTTAAATTCTTATTATTATTATTATTATTATTATTATTATTTTCACTTCTTCAGTCTTTTTAAAATTTTATACAAATATAATTTTTAATTTTCTTACATTTTATTCCTGAGGCTGCATGTCTTTTTATGTATATGTATATAACAACATACCTTTAAGGTTCGAGATCTCAAACCCATGCAACTGTGAATATTTACTTTTTGCTTTTTTATTATTATTATTATTATTATTATTATTTACTGCAATTGGGTTTTCACCCGGTGGCAGTAGTCCTTACACTAGTACACACAATACAACTGGACATATAAATATACATAAAATTAACAATACAAAACAAACTATACACAATTACAAAACAAAATACATACAGTAAATACAAGTACACACATTATAACACCGTACACACATTATAAAAACATCCACACCTTGCAAAAGCATCCACTCCTTACAAAAGCATCCACACCTTACAAAAACATCCATACCTTACAAATACATCCACACCTTACAAAAACACCCATACACATACAAAACAAAATACATACAGTAAATATAAGTACACATATTAGAAAAACCCCGTTCACACCTTACAAAAACACCCATGCACATACAAAACAAAATACATACAGTAAATACAAGTACTCATATTAGAACACCGTACACACCTTACAAAAACACCCATACACATACAAAATTAAATACATACAGTAAATACAAGTACACACATTAGAACACCGTACACACATTACAAAAACATCTGCACCTTACAAAAGCATCCACTCCTTACAAAAGCATCCACACCTTACAAAAACATCCACACCTTACAAATACATCCATACCTTACAAAAACACCCATACACATACAAAACAAAATACATACAGTAAATACAAATACACATATTAGAAAACCGTACGCACCTTACTAAAACACCCTTACACATACAAAACAAAATACATACAGTAAACAAAATACATACAGTAAATACAAGTACACATATTAGAACACCGTACACACATTACAAAAACATCCACAACTTACAAATCATCCACACCTTACAAAAGCATCCACACCTTACAAAAACACCCATACACAGAATAAAAAAAAAAAAAAATTAAACAAGCACAATACAAAAAACACCCACACATTAATTAATTTCAGTGCGTTAGAATATCCTCAGTATAAAGTCAGACCAAAGTACATGCTAATTATATCCCCCAAGAACTTAATTCACTTCACTTCACTTCGAAACCAGAGCACTTCACTTCACATCACTTCACACCCCTTCACTTCACATCCCTTATTTTTATTTAATCTCCACTTAAAAATCCTTAGCTTGTAATGACGTTCTTGACCCTTTTTTTAAAAGAGCTTAATTTACAGGGGAAAGTCGCTAGTACGCTTGGAGGTAATTGGTTCCAGCTTTTTATGGTCCTATTTACAAAGGAATATTTACCTACATCTGTTCTTTGTTTCCTAATCCTAATTTTCCGACTATGATCGTCCCTACCCAGGTAGCATGGTTTTAGCAGTCTATCCCCTATTGTTTTTCTATCCCCTATTGTTTTCAGTTTGTTTGTAGTCAGTCTGATGATGGCTATATATTATCCGAAACTTGTAACTGATTTTTATGATAAATTGTTGTGTTTTGGCTGAATGCATTGTACTTCTGATTGTTGGACTTTTTCACATTCATCTATATGCCTAAAATTATTCCAAAGATGAAACTGGATTATTTAAAGCACGGTTTTGGTGTTTGTACTACCCCATTTATGTTTTAAGAAAACTCTGTGTTATGCTTGAGCAGTGTATTTAAATGTGTTGTATGAGTCTGAAAGCAGGCAAACATTATTTTTCAAAACGGAATTAACCGGTCAGCATTCCGATTATAAAAGCAGAGCTGTATTTATTCTGTGCGATAGGAACCGTTTTTTTAATTAGATGAACTCCAGGCTACAAAGTTCCTTATATCAAATGCGATTGTTATTGAATGTCTGATCTAGACGTTCAAGGGCAGCTTCCTAAACCCTCAACTCAGAGACGAAAATAGTGAGTTGTGACTGAGCGTCATTAGGTCTTTCACATGTAATCTGTTGAGCGCAGATATGATTGTGCTGAACTGGGTACTGTATTCATCAATATGCAGGCAGAAGTTTGTCATATAATAATCAAGTTATCCGATATTCCATGCTAAGTAAACTTATGTGGGAAGTCAGATTCTTGGCTAACTCTAAAATGAAATTTTGCACGCTGTGCTTCTTCAGTTCAGTGAATGTTTCTTCTTATTCCTCTTCTTCTTATTGCTTTTCTTCCTCTCTTGCTGCTAGACTTTTCTAAGACTTTTACAAATGAATTAAGAAAAACATGCCTCCTCTCATAAATAATATGGTGGAGTAAAGAAAGTCGCATAACGAAGTGTTTTGCAATTTGTTCTAGGCACATATTTTTTTAGGATGACTCAAAGCAGCACGTACGATGCTTCTGTACCTTGAGTGCATTTTACAAGACCACACTACAGAAGAAATACAGATATTAGCAAAGCCTTTTATTCAAGTGTAAGCCTCCCAAAATATTTGGCTAAGACACATTAACTATGAATATAAATACCTAAACATGAAATGCAGTGTGGATCGCGGGGGGTCACCGTAAGAAAAGTTGAATCGACCATCTACAAAGACAGAGTTTAGGAAGATGTTAAGCTGAACCCTGCAATATTTAACGACGATTTTAATACGTTCAAGAAATAAGATAGATGATATATATATATAGCGCAGTACTATGGAGAAATAAATAATGAATGGTACATTTTTGGGAATTCCAAGAGAAGAGACTTAGGAGAAGTAGGCCCAAAGTGAAACTTCGGGAAAACTGACATAATCAGCAAAACCATGGCAAAATTGTTTCGTACCTTACACGGAAATGCCTACCCATTATTGCCACATGTTATTGGATCGTACGTACCCGTTATTGAAATATTTTGTGGTTCATATATACGCATTTTGCAAAGTTTCATGGTTCATACTTACGCATTATTGTTACGTTTTATTCTTCATAGGTATCCATTATTACAACTTTTTTGTTTCATGCTTATCCATTACTCCAATGTGTTGTGGCTCATATGTACCTATTACTGCAATGTGTTGTGGCTCATATGTACCTATTACTGCAATGTGTTGTGGCTCATATGTACCTATTACTGAAAACGTGTTCTGGCTCATATGTACCTATTACTGCAACGTGTTGTGGCTCATATGTACCTATTACTGCAACGTGTTGTGTCTCATATGTACCCATTACTGCAACGTGTTGTGGCTCTTATGTACCTATTACTGCAACGTGTTGTGGCTCTTATGTACCTATTACTGCAACGTGTTCTGGCTCATATGTACCCATTACTGCAACGTGTTGTGTCTTATATATACCTATTACTGCAACGTGTTGTGGCTCATATGTACCTATTACTGCAACGTGTTGTGGCTCTTATGTACCTATTACTGCAACGTGTTGTGGCTCTTATGTACCTATTACTGCAACGTGTTGTGGCTCATATGTACCTATTACTGCAACGTGTTGTGTCTCATATGTACCTATTACTGCAACGTGTTGTGTCTCATATGTACCTATTACTGCAACGTGTTGTGGCTCATATGTACCCATTACTGCAACGTGTTGTGCCTCTTATGTACCTATTACTGCAACGTGTTGTGTCTCATATGTACCTATTACTGCAACGTGTTGTGGCTCATATGTACCTATTACTGCAACGTGTTGTGGCTCATATGTACCTATTACTGCAACGTGTTGTGGCTCTTATGTACCTATTACTGCAACGTGTTGTGTCTCATATGTACCTATTACTGCAACGTGTTGTGGCTCTTATGTACCTATTACTGCAACGTGTTGTGGCTCATATGTACCTATTACTGCAACGCGTTGTGGCTCATATGTAACCATTACTGCAACGTGTTGTGGCTCTTATGTACCTATTACTGCAACGTGTTGTGGCTCATATGTACCTATTACTGCAACGTGTTGTGGCTCATATGTACCTATTACTGCAACGTGTTGTGGCTCATATGTACCTATTACTGCAACGTGTTGTGGCTCATATGTACCTATTACTGCAACGTGTTGTGGCTCATATGTACCTATTACTGCAACGCGTTGTGGCTCATATGTACCTATTACTGCAACGTGTTGTGGCTCTTATGTACCTATTACTGCAACGTGTTGTGGCTCATATGTACCTATTACTGCAACGCGTTGTGGCTCATATGTAACCATTACTACAACGTGTTTTGGCTCATATGTACCCATTATTGCAGAGTTCTTTGTTCACAAGCACCCATTAATGCAAGGTTTATTTTTTCATATGTAATATTTTTGCAACGTTTTATTGTTCATACTTACTCATTATTGCAACAGTTTATGGTTCATACTATATATTTCAGCGCAGTTTCTCTGGCGATTGCTTAGGACTCCCGATTCTTCTCTGGGAGGTCCAGCTTTGGAATCCCGATATGGTGTATGGTGCCGTGACTGAAGTCATCCTTAGGTTTCTTTATTTGCTCCAAATAAGTGCTCTGCTTGTACTTCAAACTAGTTGCTGACAGATTTCTCCTACATCCTTTCCAATCGTTATTAAATAATCATCCTTTTCGGCGATGCATGACCTATACAGTTGAATAGAGTCTTTGAATAATGCAAGCGCTAATCAATAGCACCGTACTACATTTTTAATGAAAGTTGAAATCCAAGGCGGAAATAGGAAACATGAAGACATATTTAGACCAAGTTACGTGCATACAGTTGCCTTCTACGTGTGTAGAGAACGTGCAGAATTTGATCATGTTGCAGGTGAAGTATAGGCCTAACGAGATCACACTACGTGGCAGACGGGGTAACTCAGTATATTGACTATGTGATGTGCTGGATAACCGGCGAAATTCTGTTTGATTTCCAGTAGGAAGGGAATTTACAATTTTACACAGCCTTCAAATAATAAGGGCCGTTAAGATTATCCAGTGCTTTCCTGAGCTGTTGTCTCCTAGTCTAAAGCGGCCACCTAAATCCACCTTTCAGAATTACGGCACTTATACACCCACCATATGTCTTGGAGTTCTTAATTGCATTTATTTGTAGTTCTTTCAACGACTCTGACAGTGGCTTAGAGTAAAAAACTTTTAGTGAAGAATGAAAAAGGATGTATCAGGAAAAAGTGACTATCTAATGTAAGGAACCATCTCGATGTAGCCAGGAAGGAAAGGAGGATTAAGAAAAACCACGTAAAATTCCCTAATAGTCGGTGGATGTCAGATTCTTTAACAGAAATTCTCCCGAACCGAAGACAGAAATATCATGCTTTGAACCGTCTTCCTCGGTCACTTTCTTTTGGTGTCGAGGTTCGAGGTTTAAGAAAGAACGGTACTGCATTCCCCTCCTCCACAGGAAGGAAATATGAGACCTCAACCATAATAAAGTTACGGCTAGAAATAGTGATTGGGACACACATGATATAAAAATATGAACTGGCGTACAGTACTTCCTGCAGTGACCAGAAAACGGAGAGATTAGAAGCATAAAAAGACGATAAATTCTTAGAATTGAGGATTTAAACACTAATTATCAAGTTTGACTTTGTTTTTACCGTGCAACATTGTAATGTTATTTATTACTGTGACCAACAATGCAATAGTGCAATAATTGTTGGTCATAGTAATAAATAACACAAATTATCAAGGTTTTTCAAAATATTCAAGTACATAGTCAATACATGATGAAATTCCTAAGCACGCTAAAAACATAAGGTGAAAAATGAGACCCAATATATAAAAATTGTGTCAGATATACAGAAGAGGTCGTGCTATAATCCAGACGGGTCAGACCCTTGTTATTTTTCACTCACTCAACACAAAAACAAATTCGTTTTTGTTTACAATACTAACTACAATGGTACCGGGTCTCTGTCCCGGGGTTAAAGAGACCGGTACGTGGCGTTGACCACCCCAATTTGATGTGGTAGTGATATCTCAAACCTTAAAAAATGTATTGCATACATAAAATATTCTGTAATTGCATATATTCTTTTATTGTATTTATATTTTACTGATTGTGTATACAGGTCTACACAGAACCATGATATATAAAATAAGATATCTTCTGTGTCATTGAAATAAGTTATAATACAGCATCTTTTAACGACTACTTCACTGCCTTTCCTGCGGTATTCTACCCGGAGGCAGAGACACATTCTACAAATTTTGAAGCAGACACCATCTTCGTTTTACAAGATGGTTTTAGTGGAAGGGTTTCAGAAAGCAATCAGACCTTGAATATCTTTCTTAAATAAACTGAAGGTTTTATTGCCGAAACACCAAGTGTTCTTAATTTGCTTTATCACGTCATCAGGAATAACAACCACGTCCCATTTCTTCCTCTGAAGTTTTAACAGTCACTTCAAATAAGAGTCCACGAGGGCCTTTAGGATCTGTCATATTTGGTGTTTATACAGAGCTTCACGGCTTCTTCCTGAGACGCTTTTCACTCAATCTTCTGCCAAATCATATGTTACGCATCCATTTTTGTGTACGTACTGTGGCGTCTTCAAGGAATATCTCATCGCTAAATATTGTTTTGCGATTGACACTAACATAATGTGGTAACATATTGTCATCAGCAGTTCAGCACATCACCGTCACAAGCTGCGTTCCATAGGCTGTGCTTATACGAATAATTTCATCCTCTCCTGCAAATTTAGCATAAAAATATAATTTAGAGAGATATAACTTACACAGCCTCTTCGTTTACATTTCCCTTACCCTTAAAAGCTCAGTTTTATTTCCTCCTTAAGTGAATAGGGCATTACCGGGAGTTTAGAAGCCTCTCTTCAAAATAAGCTGGAATCTTTTGACAGTTGGATATTCGATGCCTGAGTGACTGCCCTTCACCGCTCATGGATTTGTCAACTATAAAATTTATTATTTGGGGTCATTTGGCAGTTTCTGTTGCCTTTACTACATTGCTTGTCGTGTGACAGACATCCTTTTCGGACGCGTCACTTTGACAAATGGAGTAGTGCAGCATGGACATCATAGTCATTTCTTGGTCCTGTAAAACCCTCGGTGGTTGCGTCACACGAAAATAAGCACGGACATGTGTCCAGAGAAGAAGCATCGATTCAGTCATGGTAAATTTACGTCGTGCAGCACTATTCCCTCTCTATGTTGCGTCTCTAGTTATCTTCGCTTTAATGGCGCTTCCTAATGGAATTGCTTTAAAAATTTTAAAGTGGTATTTATCTACGGTGTTTTGGGTTCAAAAACTGTGGGTTAGGATTAAAATGTAGCCACTTGTAACAGTAAGTCTGTCCAACAACGATCGGAGACGACATGCCAATGTTCAACGATTGCAAAAATATGCACATCCATTTCCCTTTGCCGATTGGAGATTGTAAGAAATATTTAAAACGCAATAATGAGCACAGGTGTAACAACGTTTCCCGAATCTCTCTTTATCGCGAAGCAATAAATAATATTAAATCTGTTTGGTATTTTCAGCATGCAGTCCCACATGAGGTGCTTTGTGTCTTGTCACGAGTGATGATATTTTAACAACTGAAAACAAGGCTTTCTGGATCTAATTTTTTTGCTGCTTTGGTTTTTATTGATCCACAACTATTGTTATAAACATGAAGATTTTTCCGTGAGGTTAATCACAAGTTATAATTTTTCGATATCGGTACTTAGACACCAATATATAGAAAACGCCCCCCCCCCCCCCCCCGATTTTGGAAGTTATCAAATGTAATAAAAACGCGTCTTATTATTGAGGAAACACTGTAATGCTATTTTCAAGCTTTCATTAGAGATGAAAGAATTTCGTAAGTTGATAACGGTCATGTCGTTTAGAGCGATTATTATTATTATTATTATTATTATTATTCGTTTTTTTCTTTATATAGAGCGTTTAAAATTATATGAAACAAACAATATCTCTCGGGTATATAATGTTGCAGCTCTTCCATGGTTACAATATATGGCACATGTAATGTTATTTGTCATGTTCATTGTTTTGTAATTTTACAGTAGTAGCCTACTTTCCGAAGTATGTGTGAAGTGCCCAGTATAGCTGTTTCTGTAGTTTCTTGAAATCGTGCTTTCCAGGTAGGTTGCTCAGATATTTTCTCAGTGATTTTGAAATGGTTTCATTTACCCTTGTTATTACTGGTATCACTTTTTTTTTACATTCCACATGCGCAGTATTTATATTGTAAGGTCTTTATATTTTAAAATATTTTCGGCTCCTATCTTGATCACGTTTATGTCTCCTGAAATTGCAATATCTATTAACAGACACGTTTTTCATTATCACGGATTATAGTGGCCGGTTTATTGTTAGGGATGGTTTTGTCACTTTTCATGATTCCATAATATGGTTACCTTACCTTCATAACTTGTGTCTATTGATTTTCATACATGTTAATACCAATGTTCCTGTTTAATTTTACCCTTATTTCCTTTCATATGGTTCGTGACATGCTGTCAATATACGTAGGGAAGTGACATTAAATTTTGCATGATAATGTGAGAGCAAAGCACGAGCGATAGCACGCGTAGGCATTTGCAGTAAGTTTGCCGAACCTAAATGTCTGTCTGAAAACTTGGTGCTTATATACCACTCTACAGGGTGTCATTGCATTGAGATGTTAACTTGGAAATATCATACTTAAGAGTGGTAAGTTATTAAAGATACTGAACACGTGGATGACTTCAGTGAGCAAATATAAAAGACGATTTGTCTCTTTCAAAGCAGCAGTAAATTTTAAAGTTTAGCGACTAGGAATTTGTTAACTAGATAAATAAGCTTTACTATTAAATAACATGAGACACGGCCAATACTATTCGCCGGCCACAAAAGTGCAATAAATTTTCATATTTTCCTATGAGATGTGATCATTTACATACCGTGGGCTTATGTAGTTAACAACTCAGACCAACTGACCAGTGAAGGCGCGCGCGCCAATGTGTCATGCAGGTTGTTTAGCAACAAGCGTACTGTGAATGAATCTGATTTGTGTTGAGTGACTGGTGCAGGTATTAGTTAGAATGCTGTTTACCTGTATGTCTAATAATTGCTTATCTTTTCGTAAACTCTGTATAGCATTTCTGATACCGTAATTTGAAAATGTCTTTAAAATGACAGATTGGACATAGGTCTTGTAGCTTAAAGGTTCAGAGCCCAATTGGTAACTCGGCCTATAGGTGCCACCTGCAACAACATTTAACCAACTAGCAAACGTTTGTACGGCGCAACACTTCTGGAGTGTTCGCTCTGCTATTGTACTTACTGCTCTGGAAAAACTTCAGTACAGTCTAAGAACAGTTACAAATTTATTTTAATTTTTGCTTGGGAAGATAAAATATGGCAGAAGATTAATTATGTCTTCAACCTCTCTGGCTGTACCTTATCACACAAACAGGGAGGTAACTTATTTCTTGTACGTCTGTCGTCAACGCGTTGAGGGTGTGTCCTTTACTTATCTCGTAAAGGGCGAGATAATTGTTTCCTGCAATGTGGAGTTTTTAGGCTTTCGATATTACGCAGATGGGACAGTAGTTATTCTGTAATATTGAGCTCTTTCACTATTTGCTGCTGAAATTTTCGAGACCGCGCAGTGGCCATTGGATATTCCGATCTGCAGTTGTTTCTTAGGATTCAACTTTACAGTTAATGAAAATGGCTCTCTCATAGAGACCAGTCAAGTAAATGTAGGAATCTCTTCGCGTAAAATGACTTATTTGTCCAATTTTATAAAAAAGCTGAATTTATAGTCAAATTTCATAAAAAATTCAAAATACAAAACCTGACAAAAATCCATCCGGTTGTAGTCCAACTTCTCCATGTGGACAGGACGACGGATTTGCAGACAAACATAGTCAAGCTGGTAGTCGCATTTTGCAAAGAGCTGAGAGAACGCACCAAAACTCTGAATTTTGCCCACATGCTCTCTTAGTTTGTTTCGTGTTTCGAAAAGAGTAACAATCGTATCCACAAACATCATTATTAAGAGACTTGTGTTTGTAGTGGACGCGGCCTGTGTTTTCTGTGAGGTATAAACTGAAGTTTCATGCACGTAAGTAAGATGAACCTCAGTTTTAGTAATAGAATTGCTATTTAACGAAATTACTATTTAATGCCTGAGATCTTTCAGAATATATTAGCATTTCAGTTACCCAAACTTGTAATAATATCTTACAAATAAATTGCTCTACTGTTTGCTTCTGGCCAGAATATGCTGTGTAATGAATCTTGCCTTCACACATTTGTTACAAACTTGAGATTTGGTGAGTTGACTGAACTGAATGCTCTGAGAAGCCTTATCAATTCTTCTTCGTGTTACGAGAATAAAATTAACAGCGACACGATAGTAGGCAATGCAAGGTTTTAAATGAGAAATCCATCTTTACGACTTGACAACAATGTTGCTCTTAGAGTGAAATACAAGCTCTGGTATGTCCCGCCCCTTGGTAAGATTTCTCGATAGAGTTTCATTTTTACGTACGTAATTAAAGTTTCTACGTAACCACATTTTTATTCCGAACTTCAAGTCATACATCTTAATATTTATATACCTAATTAGCAGCTGCGGTTACGACAACATTAGCGTGTCCGCTTTTTATTGGTGACAGTTAAAAATGTAGAAGGAGACATGCAGCACACAATGAGAAGATGAAGAATGTACAAAACGCCTCAGTCAGAGAAGGTGAAGGGATGAGATGTCTTGCGAAATTTAGTTCTTGTTGCGGGAATGAACCACAGATTTTGACAGAACTTGGTATTGGTCTTACTGAACGAATTTGTATCTTATCAGTATAATTTAAGAAAATAATTTTTGAACCTGAAATGAAAATTTATAGAAGTTTCCAGAAAGTGGTCACCCTAGAAGAAGATAAATTTAAAATTTTTACATTTGACATGTAAACACGTAACTGGAAGCCATGTTGACACATATGTCCTTCCGTCCATCAGGGTGTTAAAATTCAGAAATAAATCCCCGGATTTAGATGATGAAGTCCGTTAGTGGGAGGTCTAAATATACGAGTAGAACTGCTAGACGAGATATCTTCGTATAAGTCCAGCGTAATTCCCACTGCCTAGGCCTGTCATGTGCCTGGAGTTCTCGGTTGATATAGTGCCTAGGCTAAGAACTGGATGACCGAGAAATTTTGTTTCGATTCCCTGCAGGGGTAAGAGATTTTTCTTTACTATACATCATACGGGCTTTTCTTTGGTGTCCATCGGGCCTCCTGTCCTTTCGGTAAATAGGCAATGTAGTGAAGGTGAACAATTACTTTCATGAAGTGAAGCTGTACCTCCACTCTACTATGTAAAAAGGAGTGCAATGATAGCAACACGCTGTGATAAAGCACATGCTATTATGGCGTGATGTTTAGTTAAGAAGAGGCACAGCTGTTTCCATAGCGTTATAGGCCTGTGACGCTCAAACACAAGATTTATATTTTTAAATTATATTATATCTTACACTAAACTGATAAGCAACACGAAATGCATTCTTTTATGAGAGAAGGTCTCTTTGATAGGGGAACTTGCACTTTGGACAAGATTATCAGGAACTGCATGACTTACCTCTGGCAGTTTCATCACAGAGCATTCGGTTACAGTTATTTCTTTTTGGCACTAATTCGCAGCTGCGCGCGACAGACATGAATTGTTGCTTGATAATGAAAGTGAAGTAGAGTGTAACACAGAGGGTTCTTCTTGCGACCTAAATCATTCCCCCCTCCCCCCCCCCCCCCCCCCGTAAACATGAAATACCGTGTAATTCAGGTTTTTTTATTGTCGAAAACTATATAAGGATTAAATAATGTAAGAAAATTCTTAAAAAAATTATAAGTCGGTTTCTCAGTGTTGCAGTTCCTTCTAAATCAACAATATACAGACCAGAGAACAAATTTAGAAAAACTTGATTCGTGTTAAGCAAGAAGCAAGAGCAAATACGGTGTGTTGTTACAAAAGAAACGTTAACTGATATTGGAGTGCTATCAGAAACTTATTAAATCGTCTGTACACGCAGCTACAAAACTGCAAACCTTATATGACTGAAACCGTCTAATTTGACAATTGTGCAAAATCTCCAGGGGACCGAGTGTTTTGCGACATGCGGTTGTGTAAATGGTACTTTGAAGCAGGAGTTGGTGGTGAAATCGAAGCGCTGTTTCCCTTTTTAAAGACCAGGTTATTTAATGGTCATTTAAATACTGAAAATAATGAACACTGCTCAGCAAATATTCTACACGCAAAGGACGAAATTAAAGACATACAATACGCAGTAATCGAACATATATACAATAATGGTGCCAGTAAATGCACGCATGTATACTAAAATTAGTTTATACATATACTGAAGTCCTACATGTTTCGGCCAAATATGTGGCAATCATTAGGGATATAAAACAAAAATACCTTTGTAATTTATATCCCTGATGATGACCACATAGTTGGCCGAAACATGTGGGAGCTCATTGTGTGTGTAAACTAATTTTGGCATATATATGTGTGCATTTTTTGGTGCCAGTATTATACATGTAGTTCTTAATAAATCGTTGATTATGTGCCAAGCATATTTGGGAGTCGAAAGGGATCATTTTCAGCTCTTGTTTTTACTTGCGGGAATTTGTACAATAAATATTGATAATATATATTGTATGAGTAAGTTCCGCTTTAATAGTATAAGTGGAGCTATGTAACTTTTATTTTAAATACGTTCTGTGTGTTCTGAAGGAAGCTAAAATTAGGCATAGCGTTACAATTACGACAATTGGGCCACTTTTTAAAATTATCTTCACAAAATTACATTGTGGCCTGATGGATATAACGAGGTAGCAGTCTTTACTGAGGCGTTCTTTACTCGCAAAATATTAAGTTTTAACGGTAAACGGTGGGCCGGGATAGCTCAGTCGGTATAGCGACTCGCTACGGGCTGGACGGTCCAAGGGTCGAATTCCGGTGTGGGCGAGGAATTCCGCATACGTCCAGACCGGCCCTGGGGCCCACCCAGCCTCCTATACAATGGGTACAGGGTCTCTTTCCCGGGGGTAAAGCGGCCGGGGCGTGGAGTTGACCACCAACCCCCATCTAGTGCCGAGGTTAAAGAAAGAGTATAGCTATACCTCTACTCTTCTTCTGGGCCTTCATGGCCCGTTCTAGGGAGAACTTTACCTTTTCCTTTAACGATACATGTGTAAATGCAATCTTTCGTTTCACGCCCATAAGAAAAGTACGTCCTTCCCGACGATGATTTTCACGAAATTTTCAAAGAATGTTTTTTATTAGTTGAATTTAAAATAAATTTCTTTGGATGTGCCCGGTAAACTCAAGTTTTGCCAGTGCACATCCACATACATACATACATACATACGGATATGGTCACCACCAAAGACGGTTTCTTATCTCGGGAACACACCCTAAGAGTAACCGCCTATGTCCAATATTTTTGTGCAAATTCTGTCGGAAATTTTCTCGCACCTGTAGATGTTAGGAAGTACGCTAGAGATGCCCTTAGAAAGGCGTGAGGTTCTCATGTAAAGTAGCCGTTACATTTCCTGTTCTTAAATTGGAATTTTTGCATATTGACAAATTTAGAAATCTTCCTCAGTGCCATTTTACGAGAATATTCGTTCGTCGGTTCTCTGTTTGTTACATGGCGCGTGTCCTATCGAACTGAACTAAAACACAAACAGGATATTCATTCAGTAGAGCAGAAAATTTATATCGGCAATAAATGAACTTCAAGGTCAGAGTTACATAACAGAGCCAGGAAACAAGTATGGGCAACATGTGTAATCCAGCTTTGTTTATATCGTGCGTTAAGAAAGCCTTCTTCTATACCTCACTGTCTTCTGTCGGTTTGTGTGTATTTGTATCACATCTATAAATGTGGAACAGGTTCTTCAGACTAGACATAATTTTTACCGAGTATATAAAGAGTCATTGTGTTATACCTATTCTTGAAAGTCGTCATCATTGGTTTAAAACAAAGTGCTGTGGGCAAACATTCATCCACAAGAGTAACATTGCTTTGACATTAAGTGAACTTGTAGGCGAAACTAGGATAGTTATACTGATTGTGTTAGCAGACCTTTACGTGTTTGGGGAACATAAAGCATTGTGTACTGTGTACTGTGTCTTGTAATGAAGAGTTTGAAACACAGACAACAGATATCCACTGCTCTGTGCAGCAGCGAGTAAACGAATTCACCGGTGTTATTGAAGGCCAGAGCTTATGGAAACTGCGGGTTATGTGGACATTTGACAGGCAAATTATGCTGTATTTATCAAGCGATAAACTAGTATTTGCTGTGTCTTGTGGTTTATGATTCCGTGTAGTGTGGTAGGTGGGTGAAAACGTTTCGGGGTCATCCACATTACTGTTACTACTACTACTATTCCTACTACTACTACTACTACTACTACTACTACTACTACTACTACTACTACTACTACTACTACTACTACTATTACTACTACCGATATTTTTTTTATTGAAGGGCGCCGCAGCAGATGCTACGGACGCACCGCAGCCTTGAGGCTTATTGTGCAACCATGTGATGAAGATGCGGGGTTTTCTGATTTTCCATTTTAAGGAGTACCGGTGGAATAAAATTGACAGGGGAAAACCGAAGTACTCGGGGGAAAACCTGTCCCAGTTCCACTTCGTCCATCACAAATCCCGCAAGGACCGGCCCGGTATCGAACCCGGGCCTCCGCGGTGAGAGGCTGGCGACTAATCGCCTGACCCACGGCACGGCCCCTGATACTATTAATTCGCACCATATTTATGGTTGCAATTAATAAAATAGGTGACCTTCTACACTCAAATACGACATGCAGAACTCTGATCCAAATTTCTCTCTCTCTCACTGAATATTAACCAACGAAATGCACATTCACTGTCAAGTTTTGATAGTAGTATATAACTTTCCCCGACATATGTTTCGGTCAGTTTTAGACCATCATCAGGAGGTCCGAACTACATTCACTTCACATCCATAAGTTCACTGTTTTACCACAAATTATAGTTCGATGTTTATATAAGTAAGTACAGGGCATGGTGCGGTTTTAATAGTGAACACTATTAAAACCGCACCATTATTTTGTGTATGCCCTGTATAAGTGTCTGCAGACAGTACACCTCGCAACACGCGATAACACAGAGTACACAACAGCAAAATCAAGAAAAACGCCAAATGATGCAAAACCATGAACAAAATAGACAACAAGCCAATCGTGATACCCAGGTGGATGATTTTAACTTTTAAACATTGACGAGCCTTCAAAGTTTTATATACAGTGTTTTTATATATGACACAATATACGTTAAATAAGTGATTTTCGAAAGTGTTTTTATACAGTGATTACTTATATGAACATCGAAATATAATTTGTGGTAACACAGTGAACTTATGGATGTGAAGTGAATGTAGTTCGGACCCCCTGATGATGGTCTAAAACTGACCGAAACATATGTCGGGGAAAGTTATGTACTACTATTAAAACTTGATAGTGAATGTGCATTTCGTTGGTTAATATTCGGTGAAATTAAAATGCACGGTGAAGGTCATATAAAATATTCTCTCTCTCTATTTTTCTTTAAATTTACACTATCTACATATAGAAGTAACAATACAAGATTTATAATCTGGGGGTGCGTGATTTAAGAAAGTAGGCGAAACTCCTCGTTGACGTGATAAATTAAGAGAAGACTTTACTGAATTATCTACGTTTAACCATGACACGTAATGCTTTATTCCTTTTTCGCACACTGCAAAGCTATCAGATATACAAGGAGTTTGAACAAATGATTTGTTTGGTGTAGGGGTCTTAGACATCCCTCACACTGGCAAGCGGCTGCAGAAGAATTAATCTTTATAGAAATAATATTGATGATAATTGTAATAATTATACCTGGAATCACGATATCAAAGAACTACAGAAAACGGCCGTATAGGGCACTGCACACATACTTCGACACATACTTCGACACATACTTCGACACATACTTCGACACATACTTCGACACATACTTCGACACATACTTCGACACATACTTCGGAAAGTACTAATGTAGAAGTAGAAACTGTTTATTATGGGAAATAACATTACATGTACCATACATTGTAACCACGGAATAGCTGCAATGTTATATACCATAGAGACATGGTTTATTTCAATCATATAATTGTACATAACCTGTATAAATGTGGTAACAGATAACAATAATAATAATAGTGACGATAATAATAATAATATTAATACGATGTAACATACCGATATTGCAGAATAAAATCTTTCCACCTTTGCAGATCTTCCCACCTCTCTAAGGGTTTACATTTTACAACGTTAACTGCAGTTGTCACAGATTATTCCCTCAACGTGTGAGTTCCAATTTATTTTTATTGTTCCGTAAATTTTGGTGTTTTTGACGTTTGTAGTTCTGTTATAATTTCTTCATTTCTGCTACCACCCAAGGGCTGTATCCCACCGTCTTCCTCATGAAACGAAATTTTGCTGGGATCAAATCACTCTCATAAATTGCTATTGCATTTAATTCACTGCAATAAAATAATGTTAGTTGATCAGAAGTCTTTTATGCCAACGATGTTTTGAAGATCTGATATATAAAGCCTAATAATGCGACAAAATTCACATTTTAAAATTAAAACCTTTCTTTTGCTTCATATGCTGTATTAGGCCTAGCAATATATCACAAATAATTGAAAGGATCAGTTTGTTCCGACATCCAATCATTAATTACTATCTTTCATGTAACTGGTTCCTTCCCTCTATAAGCTATAATTTTAGATACTCCAGCGGCGGGTTATTTTAAACACGGTAATGAAACACAGGGTTTTATATATAAAATTGTGGAATTCCTTAATTGCGTACATGTCTGTTAGCTTCTCAAGGACAGCTGTATTCCTCAGCTGAATAATACATACACAGAGGTCAGCACTCGGATACGTTACGTACTGTACATATATCTAAGTGGGGAGATGCATGTCCTCGCACAAAAGCTAGGCATAGGATACGTTTATATACAGATCCTTGTACAACCTTCCGTATACGCACGTACACACACATAACACATATATGCACATGTCGAAGTTTCAGGAACGGCGTCTGATGTTATTTCTTACGGCGCTGCAGACTTTGCTGTCCGTCAGTCAGTCTGTTCGCAGTGACGCAATGAATTAAACATTGGCATAAGGTGTTCTTTGTGGAAACGCCATATGCCACTTGGTACTAAAAATTCAGCTAGTGTCATGAAGATCGCACAAAACTCCCGCTCGTGCTACTGACGCTGACCGCCACCACCAAAGTATAAGGTAAAGGTAAAAGGTGAAGGTCGCCCCGTAACCTACCACGAAGTCCCAGAGGGGAAGTAAAGCTATTTTTTTTCCCTATGGCTCGACAGCCCTTAGGGGGCCTAGGCCTCGTCATTTTACGGCGCTTCACGATCACACTGATAGACACACCACACTCGGTAGGACTCCTCTGGACGAGGGACCAGCTCGTCGCAGAGACCTCTACCTGACAACACACAACAATCACAAGAGACAGACATCCATGCCCCCGGTGGAATTTGAACCCACGATCCTAGTAAGCGAGCGGCCGCAGACCCACGCCTTAGACCGCACGGCCACTGGGATCTGCGAAGTAAAGCTATTGCTCTACTATTTCTTTAACCTCGATGCTAGATGGAGGTTGGTGGTCAACTCCACGCTCCGACTGCTTTACGCCTGGAAAAGAGACCCGTTACCCATTGTACAGGAGGCCGGGTGGGCCCCAAGGCGAGTCTGGACGGGTGCGGAAAACCTCGCCCCCACCGGGATTTGATTCCCGTGCAGTCCAGCCCGTAGCAAGTCGCTATACCGAATACGCTATCCTGGCCCACACCCATAAAAACTATAAGAGATAATTATTTCCATTTAACCACTTAAGAACACAGGGGCCGGGATAGCGTAGTCGGTATAGCGACTCGCTACGGGCTGCCCAGCCTCTTATACAATGGGTACCAGGTCTTTCCCGGGGGTAAAGCGACCGGGGCGTGGTGCTGACCACCCACCCCCAACTAGCACCGGGGTCAAGAATGAGTAGAGCTATACCTCTACTCCCCCTTTGGGCCTTCATGGCCTGTTATAGGGAAAACTTTACTTTACTTTACTTAAAAACACAGTGATCAATGTAAGTGCTACCTGCTCTTGCATTGAAAACCTGTGCTCTCTGCTCGTACAGTGTTTCCCGTGATTCTCACAATAAACAGTATTAGCCAATTGAATGTCGTAATGGGGAAGCACTGGGGCAGGAATTGAGTTTTCAAATGTTATTTAGACAATTTTCAGGCTTGAGAGAGTGAAATGAGTATTCCGATTTCTTCGTTTCGAAGGGATAGATTCTGCTTAATGATCTTGCAATTTTTATATTGAAAATTTGCAAAAACAGTTTGAGGGTGATCAGTTTAGCATTTATAAAGGCTGATGTGTGTCTTGATGTATTACGTTCGGTGGTTTTAAAAGCTCTATAGCAATTTTTACATTTTGTTGATGTGACAAAAGCGGGCTGTATGTAAGCTCTAAGCAGTCTCTCGAAGCGACCGTCCCACTCGATGCTTTGTCGTGCTTTGTCCTGCTGTTGATCAGGCTTAGTGAGCATTGCCTATGGGTCGAATCTCGAATCTATTATCTTACTTGATATGCGCGACACAAACCTCTATACACGGAATGTTTGGTCTGTTTCGAAATATCCATCTGTTCCACAAGGGCACAGAGGGTAAGCAGGCAGGCAGGCGGTGGAAGGGAAACAGAGTAATTCGCCAGTGTATAGGCCCACAACACGAAGGTGGGGTTAAATGGGTTTGAACACATGTAATTCAGTGTCGCATAATGTAACATGGTATAACATGTTGTAAAATAGTGTAACTAATATACGTGACTCCATAAATCAGAATCCATCGTGAGAAACTGATAGTTACGTAGCTAACCGAAGTTTCATCCCCGCATTCATAAGAGCCAGTAACCTGTTCCTACACTGAGCCAGATCAATCCAGTCCATGCCTACCCTCCTCGAACAGATTTCTTGAACTTAATATCGTAGATGTAAAATAAACGTGAAGAACTGCGTTTTGTTCGCAACGAAGATACATGGTGGTGGGGTAGATTATAACTACACTTCTTCTAATCCTGGGTATTGGGTTGAGGTGGGTGTTGGTCTGCATGAACCAGATGCGTTACCTCCGGTGGAAAGCTATGGGTAGCCATTGAAAAGGAGGCTGGGTGAATTACAGAGGCGATCTGGATATATCTGAGAAGCGAAAAATCACTTGTACTGGCCGGGAATGAAAATGCAGTTGCTCTGTAGTCCTGTACTCAGCTGTACCGGCTGTACAGCGTGTTCATTCATGGAGCACACTCGGAGTACCTAACAATGGATTATCCTATCCAGTGTAAATAGAAGGAAACATGTCACATCACAGATGTTTGGATACGGAACATTACTTTTAGTACGTTTAATACCTATATCTATTTAAGACCTTAAAAGAGTTTTAATATCTACCTATTTATATATTGACGATTTATATAGTGAGTCATCATTGTATTCTAATTACATTAAAATATATATGTGTGTATAATCTGCCAATTATCTATGACAATCCGCCATATGTGCTGTACACATCGATCAAACTTGTAGCTCGCTGACGATGGCCAATATGTAAGGCCGAAACTTGTAGGAGCTTTGTATAATAAATATAAATATCGTGCAACTAGTTGGTAATGAAATTTGTGTGTGTACTTTAGAATGTTTGGTTAGAAGATTTTATTCCAAAAGGATCATTGCAATCGTTTGACGTAGAGAGTAGGGTAATATCAAAATTGATATTAGTGAGCTGGACTTTTGAGTCCCTCAAAGTAGGGTTGATCAGTGAATTTTGTGATGGCGCAGATGATGCTCGGACTGCTTAACAGAAACATCTCACTTCAGATTACCATGTTACCGCCCTCTATGAGATGTTTGTCTCTGCGTTTCTTCTGCTGCCTGAAATCTGAGTATTAAAGCCTTCTACGGTATTACACTGTGGCGTGCGGTAACTAGTTACAGACGTTTCGAAAAATCAGTTCAAGGAATGTTGAAATGTGTAACGATTAACCCTTAAGATAGAGGCACTGCAACCCTTCAAATCTTCTGAATACTGCTTTTTCTTGAAGATGAATTCCCTATGATCCTTCGAAAAGACGGGAAGGCTTTACCCAGCAACACAGAGTCTCTGAAAATTTGAATTTTCAGAAATATCACTGTCAGAACTTCAAAACACCCTGCATGTTCCTAAGAATTTATAACACGGTTGAAAGCATGAATAGTAAAACTTGGTAGTTACGATATTAATTATTATGTAAGTATGTTATGATTCTAACTAGCAGGGCAATACGAAGTAGGATTGATGGGAGAGGCTTATATGCACTCAGCTGAACAGGAATTAATTAGCCTATTATGGAATGCATAGGTTCATAGCCTGTGTTCAACAGTCCGCCTCTGAACTACATTCTACCATAAGTGAATCAATTCCGCCCATGTTTCACTTAATTAAACATAAATATTTCAAAGCAAATTAATACTTAATATAATTGTTGTGTACTAATGTCTTTATTACTCTAAAATAAAATCTGCGTAATATTTATGCAAGATCTACATAGCTTTCGTTCAAACCATAAAAACGTAATTTCGAACTGAAAATAACATAAAGAAAATAATACTTTCCATTTTCAAATACAAAATTTGAATGAATGGTTTTGTAAGTTTCCAATGTAATACCACAATTTAAAAAATGTTAACCTCACTTTTAAATATACTTATCTTTCACCTTAATAAAAAAATTGCAGTAAAAGTTTTTATATTTTTAAGCTCATGTACGATGAATTTTCAGTATAAGTAATAAAATTATAATTCGGTTGTAAGGATGAGATCTCAGTCCATGTAATGGTAACTGTAATGATATACACTTAGCCTCTATGTACGTACTTGCGTAAGCCTGATAATGAACCGATCGGGTCGAAACACGTAGCAGTTTTATAAAAATGAAATTTGTTGTTTTTACAATAAAATAGTTTTGCTGGATTGTACTTTATACTCTGTTAATAATCTAATCTGTGTTAATTTCATAGAATGAGAGACCAAGTTCCACACTGATAAAAACAAGTGAAATTGTTGTTCTTTTTGTAGATGCAAAAACATGAAGATACAAGCTTCTATAGACTGCTATAGTCTGTTATTAATGAAATCAGTGGATCAGAGCCCCCGTAAGAAACAGTAGTTACCAAGCTAGTCCGTGCATTTTATGGAATATAGTTTGACAACAGGTGGCCTCTGATCTTTAGCCTGAAACAGATTAATCCAGTCTACAAGGTGCCACTCAATTTCTTTAAGATGTACTTCAATATTCTCATCTGATCTTGGCGTAGGTCTTGTACGCAATTTCTTACCTTCAGATTTTTTAACCAAAACTCTATATGTAATTTTATTTTCTCCCGCGCATGCCATATGAGTCGAATTCGATCCTTCGAATAATATTTGACAAAAGAGTACAAATCACGAATTTCTTTGTTTTGTAGTTTTCTCCATTATCATTTTATTTACTCCTTCTTTGGAGCAAATATTTCCTTAAGGTTCCCTTCAGTATCTTAAACTCTCTCTTTAATGTATGAGACCAATTTTCACATCCGCACCAAACAATAGACAAAATTGCAATTTTGTATATATTTTAATATTTAGGTCTTCAGCTATAAGACAGTAAGACAAGAACTTTTGAACTGAACCGAACTGTAGCAAGTATTCCTCAGAATTACTCCACTTTTAATTATTTCATGAATGCAATTTGACTTGTTGGTATCGTTCCGAATTATTTAGGCTTTGCTAGATTTTAGACATTATGAACTATAATTAACTCTTTTTAATTACGAATTCTGAACCCTATTACCCATAATTAATTTGCTTAAAATTAATTTCTGAATGCAATCGGCTTTTTTCTCTGTCATTTATATACATTTGTTTATTTTAAACCGAATGTGCGATTACGTGAAACGTTCACGTCACGTTTCATCCTGTGTCCTATAGCTGCATATTATTCGTCCTCCTTCTCCTTCTCTCCTCCTCCTCCTCCTCCCTCCCTCCCCATCCCTCCCCCCTCCTCCCCCTCCCCCCCCCCTCCTCCCCCCCTCCCCTCCTCCTTTTCATGATTATCGTTGCCATCGTCGTCATTGTCACAACTATACTTGTCTTTATTACCAATTTTAATCTTTTAATGGAATTGACTTTTAGAATGACGTAAGGGTAGTGAAAAATCGTAACTTGGAACCAGCGGCATAAGCTTATGTCTGATACGTATGGCACGTAATAAGTTTGAATTTCCTCTCGTACACGTAACAGAAATCGCCTGGAGATACTACGAAGCTTATGGAATTGTATTACCAGTACGTACGGCAGCCTTTGCTGATAAAGTAGTGGGCAAGCATTGAGGCACGCTTCTTGGATGGAAATGAAATTCTGATTCGATGTTTTCCTCTTTAATTACATAAACTAGCTTTAAATTCAAATGTTAGTACTACGTTAAAGTTTAACTGCTGTACAGAGTGTTTATGGAACACACGGTGCACCTAAACAAAATGTGAACGTGACTGTTTGGCCACTTCGTCTTTGGGTTATGGCCCATTATTTTTTTTTCGAAGGAGAAGCATAAATATAAAGTAAAACCGTAAATAAGGAATTGTTTGTTTACAAACAGCTGTTTCTAGCTTTACGGTTTTGACAACAGAAAGTTTCAGAAGTTACCATAGTGTTACCTTTGGCTTCCACACAGCGCACTGCGCATGTCAGTAAAGAATGTTGCCTGTCTTCCGAAATTCTATGTGTCATGAGGTAACTCGCTTCTGTCCTGTAATCTCAGCTCTAGATCCTCTAAATCATTAAATGCCTTTGGATGCACAATGCTTTTAGATGGCTCCATAAACTAAAAGAAGACATCGTATTTAAGTCTGGTGATCTTGCAGGCCATGCAGCTGGCCCGCCTTGATTTGTCAATCAACATTTTTCTAACAGCCATGCCAAAATGGGGCGCAGCATTTTCATGCATGAATCACGTGAAAGCGCGTGTCTGTTGTTGGACATCCGCTGCTAGCTCTGGAAGGATGCTGTGTAACGTCATGATAAGTGCTCCTTTAAGCTTATGCTGGAAGACACGAAAACCTGCCAGGTTCTCTCCTGTCATGCCCACCAACTCGTTTCATGAAAATCTTTTTCGATGTTGAGACGGAATGTTGGCAACTGCACATAAACCTTCACTCTTGAAGTTTATGATGACATTGTGAGTAAATCCTATCTTGTCTGTGAAGTGCTGTAGGTCACTGACAGAACTCCGAACTTCCAGAATAACGTGTCTAGGCCTTGCTGTCTCTGCACAGCTGGCACGCTGATTCGAGTTGCTGACGGAGGTCCAGCCGAACAATCGAAAGGGCGGTGTGCATCTGTGATCCTCCGCGCTCTGTTTCCAGGGTGTTCAGGAATCTCTTCCGGGATTCTGTCTTCCATCTTTGGCCGCGATCTGCCCTTTGGAAAACTCGTCCTGTTCTCGCAAACAAAAATGCCTCTCTTTTACACAGAGGTCGATCAGCAATAGAATACACGCATTTTTCTTCTCGTCCATACGTGATACATGCGCAGCCCAACACATCCTCCTTGATTTGTTCACCCTGACTATACCTTGTACGGAGTACCTTAGTAGACACCAGTAATTAACCGCCTAACACAGGGGTGTCTACCCTTTATTGGCAAAGGGTCGCAGAAATGATTGTGGGCTGGATGGCGGGCCGCACTTGTAAAAGTCAAAACAAGTGCTGTACCTAATCGTTTAAATTATTGTGCAATTTTTACAGCATATGCAATATATATACACTTTACAAAATGTAGCCGCGGGTCGTATAACACAAACTGGCGGGCCGCAGGTTGGACACCAATAGCGTAAAACAATACGTATTTATTAAAACCTTCACTCATCTATGTTAAGCCAACTTCAGGCTGTGTACAACTGACAAATTACGTATAAATTTCCGTCAGGCACAACAATTTTATTATATTAATTTAATAATGTATGCTACATGTTTCGGTCATATTTTACCATCTTTAGGCATTAATATTTATTAGCTACAACCAAGCTGGACACGTGTTCAAAACGTACTTTTGTAATTTGTGAGATCTCACGAACTTTACAAATGTCAGTATAATATTTAACAACCAACTAAATGCTTATTTTATTTAAAACTATTTTATAGTTTAATTAATTTCTCTAAATTCCCCTACATATGTTTCGGTCTGACTTCAGACTATCTTCAGGGGGTCAAAAACTACACTTATAACACGTCCATATATTCGTTCAATTGCATATGCAGTGTAGATCACTTGTGTCTAATCATGTACCTTGTAATATCACTTTTAAAAACACAGGTTAAAATAGATTAAAATAGATGCACGATTAAAATTGCAAAGCACATGTCAAACACACTGTACAGGAACATACTGTACAGCAACACACTGTACAGCAACACAGGGTACCGTCTAAGTTGTTTGTTCGAGGTGAAGAATAGTAGCTCATTTCCTTGTTTCTGTACGTCATATAAGTGTAGTTTTTGACCCCCTGAAGATGGTCTTGAAATCAGACCGAAACATATGTAGGGGAATTTAGAGAAATAATAAAACTATAAAATAGTTTTAAATAAAATGTGCATTTAGTTGGTTGTTAAATATTGAATGAAAATGCACGATGAATGTAAGATAAAATTTGTCAGTATAATGTAGCATTGCATGTTCTTTACTGGTTATATATATATATGTTTGTTTCGTTACTAAAGGCATACCACATTGTTTCTAACATTAAAATTATGCACAACTTGTTCAGTATTGAATTACCTGATTTATTTATATACGTATGCGTGTTCTCTTAATTTCGATGCTTCCAAACCGTATGATATAATTATTTTCTGGCGTTTAATGTTTTCTTGAGTTGTGTGTGTGTTGCCGGAGTTATTTCGTTGTATGTGTAATTACAGTTTCATTATTGGGCAACTTCTCATAACTATCGGTTTTTTGTAGTTGCTGTCTCCTACATCGCGTTGTTTGTAGTACACCAGGCAACTGAATACTGAATACTGTTTACAGCTATATGAAAACAGAATGTAGAATTGTGTACGTAATATTACTAAAAATTGGAATTCCTGTTTACTTTATTTATAAAATATAATATAAGAATTTGAAGATTAAAGGTAACGGTACTGTAATTTTGCCTGTTCGGTCTAAAGTTCACACGGCGATGAATATGAAAATTATTAATTCTTGGTGTGTGACGTCACACAATGCCTACACTTTTGTGGCAGATGACCCAAGCAGCGGATGATTCATCAATGTATGAAAAAATTCTTCAGTAGCTGGATGACTGTTCCTTTGCTCATTAACGCTGCCCGTGCATTCATTCATTCATTCATTCTGTAGTCTGTCTTACGACAGGTCCGTAGCCTCTTCCAAAGCGAGTTCTCCACAGGGTGCGATCTAGTGCTTCCTCTTTCAATTTCCAGTATCTTTTCTTTTCCTTAAGGTCATCCAGTATCTGCTTACGTCTTCTCCCTCGTCGTCCCGTCATTTCTATCCTTCCTTCTAACTTTCCTTCAATCACGTGTTTCAGAAGGCAGTTCCTACGTAAGATGTGACCAATCCAGTTAGCCTTTCTGCTTCTATTGTATGTACTATATTCCTCTCCTCCTTGACTCTGTGTAATACTTCTTCATTTCTCACACGATCGGTCCAACTGATCTTCTCCATTCTTCTCCAGCACCACATTTCAAAACTTTTCGAATACTTCTGATCTACTTTCCGAAGTGTCCACGTTTGCCCGTGCATAAGGTACATAATTAATTGATTCGGTTATTCTGTCTCTGTTCCTTGGAATGTACCCAGAAGGCATATCTGAATATTGTGAGGGCTTTGTGCTCACACCAGGAATTCCGCTAACTGACAGCTGTGCAATAGCACATAAAGTCGAGGATTGTGTAACCAAATATCGGACTCCGCCTCTTTTAATCCGCAAGAGTTAGGAGCTCTAAATAAACAAGGCGCTGACAACTGTTTGATTCCACTCGGCTGTTGATATTGGTCAAGGAATTTATCAATGTCTTCAAAATAAACCATCACTGAAATATTCTATTTCACTTCCCATTCCTCGAACTTCCATTTTAATACTATTCTCCGATTTATAATTTGAACTGCCAACTGAAATATTTCCGTGGGGCTTTCTACATTATAAAAGAAATTACACTTATGTATTTGCTCGCTTGCATGCTACATGTTCTGCCATTTTGATTCTACAATCACATTTAGTCATCTCCGACTGCGGTTTTCTGTATTGTGACACCGTGTACTTTTGGAGTTGTATGTAAAATTTCGAAGGGACACCCCTCCTCCATCTTCGGGGTAGATCCTGATGAAGAAGGCAGCATCTCCTTCCCAATCGCTGGCAGTCACCTACAAGATTCACATCCATGGAGACCTCAATAATAATGTTCACCACTATGAGTACAGCAGATAAATAAGTCCTTGTATATAAAAATAAATAATTAAATTTGTGTATTATAAATTTATGTGTACTCATAAATAAGTTTGTTGCCAACGAATTACACTTGTCCATGAATAGAGACCATTTATTTATTTATAGCCACCTTCAGGGAGCATCATTTTATATTAAGACATATATAGCATTAACACGTAGCTTTGTCAATTGTAAGTGGTAAAATACACAATACCAGTACACCAATGCAACATCAATGTATAATGTTGACAGTGTTAAAGTTATGTTAAAAGTATTGTAATACAGAAATGTGTTAAAATCTTGTGCATCCAAATACCTTGAATTAAGAAATTCTCTTCGTTTATAGTCAAGTGATAAGTCAGTATGACGTTAAAATATGTACACAATGATCGACCTCTCTCTACTCAAATTTGAAAGGAATAATAAGTAACACTCTGGTTATCTTCATTAGTAAAATAGCTAAAAATGAAAGTTTATGCTCCAGCAGGCTAGATGATTAGACTTAAGTTTAAATATTCGGCTCGCCTTTCAACTGAAATAATTGACGAATTCCATTAATCAATTACGTGAACTCTCTTTTCATTCACTACAGGAATTTATTCTCCATAAGTACGTCGGCTGTACAATTCCCTTTTATGAGAACCAAGTCCGTTCCAACGTTCTTGGCTAACTTCCTCGTTTCTTGTTTCTCTGCTTACATCCTAAAGTCCCCACGCCATTTCCCTTGGTCATTTCGAAAAGAAAAATATAAATTTTGACATGTCTGAAACGACCTCAGGTTTTCTTTTATTGAAGACTTCAGAATAGTACCGAAAACAGCGACATGATGGTGATGACAGAGATGAAGCCCATGTTTTTCAAGTCTTCGTGACATCCAACTATTTTCACTAGCACATTTACTTCAACTAACTAACTAACTAACTAAGTAACTAACTCCATGGAGCAGAGTCCTTCTTGAGAATCGTAACAGGTCGTCAGCTAGTCAAGAAATTCCCCGCGTTTTATGGAACCCGAAAGTTCATTACCGCACTAACAAGAGCCCGCCACCTGTCCCTATCCTGAGCCATATATTTTTTCCATTTTTTAAGTCGTACCAAAGAATCAGTCCAGGTCCGAGGCTCTGTACAGTGTTTCGTAACATGGTAATTTTTTATGGTGAGGAGTTGTTAGCACCTCGCCCAACCCCCAAGCTGGAGGACCACCCTTGTCGGCTGTTCGCGACTGCATATTCGCAGCTACCCTCCATATTTGGAGGCCGTTCCTCCATCCGCAACCGGAGGACGCGCCATGCCGTGGTGACAGGGACCGACTAATCATGGACATTTACTTCAGCTTGTGTTTATTATGTAGACAGATATTTACAACACAAGAAGAAAAGCTTTGGTTCTTGTAGAGGCTACTGGAAGATAAATGATCCTGGGCGGAAGTTATGAAGTATTTCCTTATATAATTCTGGTGATACTTATTTTATAATTTTTAAACCAATATCTGTTTATTGACAAAGCTAAGCAAGAAAATCTGGGTAGGATGTTTTTGCTCTCCCATTCCTCTTACGAAACGTTTCTGAACAAAAACATCAGAGAGAGAGAGAGAGAGAGAGAGAGAGAATTTTATTTTTGGAAACTGTCAACAACTAATCTTATGTCTGTGGTTGATGAAAGGAATATGTACAGAGCAGTGGCAGAATCATACTGATTGGGTAAAACCGAAGTGTCCAGATCCCGGCGGCCGTGCGGTCTAAGGCGTAGGATTGCGGCAGCTTGATTGCTGAGATCGCGGTTTCGAATCCCGCTCAGGCCATGGATATTCGTCTCTTTGTTTTTGTCGTGTGTCGTGTAGGTAGCGGCCTGTGCGACGGACTGATCACTTGTTCAGAGAAGTGCTACAGAGAGTGTGTGACTAATAGCGATTGATCTAGAAACCTCAACAGAGAGGCGGCCTAGGCCCAATTTGGGTAGTTGCTCCACAAAAAAGTAGATATATTCTGAGAAAAATCTGTCCAAGTATCATTTTGTTCACCACAAATCCAACATGAACTGGTCACAGATCGAACCCTGACCTCCGGGCTGAGAGGCTTGGGCCATGGCACGTCTCAGAACATCACTAACAGACATTTGTATTGTTCGCGAATATTTTCTCTTTCTTATACCTACTGTCACTTATTATATATCTAATATTCTTCGTCTTGCGCCGATCCCAGTGGCCGCGCGGTCTAAGGCGTGGGTCTGCGGCCGCTCGTTTGCCGGGATTTCGGGTTCGAATCCCGACGGGTGCATGGATGTCTGTCTCTTGTGAGTGTTGTGTGTTGCCACGTAGACGTCACTGCGTCGGGCCGATCACTGGTCCAGAGGAGTCCTACCGAGTGTGGTGTGTCTGAGTGTGATCGTGAAGCCTCGATAATGAGGTGACCCTGGCTCACTAGGGACTGTTGCGCCATTGGAAAAAAGAAATATTCTTCGTCTTGCGCTGAGCTCTTGTAGAACAAATTACCTACAATACAGCAACGTATGTTTTGGAGACTACATTGTCAGTAGCATTTCCTATATATGGAAATATAGGAAAATTTTGCAGTGAAGTATTCAGAAATTAACTGCTTAAAATGCATTGTATCTATATGAAATATCTGATTTTATGTTCATAAGCTCTTCATATGGCGTACAGTGTGCATGAGTTTCATATAATTCCCGTAATAAACACAGACTCCTCCCCTAAGCTACATTTACAAGTCGGTTTCTCTAAGGCATGGTAGTCAATAAATTTGAAATAATATTTACATGAATTTCTGATACCAAAACATAATAAAGTTTAGTTTAATTAATGCACTCTGTACCGCTTAGTTTTCAAGCCGGTTCACGAAAAGTTTATGCGTGTTAGGCGTCAAAATGCACCGAGCCCGAAATAAATCAATCTAACAGTATTTGGAATTGTCTATCACTAAAAAGTTAAATTAAAATTCATCCAATATTTAAGAGATGATTCCCACCACACTTCCATAATGCGCCCGTTGGCGCGTAAAAGTATTTAGAAAAGAACTTGTCAAGAAACATAACATTTTATAGTAGATCGTGCTAATATACATCCTCTTCAAGCGCCTTTATTGCTTTTAGTCTTGAATAAATCTTCTTCTTCTTCGGTGGCACTATAGTCAAATGCGGACCTTCGCCTCCTTAATGGCTCTTTCCCAGTCAGCTCTGTCTTTTTACCTTTCTTTCCAGTTGTTAATTTTACACTTCTTAATGTCTGTTTGTACACAATTCCACCATCTGTTTCTTGGTCGTCCTCTTGGTCGACTTCCCTGGGGATTATTATTAAATACTTGACTTACTGTTCTTTTAGTCTTGAATAAATATAGATAAATAATTAATGCTTGAAATCAAGTATTTGTTATACGCACTCGTAATTTCGCCCATACATTTTATTCGCGCATTTTATATGGTTCTCACAATAAACAACTACTACTTCCCTAAACATAAATAGGGGATTCGTGTTTTCAATGCGTTTTCTGTGAGGTGAGAATGGATTGTTTCAACAATCTTTAGATAAATATGAGATGCAGTGTTGTTGCCAGTCGATAACGCGATTACTTTACGGGCTGAAAACCCGAGGTTTGCTTGCTGACGGTGAGAGTGTGGAGGTGATCGTTAGTTTACCAATACCTTATCAAGACCGGAACTGGGACAAATCCAGGCCCTTTTTCAGTGAGTGTTTTTCCCTGTGAGTAAAGGGACCAGAATGTATAGGTGACCGCTAATCTTAATCAAGTGTCGCCTAGAAGAATTTGAGGGCATAAATATAAAACTCCCTTATCAATTACTATGGCACAATAATTAATTAAGCATAGAGGGGTTTTGCTTTTTATTTGAATCAATTTGAAAGAGATACAATGTTTTGGTCTTTTTTTTTTCCAATGGCTCGACAACCCCATGGGGGCCTAGGCCACCTCATTTTTCGAGGCTTCACGATCACACACTTTTTAGACACACCACACTCGGTAGGACTCCTCTGGACGAGGGACCAGCTCGTCGCAGAGACCTCTACCTGACAACACACAACACTCACAAGAGACAGACATCCATGCCCTAGGTGGGATTCGAACCCACAATCCCAGTAAGCGAGCGGCCGTAGACCCACGCCTTAGACCGCGTGGCCACTGGGATCGGCTTTTGGTCTTTTGACCCTATTATGTTTAAGTATTTGGAAGGATCGTCTATTAAACTTAATACACAAGTTTTTGTGATGTTGACGCACGTATTAAAATTCTTTTTTCATTCTTAGTGTGAACTTTTCTATCTACTCATTTTAGGTGTAGAGAATTATTTTTGCATCTGAACACACTGAGTGACACACACACATTCAATAGGACTTTTCTGGACGTGTGATCAGCCCGTCGCAGAGACCTCTGCCTGACAACACTCAGCACTCACAAGAGACGTACATCCATGTCTCCGACGGGATTCGAACCCGCAATCCCAGCAAGCGTGCAGCCGCAAACCCACGCCCAAGACCGCGCAGCCACCGGGATCGGCACGTATCGAAATTCGTCCTTGTGTAAACTGTCCTCGGCTGTCCTGAATACCTCTGGTGGGCATCCAGAGTGCCGCGGCACACACGGTGTGAACTATCATGCTCTGTTGTTTGTGTGTCTCAAGAGGGGAAGTTGAGGAACGTTGATATACATTTCCACATTAATTGAAAATTGTATTATGCTTGTTATTCAGCACCACCATTTATTTTTGAACCATAAATATGCAGTGGAACGAGAAGCTGAGTGTTTATTCAGTCGATGCGATACGGGTTTATTGTTAAAATGCATTGGTCCAAGTTATTTTGCTGCAGAGCGAGAAATTGAAGTGGCTTGTAAATCGCTGTACGTCCATGCAGCGCTCCAAGTGTTCATGAAGCCCAGAGCACCGGTGAAATGTGATTCGTTGTGAGAAGCTGGAAAATCGTCTGACGGGTTTAGTCCTGGATTTCTTCTTCTCCATTCCGCGTTAGATTCAACCTGTTTTTTTCCCTCCGAATTTAGTTTGGTTGTTGGGCTTCTAAGATATGATCGGTGTTGCTTTTCATGAAGGTTAATGTTGTGACGCAATGGTCCAAACTTACAGCACTCTGGGCTAGTTCTGGAACGTCAGACTTTGCGCCACTATAGGGCAAGAAACAGGCTCTCGAACTCTGAGTCCGGGGACCAGATCCGCTACCGTGCCACCATCTCTCGTATACAAAAATGAAAGCTTCATGGGCTGCGAGAGATCAGACCCTACACACTACCTTGCTCTAGGCTCGAAGGCATAGGTTTTTCTTATATAGAGAGAAAGAGAGCAACCGTAGTAAGGTTAATTTCAAAACCAAGTATATTATTAAAAAGTATACATTATTTCAATAAGGAGAGAGGTTTACCTAATATATTTGAACTGATATTTCGCTAAATTCTAGCCCATCACTGTCCAGAACCACATTGACCTTTACTCAATTCAGAAGTAAACCGTCCTAACTTGTAGAAATAATACGAAGGCGTGGACCATCAGCACGGCGTCGGGCTTCATGCCTGTGACAGTATGTCACCTCGACAGTAGTAACGACTCGATGACTCAGTCAAGGTACCTCCAATTATCCAACTTCCTGACGTTGTTATACTTACAACATTGCGTCTATCCACCCTACTTCATCGCAACAGTTTGTTATTTCTCAGCGAAACAATAACAATACAGTATGTTTGATCTCGGTCTAGGCTTTACAAATTTCTAAGTTTCTGGCCGTCAGCAAATGTTTTACATACCAAGTTACTCCGTAACTGTGTTCTGGCCTTCACATATGAACACATTATGGAATTCCATAACATAATATTTGTTACATCATTTCTCCACACAATAAAAAACCTAATTTATAACAGCATTTTCTAAATTTTACAAGCAGTCAGTGTTCCAAAAATTTAATACATTACAGCTTAAAACATCTGTTTGTAACAACGTCAAACGGGGGTGGAATTTCTCAGGGTTTTAACAGTTTGTTGATCAAATTGTGGTTTGCCTTTCGGTTTGTACGGTATGTAGCAGTTACATATTTTGACGATTCGAAGAAACATGGCACCTACACGTTTAGCATGACTTAAATTGATTCAGTCTGAAGATGGAGGCAACATATACTTCCGAAACGTCCGAACATTCAGCCACTATACGATGCAGAAACCGACAAGAAGACCACCACTTGTAGAGCTGAGGGTGTTAATAAGATTTCAGTGATTTGATTTATGTATGATGGAATGTAACGTCGCTGTCAGCAGTTAAGAGGCACGTATGGGGAGAGGAAAGATGGGGGCAACCTGAAGGAAAGAGACCACTCGGATAACCTAGGCGTAGATGGAAGGATAAAGTTAAATTGAATTTAAAAAATGGATGGGGGCGTGAATTGGATTGATCTTGTTCAGGACAGGTAGAAGTCACTTCCTCTTGTCGACACGGTAATGAAATTTCGGTTTCCATAAAAACTGGGAAATTTTGGATGAGCCGAGGAACTACGAGCTGTTCAAGAAGGAATTCACAACACCAAAACCAACAAATGCACAGTAGTGTTCCTTAGGTATTCATATTACAATATCACATTAAACATTCGCACATGTTTCGATCACCATAGGATCATCTACAGGGAATTAAATCAAGGTAACACCGCACAAAAACAGACTAGCAACCTTTGCATAGAGCAGAAAGATGTAAACAAGTTAGAGTTAAAATGTAGGCACTATGTTTTAAGTGTTTAACGGTTTAACTAAAATTTTTCGCTGACGGAAATCGAATCCCAGTTATCTAGCTTCTAGCCTAGACACTCTATCATTTGGATAAGCTGATTGTGACAACCTCCATGTAATTGATCTTCTGTTTAAGTACGTTTACCTTTCGTATGGAGTCTGGTAATTGTCACTTCCTTGTAAAAACATATATGCTACATATATGATCCATAATCTCTGCATTATTCGAATATATAGAATAACAGTAGCAATAAATGCACACAAGTGTATTGAAATTAGTTTATATACGCAGTGACCTCCTACGTGTTTCGGCCAACCACGTGGCCATCTTCAGGGAAGTAAGGTACAAAGTTTAGATCAGCGGTCGCCAACCGGTGGTCCGCGAACCATTGATGGTCCGCGAGAAAATTTTGGTGGTCCGTGGAGAAATTTGGACATTATTTGTAATTTTTATGTTTATTATACTGTTTCATTATATTCTGATTCGTCTTCGTGTCACCGACACAGGATCGCTGACAATTTTCGCCTTATTACGTTGCATCAAATTCACGTTAATGGAATGGAATGGAAATTTTATGATCATTATTTTATAGATGTTTGTACCTTTTTAAAAAAAATTCATGTTAGTGGTCCGCGGGATTCAAAATTGTGAGTTTAGTGGTCCGTGAGGTCCGAATGGTTGGCGACCGCTGGTTTAGATAAGTTAAAAATTATAAAATGAAATTGCAAAGGTGTCAGAGCCAATCCATAGATGTAAAATGACATTCATAGGAATTCATAGTTTAAACATACACAAATATAAGTTGTTACTAATAAGAATGTATTGATATTTGCTTGCTTGGTATACGCAGAAGGTTTCAGGTGGTAATTCACTATCCAAGAGAATGTGTCGTGGTGTAAATAGCACGGCTAACCGCACTGTGGTTTACCATGCTGTGGGTTCCTATGATTGTCATTTTACACCTATGAATTGGCTCTGACCCTTATATAATTTCAATTTATAATTTTTAATGTATCTAAGCATTGTATCTTACTTCCCTGAAAATGACCACAAGATTAGCCGAAACCTGTAGGAGGTAATTGTGTATATCAACTTATATCAATAAACTTGTGTTCATTTTACGTTACTTGTACCGTACATTTTTAATTATATGTATATCTTATGCAGACAAATGTACACTGTTTTATGTTATTTAACACAATATTTATTAAATGCTGCCCAACATGTTTCTAGCCTATATAAGGCTCATCTTCAGGGGCTCTTTCGTTGAAATTACAACAGCTATATTATTGGTATATAAAATTCTTAAAATGCCGTTAGATGTGCCTGGTTATTGATATCTGTAACAGTCATTCTGCTTTCACTACAGATTTGTTGGAGGTCAGTAGGCCTTATATAGGCTAGAAACATGTTGGGCAGCATTTAATAAAAATTGTGTTAAATAACATAAACCAGTGTACATTTGTCTGCATAAGATATATTGTGTTCATTTGTTAGTACTATTATTGTATATACATGCTACATATTTCCTTGTATTAAACAAGGGTTTACAATGTTATCGGACCGCACGTGTGAAGAAATAGTCACTTATCGTCTGCAAGTAATTTCATCTTTCAAGTCCCGATCTTCCGTTTAAGATAATGTATTTCGACTACTCTGCCAAGCGTGCCAACTTTGCTGGTAACCATGTCTGAGAATCCTCTTAAACTTTTTACGGATTTAAGACCGTCAGTTGATTGAAAGTGACACAATTTTAAGTCATTAATTTTCCGGAACATGTAAAGTGACACGTGATCTGGGTGAGGACGTTGAATGATGCGGTGGATGTCAGTTTTTTGGTCTAATATGGGTGTGCGGAGAGTGGTGTGCGTACATGGTTCACTCTCATGATACAGAATCCACTTGTCCTGTCAAAGAAGAAGTGTTATGCAACTGCCAGCTTATGCTGCTACTGCATTACTGTAACTTGTGCGATGTTTTATTTACGGAAGAGACTGGAATTCTCTGTCAGGAAAGTTCATGTTTCATTTCTGGTTTTTACTCGACAACCTTGTGTTATCGACAGCCGCATTTTGTTTAAGACCGCTTTCTTCGAATAATCTTGCTGAAAGCTAACCCTATACAGACCTCGACAGGCCCTAAGGGCTGCAGGAGGTTGAGGCGACCAGGATTTGTAGACAATCGGCACATGAAGGTGGCAAAGTTGTCAGGCCAATGCACCGGCCACCTTTACGCCCCAGAAGATATCCCTGATACTCATTCCTGTTGGAGGCTGAGTCGACCCCAGGGCAATATTGCGGCCGGAAGGATTAAGTCGATGAAAAATGCAACGATCCCATCAGGAATCGAACCCGCGACCTTCCGGCTTGTAGCGTAGTGCATCAACCAACTGCGCCATCGCGGAAAGGATACGTGAATTTTATTTTCTCTTTATTTGTGCTCTGGAATCTTTTGTGGCTCATGATACGGCGCAGAGGCTGACTGTTGCAGGCAGTATAACGAGGCTTTGGGTTCCTTCAGAGAAATTCCTGTATTCTTGGGCCTACAGCTGGAGCTAAACACAATAGAGAAAATATTTCCAGGGGCCAAACAGAGTAGGAAGTATTAATAGCACGTCCAACTGCAGAAGGAAGTTAACAGTTTACGAAACCTTGTGGTTTCACATGAGAAGAGAGGAAGCTGACACTAAAAGGACTTAAACGTTGTATGTACAGTGGTCAATAATCTTTTTGGTTGTGTTGTGAAATAATGGTAAATGTAAAGTTGTCCCTGTGTACGAAATGAGGGCATATAGGAGGAGCAGAAGTGCAGCTTTGATAATTCTTAACCTCGGCGCTAGATGGAGGTTACCTCACCCTCCGGCCACTTTACTCCCGGGAATGAAGGCTTTTACCCACTGAATGGGAAGCTGAATGGACCCCAGGGCAGGTCTGGGCGGGTGTGAGTGGTAGGATACAGACAACCAGTACATGCAGAATTCTAGGGTACGGAATGACTTCCTTTTACCCTTCCATCCCCTTCCAAGGAATTCAAAAGTCAGCATTCTCCTAGATAGCAACAGCAACAGATGTAATAATAATAATAATAATAATAATAATAATAAGCGAAAATGTAAATGTGATCCCACACAAATCTTTCATTAACCGCAAAAAATCTAAAATACTTACGTGACATTTTTATTATTTTTATTAATATTCCGTTATATCATTTTCCTTGCCTGAATGCTTTACATCAAGTAAAGGGAGGCAGGGTCGTCAGTCCTTTTTTGTCTGAAGTCTCAATACTGTACCTCTTCGTGAGAATGGCATCTCCATTACGCTCTGAATCACACTTGTATCCACGTTGCACACATCCATTCTTTAAAGGAGGGGTTACTAAAGAATAAAATAAATAAGCCTCAATAAAGGAGGAAAATAAAATAATCAGAAATAAATATATTTTTAACAATACATAAACAGTGATTTGAGGTTTACATCGAGTGATTGTTGAGCAACGGGCTATTCTGGACTATTGCACCATGTGGTTGGGTAATTTCTTCCC
Organism: Reticulitermes speratus; assembly: GCA_021186555.1. NCBI lineage: Eukaryota > Metazoa > Arthropoda > Insecta > Blattodea > Rhinotermitidae > Reticulitermes > Reticulitermes speratus. The sequence goes on along the minus strand of JAJKFL010000427.1, from coordinate 19,875,555 downwards.
GACGTTTCGAAGAAACGTATCGGCTTCATCTTCAGGGTTATGAGTAAATTCATGGATTTATAATTGGAAGATTAAGGTGGTGCCCAACCACACGGCGCAACAACCCAGAAGACCTGCTTCCTCAATACGAAGACAGATTTGCAACAAATACAATTTTCAGCGCTGCGTTATTTACGTTAGTAATGCTGAAATCTTCCCGCATGACCTCAGCCATATCTTTTGCTGCACTCTTCTTTCTCTCGCTTGTTACACAAGCGACTAGACGTCTAGCTGTGCTATCAGCCGCATGCCTTGTTTGAGAAAGAGGGAGGCTAGTTGGACACTGCTGAGTAAAAGCATTACCTTCTGTCTCTCTCTCTCTCTCTCTCTACCTGTCTCTCTCTCTCTCTCTCTCCACACACACACACAAGCGCTTCAAACGGCGAGGTATGGCAGGAAATAATCCGCAAGCCCAGTCTTTTAGCGGATGCGCTATAAAAATTCTACATTAAATGCAGTAATTTTGAAAAAAATATTTAGACTTTTTTATCTTTTTTAATAAGGAAGTAATTTCTTCCATGTTTGTTGTATGGCGGCGCAATAATAGCGAAATCGAAGAACCTGTCACTGGTTGAAACCACGTTGTTCTTACGCACTTGTTTGTCGAGCTTAATAAGAATGTGAGGGGAGATGCCAGTTTTCGGGGATATGACGCCGTGCAGATCGGTATATACGTACCTGCGTTTCGGAGGTAGCCTCTGTCTTTACGGCAGATAAAGATATATGTCTACATGGAGTCGTATACCACAAGACGGGGATCTTTATTAATACCACTACGATAACCTCGAACATCGTAAGAATGCGTATGTTTAAAACATTAGGGATTAAATCTTACACGAGAAAAAATCATTTTTTTATAGTACATTCGATGTGTATTAGCTCGAGTCATTTATGAATTCCTTGACTGTAGCGATTTGCGTATTTATGGATCTGTGCGAAATGGTTTTACCTTCAAAAGATTTATTATACCAACGTATGCACTATATTTTCATATACAGCCTTGTCATACACCCCTACATATGTTTCGGCTTGTGACAAGCCGAAACATATGTAGGGGTGTATGACAAGGCTGTATATGAAAATATAGTGCATACGTTGGTATAATAAATCTTTTGATTGATAACAAGATGCACGGTGAATACTACGTGAAATTTGGTTTTACCTTGTTGGGTATATCGGCGGACAAAAGTAAAACTTTTGACACCCCTGTGCTCGTCGTCCTATGCAGCCAGTAATGAAGCCTGGTGCACATATGAGTCTTGTACTGGTCATTTACAAACTCCAAGCGTCTGTGGGTCTGCTTAGCCTTAAACAAGTTCCTTTGACGTGAAAGGTCAGCTGATGCCTGCTCCAGAATTGTAATTACACCTGCTTAATGCGGGTCTGCCTGCCGCAGGGGCTAGCTAGGTCACCATCGTACTGTCTTAATCCCAGAATTGACTGATCCATATTCAACAGCTCTCTCTACGATCGTAGCGCCTCGTCGCAGTCGAGTGGGTAAGACTCTCGTCCCGTTTGCCAATTGTAAAAGTAGTTTTCTTCAGTCCTTCCTCCAGCACGTTTATCAAGGCTCCAGCCTTCCACATCCCTTCCAGTTAATTATTCGTATTCATTCATTAAGTAGTCTGTCTTGCGAGAGGTCCATAGCCTCTTACAAAACGAGTTCTCCACAGAGTGCGATCTAGTGCTTCATCTTTCAGCTTCGAGTATCCTCTTCTTTTCTTAAGATCATCCAGGAGATGCTTACGTCTTGTTCCCCGTCTTTTCTTCCCTTCTATCTGTACTTCAATAACGTGTTTTAAAAGGCAGTTCTTACACAAGATGTGACCAATCTAGTTAGCCTTCCTTCGTTGTGTTGCACGTAGGAAGTTCCATTCTTCCTTTACCCTATTTAATACTTCATTCTTAACAAGATTGGTCCAAATAAACTCCTCCATTCTTCTCCAACACCACATTTAAAAACATTCGAGGCATTTCTGATCTATTTTCCTAAGTGTCCAAGTTTCAGCATAATACAAACTATGCTTCACTAGTTTCCTCCTTAAATTATTTGTAGTTACCCCATAATTCGGCATTGTGCAGTCTCAGGCAGTGATAGCGTTTTTAAGTAAACCATAACTAAATAAACAATCCTGTTTAGTGGTATGAGAAAAGGGGGAAATGTGAATAGACAAAGATTTTGAATTAAGCGATCGGGACAGTTGTGGTCCGTACATAAGCCTTGTCTCTTGTTAGGCGCGTCTGCAAAATTGCGAAAAGCGACTATTACCTTCCTCATGTCTGTCTGTGCGCATGGAACCACTTGGCTCCCATTCGATGGATTTTCGTGAAATTTGATACTTGAGTGTTTCTCGAAAATCTGTCGAGAAAATTCACGTTTGTTTAAAATCTGACAAGAATAATGGCTACTTTACATTAAGGCATATGTGCATGTATGATAATATCTCGCTGAAGTCTGCTTAGAATGAGAAATGTTTCAGATAAATTTGTAGATAAAAACAAAGCACACATTTTCTGTTCAATAACTTTTTTTTCTGGAAATTAGGTCGTTTGTGAGATAATGTGGAAAAATGTGGGCGAGGCAGAGAGGCCACAAATGACTAATACGGCGCATGTGCACTGCATACTGGATAACTAAGGCTACACAAAAACTCAGAATATGTAATACTTATTACTTTTCCACGGCAAGGATGGTTATGTGAAAGCGCCTTATTGTTACGTTTACACTTACATTGCCCATCTTGTTATTCCGTAAAGAGCACGTAACAAATGGAGCCGTGCTATGGCTCAGGCGCATAGTTGCCCGCCTGTCACCACGGGCACCCGAACTCGATCCCAAGCCAGTCCGTGTAGGATTTCTTGAGTTCTGTTTCTTCTCCGAGTGCTACAACCGATGCTGCGAATCTGAGCCAGGTGAGCCCCCAAAGGGGGGTGGGCTGCGGGCTGTAGCTCCCTCCCCCACAAATCGAAACTTAAAAAAAATTAGATTTTTTAGACACGATAATATCAATAGTTTTACGTGATTTACCCTTCAACGAAAATCAGCCACTGAAATCGGCAGATGACTACTGCATTAGAATTGTGAAAAACAAAATGAAAAACTTAGGAAGTCTTAGATAAACTAAAAAACCAAGAACTTTCAACTATGTGATTTAAATTAGGTGGTTGTGTCACGGAACCTATACGTACGTATATTAATGTGATTGCGAATACTCTTACATTAGAGTTATATTCATAGCATGGTTTTTAAGGTAGAGTTTTTAAAATCAAACATAAAATATATGTAGCCTCACGGTCAGCTCCTTTTCACTCCAACTAAAAACCCTGTTTGCGCGCCTGATCTGAGCAATTGACAGCACGTACCTTAAACAAAAAAGGTACACGTCTATAAGAGGCAGCTTGTTGAATATTCTGACTAACGATATTTCAAATGACATGACGAAAGGATTCTGACAACGAATGCTGAGGGGAGTAGAGATAGAGGAACGTTCCAGTGGTGGCGCACGAAGAAACATGTAATGGAATTTGTGTGTTTACGGTCGTCTTGACGCCATTTCTAAAGTGTTGTTACGTTATTCTTTCATTCTGTAGTCTGTCTCACGACAGGTCCGTAGCCTCTTCCAAAGCGAGTTCTCCATTGAGTGCGATCTAGTGCTTCCTCTTTCAATTTCCAGTATCTTCTCTTTTCCTTAAGGTCATCCAGCAGCTGCTTACGTCTTCTTCCTCGTTTTCCCGTCATTTCAATCCTTCCTTCTAACTTTCCTTCAATCACGTGTTTCAGAAGGCAGTTTCTACGCAAGATGTGACCAATCCAGTTAGCCTTTTTTCTTTTTACTGTATGTACGATATTCCTGTCCTCTTTGACTCTGTGTAATACTTCTTCATTTATCACACGATCGGTCCGACTGATCTTCTCCATTGTTACGTTTTATAGTGTATAAAGTATTAAAATGAATTTTACTTAGTACGATGCTTGCTATGTGTCCCTGCCATCTTATCCTTTGCATTTTTGTCATCCAGATAATAATAATACAACACCGTCAACAAAGAAAATGTCCATCCTGTAAGAATCGTGCAGTCAAATACAGAGAGCTATGTTAGCGACCGTGAGTTAATGTTTTTGAGTGTCATGATATCACGTGCCTGTTTGTTGCTGACGTAATGCTAAATAATAAGTGCGAAGCGCTGCAGCAGCTATTGACTCCATATATATCAGTCCTTATACATGTCATTTGTATGGAGAAATGCAAAAAGGCCGGCTGACAAGAGGTAGGTGAAGTTTCAAAACGACAGTAATAAGTAGTTACTTTGTCAAATGCTGCTGTGAAGTTTGAGGGTGCAAGTAGCCAATGAACATGCTGTCTTTCGTCCATCGCGTTATGTGTACAAAGAAACCAATAAATATTCGTCAAACAATTGTTTATTACAGGCCTAACAGCAGCTATATTTTTCGGCTTATGAAGCCCTTCTCAGGCTACTCAAGGTTGTACAAAGGCAAAATGTACATGTATGTATGTATGTATGTATGTATGTATGTATGTATGTATGTATGTATGTATGTATGTATGTATGTGTGTATGTGTGTATGTGTGTATGTGTGTGTGTGTGTGTGTGTGTGTAATGTAATGTAATGTAATGTAATGTAATGTAACGTAACGTAACCAAACGTAATTTAACGTAATGCAACGTAACGTAACTTAACAATGTAATGTAACTTAAAGTAATGTGTGCATGTATGCATATATGCATGTACTTATGTATGTATGTACGTACGTATGTATGTATGTATGTATGTATTTATGTATGATTTTCATTAGTATTTTTATTACAACTCGCACGACTACTACTGCCTCTAATAAAAACATTATTATTATTACTATTATTATTATTATTAAATTTTCTATTTTTACATTCTTGCATAGGCTGTGGATGACCAAATACAAACCGAAATATGCAGCTGCATTTAGGTTTTTGATAAACAAATATTGTGTTTCACGACGGACATTTGTAGGTTTGTTTCGGTACAAGTGTGAATAGAGTGCTGGGGATAGTTAGTCCGCTCTGGTATTTGACAGCCATTAAGCCTGAAGTTATGTACTGAATGAGGAAAGTTAACAGAAGACAATAAATATGTATCTCAGCGATTCAGGAAATTTTTGTTCGCGTCTCATCATTTCACATATCTTTAGCCTGATGACGTATAATTTGTCAATTAGGGAGAAATTACAAACAATTTTATTGTAAATGCACTAGTATTATATTCTATTATTGTTTTGCGGTACATTTGCAAATACAAACGTACACCGTATTAATTGTTGTGTTTTGACTTCCGCAACGCGACCCAATATAAGGTCTTCATGACCCAAGTTTTGGGAACCCCTGCTCTGACTCTAGCCACTCTCATTGTACGGTCTAGTGTTTTTATAAAGAAAGGAGAGATAAAGATGGACGAAAAGACGAAATGGCATAAAGGAAATCAATAAGAAAGGAACAATTAATGCAGGAAAATAACTATGGCGTGAGAGGATAAAGGAAAAGAGCAGAAAGAAGAAAGGGTTCGAAAGAAGAACAGGAGTAACCAGAGGGGGGAAAGAAGAAAATACCCAAGTCTGTGTAGATTTCTTAACATTTAACAAAGAGATTAAGAGAACAAGGAAAGTGCCATTGAAATTCAGACACCGTAACGTGGATTAAGAAAACTGGAACTTTGGCTCTACAGTGTGTTTATGTGTTTGGTAAGATTCTTGTTCCTTATTTCCCTCTACAACACTAACAGACTGGTCTTTCTACGGTCATGTACTGTGTTCTCTGTAAGTTGTGAACTCAAGTTTTATTAATTATGTTGGTGAATATCAGTCCTCAAATTTCTAAAAGCAACACTTTTCGTAATTTTACCAAAATTAGTAACGGTCTCTTACGAATTCTAATAAATTGTAAACCTCAACTCTTTAAGCTGGAAGGCATATAAAGGCAAGGAGAATATGATGAATATCTATACGCATTCTCTATCTTGGCTCTGGGTAAAATTGTGCTGTCAGGTTCACGCCTCGGCCGCTTTTCTTCTGAGAAAGTCTCAGTTACCCATTTTGTAAAAGACTGCGTGGACCCCAAACGGCGTTGTGCCCATGCCAGTATTGAACCCCGATTTCTCAGTCGTCTAGGAATTTCAACGGGCTTTTTATTGTTGGATAAAAGTAGACTCCAGTCCTGTCAAATTATTCTCGACATGTTAAATAAGGCGAAAGGAGACGAAATGTATTTGTCTGGCTTAGCACAGGGTCAAGTAGGGGGCTCATGGAAACCGTACGCCTAACCGAAAATCGGATTCTACTAGTATAAAAGGCGGAAAATTTCTTGATGAGGAAAATGACTATTGGCTACTCCAATACGACTGCTCTCCATTGAATTAAGTTAATTCTTTTAGGTCTTTATTCTTGTGAGATGTGGCGCCGCGTCAGGGGATGATCGATGCCCAACGCTTTGAGGCCGCCACTCTGTCTCGAAACGTCGGACACCCTCATCCACCGACGCTGCACCACATCTCATAAGAAAGAAGACGTCAACTACACCACTGTGACAGTGTAAAAACTCTTTAAATCTATTCTTTTTAAATCACAGAATTTATTAAACTACTGAATCCTGGGATGGGGTGTTATGCACAATCTTCCCTGCAGGAGACAGGAGGTTACTCTGAGAAGTTAGTACCTATTTATGGAACGACTCATACCAGAAGACCAAGTCTTTATATTCAACGCGGTGGGGACTTAGAGTCTAAGTAGTTTAATTTAATTAGGTGCAGGACAGCCGAAAAATGAAGTCGGTAGAGCGTCGAGTCAAATTCTTGAAGAGTCGGAGAAGAACAAAAGTTGCTAACCAGCCGTACAGGAATTTGATCCATGGTCCTTTCATATACGACTTGCCACACTATCAGAAATTCTGACGTCAAGTTGAATGGCCAAGCATTCAGAGAGCCTGTACATTCATTCCGACTGCGGCTTTTCACCTCCAACACAAAACATTATTCCACAATATTTGTTTTTTAATACGAAGCAGCGGAAACGACGTGTGTTGTCGCTACCGGAGACCTTAATGTCATGACGTCAGCCACAAACATAGCAATACTCTTTCATTTTCTTCCATTTATACACAGTGTCCTTTTTATTGTGTCCCTGAACAAGGCATTCCCTGTGGACGAAGGTTTTCTATGCAATAATGCTGTCATGCTCAGGGACACGATAAAAGACACACCCCTAAATGAACTTATATATATATTTTTTGGTGTGGATGATTTCTTGTGCAATCTTGGCGCTTTCTCATGGGTAAGCAAGGCAAGAATTTCAACGTCTCTCATGAAACGTAAAGTTGATGACCGCGTACACAAGAACCCGCCCTCCTCCGCTGGATGTTGCCTGTGTAACATTGCCTTTAGTTTTTGTGGTAAAGCGTTGGCAGTCCCTTACCGCTTCCGCACACTAGAGGATCTTACCGACTGTTCGTGGCCCTTACTCAATACTGGCTATCCGCAGCTACCCTCCCTCTGCAGGCCGTCACTTCGATCCGCAGCTACCCTCTCAGGAGGCCACCACTTCGATCCGCAGCTACCCTCTCAGGAGGCCATCACTTCGATCCGCAGCTACCCTCCCTCTGCAGGCCATGACTTCGATCCGCAGCTACCCTCCCTATCAGGCCATCACTTCGATCCGCAGCAACCCTCTCAGGAGGCCACCACTTCGATCCGCAGCTACCCTCTCAGGAGGCCATCACTTCGATCCGCAACTACCCACCCTCTGCAGGCCATCACTTCGATCCGCAGCTACCCTCCCTCTGCAGGCCATCACTTCGATCCGCAGCTACCCTCTCAGGAGGCCATCACTTCAATCCACAGCTACCCTCCTTCTGCAGACCATCACTTCTATCCGAAATCTGAGAAAGCGTCATGCCTCGGTGACAGACGTTCTTAACATAGCGAAAACGTACCGTATTTACGGGGAAATCGACGACCGTTTTCACAATCTTCAAGTGTCAGGAACATGCCTCTACAGAACGTACTCTATCCTCTATTTTTCGTAGGATAAAATCGGAAAAATTCTCGCTTTATGTTCAGGTAAACAGCGTAACTGATATCACTGCCTTCATGCATGTGAGGACGTATTGTGTGTAGATGTGCACAGAATTCTCAGATTGAACTACTGCCTCTGTAATCACGCAAGAAGACGGACGCAGTTTCGTCTTAAACATCTATACACCTACCAAACTACATGTAGCCACATTCGTGACAGTATCTTCATTGTCAATCCCTAAAAATTTTCGAACTTTGGCTAGTCAGTAATAATAATTCAGTACTGAAATTTTCATTCTAAAATTTATGCACTTTGTCTTATTTTTCTTTGCACTTAGCTTAAGTGTTTTATATTAGGAAATTGTTCCCTAAGTTCAGAACTTAATTTTGTATTTCCATTTGTCATATTCCTGTTGTTCTGCTATCATGTGTACGTTTAATTTAAGGGATTCTGGCATTCTGGGCGCTGTTTGTAATTTAACTTATAATTACTTGTCGTAAACAAGAGATGGAACAAAGAGGGAAGCCGCCCCAGGGGAGCGGAAACGGAACCCATCGACAGGATAAAATGTCGTAAAAGATATTCGGCAAAAAATTTTCCATTTATGAAAAACAGGTATTCTATTATTTTTTTGCTCTGGATATGGGCTCTTTCCTTATTTTTATAAGAGTAGCTCGAACTTTATAGAAGACTTGCACTCAAACTTAAAAAAATTGCTGTTCTAATTAAAAATGATTGGCGATGAGGATATGAATCACATCTATAAAATCTACTGCTATTATTTGTACATCCTTTTAACAGCCGTGACTAAAGTACGTATTTGTAAGACTGCGAAGTGAATCTGGTAATATCTTCGACTCTTCTCTATTAGGCCCGCCGCAAAAAAACAAGAAACACACAGGCAATTTTTATTTTTATACACATAGTTTGATTTACCAAATCGGATTATTTCCATATTTAGTAACTCAATTTTATGTCAAATATATGAAAGGAAATGTAGAATGTATATGTAGTTAGCACCGTGTTGGTTTATGAAGGCAGTAACGTAATTATTTTTACAGATAATGACATTTTTTAAAGTATGTGTGGTTTGTCTGAGGTGACGGACTCCTCCAGGCAGATGTAAAGTCGTCATAATGTCGACATTGCTATTGCGTACGATTGCAGTTACTTCAGTATGTTCAGCTGTTCGCTTTTGTTTATCCGATCGCATACAGAAACAAAACGGAACTGGAGCTCGGTAGAGTAACTTCCGTAATTTCTTTTTCGTTTATTTTTAAAGATATTTAAATTTTGCGTTTTGGTAACACTGTGATAAAAAATTCAATCTCCGACAGTGTTGAACATAACCTATAAATATTTTGACAGTCGTTATAAACAATTTTAACCAAACCGGACTTCAATTATAAACTGTAAGGGAGATAAAACAGTGTATTTTCTATTGACCAAAGTGTTTGTATTTTCGTATGTTTTCTCACAACTGGTTTATTTAAAGTCTGCAGGAACATATTTATTGACCAATTTCGATACGGCACTCTGTTGATAAGTAATTGAATTTACATCGATTTCATAAAATTCGGTCTGTCAGTTTTCTCTTCAAGAAAATTTCAAAGGCTGTTGGACCCAGTGACGTAAGTATGACCCTCGAGACCTCGCGGCGCGGGGGGGGGGGGCAAAATTACAAAGTACTACAATTTGTTCTGAATTAATTCGGCCAGGGTTCCGTTCTTCTGAGAGATAGGAATTGACCTCCGAGGACGAGGGGATGGCGTTTGTTTACGTTAGCTTATCGACCTCTTTATTAATTAAAGGGGGAGGGCTAATTAATTGGATCAAGCAATATAATTTACGAAATAATTACGTTAATTTGCATATTAATAACGTAAATTACGTCATGTTAACAAGATTAAGTTGAGGTTAAGTGCGCGTGTATATTTTTTACTTATGACGTCACTTCCGGTAAAGGTAATTTACCCCGGAGGGGGAGGTTTGCTTACACCACTGACTACACCTACACCCTTTATATTAATGCTAGTTACCATCCTCATCTAGGAACTGAACCGTAATACTTCTACATAGCTATAAAGGCCGTGGAGCTTTCTCTGTGGTGTTGGCCACACGAAACTTGACATGAATCAAGAGTAGAACCACGCTTATGTACAGAGTGGCGCAACATTCCCTTGACACCAGAGGCAATATGCTAAACATCGAGTGTCAAGTAACTTTTACTACCATATATATGTTACTGAAGTGATCTTTCTTTGGACTTTGTACAACGTCTGTCAGTGCAGTAATACTAAGATCTATTCCCAGCCCAGTGACTGAGAATAGCTCTTTCTAAGGGGTCCTCCGATTAGGTGCTTTCCTTTACCTGAGGACGGAAGACGGAAGCAGAGCCGGCTTCCAAAACGCAGTATTACATTGAAAGTTAGGCGATGGGCAAGTCCAAAGAAGAACATTTACGTAATTCATATACCAAGGGTGGTCAAACTTGCTTAACATAAGAGCAACATACGATAAAGTTCAGATTGAGAGCCGCAAGACATGACCAAATATTACACACACGTTTTATTGTTACACGCACATTTTGTTACAAAAATTCTTAAATATATTTACTCACCATGAACATTAAACTTACGTTTTAATCCAGTGGACTCTCAGTTTAAACCCGGTAAATAATTATGAAGCTTGCAAATTTTTTATTTACCTTTCATATGAATTGTAATACAAAAATGAGCTCAGCCAACATATTTCCGCGAGCCGCACATTATATGTCAAAGAGCCGCATGTGGCTCGCGAGCCGTGGTTTGGCCACCCCTGTCATATACCATCTTCGGAGCCGTATAGAGTTCAATTCTGTATATGTGTGTTACCACACTGTAACATATCTTCTCATGCAAGTTTAGAAATGTGTTTAAGTCATCACAATTAACTGACAGCAGAAACCGAAAATCCAATGCCCGCTAATGCTGAACCCCGCCGTCCTTCATAACCGTGCGCAGTTTCTTTCGCAGTCCGTCTGGGTGTGTAAACGTTCATGTAAAATTTGATTATAGTCATAAGACATTTTGAAACAAGTACATACAAAATTGGAGACTTACACGTTAATCTCTTTGTTCAGAGCTGGCAATTCTTCGCCAGTGTTACTTTGTATTCCCATAGAATATTTTCGTTCTCCAGATCATGAGGCTATATTACTGTTGCGTAATGAAACTTCACGTGCCGTAGGAAGGAAATCAAATTTATATCTCAGCGATTTTGTATCTTCTCGAATAACGATTTTCCAGGGAGTCATTTCTGACACTTTCACATAAAGAGTCGAAGTTGAGGGAGAAATGTTTCGTAAATGACGTAAATTTTGTTTATCCCTTTTAAGTTTGAATAAAATTAATTTTAAAATAATTTGGTAAGTGGAACTTATCTTCTGTGGGCTCTGCCTATCCTAGTGCCGGTCAGAGATGAAGTCCTCATCTCAAAAACCTAGAATGTGATAAGGTTCTCTATATATCGGTATGAGCAACGGTAGAACGTTGATTAGCAGGATAAAACAAAAAAAAACTCGGAGCAATACCACTTTGTTCACTACCAATCCCACGCGAATTCACCAGGGAATCAACCAGAGTCTCAAGAGTGAGAAGTCAGATTTTAACCGCCTGAAGAATAGCACGAATAATCGGCAGGATGTGTTTAAACTAGATAAATTGTAAAGAAGACAGTCAGTTGTATTCATCTGTTCACCTCTGTGCACATAGGCTATCAAATTTGATGCCTGTTGTCTTACCATGACAGTTTGTTGTTCTTGACCTTTCCGCTCTTAAGTGGTTTTGTATTTAAACCCGGTGTTCATCGTGTTGACATTTTGAACCACCCTTTCCCCCGCTATTCAGTTCGTTTTGCCTAGGAACTACCTTATCCAAACAAGACACATTCAGCTGATATATCATATCTGTTTTGGAAAAACGCGAGACAAAAAACGTTCTTATATCGGGAAATATACCAGAACAAGAGAAGTCATGCAAAACTTCATTGAACCTAAATGACGTGAAATTTAATTTTCCTCTGAATTCATTAACGTATATAACGCAAATGGAATTTTCTGCTTAGATATAAAGCATCTATATTCCAACAAGTGAAATATCTGGGCTTTTGATATCTCAGTACAAAACCCCTCGCTTAGTACGGTATGTATGACACGATACAGGCCTCGCACACTGGAGTCGATCTACTCAGATGATATGCATGCTTCTGTGTGAACATGTCATAAATTGTAACAGAAACAGCATTTTAGTACCCACGAAAGTAAGCCCACATTACGTTTTTAAATCAAGTGCAGTATTTTCAGCGACAAATTATTTTTCCTGCACTTAATAAAAAGACAAAAGTACACAGTATCTGGGGAGGAATCCCTTTTGGTCTATATTTACAGTGTATTTGTTGATTCATTAAATATTTGAATTATAAATAAAAGAAAATTTGCAATATTATCTTTCCTGATTCATTGAATCCATTCCTGACGCTTTCCCACACTAGATAAATTTTGTCCTTTTTTGTGTAACCTGGATCTTTACAGCCCTACAAAATGAAGCGTTCTCGAACAACTTCCACAAGTTTAATATTTGCTTCCTCAAGCATGCTTACATAACCTAACAAAGCACAGTAAAGTCCGTGATACTTCGCCTTCTATGCCAAGTTCATACATCCGTGGCGGTTTGTTTACGACTGAGCGATAGACGATCCAGCATGCTGAATCGTCATCGTATCGTATCAGCCCCTCGTCAAGATGTCATTATCGTGTGTTCTTCATTGTGCGAGGCCCCATTTGAAACCAAGTACAGAATCGCATCGTAAGCTATCTGTATCAACATATTATCACCATCGTATCGTAAGTAGTGTCCAATGTGAGAGATCCCTAATCCGTGCGTTGGACGAGGAGTTACTGTATCCAAAAACAATCCAGTGTCATCTAAACGGATGCCCAGTAGCCTTACATTGCATGCCAGTGTTGTGATGGCTACACAGAATTTCAGCACCCGGTAATATGTGTGTGACTTACGTAACCCGAACTGTAATTACCTCGGCTCACCTATAAGTTTCTAGTTTGTATATTTCACATAGCGTTGAGTAGGATACGAAGGAAATTAACCGAGGGAAATGAGGCCATCTCCTGCTGCGAACGGAGGAAATTGTGGGGACGTACTGGCTACACATAATTTTCATTTGGGTAGTTATACGTCCTTGGTTATGTAACGAGGTGAAAATCGATTAGTTATGAAAATTGTTACGTGTTCCGTGTTTGAGAGGTCCCAGAGTCTTTTCCTAGTGTGCAGTTTGGCTGTTCTGTTTTAAGGTTTATGTGGTTTTCTTAAGTTTTCAAGGAACTTAGGAAACGACCCCAGAGCGTAACACATCTGACCCGTTTGCACTTTTATTGTCCCTACGCTTTAAATTCCTGAATAGTCTGACAAGCAGCACTGCAGATACTTGAAATGTGCCTGTCCACATTTCACACAACACACACATTGCAAGACTTGGCAGCAGATTTACAGGCGATCATAAGTCTGTACCGTAAGCTTCACGATAGCTATTGTAAACCAGGACATTTACAATCGATCATGATCGATTGTTATGTTTATGTCGTCAACTGTTTCTTCGGTCTCAGTTCGTACCCCACACACATCACTCTGTTAATTATAAAGACTAATAACGGCTACATATCATAAATATGCGTAAATCTTCAAGCATAGTGCCTGTTATTTTCGTTGTTTCAAGCAAAATCGGAATGTTTGGTCAGATTTTTAGTAAAAGTCGCAAATATGAAATTTTACAAAAAAAATCCGTTTTCCGATAAGTGGTGCTACGAAGCTTGTGTCATCAGGTTTCTCAGGTAGGCCTTAATCTCTCTTTCCGACCTTCTGTTTACACGCATATCGTACACATCTGAGAAGTTACTGCGGCAAGCCACGGAACTCTGAACGAACAGTCGGCGTCTGCGCAGACAGTAGGAAATGGAAGTACTGAACTCTGCCGGGAGTGTTAGTAAATTATGTAGCCTCTCGCTTAGTAAATTAGTCCCTCAGATACGCAGCCAGTCAGTGACTCACAGGTAACGGCCAGTCAGGCCGTAAAACAGTAATTCAGTGACTCACTGGCTAACTGATCCGTACTTTCAGTTAGTCACATGAATAGCAAGACAGCCTGTCTGCCAGCTAGTCAGTCAGTAAGTCAATCGGTAGTTGTTCAGACAGTCGGACAGTCATATAGTCGTGACTTACTCATTCTTTAGGCCACTAAGACAATCTGTTGGGTGACGCATTCATATTTGAGGTCACTTAGTTCTGCCGTCATTCAGTTAGCGACTGGTTTCGATATTAGTCGTGCAGGCAGTCACGAATTGAGTTGCAAATGTAAGCAGCTCTAGTGTCGACATACGTAGAGGCTGTCAGTTGTTTTCTTTGCAGGAAGCGCATTACAGCTGCAGACGAGAAACAGTTACACAGGAGTGTAGCTCCTATCACGCAGCGATCTGTTGGACACTGTGCAGGAGGAAATCATTAAGTCCAGCACTTCAGTTGCAAGTGCTTGAGGTATGACGTCAGACTGCTCGTTATTACGAAACTTTGTGATGAGATACAGCCTGTATGTTGAAACACGCCCGGTCATCGACGTTAAAGTGAATGTGTGAATCGTAGCTGTATGTACTGCGTATTGTAATATAGAAAGAGGGCTGAAATTTTGATAACGTATCGTATTTCTTTGTTTCATATGATTTTCAATACAATCGGCGATTATTATCCTAAACAATATGTACAGATTATTCTTAAGAATACAACTGGACTGTGTTCTCTGAGAGACAGGAACTCAGCTTTACTACATTAGAGTCGAACACGGTTATAACGACATCGGTTTAAGCGACACCTCATATATAGCGTCAGATATTCTTTGGCACCATTTAATTCCTCAATGTTGAAACTACATTATACTTCTTGGTTATAACAACACTCGTTTATAACGACACAAAATATTCAGTCCCATTCATGACGTTATAACCGAGTTCGACTGTATTTTGAGGTTCATACTCCAGTGCGATCAAGTACTGTATCTACAGGTTAGCTATATAATTTGTAGCTGATTTCAGATCAGTTCCTTGTCATTTTAACCCCATGTGAGTAATTGATTGGTTGGTTGAATCTTAGGCTATTTATAAAAGCTTTCCTGGCTGGTGAGGTTTCGTTATAGCGTTTAATGAGATGGAAGATGGCCACGATCGTTAAGTAGATAAAAATTGTAAACAGATCTATGAAAACCCAGTTACACAGCTGTTTTAATAAGCTAAGAAATATTTATATTAACAGCACTATGGCTACATGTTTCGGCTGTATTTTAGCTATTTTCAAGCTTAGACAAGACAAATTTAAGTTCAGTATAGCCATCAATGAAACAGTCGTATTGCGGTATTGTACACAGTTATCCTATGAGAATTGACCTACTACCGTGGTCCAGATAATAATAAATACAGGGCATACATAAAAGAATGGTGCGGTATCAAATGTGAATATATATTGAAACCGCACCATTCTTTTGTGTATGCCCTGTATTACTTGACTGTTGAAACTGCTGGGTACTTGGGTTTTCATTATTGATTATAATAAAACACAGCAGTTAGTACCGTACATATATTAAGGTCAAGATTTGCAAGGAGAACCACAACAACATACTGTCGTGGCATTCGCTTTGTGACGAAGTGCATAGAACTTTGTCACGGCAACCAGAACCGATTTACATTCCTTAACCCTTTAAAGCCCAGCGGTTACGTTATGTCTGCGCGTGCAACCAAACTGTCATAACTTCAACGTTCTGCCCACAGAGCGCATTGCTGTGTTCTGTGTGGTTCTCAGAGCAAACAGCGCTTGTTTCGCTGCACCACATGAACTGATTGGCTTTAATAACTGAGACGCATTGTCTTTACTGCGCGCTATGGACTGAATCTTTAAATATAATTCAGATTAATTTCAGTTTCTAAATGAACGTGCCGTGGCTCAGGCGTTTAGTCGCCGGTCTGTCACTGCAGAGGCCGGGGTTCGATCCCAGGTCATTACATGTGAGATCTGTGGTGGAAAAAGTGGCACTGGGACAGGTTTTTCTCCGTGTAATTCGGCTTTCCCTGTCAAAATGATTCCACCTTCGCTTCACACTTATCTTCATCTACATGTTGCTGTTATCAGAAGGACAGACGGGCGAAGACTGAACCTTCCATAAACGAATGCGCTGTCGCAAATCATGGAGCGTTGGATAGGAGAAAGGACTGTGAGTCTCTAAAGGGATAATCATGCAAATAGCCATTTTATTGTTACAACAGCACTAACCTGATCGGTTAATTGTATTTCCAGGACTAAACTGTGTAGTTGCTTTTTAACGACGCTGTCAGTAGCTTATATTATGTGGCATCGAATTGCAGCAGGTTAATTTGTAAATTATGAATTGGACGGATGTGGAAGGAGGCGGTCGTCGTGTACTTTGAGGTGCTGTTTAGAGGGACTGTGGAAAAACACGCAGAACCATAGTAACGACGGTTTCCGGCTTGAGGTGCGAACGCTGGATCTCCAGCATACGGAACAAGAATGCCACGCACTTTGCCGCAATATTGGGTCGTCAGGGTTGGTGATAGGCATTTCGATAAATATCGATATGTAACTGCAAGGTCTGCAAAACACGGCAGGAGATAAAAGTGTTCAACGTAAATGAAGTTGAGAGATTTACCGCTAGATGGAGGAAAATAACACAACGTCGCTTTTAATCAGCGGATTCTCGTGTTGCGCCGTAAGATACAAGCAAACATAAATGTACGTTTACAAATCAAGTGTATTTACATCGGCACACAAGTACATCTCACCAATAAGTAACATTTACCGACCGGCTGACACTTTTCGGCGCGCGCAGCTCAATCTTCGTATAAAACGTTCTCAACAACCTAAAAAAAGAAATCACTTACGGAAGGGGGAGGGGTGGAACTGATCACTGATCTTCTTGAGAAAGTTATCTATATCGTGTATTAGTTTGTTGCTGCCGTACAGTTCTCGTTAAAGCTCTCGTCTTTAAGGCTGCAGCTGTTGGTGATGTCACGTAACTGGGATGAATACCTTCATGAGTACAAAACTCAGAGGCATGAAGTAAAGCAGTCTGGTCGTAATCTCCCGCCGACTGGAGCCGTTACAAAGATCTGTTTCGCAGACTTCACAGGTTACATCTTCAGGGGGAAAGTTTCGTTTCACATTATTGCATATTGTGTTCACTGAATTCTTGTTCGCACACCCCCGCTCTTCGATATGGTTGCTGCTTCCTGTTGAACAGAGATGATAGTAGCACATTTGTCTAATACGTACTTTGTTATTTTTATATTTACCTGTCGCAGATAACAGAAAGTTTGTACACAATCTTCAAACATAGAAATAGCTGTATCTTAGTTGAAGCTCATTGTGTGTCATGAGTCTAAATTCTTTGTCATATCAGCGAATAAGAAACGCAATTGAAGATTAAAGTCTTTCTGGCATATGACGCGGTGCCTATTGATAATTATTTATCAGTGAACACGGCGTCATTACAGCACCACCGTCTTGCAAGAAACTGTAGTGCTAATTAGTGGCATGACGATGGTACGGGCCATTAAGTAGAACGACACTGTCAGCGTGCACTTAATTGCTGTAGACGTTTGAGGTCCTCGTTCTTCTGGGGTTCTTCATTGAACATCGGATCTTTGAAGATGAGACTATTATCTTCTCTCGAAACGTCGGGTACCAATTACCCAGTGACACGGCGCCACATCACAGAAGAACGGAGACCTCAACTGTACCGCTGCGAAAGCCTAAAAATTCTTACTCAAAACTTTTCTCTATTTTAGTGTTAATTGTGATACATTCAACACAGTAATGCGTGAAGTATTAAACTTAACAGCCTTGTTTTACATTTTAAGGATTGAAGTCCAATCCGACTACAAAAAAAAAACTAATGTGGCCGTGTATGTGATGTTTGTTGCAATAAATACGCTATGATAACTTAGGCAGAGAGAAATAATTCGTACTCGTGTATTTTACATAAAAGTTACGTAATTTATCTGTGGAATTTACCTTCAAAAAGTATCTATTTCTTCTTAAACTAAACTTTGAGCGTTATGTGCCTTATCTGTGTCGGTTACGTAGGCTCATACATCCTGTGATTTCTGCTTTCAGCTTTGAGAATCTCCCGGTAACGTGTCTCTACGACAGATGTCCATTTTGTTATGGCTCTACAGCCCTAGTGGGCCTAGGCCTCATCACTGCTGACGTTTCGAGTTCACACTCACACACACCACACTCGGTAATACTCCTCTGGACGAGTGATCAGTCCGTCGCAGAGACCTCTACCTGACAACACACAACACTCACAACAGACAGATATCCATGTCCGCGGCGGGTTTCGAAACCGCAATCCCAGCAAGCGAGCATCCGCAGACCTACGCCTTAGACCGCGCGGCCACTGGGACCGGAGCGACAGATGTCCTATGGTTCCTGCACTCGATTCTGAGATTTTTGGAAGTCAAATCTGACTGCTATGTTAACTCAAACTTCCCGTAATTTCTGTACTGAAGTTTGATGAGAGCCCTGCAACTCCTTTCTGACTGTTAGCTTGCGTCGATTCATGTAATTGAGTTTAAGATTACTGTTTCTTACCTCTGACTGACATCTTCAGACACACATCCTGGTCTTTGGTACAAGGTGTTTGGAAGTCCCTGTTTTCGAACGGATCGCTGCAAAGAAGTATGTCCCTCATACTGACGGGGCATTTGTAACATTTCAAGGCAATACCTGAAAGAATAACACGTAGATATAATTCCAGAGGCTAATGGAACAACACACGAAAAGAGACGCTATCCGCAAGCTAGACAGTTGTTCAGGGATCAAGATGTTGGCTCATGTCATGGCAGATTTTTCAGTATAATATATTTTGAGCAAATGCATCGAAGGTACTTTGACACTGAGCCGCCGAAGTCGACACAGTGTGTGCGGAAGGGGGGGGGGGAGGGTAATTGAAAATGGCGATATGTGGACTGGGCTATTATATCGGTAATAGGAGTGATGGATCGATAAATCGGCTGAGCACCGATCCTTTTACCCTTACACTCTGTGAGACATACTTACGACGTAAGATGGATGGAATGGGGAAATAGCGGCGCTGTGTGTGGTGGTTTTGTATTGGAGGAGTAACTCTGGTTTCGGCTGCTGCATGTCCAAGTAAATCCTCTGAGCTGCTACAGCTAGGTCCTCTCGAGCGTCTGGGGACACTGGTGTGTGTGTGTTTGTGCGTTTGCGTTGTTTGGGGTCTTATGTTTCCTTTCCGTTCGTTTCCTTTCTTTTCCTTAGTTTTCCGTAGTTAATGTACTGTACATGACTTTCGTATTTGGTCTGGCGGCGTACATCTATCCGAAAAAGGCTATGGACGTGAGATCAGAGAGTACCGTGTTTAGGATTATTATTGGTGGTTAGAAAGTTTGTAGACCTCTGAAACACTACTTATTTTGACGCTTTCCATCATTAAATGTGCAAATGAAGCATGGCGGTTCGCTTCCGTCCTCACGTGAAAAGGATCGGGAAATACATCTACACTGGTGGACCCTATGAAAGAGCTCTTTTTAACTGGGTGTTTGCAAGGGGTCCAGCAGAGTGGGTGCAGTTCCCAGTCTTCTTCACCTGAGGACGGAAGCAGAGCCGGTTTCCGAAATTCTGTGCTTCACATGTGCATTATATGATAGAAAAAGTCAAAATGAAGAGTGTCGCTGAATGACGCATGCCATGGAACTTGCGGTGCTGAACTGTAGAACTTTGATTACACAGTTTTATTCATGCTGGAACCAAATCCAGGATTGAATGGCGGATCGAACTGCTTGCTGCGATGGGCCTGTTTTAAGTTATGTAGACGTAATATATCATAATTGCCGATCCCAGTTGCCTCGCGGTCTAAGGCGTGGGTCTAAGGCCCCTCGCTTACTGGGATTGTGAGTTCGAATCCCGCCTAGGGCATGGATGTCTGTCTCTTGTGAGTGTTGTGTGTTGTTAGGTAGAGGTCTCTGCGACGAGCTGGTCCCTCGTCCAGAGGAGTCCTACCGAGTGTGTCTAAAAACGGTGTGATCGTGAAACCTCGAAAAATGAGGCGGCCTAGGCCCCCAAGGGGCTGTCGAGCCATTGGAAAAAAAAAATTACCGATACCACTGGCCGCGCGGTCTAAGACGTGGGTCAGGGGCCGCTCGCTTGCCAGGATTGCGGGTTCGAATGCCGCCGGGGTATGGATGTCTGTCTCTTGTGTGTTGCCAGGTAGAGGTCTCTGCATCGTGTTGATTACTCGTCCAAAGGAGTGCTACCGAGTGTGGTGTGTCTGAGTGTGATCGTGAAACCTCGATAATGAGGAGGCCCTGGCCCACTAGGGGCTGTTGCGCTATGGAAACGTCATAATTTATGCAATTAAGAAAGATTATGTTTTCTTTATTGTGATCCGTTCGTGTACATAGGTGCATTATTTGTGTAAGTCCATTACAGTATAACTTCTTAGTCGTAGAGCATCGTTTGACATTGTTGTGGACGCATTTGCCAAGTACCTAAATTCATTTGCTAAACTGGAACCCCAACCGCTACGGCGGGCGAGTGGTGCAGGTTATGAAAGCAAACATGAGGTCTATACAGCGATGTTACAATTCGCACTGAAATTAGAATGGTTTCAGTAGGTTGCAATGCAAGTATCAGCTCAGTTTTCGTATAATTATAAGCAGTATATGAAAATATACAGCCATAAGATGTATGCCCAAAGCGACCTTGCCTTTTTCTGCCTGCATTCAGTAGGGGTTGATTTGCTTCTGGTTGTAAGTCAGAAAATTAACTTTGTGAGCATATTCATTCATACTGTGTGGTCAACTGTCCTGAAAACTCATTTTTAATGATGGTGTGTTTTCCCCTTATTTAGAACCGGAAAATACGCAGTTCATCATGGGAGTCTTGTAACAGCGAGGGTAATGGAATGATATAAGCTATATTTATCGACATTGGTGTAACGAGGAAGAGAAGGAAGAATGATTACAGGACAGAAAATTAAAGGGATGGGAAGGGAGTGCTGATGAAGGAGAAAGAAGGGAAGGAGATAGAATTGTGAAAAGGATTAAGGAACGGAAGGATGAAGATGGGTTGTCCCCAGGAAGTAAATCTGCGCATGCTCTAAAACAGGAGATGTCCAATCTTTTTTTGGCAAAGAGCCACACCTGTTATTGTTGCTTGGTTCGCGGGACGCACGTGGAATAAAAAACAATGAGTGATATACCAAACCGCCCAAATTGTGAAAATTTTTGGCGGGCAAAATTTCGAAAAGCGACTATTAGTTTCGTCATGTCTGTCCGTCTGCGTGTCTGTCCGTCCGTCCGCATGGAACAACTTGGCTCCCAGTGGACGGATTTTCATTAAATTTGATGTTTGAGTATTGTTAGAAACTCTGTCGAGAAAATTCAAGTTTGATTAAAATCTGACAAGAATAACGGGTACTTTACATGAAGACCTATGTACGTTTATGATAATATCTCGCTCATTCTCCTTCGAATGAGAAATGTTTCAGACAAAAGTTGTAGACAAAATCAAAACACACATTTTATGTCCAATAACATTTTTTCCGAAAATCGTGCCGTTTATGAAATAATGTAGAAAATAAGGTACAAGCAGACAGGCCACAGATGACAAATAATACGACGCAGGAAAGATGCGATCTGCATGCCGAATAACTAAGGCAAGAATACAGACCCACACTCATAATATTTAATACTTATTGCTTTTTCACGGCAACAATGGCGTACGCGCCTCAATGTTATGTTGTACGTACGTTGCCTGTCTTGTTATAGTACATATAAAATTTCAACTGTGACTGGGGGCCGCGGGCTGGACTGCTGTACTAAAACGTTACGCTATATGACGGGATGTAAAATTCTTAATTTCGGCACCACACATTCAGCGTATGTCAGTTATTATTAGGGTCTGACCTTTAAAACATAATTATGAATGAAACTTTTTTTCTTTCTTGGTCTGATCTCTTCTACCCACTAATTGTAGGTGCTGAGGGTAGTTGTTGAATTTGATCGCACTCAAGGACACACTCCTCTGGACGAGGGATCGGCCCGTCTTAGAGACCTCTACCTAACAACACACAACACTCACCAAGAGACAGGCATTCATGCGCCGGCGGGATTCGAACCCACAATCCCAGTAAGCGAGCGACCGCAGACTCATGCCTTAGATCGGGCGGCCACCGGAATCGGCTATATGAACTTTCTGCAATCCGTATACAGCAACAGAATACGTGATATAGCAAGCCGACAGAGCTCCGTGAACTTGGCGACAGGCACTGCGCTGGAGTTGCTATCGCAGATGTCTGTTATCAACCTTTCAACAGCTGACTCAGCGGAAGATAGCGGGCAAACGTGTATCTGGGAGCACCTGGCTGATACTGTGACTTGTTTTACAGTTCGGGGCTGAGCTCTGCGTCTCCGGAAGGAATTTCAAAACACGCATACACTTCACACCAGTATAGTTTCAGGCTACTAGCAGTGTAGACATGTACGCAACAGTTAATAGGTCTGCCTGACCAGCGTGTCACATCGGCTGTTGCAACAGATGTTTCCAAACAGTGTAGCACACCATGTCCGCTCTTTCTCGCAACAGCAGTAAGACGTGCTCTTATGGCGAATCCTCCCACATACATTTCTCTAGCGCCCGTCGTGGACTGTACTTCTATTACGTCAGCGTAGTTTGATTTTTTGAGCTGCCTATTGTTACGCTCTACGCTGTAATATTTCGGAAGGATATGCTGCCTCCATTCTTCGGGGCAGAAGTAAAAGTGGGGGTGGTGTGAGTGGTTTGTTGAGCGACGTTGTCAGTATCTAGACCTTATGGCGTCGATGGTAGGATGAATATGAATATGGAGATTGGTGAAGTGGTGGTTGTCTACCAAACTACACGGCATCACATCCCAGAAGACAGTAATTTTAGTAGGAACATCCGTGAGGCCATTATCATATTTACTTTTGTTTCGATATGTAACCAAGCGAAGGCCAGGACACAAAATGTTCTTTCGCATTTCATTGCAAACTTCGTATCTTTTAACTTCTCGTCACAACAAAAGTCAATAAGTATTCAGCAAATACGGCTCCACAACGTGCTATATAAGGCAGTTCCTACGCAAGATGTGACCAACCCGGTCAGCCTTCCTTCTTTTTATTGTTTGTACCACATTCCTGCCCTCCTTAACACTATGTAACACTTCTTCATTTCTCAAACGATTGGTCCAACTGATCTCCATTCTTCTCCAACACCACATTTCAAAACTTTCCAGGTATTTCTGATATACTTTCCGAAGTGTCCAAGTTTCAGCACCATACCAAGCTATGCTCCGAATGTAGCACTTTTCTAGTTTGTTCCTTAAATTTAAGTATAATTTGCTGGTGAGAAGATTCTTCTTCTTGTTGAATGCTGCTTTTTCCATGGCAATCCTGGCTTTAATTTCAAGTGTATATCTTGCATCATTTGTTATTATGCTACAGAAATTAACATCAAATTTGCTTACAACCTGTAATGCTTCGCACTAGGCTTACTTACCTGTGTGTATGATTCCGACAATGAGAGTCATCTGCAAAAGTGGTTTATTCATCTTGGAACCTTTGGCCGATTTTCTTCTACGGTTTGTTGCGTTCTGGTGTTTCTAGTAAAGAAATACATTATGTCTAGTGGTGTCACAATTATCCTTATCAGACGCCCCTTATCTCATTTACTGCCTGATAAATACGTAGTAGTACAGGCGTGTTGGTCAATAGATACGCATAACCCACGAAACGCTTTAAACTAAAGGTCTCCTTTAGCTAAGATGTTGCATTAAGTGACTGGGTTAGAATACCTTTTGAATTTGAGACGTTATTTTATGATACAAGTGTCATAACCAATTTTCCGCGAAGGACAAGTATTCCTTCCTTTTACGTCATTAAATGTTTGTTGACCTAAGTAATGGATACGTTGACTGCAATGTACAGCAGATACATATTAAAATACACAAAATATTGCAATTATGACCTTGAATGACCTTTCGGTATGAAGTGCGCAGTTCGTTGATATTGTTTACTTGCTGCGTCAGTTAGTGAACAGATGTGGAACGTTGAACAGAAGTAGAACAAGGAACGGAGTTGAACAGTGAACAGAGGAGTAAAAATGTACAGAATTAGAGCAATAAACAGATGTGAAACAATGAACAGAATTAATGCAACATAAAGTAGAGCAATGAACAGAAATATAAAAATGAACAGATGTAGAAAAATAAAAGGAAGTAAAACAATGAAGGTAAATATAACAATGTACAAAAGTAGAACAATAAAGGGAAGTAGAGAGTGAACAGCGGTAAAATAATACGCATTAGAACAATTAACAGAAGTAGAAGAATGAACAGAATTATAACAATGAGCAGATGAAGGATAATAAACGCAAGTAGAACAGTGAACAGAAGTATAGCACCTAACAGCTCTAGAACAATAAACGGAAGTAAAACAATGAAAAAAAAAATATAACGGTGTATGAAAGTAGGGGAATAAATAGAAGTACAAAAATGAACAAAAGTAGAACAATATAAAGTAGAACAGTGAACAGAAGTACAACAATGGGAAGATTCAGTACAATAAACGAAAGTATAACACTGAACGGAAGTATAACATCGTATAAAAGCAGAGAAATAAACATTAGTGTAAGACTGAATCGAAGTAGAACAATTTAAAGTAGAAAAATGAACAGAAGTAAAATAATAAACATAAGAACACTTAACTGAAGTAGAGCAGTGAACAGAAGTGTAGCAATGAGCAGATGTAGTACATTAAACGGAATATAACAATGAACAATAGTATAAAAATGTATGTGAACAGAGCAATAAACGTAAGTAGAAGAATGAACAAAAGTAACACAATGTAAAGTAGAAAAATGAACGGAATTAAAATAATAAACAATAGAACAATTAACGGAAGTAGATCAGTAAACAGAAATATAATAATGAGTAAATGGCAGAACAAGGAAAGACGTAGAAAGATAAGCAAACGTTATTATAGTACATTTATGTAATTGTTAGAAAGTCATATGACGTGCGTAATTTAGTAATCAGGCGCAAATCCAACCTGTTTTTTATTATTCTTGATATATGATGATTAATGCAGTAGGTCTAATTACATTACTGATTATTAAATTACTATTTGGTTCCACACGTAACAGAAACTTGTTATTTTTGTGGCACGAAAGGTGAAATAAACCTCGTGACGCAAGTAATATTTAAATACAGTCTTTCAGCGATAACTTTATTACAAAATTTTTATGAATGTTCGATCTTTTGACAAAATGTTCCTTGGTAGGTGCCTATTGTGTGCACAAATTTGATATTTTCATTATTATGTCCTCGTGAAAACGCAGTTTAAATTGACTCACACATAACTGTGAAAAATAATTGGGAAACACTGGAATGAACTATTTTCTTAATTAGAAATTTGTGTAATAATGTGCAAAATAAACTAGTTTTAAATATTTAATAAGGCGAAACTAGGGATGGACGATATATGTGTCGATACTTTATAGACGTATTAATAATAATCTACAGTGTCTAAAAACGCATCTTTTAAAAAAATAATATTTAACTTTAGTTTTACAAAATTTATTACAATATTTTTCGTGAACGTTCGATTATCTGACATCTCAAACAAATATGATATTAAATAAAGAACATACCTATTAAAACCATTATTTTCAGGAACACTAAGCTTAACCGGCTATTTATCAATCACTTCACAATCGATATTTTTTAGTGAAAACGCGGATCATGACATCTTTAATGTGCCTTCTAAATTTTTTCATGACAGCACTATTTGATCTTACGTCAGCAACAGTTTGAAATCGATCCAAAAAATAGGCAGCGATTTTATTTTCTTATATCACACCACCGTAACACAAGATGTAGAAATGAAACACTTTCCAAAAGTAGGAATTTCCAAGCAATTATGGTATACAATAATAACAATGATAATAAGATGATAATATTCGATCAAGAACAACAAGCCCGTCGAGTATAATCTTTATTTTGAGATTTACTACGCGTTATCCTTCGCTGTATTATCAATTCTCAGTCACGTATTGTAATGCACCTTTAAATTTTACACAGCAACGATAATATATTTATCCGTATCTTATCAACAGATTTAGAATCGATCCCCAGAATCGATCATTCTATCATACCGCTGCCATCTGGTGGTATTATCGTAAATCAGATGTTCATGTGGTTTCAGTGAAAAACAAGCGTGGCGTTCTTATCACAACCCAAGCCGTATTGTAGTCATGGAAACCCGGCAACAATGGCAACGAAGTGTAAACTTCACTACACCTACTCACAAACCAAGCACATTATAGAAGGTAGGTAAAATCACACGTTGCCATTTTTTGTGCGGAACGTTCTTGCTTTCTTCGTGAATAGAACTTTAAAATAAATAGTAACTCTGGAATTAATAAGTTAAAAGTTCTCTCGTGTAATTAAAAAGAGGATGGGAATGAGAACTCGAATCGCATTCAAGACTCTACTGCAATGCTTTAAGACACTGCTACAGCCGTGGATTTCTTTTTTATTGGCAAGAGTACTGAGTAAATTTCATAATATCTTTGATGTTCTCCAACACGTCTCCGGTTGGAAATATGAAACTGGCAGGAAATTTACATTTTATATACATATATTAGGCTTGGAAGAAATGGAAATTCGCGGAGACGGTTTTAGTTCACTTCGAGAATGCTTTTCGCTCTACTGAAAAATATACCAAATGAGAACCACTCGAACCCATCTTCGTAAACGTCTGATTTTTCTTGTCTTTTGACAGTGATAGTTCTTAGACAAGTTTGATACTTTGATCGAATGCACAAAAATCAATTTCTGGTCCGAGTTTATTGCTAATAGGGAGAAAGCTGGTCAATTTTATGATGGAAATGACACAATGCCACGTAGATGTGAAAATAGGAAAGGTTATGGATGATTGACGAGATTAGACGGAGGGCAGAGGGAGATTTTGATGATGTGTGTTTACAGCTGCCATAGAATGTGACATGTGCTGAGGTTAAGGAAGAAGCGGGGAGAACTGGAGACTCGGAACGGATTGATTTAAATTGGAATCTAGCATCAGTAAAGGAAAGAAGTGGTGTAAGAATGGCTTAAGGCTGAGCAGAAAATACGGTATTCCGATGTAATAACGGAGCTTTAGGTCTTTTGAATTAAATGCATTGGCAGTCAAGGCGATTGCATAAAAACAGTAAATATGTAACCACTTTGCTTTATTTCCCCTGCCTTTTTTCACATAAATAACTAACTAACTAACTAACTCCATGGAGCAGAGTCCTTCTTGAGAAGCTAACAGGTCGTCAGATAGTCAAGAAATTCCCCGCTTTTTATGGAACCCGAAGGTTCATTACCGCATTCACAAGAGCCCGCCACCTGTCCCTATCCTGAGCCATATCAATCCAGTCCATGCCCCCCATCCCACTTGTTGAAGATCCATTTTAATATTATCCTACCATCTACGCCTGGGTCTTCCAAGTGGCCTCCTTCCCTCGGGTCTCCCCACCAAAATCATGTATGCACCTCTCCCCTCACCCATACGTGACTTTATTCACATATGTAGAAAATATTTTATACTAAACATACAAAAACATTTTCACCATACAAGCCATAAGGGCATATGGAGAAGTGGAATTATAGCGCTATTCGTTCTTAACCTCGGCACTGGATGGATTTGGGTTGTCAGATTCAAGTCCCGGAGATTTTACTACCGGAGAACACCCCCGATCCCCACTGAATAAGAGGCTGCGTTGGCTTTAGAGCCGGTATAGATGTTTTAGAGGAGAATAATATCACCACATCGAACCACATTCTTCGGTTTTTATCCCCTACCCTAGTCATTATCCTGTACCGACTGATTTGTCCCGGCTCACGGGATGCATCAACTGTATTCCCGTTTATCACCCGGGCTAGCATCAAATAAAATTTTGCGTACAAATACGTGTAATTATCTCGTAAAACTGAAAATATAAACCAATTATTAAAAACTATTATCACCACGCGTTGCTCAATGGCCGAGTTCTTACGATCAGTTATTATCGATTAAGGTCAATTACAATCGATTATTATCGTCACGCGTTATTCCATGGCCTCTTTCCTCGGCCCTTTTAGGCGCGTTCGCATAAATATAGAAAAGCGCCTGTCAGCTTCCTTTTGTCTGTCCGTCTGTCCGCATGTATCAGCGCGGCTCCCACTAGACGGATTTTCGTGAAATTAGATATTGGGGTCTTTACGAAAACCTCTGGAGAAATTAGAAGTTTGATTAAAATCGTTCAGAAATACTCGTATCTCGGGTTTAAAATGCAGACCTCAGTACGTTAATATGTTTGACAACAGTACAAAATATTTTGTAGCTCGTCAAAAGTTCAAAGGGAACCCATTGTTGCATTTCCATGGCGACACTCAACAGTTCTATATTGTTGACAGCTACATGTAGGTAAACAGCAATAAAAAGGGAAGGTATTGTTACTTTTCCATGGCAACAGTGGTTACGCGAACACGCCGCAATGTTATATTATATATGTATATATGTCCTGCATTGCCCATCTTGTTTAATTCGTAGTTTAGTATCCAACGTTAATCTCAGTTATTGAAGTGCTGCCATCTGGTAGGAATGTGTTGTACTCCATTCGTAACTGTTACTGCAGCCAGCAAAATTACACGTAGGCTATTATACTAGTATATAGAGGAATACTGACCGATCCCGTCGCCAGGTTTTGACTGTTTGTCATGGCATGTCCCTTAACCATCTTAAAACTGGTATTGAAATTTCAAGCTCCTACGAGCATCTATATTTCCTGACGCGTTACGGTTGTTACAGGCAGACAGACACGTCACTCTATTGTGCAGATACATACGATAAACCGGGCGTTGAAAAAGTTACAGACTTTAAAGGTGTATAATACTCACTTAAATCAGTTAAAAATTCCCAGTCAACATATGTTCAAACACCAATGTCTTCTGATATGTGGGCGATATTTGTGTTATTTACAGCAGATACTCTGTGTGATTCCCATGCTTGTCAACACAACTTTCAAATCTTTCTCTCAAAAGAAGTGTGTACTGTTTGAAAAATTCCTGGTTTTACTCGAATCTCCCGACAGGCATTCTCTACTCGTAGCTGTAACGCCTCTGAGTCATTGATCGAGCTGAGTACACGCCAGTCTTTAGGTGCCCCCACCCCACATTGTCACACAGCATCTGAATCAGCCTCTCGGTCGACAGGGGACAGGACGTGGAGGTGGTCACCTGGCTTGCACGTCTGAATACAAACCTCTGGATATTTGACAACGGGGACACCTAGAGACTTTGGTGTATTTAGACACGATCAATGTCGTGGAGGTATTACAGCGACCAGTAGAGAATGCCTGTTCGGCGAGTCGAGTAAAACCAGGAATTTTTGAAAGAGTACGCACTTTTTACGACAAGAAGTTGTGCTGACAGCGCTGGAAACCACAAAGAACATCTGCTGTAGAGATAACATGGATATCACCCACATCTCAGCAAGCATTGGTGTTTGGACATACTATGTATGTTACTACGTATGTTCACTGGGACTTTTTTTGGGTTATTTAAGCTAGTACTATACACCTTTAAGTCTGTAACCTTCTTTCACCACCCTGTATACACGTACAGACTTTTTATTTCTGTGCTCTCCTTCCCATTTTTCCGTGTGGCTGCTAGGTGACCCTGCAGACGTGCAAAATGTATCCGTCGCAGTTTCGACGCTGGAATCCCTTTTATGTTTCACAGAATAACTCTGTTGTAAGTTATCAACTGTTTCATTATTTCAGTAAGGCTCATTTTAAGAACGATTTTACGAAGATTGGTGGCTTTGTGTAGAAAGCGGAATAATTTCAGTGCGAACGATGTTGATGTATGGAGTGTGTGTTAAACGACAGCGCAACCGTCAAGAGAGCTTTTCGTTTTATGTTGACTGGACGTGACGAAAGGTTTGCTCGACTGTTTTGTAATTGCTGTCGCAAAAGAACTGATTGTATTGCTGGACCAAAATTCCAGGAGCTGGTAGTTTTGTTGTTTCGTTGCTTAAAATGTTTCAGAGCAAGGGCTGCGTTGAAAACATCTTGGTTAAATTTAAACGTAGCCACGGAAGTGTTTATAGCACTGATTTATTGTTAAACACGTTCCTTTTGATGGGATATTCTGGCACCTTAGTGCAAACTATACGTTTTGAAGTAAGTATATTGATTTTAAATAACAAACTTTGAGGACTGTGTGCTTAAAATGGTTGTTATCTGATATATGACTTGCACTTTTCAAGAAAATACTGTGCGAAACACAAGCAGCCTTTGTTTAGAGCCCAGAGGTCTTCTGCAGATGCGGTAATCTGTAAGCTGAAACATTTAATGTGTATTTTGACATCGCCTTCTACACCAGATACGTTCTACCGTCTCAGATGTTTAAAATACAGAATAAACGTCACTGTTAGAGAATTGTGGCTTCAGACGAAGTGACCTTCTGTTTTATTCACGTGGATACATATAGCGGCGAGCTGAGAATAACCTCCTTTGTACTACGAACTCTCACGTACCTACTGTACCAACCTCTGATGGTAGATGGTTGTGGAATGTTTTTGGCATGATAACTGCGGAAAGAAACCGAAGTGCTGCTAGAAGAAGCCGCCCCAGTGCAGTTTTGTTCACAACGAATTCCACATGGGCTACGTCGGATTTAGCTCAAGCCACAACGGTTAGAAGCCGACGGCAAACCGCAAGGCCCACCATCTCATGCCTCTCTGTCGACAAGCAACAGTACAGACCGGCCCGGAGGCCCAGGGTATCGGGTCCTTGCCGGAGGTAAAGTGGCCGGAGCGTGGTGCTGACCACCCACCTCCTTTCAGTACCGGGTTACTAAATGGGTTGGAGTTATACCTCCGCCCCCCTCTCTGCCTGCTAAACATGTCATGGGGTGACTCTTACTTTTACACATATATTTCGCAAGTATTATTTTCCCTCCAGGGTTGGCGAGTAATGATTGTACGCAAATATTACCACCTACTTACACGCTCGGCTGTCCGCCCTGCCCCCTGCTTTTACTTGACCACGCTGTTAAAAGTAGGTCATTCCCTGGTTACTACGTCACCGATCATCTTGTGTCTCACTGACAGGAAGCAGAGGTGGTAGCAGACAAACGGCATTTCGAACTTTTACGTAACTCACAATGTCCCGTGCAGAATATTCGGCTCCTACACACACAGCGTCAGATGCATGCAAGGCTCACAGCTCTTAATGGTACAGTTGTTTTTAGCCGAGACCTAACGCTTCATTTATAGATCCTAAACACAAAAAACTGAAAATTAAAATATTTGGGAGCCACAGCAACTAACGAAAATTGTATTTACGAAGCTATTCAGGTAAAGGTAAATATGTTCCCTTGGACATCATAAAGGCGTATGGGAGTGGTGGTATAGCTCCAACCATTCTTAGCCTCAGAATTAGTTGAAGGCGAATGGTCAGCTTCATGCAACTGCTTATTTATCTCTTAGGAAAGAGCTAAATTTATCCGTTGAACAGGAGGTTGAGTGAGCCCAGATTGAATCTGGATGCTTTGGTAAAGAGAAAAGTTCAGTGCCCTTGCCAGAAACCGAACCTCATGTGACCAGCCCTTAGACTAGTCACTTTACCGACTGAAATATTCGGGCGACACCACAAAGATAGAGCAAAACCTGTGAAGTTGGCCACCTTTGTAAGTCGGCCACACTTTTAGAACCAGAAAATTTGTGTGGTGTTATACATGGCCGTTACTCCATAACTTGGGCAGCTGTGTATTTTGAAACTTGGCCACAATTTCAAGTTTAGTGCTTTGCTTTCTGTATAAGTTCAAACTCCCTTTGTTGGCCGACCTGAAGATTTTTATAGTTTTTGGGCCGAAATCCGCATTCATCAGCAGAACTGCCGTTTGCCCATTCAGCCTCCATCCTTTCTCCACATTATGGAATTTTCTGGTGACAACTGAACCATTACAGTACTTAAAGTCCCTAGTCATTGACAGGGTTATGTACCAGCTTTCCAATTTGACCACCTGTCTCTGCACTCTGAAATATACATTTGCACAGGTGATAATTGCACATTTCAGCTTTCATAGTGTCAAGTGGTCGCCGTAAGTTGGCCACCTGTAAAACTTGGGCGGCTTTGAATGGAACCAAAGGTGCCCAATATAGACGAGTTTCACTGCATTAAGGGGGAACTAAATTGCTGAGTTTAGTGTTTGTTACTTACGGTCTTCTCTCTATAATCCTTAAAGACGTGAAGGTATACAGAACATATAAAGCCCCATAATTTTAGCTGTTTTATTTTGATTTGAGGGTGATGAGGGGAATATTCGAGTCTAGTGAAACTGGTAGATAGTGGAGAGATTTGCCCAATACGGTGCTTCATAATTTTCCCCCAGTTACGAGTTCGTCATTTTGCCCGAAATTTCGCATACACCTGTCGCTCAGACCGTTTCGTTTGATGGCAGGCAGCGCGGCGCTCGCTGCTCTTCAGATTTGTCGTGAGTCGGGGTGACGCGTTTTATTTCAGTGTATTGCAGTCAATATTATATTTTTACCCACGACATTAAAAAAGGTGCTGAAAACATTTTCCTTAGGTTCACAGACACGCTTCGCATCGAACACGTTGGTCATTGTACCTATAAATTCTGATTGGTTAATCGATCAGACGGGAAGTGACTAGCGGCAATTGTCAGATAAAATAATGTCAATATATTAAGGCGATCTAATGAAAGATGTAGTGGGTAACACATATAACACGCATGGATAAAGTGACATGCATACGGAATTTGTAAACAGAACAACAATTTTGCGTGTAGTTCTATGTGGATGTGAAAATTGGTCTGTCACTTCGAGGGAAGGACACAGGCTGAGGGTGTTCGAGAACAGGATGCTGAGGAAGATATCTAGGCCCAAGAGGGACGAGGTAACGGGAGTGGAGGAAACTGCATAATTAGCCTTTTCGTTATCAGTATTTCTCACCAAATATTATTTTAGTGAAAACATAAAGACGAATAAGATGGGCGAGGCATGTGGCACGTATGGGAGACAGGAGAGATGCATACAGGGTTTTGGTGGGGAGAACTGAGGAAAAGAGACCACTTGGAAGGTCTAGGCTCAGGATACGGACAGGTAATTGGCTCTGGTGAACACGGTATTGAAACTGCAGCTATCAAAAAATGCAGGGAATTTCTTGACTACCTAAGGAACTGTTAGCTTCTGAAGAAGGACTATGCTCCGTGGAGTTAGTTAGTTAGTTAATAAGTTAGTTAGTCAGTTAGGAAGTTACGCATTTGGAATTTAAAACGAACACTTAAAAGAACAATTTTTAAAACATGGGTTTAAACATTTAAATATCCTGCGTCTACGCCTAGTTCTTCCAAGTACACCCTTTCTTCCAGGTTTACACACCAAAACACTGTATGCACCACTCCTCTTTCCCGTACGAGCCACAAGTTCCGCCCACCGCATCCTTCTTGATTTTATCGCCAGTATAAAATTAGGCGGGGATACATGTCATGAAGTGGCCCATTATGCAGTTGCCTCCAGTCTCCTGTTACTTCGTCCCTCTTAGGCCCAACCCTATTCTCGAACACCTTCACACTATGTCCTTCCCTCGAAGTGAGAGACAAATTTTCACACCCATATAGAACAACAGGCAAAATTACAGTTCTCTATATATTATTTATATTTTTGCGTAGCAAACTGGAAAAAAAAAATCTGCAACGAATGATAGCAATCATTCCCTGAGTTCAGTCTGCTCTTAATTCTTCCTGAATGGAATTCTGATTCATTAGGTTTGTTCCCAAATATTTGAACTGTTCCGCCCCTTGAAAGTATTTATTGCCCATCTTTATGTTGTGATTCTGTCATGCCTTCTGTTCACGAGACATGAACATGTGCTTAGTCATGTAATAATATTACTTATTAAAACATTGAAAGGCCGTCAGTACTTTACCGTTTACAAGCGCAGTGACAACTGACAACACCGCATCAAAAGCCTAGCGACGTTCTCACTAGATGACATGACATGTATATCTGGAAATGACTCTGTCGATAAGGTACCACCCTACACTGAAGCCTGTAGAGTGAAGGCACTAAGTGTACTATTAATAAGACTTGTATGTCGTATTTCGTTTAGTATAGCGTCGGTTGAGTTTCGTGCATATATATTGGCTGTCGATCCTGGTGGCCGTGCGGTCTATGGCGTAGGTCTGCAGCCGCTCAATTACTGGGATTGCGGGTTCGAATGCCGCTGAGAGCATAGATGTCCTTCTGTTGTGTTTGATGTGTAGGTAGCGGCCTCTGCAATGAGCTGATCACTCGTTTAGAGGACTGCTACCGGGTGTGTGCGTGTGTGTGTGTGTGTGTCTAATTGTGTGTGATCTAGGAAGTTCCAAAATGAGGCGGACTAAACCCGAGATAGGCTGTTGCGCCACAAGAAAAGTACCATTTGACTTCGAATAATGTATCGTTATAATTCCTATAGTCTTAAACACTTTATAATTTGAAGTAATTACCTACGCCTGCAACGCCTATATCCGTGACATGATCAGTTCTCCTGTGTTGTCTTTATTTTACAAGTGTTTGGAAAATTTACGTCCTACTGTGTGCAGTTTGTTGTGGCTTTAAGACTGGGTGAAATAAGACTAAACAAGATATAAACAAAAAGTGCGAAAGAGATGTAAG
Organism: Reticulitermes speratus; assembly: GCA_021186555.1. Lineage (NCBI taxonomy): Eukaryota > Metazoa > Arthropoda > Insecta > Blattodea > Rhinotermitidae > Reticulitermes > Reticulitermes speratus. Next base: position 19,840,587 of record JAJKFL010000427.1, on the reverse strand, counting down.
TACTGCACCGGGGTGCTTTTTTGGGCCCTCTAGATATCACGGCTGGCCTACCCCTCTCTGCTATATCTGCCTTACTGTACTGGGCCCCGCAGATAAGCCGTTTGGCGCACACAACAAAGATACAATATACCACAACAAAAACAATCATATACAAAATTACAAAAGATACAAGACGTGAGACTGACCAAGCAATTACTTGTCTCCATACATACCAAAATAAAGTTACCTTGGCGTCGTCGTGGGGCTAAACCCAACCAAACCAAAAACCTGGGACCACGACGACCGCCAAGGGACTCCAACCTCACCAACTCACAGCTGGACGGAATTTTGCCCCCATGGCCGAGACGAAATTTGGAAGTTACTTGTAGGCGGCTAGGTTCAGAGTGATTACCTCAATCATACGCAGGTAGGAAGTAAACTCGGGACAGGAGGGGAAATGGATGGGAACCAAGTAGGAGGAAGTGATGCGCGCGTCGGAAGCCCAAGGTTCAATTCTCGTAGAGGGTGCTGGGACCAACTCCCGGCACAGTACAAAAAAACACGAGACCCAGTAGAGTAGAGGGGAACTTTACCGAAATGTCATATAACCAAAGATAGCACAGTGGCACTGACGATGAGACGTGCAATTTTTTTCAGGATTGAGAAGTTGACAAGGGCTTTTGGAGCTGTCACGATACAACACTATCGGTTGATGAATTAAGTGGCTATCTGTTTCTTTGTCTTTAGTCAATAATACAGAGGAAGGTACGAAGGTGACAGAGCTCGTAATGTCAGAGCTATGAAATGAGTGTTTTTGGATGTGAAATTAATGAACACAAATTACGAAAGCAGCAGTGCGTCCGTTGTATTCTGAACCAGATATTGCTAATCACGTAAGTACTTATGGTCAAAGTAGAATTAAGTTCTTGTTATGTGCAGCCAAGAGTAAGAGACTTGAGCAAATTGCGCGTTTTCGTGGTGCAATTAGAATGTGTGTAATACAAGACAGAACATTGACTGTCCGGAAGATGAAAGCAGAATGCTGCTCTGATACATTGTTGCCTGTAGGTATGCCAAACTAGAAGGCCCTATCCTAGAAAACTGTAATCTATAAATATTGATTGCTGAGACCCACAGTGTTATGTGGAATGCTTTTCGTTGTTTCACTCGGCTTTTCCAGGGAAACGCTGGTAAGATATCTTAAATTAAGCCACGACAGCTAAATTCTATGCTGTTTCCAATTCATCAAACACTAATCATCCTAATATTTGACTACTGGTGTCTTTTCGAATGTGATGCTATATAGTGTTTAGATAAGTACGACGTTTCGGGCTGAACATGAACCTGTTTTTGTGTACACGAATATTAACAACCCGAAATTGGTTGGGGATTCGTACGTTAGGTTTTCACTCCCTTAAACTTTTCATTTGCCACCGCATATCACAGAGTTTTCTGTCCCATGTACAGACCTGTGGAACAATCCTACATTGAGCCGACTGGGATTTTTCTGGTTACAAATTCTGGTGACCATGTAGCGTTCGACGACAGCGGTATGCCGTGGCTTGTAATATTACACTTTACAAACGAACACTCAGCGTAATTCATCTCAGTTTATCAGATACCATGGATTGTTATAAACGATATTACATTATTCAGAGCCGTGTTCGTTATATAGGTCCAGTACACAAGGCGAGTTTCAGTGCAGAGGGATCACGTTATAGGGTCATTTTTCAGAGTGTTGTTCCATATTGTTAAATTTCTGCTGTATTCTGGGGCAAAACCTGTTAAAAAGGGGCCATGAAAACTGGGTCTAATATTTATAAGCAGCCGGTGCTGCAGATTGGGGCTATTCTAAAGTCACGTTTTGAATAAGCAAAACATAACCTCGAGCGCAAAATTAAATAAACAACGAGTCTGGCTTGTGTTTAAAAGGGAAGCGTAAGCCGAAGAAGAGTCATTCTGAAAGGACGAAGGTTAAGGCTATTCTTACACAGGAATAGTGGAGTCCTTAAAGTCGGGTCTGGATATCTTTCTGAAGCGCAGTATTTGGACTTCTGTGTTAAACAGTCACAACGTTATATACAAACTTATTGCACCTGGAGAGAACACTGCTCAGGTTGGAATTCAGTTCCTCTTGCCATAATGATTTCCATAACGACTTGAATTCTGTGCCTCTACTTCTGCGCTTTAAACTTTTAAAACCAGATGTATCAGATCTAACAAGTGCTAAGTAAATACAGTAGTCTGTGTTAGCAGTGTCCTACATTCAGTGCTTAGTTCTGTCAGCGTTTCGTTAAACGGAAAACCTGTAGGTCGACACGAAACCAACGGCTGCTACAAGGCGTGCCATGAAATGTTTTTAAATAACGTCGTGGATGCGTCTGGAACGCACTTACACTTGTAGGTTCAAACTTCTGGTTAATGGATACGGCTGTGGCCAATGGATCACTTTCAGCAGGCAAAACCAACAGAGGTTGCGTCAAACGATTGAATTACCCCAGCAAGATTCAGAAATTTCGTACTACATGGAAGACCTCAGACCGACATATTCAATAAAGATGTTATGCTAGTTTAACAGTGTGGGCTTGAACATTAAACTTAAACGTGCACCCGAATTTTTCTATACCTTAGGAACTATAGACGATACCATTGTACTCGTCAAAATGTTGGACGCTACTATTTTTGTCACTCAAGACGAATTAAAGCCCCACCTTCTGGTAGCTCACGTTAATGTTTTGGGTACGAAAAGGAAAGCAAATTACTCTGTTATACATTCTCAGATTAAGACCGGGTGCTGGGGCCCAACAAGTCACTGTCGATAATGCATTTCGTCTACAAATCCTGAAGGCTTGCTCACCACAAAAGTTAAAAACTTCGACTTAGTTGATTCTACCACTACAAATCCCTTTCAGTTTCATGATTACGGTATGTAATATCTTGTTTTACATGTAAACGTAGTTTAGTACCCTTCTGAAGTACTCACATGTGACTGTTCTTCGCCTACTGGAGTTACCAGAACTGACAAAACGCTCTTTTTCAGGAAGGGATACACCACGATTAGTATGGGCATGGCCACTAAAGGTTTCTGCGTGTTAGGATTCGATTTGACACCTGACAGACAGCTAACTTGGATCATGTAAACATAGTCAATGAAACGTACGCACTAACGCACGCTTTAATAAGTTCCTCTCAAGACCTGTTACTTGCATTGTTTATGCTGAATTTCCCGGACACATTGAAATCGACAGCTCCAGAAATGTCATAGTAGAATGAATACCGCCCAAATTAAGAGGTTTATAACCAGACATGTAAAATATTTTCCAAAGAATATTTAATGTAGATTTACTAACATCCACATTCTAAAACCGGACACAATCGCTGTTAACCGTGGTAAATATTGCATGCCGTGGTCTCACTGGGTAAGTCTCAGCTTCTGTGACTTGTTGTTCGAAAATTTCGATGTCTATGGTCTCCTGCCATTGAAACTCGAGATCATATTCTACCTGTAGAGCCACTCAATTTCTTGAAGTTTATCTATTACAGAATTCAGGGATTAACATCAGATCTGCGGAAAATACTGCTGCATCTTCACACGTCCAAAAGCCGAGAAGCTGTCCATGACGCCATTAAAACGGGTTTTCATCTGCTAACTACAACTGCAACGATATGAAGGCAGTCAAAATTCCCCGCGGTCATTTCGGAAAGTATCCTGCTTGTAGTGACGTGGAGCAGCAGGACCACCAGTCCTGCAAATCAGAAGTGTAGATATAATGTACGTACCAACAAAACAATCAGATGCACTGGACAAGAAAATAATTCTTATTTTTGTCACACGATCTAATGTGGGTAAACCCAATAGCATTTTTTTGCGCTGAAATCAAACACATTGTTAGTTTTTATCTAACAGGCAATGTTTTTAAGTGACGTGCGGTTGAATTTTGAAGAAAAACATTATTTACGTTATAATACAGACAGAATATACATTACTTAAAAGTAACATTGGATGACTTTCTGCTATATTTTGCCTTGTAAGTCTTACAACCAGATCACCCTTCTCACCCTTTACTACATTAGTTCTAGGCTGGTAACCCTTCTTAAAGTCACTGATGCCCCTATACATATTCTTGTTCTTACTGTTTGTTTTAAGTTCATTAATTTTAGCTTTCAGATATTCCTTCTTTTTGTTCCTGAAATGTCTACTAACTTCACGTCTTACATTGTTCAGATTATCTGCATTCTTTGGTTTGGATTCTGTAACCACTGCATTTTAGCCTGCTTCCTTTGATCTAAAAATTTTGAACATTCTTCGTCAAAACATTGTTTACGCTGCTTTGTTTCATGCAGCCCTAGATTGTCTTTAGCTGAGATTTTAATACTCTCTTTAATGTTTTCCCAAGCCCTATTTAAGTCCTCACTAACATTTAAGTTCTCCAAAGCTGCAAACCTCTTTGAGATCATTATCAGATAATGTTTCCTAACCTCTAGTTCACTTAGTTTCTTGAGATTAAATGTCTCTGCACCAAACTTCTGTGCCGCTTGTTTAATTACCGCCAGTCTTTCCCTAACTTTTGCAAACACCAGATAGTGATCAGTATCACAGACAGCTCCCCTGAAAGATCGCACATCGAGTATACTTGAATGCCATCTCCCATCTGTCAATACGTTATCAATCTGATTATTAGTCTTCCCATCAGGAGAGGTCCAGGTGTATTTATGAATATTTCGGTGCGGGAACATCGTGCTCTTAACAACTAGATATTTTGATGTGCAAAGTTTACAACCTTAACACCATTATCATTACTATCCTCATGTAAACTCTCATTCCCGATCGTCGGTTTGAAAGTATCCTCCCTCCCCAATTTTGCATTAAAATCTCCTAACAGAATTTTGTATGGTAATTAGGAAAATGATCGAAAACCTGTTCTAATTCCTCATATAAACTGTCCTTTGAGTCATCACTTTTCTCCTCAGTTGGTGCATGCACATTCAGAACAATGATATTACACCAGCGACCTCTCAGCACCATATATGACATCCTATCACTAACAAACTCATCTCTTAATAGCTGATACTATTCTCTGATGCACAAAAAAATCCTGTTCCCAATTGATGACTTTCATTTCCTTTTCCATAGAAAAATTATAATCTCCTGCTCTTACTGTGCCTCCTTTTCCCCACCTAACCTCCAGTACACCCACTAAATCTAATTTGTACCTAGCTAATTCCCTGGCCACTGTCATAAGTGACCCTGACCTATACAGGCTCCTCACGTTCCATGTTCCAAATCTCATGTTCCTTGTCCGTTGCTTAATTTGTACCAAAGAATCAGTCCAGGTCCGAAGCTTTGTATAGTGTTTCGTAACATGGCAATTTTTTACGGTGAGGAGTTGTTAGCACCTCGCCCAACCCCCAAGCTGGAGGACCACCCCGTGTCGGCTGTCTGCGACTGCTTATTCAATGTATTTGCAGCTACCCTCCATATTTGGAGGCCGTTTCTCCACCCGCAACCTGAGGACGCGCCATGCCGTGGTGACAGGGACCCAATTATCATGGGGAAGAAGGAGTCTACTTGGAAGAACTATGCGTTGATTACAGGATAATATTGTAACGAAGGGTTTTCTCTGGAGAGAGCAGGAGTGCTCTGACAAAACCTTCGTGTGGTATACGTGACTGAGCGTCTATAGGCTTGACATACTTGGTAACGTGTCTTCACTTTAGTAGGGTAACTTAAATCGGTATAACTGCCACCACCCTGCCAGTTATTTGACAGAGAAATTCCAGGACTATCAGAATGGAGGTGAATGGATACTTCGACGCAGTTTCAAATAACTGAGTATGGTTACTATCCACTTTACTAATATGGAGTACTAACTATACATACAACATTAATAATCACCCACATGCACAGTTGGCTACTATACAATTAATCTACGCGCTCTTGCTAATAGCTCCGGCCAACTTACACCTCCTGCTAATGCCACTCTACAAAAGTTTCTATCTAAAAATAATTGTGTTTATAATTTCCGTTAATTTAGTTAATCACTTTAACACAAATTACTAAATTCCCTCTCACTATGGGGTTCACTAAATGTGAATAATCTTACAGCGCCACCTACCTTTGTCTGTGGATTAATCCAGTCACTGTAATCCCACGGAATGCCGTCACACAACTTTATATTTCACTTAGTAAAAGTGTTTGCACAATTCACTTGTATTCTCTTTGCTAAATCACTTAATAAAAAGTGTAAAAACCTTCACGTTACATAATAAACTTATCTTTGTTCTAACTTTGTCGTTAATTGTTACACCAAAACCATTACTGCCGAAAGTTCAAGCCAAAAGTATCTCTTGCAGCGTGTTTCAACCCTTTTTATAAATTCAGTTCTGGGTGTGGCTAGCAACATCCTACTAACATACCTAAAAAATTCAGCGTATCCTGCCCTTCTTACCACATATGGAAATTCCTATAAACCAATAAAATCTCTCTAATTTTCTACATGGCCTTCTCAGGCTGTTGCTAACATCAGCAATCTTACGCTTGCAAAAGTCTAAAGTCCATTAACAAGATGGTGTGAGTCGCTCAGTCAGCTGTCTTACTCTTCGGCTTATGTACAGTCTATGAAAATAATAAAATGTACAAGAACATTTACAACAAATGTACACTATATCAGCCCATTCTTTACAATATTACAATAGATCTCAAAGAAATTGGTTGGGAGAGCGTGGGCTTGATTTATCTGGACTAAGATAGGGACAAGAGGCGGGTTCTTTTGAACGCGGTGATTAACCTTCGGTTTCCATAAAACGCGGCAAACGTCTTGACTAATTGAGGATCTATTAGCTTACTAAGAAGGACTCCGCTTCATGGAGTTAGTTACTTGTTTAGTTAGGTAGCTAGCTAGTTACACATACAGAATTTATACGGAACACTTGAAAGGGAAACCAGTTTTGAAAACACGGGTATAAACACCAGGGTAATATTAAAGCGTACTTTACAGAAAGTGGACGTGTGGATGTGGTGTGGATTTTTGTGGTTCTTGGTGGGATTGAGTGGCGGCCTCATGGTCGTTCGGGTTTTATGTAATGATATGTATCCATCCATCCTTCCATCCATTCATTCATCCATGGTGCAGAGTCTTTGATAAGCTAATAGTATCCTCATTTAGTCAAGAAATTCCCCGCATTTTATGGAACCCGGAAGTTCAGCACCGCGTTCACAAGAGCCCGCCACCTGTCCCTAACTTCAGCCAGATCAAAACAGTACGCTCCACTATCCAAATTTTGAAGATCCTATTTAATATTATCCTCCCACCTACACCTATGTCTTCCTCAGGCCTCCCTACCAAAACAATGCATCAACCTCTCTTCTCCTCCATACCTGCAATATGTCTCGCCCATTTCTTTCTTCTTGAATTTTTCACCTGAAAAATATTTGGTGAGAAGTACAGGTCATGAAGTGGCTCATTATGCAGTTGCCTCCAGTCTCCTGTTACTTCATCCCTCTTTGACCCAAATATCTTCATCAGCAACCATTCTCGAACACCCTCACGCTATGTCCTTCCCTCGAATTGACAGACCAAGTTTCACACCCATATAGAACAACAGGCAAAATTGTAGTTTATTATAATTTTTATATTTTTGTGTAGCAAACTGGAAGGCAAGAGATTCTGCACCAAATGATAGAAGCATTCCCTGAGTTCAATCTACTCTTAATTTCTTCCTGAATGGAATTTTGATTCATTAGGTTTGTTCCCAAATATCTGAACTGTTCCGCCCCTTGAAAGTATTTATTAGCCCATCTTTATGTTGTGATTCTGTCATGCCTTCTGTTCACGAGACATGAACATGTGCTTAGTCATGTAATAATATTACTTATTAAAACATTGAAAGGCCGTCAGTACTTTACCGTTTACAAGCGCAGTGACAACTAAAACACACGCATCAAAAGCCTAGCGACGTTCTCACTAGATGACATGACATGTATATCTGGAAAAGACTCTGTCGATAAGGTTCAACACTACACTGAAGTCTGTAGACTGAAGGCACTAAGTGTACTCACAATAAAACTTCATGTCATATTTCATTTAGTATTATTTCGGTTGAGTTTCGTGCTGGAGATTCCAGTGTCCGTCACGTCGGAGGCGTACGTCTGCAGCGGCTTGATTTCTGGTATCGCTGGTTTGAATGCCGCTGAGAACATGATGTTCTTTTGGTGTGTGTTGTGTAAGTAGCGGCCTCTGCGACCAGCTGATCACTGGTTCAGTGGAATCCTACCTTGTGTGTGTCTAATTGTGAGTGATGTAGGAACTTCAAAAATGAAGCGAACTCTACTCACATTACGTTAGTGGTGCTTTGCGAGACTTTAAAGAAATAAATTTATACATTGCCTCTTGTGCTGCAGGGAAGCGAAGGTTTTGTGATCATGTGGAAGGTGCTGTTTTGTCATAGGAATGTATCGTATCAGTGTGGGGAAAAGGGAAACATTATCACATATACGTGGTGTACCAAGTGTGTGTTAATGAATTTTATTACACAATTCCGAGGTTACATTTGTACAGCTTTACAAACCTCAACGCTACCCACGTCCCGTCTATACAACACTACTTATCAGAGTATGTACAGTCTCCTTGGTGCATAGTGTTGGTGCTTGTCGAAAACAAGGGCATATCTTTTATGTTATGTAGACCGTGCAGCTTGTTATGAACTTATTAACACCAACAAATGCACACGGTAAGTACACATACCGTACCGTCCTACTTAATTTCAGACAAATTACTGTCATCATCAGGGGGCTCAAACAAAGGTGCACAAGAAATTCGCATCCATTCACCTCTCAAAATGTCACACATTCGGAGACAAAAAACACAATTTCGCAGCCATAGTTTACAAAACAGAATGTTAAAATATCAAAATGCTCTACTTCTGTTGCGCTTGCAATAGTAAACATTTTAAAAGCTCCGAGCGCACAAGATCTCAAGTATAGCTTGTATGTATTTAGGTGTGAGTTGTTCACGTTTGCATATTTTGTTTAACTATGTGGCTGCGTTGTGTTGTAGAGTTTTTTCCTTTCTATTCTTGTAGATGTAAATTGTTTTTGCCTGTTGGGTTTTTACAAATCGTATATAGACTGTACCTCTGGTTATGGAACTTATTAACACCAACAAATGCAGAAGGTAAATATATATATACAGCGTGTATTAGAAACCCATACATATGTACATACATACGAGTCGAACTCAATGGAAATAACCGTCAAAGTTTTAATTTAAAAAATGCAGCAATTAGACACCGTTTAAATCAAGAAATAAAACACATGTACAAGAGAGTACACCACACCGCTCCACTAAACGCACAGCACACACAACCGCAGGACGAGATCAACATTCTATCATTCGGACGTTTGTGAGTAATTCCAACATCTCTATATACATCATAAGTGAACTATGACTGTGAACGTGTGTGTTTTGTCTCTCGAATGTGTGACATTTTAGACAGTTGAATGGATGCGACCTTCTTGTGCATCTTTGTTTAAAACCCTGATGATGACAGAAATTTTCAAACATATTAGGGGTTTCTAATACACCCTGTAATGTATTTACCTTGTGCAATTGATGGCGTTAATAATTTCAAGGGAACGTCTGTTTGGAATTGCTCTTGCACGAAAGTACTGTATGATAAATCTTTTTAGGTGGCAGAACCTCTCCTCCGAATAGACGGGTGGTAGTCTGCACTCACGTGCACATTCGGTCGACCAATTGAAAACTTTGCCATATTTACAAATACAGGGAGAGACTGATTGCGTCCACACGGTGGATCTCTTCGCCCTCTTTGGCTCGGAACCACTTAATTGTGGCTTCAGTTCTGCCGCCGTATATGGCATCCTGAATATTAAAAGAAGTTTCTTGACGAAATAGAGTGAGTAGAGTTCATTTCAAGACAGGATTGTTACGCATTAAATTTCAAACGCACAAGTCCAGATTGAAGTAAGTTTATAACCAGCGTCCATAATCATTCGCAACCTCATATGTACCTCATCATACTGGCTCAGAAATGTCTCGTCAGTGTTGCCAATGAACTCGTGACGATTGGAGATACAAGACACTATTACTTCATGTATACAAAGGCCTCCTTTGTCTTTGCACAATACAAGTCAAATTTCAGGTTTGGTACCCCTGCCAACGAACCTACCGCCCATTTCGGCATGAGTGATATTGTTCCTCGTCCGATCTAAGGAGACAGCCATTGAAAAGCTTAAAAGAACAGACTGTCAGGCATAGGTACCCGCTCTCTGGATGAGACCCACAGTATCCGATTTGAGGAACATGATCTGGGACACCCTGCTGCCAGTGCATCATATTGAAATAGCCTGCCGAAAGGGGTCCATCTTAACAAAACTCAAAAACATATTCGGAAAAGCATAGCACGCGTGCCTGAAGACATTGTCGTCATCCACGCGGTATGCCAAGAGCCTTTCTTATTATGAAAAACTTCGTCTTTTGTTCCTCTTGCCACGCCAAAGTTGGGTTTGCCGATGACCTGACATTGTCTGCCAAATGAAATTTGTGTTCGGGATAAGGACGCACACAATCCAAATTCTTGGCTGGATTGTTGAGGGGATAGTAACCCCTCTAACCATGTCAGGTCATATGATTTAGACATGTTTTTAATTACATTAAATCACGTGATTCCAGAAAGTGAAGGTTTTCCACACACAAACTAAAAATTTTGGTACCATCCATTATCAACTTTATTACCCAACTCATTTCCAGGAAAATTCTCAAGAAAAACTGGCATCTTATTCGCAAGAATAGTGTGAAATAATATACATTATCCGCAAATTTCTGGACAGCCGGAAATATTCAATAAAATTTTGTACGTGATCCTGCCAGAGCACGTGCTCACGTTTACCGCAATGTTTGCATGCAAAATTCAATTTCTCAGTATCTTCGTACTCTGAATACATTTTGTGAGCACATTGTAGTTTCGGTAGGTGGTCGAAAGATCCATTAGGCTTTTCAAGATCTTGCGTCCACTCCGTATCAAAGAAAACATACATAAACCTGTCTGAAGACTGCTAGGATTGTCCGGAGCGACGTAGCAAAGATGGTCTGATGTTTGCTTCTATTTGCAAATATTACGGAATATCTTAAAATATCAGTGCTTAGAATTTAAAGTTACAAGAAACTACAAATATGGCACACCTGTCTTCACTCACAGAATAGCAAAGTATTCACTCTCAGGGACAGAAGATTTTGGTAGCACTTGTCACCAAGAATGCACCTGTTGCATGCAACACAATACTTGTACTGAACATCAGTACATGGGGTGTTGCGGTACAAGCAAGCAATCCTTATCACACGTATATATAGCCATATAAAGGGTCACATGCGTTACATATATATATATCTCTTTCACATGGCAGCCTTAGTGTTAGTGATCACATTATACTGACCCCTTTTCCGCGTCATATAATAAGTAAAATTTCTTATCCGAAAGGGAATTTTAAGTAGAAAATGAGTATCTGGAATCATGCCGTCATAAACACTAATTTTGTAGCAGGAAAGTCATTCCTGAAACTGCTCAAGTTTCTCAAGACTTCCGCCATTGAATAGATCAGCACTGGAAACTGTCAAAGTTCTTTATCTGATTGGTCCAAACCTCTATTATGTCTATAAGAAGCGTACTCAGGGTCATCATCCACCCGCGCCAGGGCAATAATCAGTGCGTGAGCCAAACACAAAAAGGCTGCTTTAACAACTACGGAACTCCTTTTCGCGGCACTCAAGACGTGTAACGAACTTCCCTTCGTCTTTTATACCCAATTCCCATTACATGATACAGATAGACCTCGAGTTGATCAGTCAGCCCAAATCTAGCGTTGCTCTCAGTAACTTTTCCGAGATCATCCTAGACAATGTTAGGCTGCGACTGCTGTCAGAGCCTAAGGCTAATCCCCAAAGCCTAGCCCTGCACATTGCCTGTATTACGGATTGTGAGTCACACCAAATCCCTACCTGGCACTTCATCAACTAAATAATTACTAAATGCAGGGATGCATTCATTCAGATATGTTCCTGTTTCCTGATTAGCTGTTGGAGACTTGAATTTAATAAGTATGCTCCGCCCGTTTGTATTAAACATAGAAAACGTTTTAGAGTTTCCCTTAAAAAATATCAAATTTTAGCTTCTTCTAACAGACAAGTCCGTCTCCGACTGCAACTCTGTCCAACCTTTGCTTACAGAGGGGATTCAGTTGTCGGAATGGTTCTCTGCCTATTCAGAAACATTTTCTTCGGCATTATTTCAATCTGCCGATCCAGTGGCCGCGCGGTTTAAGGCGTGGGTCTGCGGCCACTCGATGGCTGGGATTGTGGGTTAGAATCCCGCCAGGGGCATGGATGTCTGTCTCTTGTGAGTGTTGCGTGTTGTCAGGTAGAGGTCTCTGCGACGGGCTGGTTACTCGTCCAGAAGAATCCGGTGTGTCTGAGTGTGATCGTGAAGCCTAGATAATGAGGAGGCCCTGGCCCACTAGGGCTGTCGAGCCATTGGAAAAGAAAATTTCAATCTAAATTTTCACTTACTTACACTATAATCTGCTACACAGCACAACTCTGTTGCGGTCTCGACAGAAAGAACTGTCACTTCGTAGTGCATATCACAGCAGCTGAATGTAAAGTGGGGTACTACTGGGGGAGAATCCGTTATATAGGGATTTCGAACAGACACACAATAATCATCCCGTCTACACTCCTAATTAAAAACGCTGCCCTCGTACACGTTCCTAGGCGAAAAATAAGTCACGCAAATAGCTTATTATTTTCAGAGAATGCATTGGTATACACTTCAACACCTATTGTTCACTTATAACGATGTCGATCAGCTACCGACATGTCTCTATTTAGCGGTCCACACAGGGTTATATCTCAGAAGATTTGAGTGTGATCATAAAACATTATGGTAAATAAAGAGCAAAGTTTTAGGATTTTATTTATATATCAAAGCACGGATTTGATCTTTATTTCAGCAGTACTGAAAATTAACTTTACGGAATGTTTATTGGCACTTGCTACACATATGCACATATATATACAAATATATATAAGATATTAGAGCCTTGAAAAATAGGAAATGAGAAGGACTAGAGAAGCTGGAAGGAGGATCATCATCGTGGAGATCTCTGCTAGTCGACCGGAACCATTGCACAGGTCAGCACCGTTGCATAAATGAGTAACAACATCGTTAATTTGTCTCCCGGCTAGGATTTCTTGAAATTTTTTATTTTCTGTAGAGAATAAGCTTAAATCGAGCGCGCAGTCTCTTATAATTTCTTCACCTGCAAAAAATGGCACATTGAATGAGACCCTGCCTTTATTTTAAGTGTTTGATAAGACAAAATGCGTGTTTTCTGTATCTTAATAACAATGACAATGATTATGATAATAATAATATAATTGTGAGGTCAGGCTGTTTTGGATTTGTCATGTGGTATCTCACATATGTGCGCGGATCTAGGGCCTGAATATTAAAGACGAAAATTGAAGTGTAGAGAATGTTTGCATGTCACACTACTTCCTCGTATGAAAAAGACATGTCTTGAATTGTTACTGCCATGCGCGCTTAAAAATGAGTTGGAGACACATTTCTGAAGTAAATGTGGGGAAAGCGGAGAATAAGACGGCGGTTTTTTCCTGGTGACCAGTCAAAAGGAGTTGTCAGGATGTTTAAAACTGCCCGAAAATTACATGCACTAAAATGTTCTTGAACCGGTAATAGGAAATAAAGTACAAAGATGCTTCTTTTGTCCATCTGTTTCATATAAGAATGAAATTATTGAAATTATGTTACAAAGCACTAAATATTTAAAAATCAGTTTACAGCGAAGACCCGGACTATGATTGGTCAAAATTAGAAAGGAGGCTGTACTTCTCAACACTTGTTCCATTAGACAGGTAAGTAGTGTATTAAATTAGCGCCCAAATGCTTAAGAGGCTCTTATAAGTCGCATATTGGAATATCGAGAAACAAAAGATATGTTTAGTGTGATCGGCCATTTAACAGAGATGAAAATAATTTATTGTTTTGCAACTTTTTGCGCGGTTGGTTGGGAGGTATGTCCGGAATTGTGCGTCGGACAAGAAGAAATATAAGAAACAAATATGCTTTCCATTTATAAAAACATTTGTTTAACTAACTTTCAGTTTCCAGGAAAGAGAAAAATGTGATTCGAAATGGAAATGATCGAGGATTTATAATTATCAAGTACTTGTCTCCAAAAGCATATGACATTTAGAAACGTCAAAATATTAATTTCAGCAACGCGTGAAAGAAGAAATTTAAGTTTGGCATCAATAAGTAGTCGGCACACAAAATAAAAAAGAAACCTGCAATACATTTCATCAGCGAAAGAAGGTACCAGTCTTATGTTTCATGTGACTGTTGTAACACGTACTTGTTACGCACACGCCGTCAGTATTATCCGTGCCTTACTTCCTCGCTTTACGTGGAGAATAAGAGAAACAATCGTACTAATCTTTAATGCCTTTATATGTGTTGTGTAATGATTTATATATATAATGATTTAAAGCTGTTTAGTGACTAAACAGACACCTATTTTTAAGTACTGTCGGCAGTTAGTTTAAGGTGGATGACTTAAGGATATGATTGTCATTTGAAAGTAGTTTGTTGTGAAGGGGTTACGAATAATGAAGAAGCAGTGCTGTAGAACATGTTACTGTTGGATACAATTGTCTTTTGTGAGTATTCAGTGTGACTGTGTTAAGAGTAAGGAAGAGTTTATATTTTAGAGCCACTCACTACTGAATATATGTCTCTGTTTTGAACAAGTAATGCGACTGTGTTGCGAAAGTCAAAGATTCTATAGTTTAGATAAACCGTTTTTGAATGTAGTTATCTGTTGCAACAAGTTTCTTGTTATTTTCTTACGGATGAAGAAGAATGAGTTTTTTGGCAGATTGCAATTAAATTTGTGTACTTAGGTGTATAATTAGTGAGATTCTCTTACTCAATATTGAAGAGTCAGTTACAAGAACTAGTAATTACTGACTTTGTTTACATTTTGTTAGAAATTTAGTGTGACTGTGTTATATATATATATATATATATATATGTGTGTATATTGAAGTGTCAGTTTTGAAGCCACTTACCATTGTTTACGTCTGCCTTGCCACAGTGAGTGGCATACGTGCACGGTACTACGTGGCTACTATTGCCAGAGTAGGGGTCTTTGCAGACATCACCACTACATGCGTAACACCGTATTGCAGATCCTGTAGAAAATCTTGTTTAATGTCATGAAACAGCAATTACTGTACTAAAATTTGTGTAAACTTTACACTTCTGATTTCTACCTCCTGCTTTTCTTTCATTCTTATCGGCATATTCACACTTTACCATATCTTTACATTATTTAACATCGCTGTCTCACCAGGGTAAGTTGCATAGTGTGTGATAAGGTGAAGATTATGAATAATGAATTGGAGACGATGTGGAAAGCTGAGGCCATGACATATTTCAGGGTAATATGACAGACTTTTCTGCAGGAATTAATGTAAGTTAGGAAAGCTTGTTGAATAACAGATTAGAAGACGAGAGTCAAAACTGGGACCTTCCCAATAGAAAGCAGGAATGACAAACACACATTCCCGGTATTTATTGAATCTAATCTAGGCTTGTTGGCATTTCCATGTGTGCTTTGTTTTGCACAGTTCAGTACACTTATCAGTGAATAAACGTAAGTATGAATTTACGTCCTCCTCCTTTCATATATCTTAATGTAAATGTGTGAGCTGAAATAGAGATGCATTTAGACTTATCATCATAAAATGTACTGAATAATTACCTCTTCTTTCTATGTTGTGGATTGTACATATGTCAAACCCAATTTTGAGAAATTGAAACTTTAGGACTCTTCGAAGGATTCCTTTGATAGAGAATCGGCTGTATGATAAAAAAATTCTGTACATAATTTACACTGGTACAAATTCCAGTTAGGTAACCTTTTAAATATATGTGTCAGAAGCTTCATACGCGCTCCACGTTTACATTTGTTAGCATATATGAATTATTTAATTAAACATTTGTCGACATGGTCATGACCTCTTTTTACAATAACCTTCACATTATGTTAGTAACATTGTCGCCAATTAAAGCCTAAATAAGCCAAGTACGAACACCTGCAGATATAAACATGCTCCGTTCAAGTCTTTCAATTCCTATTCGCTGATAACTTGCTATGGGACATCCCGTTGTATATAAAACGGATGAAATGGGAAGGATGGCAATTGAGTGTAAGGTAACACTTTAATGATAAGCAAGACACTTTCTTACAGCCTAGGTACATGTTCCGGCTTTAGGTTATAAAATCATCATTTTGTTTTATTTGTGAGCGGATCTTCAGTGTGTGTAGAATAAAACAGTTATTTTCAAACAAATTAAAAGAATATTTTCTAGAGTGCTGTCTATTAATGTGGGTCGGGATAGCGTAGTCGGTATAGCGACTCGCTACGGGCTGGACCGTCCGGGGATCGAATCCCAGTGGGGCGAGATTTTCAGCACCCGTCCAGAGCGGTCCTGGGTCCTACCCAGCCTCCTGTACAATGGGTACCGGGTCATTCCCGGGGGTAAAGCGGCCGGGGCGTGGCGTTGACCATCCACCCCATCTAGCGCCGAGGTTAAAGAAAGAGTACAGCTATACCTGTACTCCCCCTCTGGGCCTTCATGGCCTGTTCTAGGGTGAACTTTACTTTTTACTCTCTATTAATTTCCATAGAAGAGAACCGATATATATCACACACCAAGGAAAGCGCAAATATGTGTACTGGATATTTTAAACCTACCCGCTAACACGATCGCAAAATGATTTGTAAGAACCGACAACTATAGCCTTTAATCTGCTTTCACTCAACCACTTTTAAAATCATTAACAGAACTGACTACAATATATTGCACATATTTTAGTAAGAGTCTTAGCAGGCATTGAGAAAAACGTTTTATGTATTTTGTAATAGAATTCGACACAAACTATAAAATTGTGGTTAAAGCCCAAGCCATCGTAAGCAATAACATTAATAATACATATTTATTATTACTCTGAGAATAATACGTTCTTAGAATTATGACGTAATGTAAGGTTTGAGTTCTCAACACCAATTTTAAATTATAATTAATTTGTATTTTTATGTTTCCTCTGTATATATTTTTTAAAATACATTACCTAAAGTCGAAACACATGGCTACTTCGTAAAACAAAGTAATTTGTTTATCAATAAGAGTTTTGTTGAAGTGAATCAATATTGTTTGGATATCTTGTCCTCAAAAACGTGAAAGCTACGTGTGGGACTTCATATAGTGCAAAATGATCAGAGCTCGACGAACAGAGCAGCTCCCAACCAATTACAACAGGCTACTCTACGTAGCACAAGTGAAGAGGCTGAAGTGTACCTGAACTTATAATTTCTGTAGCACACAAAACAAAAGATCCAATAGCACGTGACTCTTTTCTGGCCAGTCTGAATTGGAAACTATTGCATTTCTGTTTATCCTAAATAAAATTTTATGTAATTTAATGTGTTTTGGCATTATTATATATTGCGTTGAACTTACTGATGACAATTTTAAATAAATCACATTACCTGCAGTAAAGGCTAGGGATAGAACTCCCAGGAAGAGCAGACACTTCTTCATGGTTGTGACGTTTCCTTTCTCTTTGGTGACAGAGAGTTAGGCGGCTGCCATTTATATGTGATTTATCTGAAGGCTACGTATCTGTAGCATTCAGAACACGTGACAGGAGTGGATCAATGGAGACTGATTACGTAAGCACGAATTGTGCAAGTATATCTTAGAAATGAGTCATTTGAGTAATTACTGCCGAAATAAACCAAATAATATGTCATTTCTTGATAATTTTTACACAATCAGTATATTATCAAAAATCTTTCCATTCCTCGCTGCAGATGACATGAAAACTACTCTGAGTGTATACCTTAATTTTAAAGTGTCTCAACTCGATCTATGTGGAGCAGATCTGAGGATTTCTTCAGACATATTCTCACTCTTAACTCAGTGGAAACTGACAGTCGCTTTGCTTGTCAAAAAATTCTCAGCATTTTGGATTTTTCATTACTCTGTTTATATCATCCTGTCTCTGAAGTTTGTCCTGGGTCATATGAACCCGTTCCACGCCCCCCCCCCCCCACTATTTTTATTTGACAGTCGTTCGGTAACAACAGTTTTCTTTTGCCTAAATGTCGTAAATGCTATCCTGTCTTCAGATCTCTCTGTATGTGTGAACCACACCATATCAGGCGGTAAAGTGCCGGTTTGTGGCTGCGAATGTATGATTTAAAATGAGAATAATTAATGCAAAATGTGTGTTGGAGATGTGACAGTGATGCATGTTTTCCTCAAGAAATTCACTTTTCCATTTATGTTCATATTTATAAAAGACAAAATTAAGCCGCAATTTGAAGCGGCTCAGACTGATTAAACTGACAAAATGGACCACCTGAGACCGTAATATTAAGGGACTGACTCCCATTCCCCTGTTGGAATAGAGTCATCTGAGACAGCAGTGTTGACTCCTCGTGTTCCACTGACACAATAGACTCATCTGTGACAGCAGTGTTAAGAGACTCAATGTTATTCTACTCTTACGATAGACCCATCTGAGACATCAATGTTAACTGACACACTCCGATTCCAGTGAATCAATAGGCCCATTTGATGCCGCAGTGTTAAAAAGACGCACTCTATTACCACAGACACAATAGGCCCATTTCAGACAGCAGTATTAAGCAACTCACTTCCATTCCACTGATGCAATGGACACATCCGAGTCAGCAGCATTACGGGACCCATTCTGATTGTACAGATACAATGGACCCATTTGAGACAGCCGTATTCAACACTGTTCTTTCAAGCATTATAGAAGTGCTGATAGCCCAATTTTCTTTCACGTAACTGGAGGAAATATAAGTCACAGTGTTACAAAATACTGCCACTTGAGTTTTAGATTTGACACATTCCTCGGGACCTGTAAGGTGAAGTTTTTTGAAAATCACGTATTTAGTGAAAACTCAAAGACTTCAATTTTAACATGTCCTGCCTAATATTTGAATTAGTAGGTGTTTATTAACGTGCATGTTCGACGGTAATAATAATTAATTCAATTCAATTCAATTCTGGTTTATTAATGTTTATTAATGTTATATAATAAATAAATAATAAAAAAAAAAAGCGTACCAAATGTTGGCAAGAATGATATGTAAAGCGACACGATAGAGTGTGTGCTGAACTACACTTTACCATGTGCAAGGAATTAGAGTTGAAATGTGAAAATGAAACACTAGTATGAACATATACCGAAGTTAGTACAAAAAAGTAATGAACTAAGGTAAGCACATTATGAAATCACCGAGTGAAAACTGACACAACAATCTCTAACATTAAACTGGATATCATAATCGGTGTAATGGAAAGGAACATGTTTATTCATACACATGGAAATTTCAGGACATAGAAATATGTTCAAGAAAAACCGAAAGTTTTTAGAAATATAAAGACCTTACAATAGGAATACAGCATACGTGAAATGTAAAAACAAAAGAGATACCAGTAGTAGTATGGTTAACTAGAACCATCTCAAAGTTACTCAGAAAATACCTGACCAAAATACCTGGAAAACACGACATCAAATATGTGCAACAGCCATATGGGCACTGCACACATACTTCGAAAAGTACTAATATAAAAGTACAAAAGTTTACCATGAGAAGTAACATTACATTTACCTATGTTGTAACCACAGAATAGCTGCACAATTATGTATCCAACAAACATGGTTTGTTTCAGGTAATAATGATAATAATAATAATAATAATATTTGTAGCATAAATTTTAAATAGAGAAAGCTGCAAAATTATATACCCTAGAAAAGCGGTTTGTTTCAGGTATGTAATTGAATATGCACTGCATAAAAGTGATAACGAATAATAATAATGTCACAAATAATATAATAATAATAATAAAATATTTCAGTCTTGCATGTCTTTAGAAACAGGCAGTTCTTTTCCATTTTGGCTTTCGTCTTTCAAATAGCAAAGCCAAGAGTAATTTGAACAATACCTTTGCCTGAAAGCCATCAAATAATCTGAGACGAACTGGTTCAAAAATTCATGAAAGGCAGTCCTTTTGGAAAGAGTTATTTCGTGTTCCTCAAGCCACTGGAATTTCTGCAGCTCTATTGGCTGCATTGACGGGAAAACCGTCAGTTAAACTTCCCTTTGAAATCTGGATATTTAATCGTTTTTAAAGCTGTATCAGACTACCCTGAAGATGGAGAGAGGAAGCTCATCCACAACGTATGTGCCTAGAATGAAACTACGCTCCATCATATATCAGAACACTGACAACTTCGTTAGCACCCTTGTGAGAAAATTAAATAGCTCATAGCCTAATTTATAGTATATTGACTGGGCTATCCTAATATCCTAGATATTAAATGGAAATGAAATCAACTTTAAAGAAGGCGCAGCAGGAGATGAAGCGAGCTTCGTAATTTTCACTAGCGAATAAAATTTACATTGGTGTAAACTATTTCGCTAAAAGTTACTGTGGTTTAACAGGACAGAGGGCATTACGAACGTAATTAGTACCAGACACTAAATGATGATGTGGCGTAATAGAAGGACAGAGAAAATGACGCAATAAAGGAATTCGTTATCTGTGGATTACAGTTTTGTGAGATGTGACGCCGTGTAATTCTGTAGAAAGTATCAATTTTTAATATTAAACTGCTTCCTCCATTCTCAGTTACAAGAGATAATATCGTATCTCACATTCCAAAATAAATTCTTACACAAAACTTCTTAGAACAATAAGAAATT
Organism: Reticulitermes speratus; assembly: GCA_021186555.1. Taxonomy (NCBI): domain Eukaryota; kingdom Metazoa; phylum Arthropoda; class Insecta; order Blattodea; family Rhinotermitidae; genus Reticulitermes; species Reticulitermes speratus. Next base: position 19,819,702 of record JAJKFL010000427.1, on the reverse strand, counting down.
GTTAGCTGGGCATGACATTTGTCACGAGTAGGACAGATGAGAAATGATTACATACCGCTCGGAAAGAATGAAGGTGTGACATTTGGAGTTCTACTTAGGAGTAAAGGGATAATATTAATATGGATGTGACAGGAATGGTGTCTGAGACTGTCGACTGAATTCGTCTGTCTCCGGTTGGACCTAGTGCTGCCCTGTTGTGAATCGTTCTGCCAACGAAACTTCGGTTTCCATTAAATTAAAATTAAAAACCAACTTGATGCATACTCACTATTAAAAGAACTGTAATAGTAGTATTACATTAAACCCGACATGTTTCGGTCAGGTACCTGACCATCTTCAGGGTACACTACATTAAAATGTTATGTCCATATAAAAACACACATAAGATATGAGCCTATAAGGTCTCGTCGTATATAAAGTTTTTCACAAATCACTAAAAATCACTAAAAACTTTTTAAAAATAATATATAATAAATAATAAAATAAAATAATTATTATACGAGAATAATATTTCATATTCTCCAACAGGAAACACGCAGAACAACAATGCAAAACCATGCATAAGAAAATGACAATACGCCAATAAAACGCGCTGACATAATATCCCAGACTTCAAATCATAGTAAATCCACAATAAAAGATACACTACACATTGTCTCTACGAGACATACTTCGATATGAAAAACAGGACGCATAAGTGAATATGCTTAAGTATTATACAATAACAGTGCTATAAGTTTTATAAAAGGTGGAACTATTGTGGGATTACAAGTGTTGACTATTTTTAAAAAAGTTTTTAGTGATTTTTTAGTGACTTGTGAAAAACTTTATATACGACGAGACCTTATAGGCTCATATCTTATGTGTGTTTAACATATGGACTACGCAATTTAATGTAGTATACCCCTGAAGATGGTCAGGTACCTGACCGAAACATGTCGGGTTAATTAATCTACTATTAAAGTTTTTTTAATAGGTGAGTGTGCATCAAGTTGGTTTTTAATTTTAATTTATACAAGATGCACGGTGAATACAATATTTTAAATACTTCGGTTTCCATATCAGCGATTTTCTTAACCATCCAAGCGGCTGTCTTCTTCTCAAGAAAGAATCTACCCCATGCGTGAGTAGTTAGTTAATTGACAAAGCAGCTTAGCTCTTCTGGGAGTCCTCTTTCCATGCAACGAATGTTTTGCCTTTAATTCGTACAGGGTGTTCCTCCGTGAGTAAGACAGAAAAGGTAGGATCTCGGCGGATGCCGGTCTTCTGTGCAATAAAGTTGCCATGCTCATGGAGAACACCTGTAATTTATACAACGTAACCTATAACAGAGTAAAGACTGTTGTTTGGTGAAATGTGACGCCGTCTACTCTATAAGTAGTATACCGACGTTTCAGAAGACCTGCCGTCCTCAATCATCACAGAATATACGGCATGACGTCCTGCAAGAAAATGTCTTCATACCACACCTTTGATAACGTCAAATGAGAGTGGAAAGCTTTACATTACTTCTCATTTATTTTTCCATATCTGTGGTTTTTTTGTGATAGTCAAAGCTTATCACGCAACTGTAGTGGAAACCTTGAACTAGGGTGCTGACAATTAAAAAGCCTATTTATTTTGCAGCAGTCAACAGTGAGATTACCTTATCTCTCTGTACTGTATCAAGCAGCCACACAATCCGCAATAAAAACCGTTGTAAATCTTCATTAGGACATATTTTTCTACCCTGTCTTGCAAAATATTTTCCAAATACATACACCGGAATTTTACAAAAATTTCCATTGCCTTTTAAGTGCGTTATTTATTTTGACCTGGTTGCTCTTATGAAAATGGAGACTTTGCGAAATATTTATTTTCTGTGTTTAAAAATGAAACAGTTGTTTAATAAAAGAGGATATCCTATTCTGGTATCGAAAGTAGGGAATTAATGGCAGCGTTTGCAGACTCTGGGCCAATTGAACACCCATCTTTTATCTTCAGAAAATTGCTACATATTAAAATGTACGAAAGTGTGATCTTACTTGCTGTGTTAAAACAAACAAACTCCATTGAGCACAATGCATCTCGAGAAATTCCCCACATTCTATTGAACCAAAACGTACAGTGTATGAAAGGGCCAGAAAATTGTCCCTGAGGCACATTAATTCACAAGCCTTTTAGGTAAAGCAATCTCTATACAGGCCTTAACAGGTCTTTAGGGATCCAGGAGTCTTAGGCTCCAAGACAGTGGACACATGAAGGTGACAAGTTTGTCATCCCTACGCACCGGCCGCCTTTACGCCGCAGGAGATACCCCTGTTAGAGGCTGATTCGACCCCAGGGTCACAGTGCGGCCGGAAGGATTTAGTCACTGAAAAATTCTAATGAACCCATCGGGAATCGAACCCGCGTACTTCCGGCTTGTAGCGCAGTGGCTCAACCAAATGCGCCACCTCGTACCTCTTAATCCTTTTACACCCATCTTAATATCATCCTCTTATCTCGCCTCGGTCTTCTAGGCCGAATCCTTCCTTCAGTTTTCCTCACACAAAGCATGTATGTATTTGTATTCTTCCCCACACGTGGCACATGTTCCACGTTTCTCATCCGGCTTCATTTAATTTCCTTCAAAATAATTTGTGAGGGATGAACACCTTGAAGCTCCTCATTATGCAATTTCTTCCTTCAGATACAAATGACTTTCTCAGCACTCTATTCTGGAATATCTTCAGCCAACGTTCTTCCCTTAACATAAGACAGTCGAAATATTTTGTTCTGCACATCGTAATGTTTATATTCTAAGTTAATAAACGGAAAGACAAAAGACCGTGGACAAAATTGTAGCAACCATCCCCTGAATTTCATGTGCCCTTACCTTACTCGTGCATGCAGATTTAACATGCTAAATTTCCTTTCAAGATGTCTGAACATTACGTTTCCTCAAAGAATTTATCAACTGTATTTATACTGCGATTTTGTACCTCATTTGTTGACGAGAAGTGAACATATAGTTAAATGTTCTCAACATTTAATTCTGGATCTTACTTTTCACAAGTGACTAACATATCTTACGGATTTACGTCTTCCCCCCCCCCCCCCAAATAACGACATCAGCGTAGACCTGAAGCTGAGTAGTCATATTATAGCTGCAGTCCGTCTGATTTTCATGAGTATTTATAATGCCTTATTCTAAAGCAAAAGTGAAAGACAACGACGAAACAGGACAACCTTTTTCGCACAATTCTAATTCCGAAATGTACCAAACAAACACTTGCCTTTCAGGAATTTACTGTAGGTTTTATTGAAATATATTTATAAGTTGCTTCCATGTGTAAAAAAATTCGATAAGAGTATCATAGAAAGTCTTCCTCCTAAAGGAATCAGGAACTTACTCGAAATATATAAATAGCTGCATCGTGATCCTTTAATACATGATGATTGCAGAGTGTGTGATCAGTAGCTGATTTGTACTGACGATCCTCAGTGTTATGAGCTCTTTTATGGCAGAGAAAGTTGATCTCTGTCCTGAAGGTGTTCAAGAAAGGAACTGAGAAAAATATTTGTACCTATGTGAGGCTACAATGTAATGTTAAATGGATTCATCTGGCTCAGGTGGCGGCTCTTGTGAACTCGGTAATGCACCCTAGGATGCCATGGAAGGCGGATAATATATGACCTGAAAACGACTATCAGCTTCTCAAGACAGACCTTGGTTGGTCAGATAATTAACAAAAAGGACTGACGTATGAAATAAAAATAATTTGTCTTTGTCGGAATGCTGTTATATTCCACTTGCTGTAGCTCAGGATTATAGGCTTTACTACTCACCACGGAGCTCCGGGTTCTTGATAGTGATGTTATCGTGCTGTTGTTTGTTACTTATTGTTAGCCTGCTGTTATTGGTTTCCTGTTGTTAGACAGCTGGTATTTGCTTACTGTTGTTAACCAGCTGGTGTTTGTTTCCTGTTGTTAGCCAGCTGGTGTTTGTTTCCTGTTGTTAGCCAGCTGGTGTTTGTTTCCTGTTGTTAGCCAGCTGTATTTTTTCCACTGTTAGGCTACTGTTATTGGTTTCAAATTTTTAGCCCACTGTTATTTGTTTCCTATTGTTAGCGTACTGTTACGAATTTGTTACTATTGTTAGCACACCTTTTGAAGCAGTAAAGGAGATTTATGACATATTTCTGTGTCCCTTCTTCAACTTTTAAACCGAATAAACTACTTTCACTGCTCTTACTAACGTTAATTTGGCTTTTGTGTGACAGTGGTAACTGGTGGGTCATTGCAATAAATTTACCTTTTACGAATATAGCCCTACAGATTATTATAAAATATATTTTTTGACGTAAAACGTCTTACATTTCGATACACATAGGTGGGTCACCTCGGCGCTCGCGGTGTTAGACTTTCGCGTTACCTACGTTTCTTCACAGTGCTCCGCGTCTACTTCGATTACAGCAGTGAACGACACATAGTTTGAAAGGTAAGCAATATGCCTACATGCTAAAAAAAAGAATCATCGAAAAATCTTGAAATCTGCCAAAATGGCGGCCATGTCAAAATCACCTACGATTTTCACACTCTCACCATCTAACGTCTTACATTTCGGTACACACAGGTGGGTCACCTCGGCGCTGTTTTTACAGGTTCACGATGCCGAGACTAACTAACGCACAAAAGCAAGAAAACTACCGAAAACGGAAGAAGGAGGCAGAGGAGGGTTCACAGAGGCCGAAAAAAATTCGAAAAACTGCAGCGGAGTATCAGCGATAGAGCCGTGCCCGGAAGAAGGAGCGCGCGCAAGCGGCGCCACAACAGCCTAAGCCGTCAACGTTCACTGCCGCGGCTTCCCAGCCTACATCGTCACTCGCGCACGTCTCTCGATTTTCTCGATTGCACCCCAGTCACCCAACTGCATCTACTCACCCTCAACGTTCAAAGTTCAGCGGCTCACGTTCGCGATCTACAAGTCGACGATATCATTCAGCGGGCCGATATACTGGCTCTCAGCGAAACCTGGATGGACGATGCCAACGCCGTCTCGCTGCCTAACTACACTTTGGTCAGTCAACATAAGCGAGAAGATGTCAGAGCCGGCGGTGTGGCTATCTTCGAGAGAAACGAGGCGCCCACCCGTGCCATCAAACAAGAACTTCTCGGGCTCGATGACCAACGTTACTGCATGAGAGCCGCCTGCAGCAAAGGAGACATACACAGTCCGACAATTATATAATGAGACTGATTTTATTTTGACCAAGATAGAAGTGCCATCTATGAAGCAATGCATGCCATCCAAGTGCCCAACCTTCATCTGTAATCTGGCAACACCGCAACGTCCCACGCTGAGCATGACGGGAAATACGGCGCCATGTTGTGTAGGTAGTGAGAGGACGCGGTCACAGTAGCAGCATGGAGCAGAAAGCGAACATTAAATTCTGTGTTAAACTCGGGAAAACTGCAGCTGAGACTGTGAAATTGATGAGACAAGTGTATGGGGATAATTCTTTATCTCGTGCACAGATATTCAGGTGGTATGCACGATTCAAAAGTGGTGTGGAAACGATTGAAGATGAAGCCAGGCCTGGGCGTCCATTTTCTGTTCGTAACGAGGGACTCATTGTGAAAGTGAGAGAACGAATACAAGAAGAACGTTGTGTGACTGTGAGAATGATGGCTGATGAGTTTGGTGTTAACAGGGAGACGATTCGTCAAATCTTAGTGGAAGACCTGGGCAAGAGAAAGGTCGCTTCCCGGTTTGTGCCGCATTCATTGAATGATGATCAAAGACACGAGCGTGTTCAGTACGCAAAAGACATCATTAAAACTGCTCATAGAAATAAAACTTTCTTGAATTCGATTGTAGCAGAGGATGAAACTTGGTGTTTTCGCTATGATCCCACAACTAAACGCCAAAGTGCTGAATGGAAGTCACCAGCATCACCAAAAGGCAAAAAAGTTCGTTTTCAAAAGTCAAAAGTGAAGACAATGCTTATGTGTTTCTACGACAGCAAGGGAATTATTCACCACGAGTTTGTCCCTCAGGGACAAACTGTCACTGGAAGTTTTTATTTGAGTGTTCTGGAACGCCTATGGAAGAGGATTCGCCGTGTCCGGCCCGAGTACTCAGCACCAGGCAGTTGGTTTCTTCTTCACGACAATGCACCGGTTCACCGGGCAGTTGCTGTACAAGAATTTTTAGCCCAAAAACAAGTGTGCGTGCTCAATCATCCGCCTTACTCCCCTGATTTATCCCCCTGTGATTATTTTCTGTTCCCCAAACTGAAGTTACCATTGAAAGGGCGCCTCTTTGAAGATGTTCAAGACATCCAAGGAGCTGTGACATCGAGTCTTCGGGCCATACCACAAGAAGACGTGCAGAGGTCGTTCCAGTCTTTGCTAGATCGTGCCACTCGCTGTATCGATGCAGAAGGGATGTACTTTGAATAAAATACAGATAGTACTCAAGTCTTTTGTTCCAGTTTTATTCTATAACCTCAGTCTCATTATATAATTGTCGGACTGTGTATGTGCTGCAGAAGTTGAGATCAGCGGTATCACGACCTTACTGGTTTCTGCTTACATCTCTCCCGGTATCATCAAAGAACGAAAACTACACGAGATGCCCGTCCTGTTCGCCGGCGACTTCAACCTAGATACTCGTCCCGGCAAGAATAACGACTGGTTCATCGAATTCATGAAAGAAGAACTCGGTCTAGAAATCCGCAACGATCCCGCGCAATCTACCACGCTCGACGGCAGCGCGATAGATCACATCTTCACCAGGCGTCTCTCCCATCTCAAGAGCGTAAACTACGCGACCTACTTCTCATACCACAAGCCACGGCTAACCATTACAGAGACATAAACACATACATATAACAACTTGTAAAAATTTCTGAAAAAATACAAACTCCAATACAGTCAACTTCTTTCTTTCTTTCGCCCTTCCCTCACTCAAGCAGCTAAAACATTTTAACACCCGCAAAAAAAGATCGCCAACATTCAACTTGTCGGCGTGACGTTTTACGTACAATTTGCGGTTCAGTCGTAGCTTGAAACACCGAAGACATTTTTATTTAAATCAGAACTTACATTTATGGCGACTACACAATTCCAGTCTATGTCCGACAAGTTTAACGCAGTAGAATAAAAATGGAATTCACTTCATTTCAGTACGCGTTTGTTTACGTGCTGGATTAACGGCACATAGCGAATTATAAATCCAGAAAAAATGAGCAAATAAACTCGAATAAATATAAAAGAAGAACACAATATAATAATGAATAGAAGAACACAACATACACAACAACAAGGTGAGGAAAATATAATGCTGACTTGATAGCCTTGTGGAATTCAGTCCAGTTATTTTGCATACTGGCTTATACGAGTATACTTATATGCTCACTCAGCTACCATAACATAAATCAGTAAGCTTGAAATATGACGTATGTCATCAGTCATCAAGTAGTGCAAAGCTTATTTTAGAGCACCAATGTTTATGTATAAAACTTCAAATTCTCTCCACACACAATTAATTGCGAAGTCACAACATGCAATAAAGGGATCGAACCAGCAGTCATCTGCAGAGGAGCCGGTCGCCCTAACATGTGGCTCTATGAAAGAACCGTCCTTGATAGCTGCCTTCTTAGGTACGAGACACTTGTTGAATCAAATTACGTTTGTACTCGTATTATGTATGTACGAGTACAACGCTGTAATTATTCTGTAGGGAGAGAGCAAACGTGTGAATTTGAACCCCTGTCATTTGGAACTTCCTTATATATGTGACAACTCTGGTTTCACTGTATTTTGCATGTTTGCTGACACAACACTAGATAAGCCATAGGTAGATATAAAATGACCTAATTACATAAAGAGAGATCATGAACCAGGTGTGGGATAGACCATAGACATCATAAGTATTAAGTTTTACCAACACATCAGACCGTTTCTGGTGCCCGGAGAGGGTACCGGGATCATTTCACCGATGCATCGGGCTAAGTAGGTCTACTCCATCGTTGAAGCAGTGCCGCAGCTTGCGAGGGGCTCTGTGTCTCCAGAAAAGACTCAAAGCTTATAGAGGGCTTAAGTGCTACTCTTGTCGTGGACTAATCCGCGAACATATTTGAGACGAATATAAATATTGTTTTCTGATAAATTGAGAAGTACCTTGATATGTCAGATTCAGCTTTATCAATGTTATCTACGATTTCAAGTATTTACGAGTACTGTGCCATAATTTTAATACCAGGTATTTCTACTTTTCTAAGTGCGTGATAGCAGTTATCAGTTGAGTGATTTTAAGAGAAGAACGGTAACTTTGTCTATTTATAAGCCGCGAAAGCTTATAAGGAATTTGGGGATATAGCTCCACATATTCCTGTCTTTGGCACTGGATGGAGTCAGCCCCAAACATCGGTCTCTTTACCTCCAGGGAAAGAACCCCCAGCAGCCACTTAATACTAGGCTGGATGGGCCCCAGATTCGGTACGGACACTTTCGAAAAGAGAAACATCTAATGGCTTAGTCGGGATTTGAAGCCCGGCTCCTGATTTTAAGTGACGGTAGATTAAATCGACATCAAACAATGAAATTGCTAGCGACTAAGTTCTGAAGTAAGTCGTTCCTCCAGAGAAGGGCGTGTCTGTAATACAAATTAATTGTAACCCAGTGGTTTAGACAGAAATTGATGCACTTTCTTTCCGCTAGACAATTTCGCAAAGGTTTGGTCTCGTACAGCTGTGGTGTCTGAAGTCAGAACCTGGATCTGCAGATTAATTTGGCTGGCTGAGCTTATTTACGAGGGGTAAATTTTAGCTTCTACATATACTTAAGAGGTTTAGTCTTTAAACGTCATTAAAAACCACGCCATGAAATAGGAAGGGATTGTGGGAAAATGGATCTACTAATGGACTTGATTGGTCAGCTTCATGCCTTCACTTCTTCAGCCCCGGGGAAAGGCCCCACGTACCTCACTGCATAGGAGACTGGGTGAAGCCCATAACTGGTCTTGAAGCTTAGTTAAGAGGAAAGTCTGTTGCCTATGCTATGAATCTATCTCTAAATCTTCAGTAATCCACTCCTTAGTGTAGTCACTATAATGACTGAGCTTTCCCCATCTATGTCTCTATAAAATTGTAGCTTTTTAATTTTTTCTCACTTTTGTGCTTGAGGGGTTATTAATGAACATGTATGGAACAGGATTTTATCGTCTTCCCACGATGGATTTCTTTCAGTTAAAGAAATCTATTCGCGTATTTTTATAACTTCACAGGATTTAAAAAATGACGTGTTTCTGATTAAGCAAAATAAGGCTAAACAGGTAATTCTTATAGTCCTCTAAACGCCTACTAAATACAGAACTACAACTGTGTCTACTGAAAGAAATCCGTCACTATTAATTACCAATACGAGGTGCATTTAACCTTTATCAATTTTTCCTCTCACAGATTACAATGATGGCCTCTTCTGGCTTCAGATTGTGTTGTCATTTTCTTGGTCGTCCAAGTTCTTTCTCTCCCCCCCCCCCCGTTTGTGATTTGGACTTTTTGCACCCATCCTTTGATTTACGGAAGTAATTGGGTAAGAGAAAATTATCCGTAAGGTGAGAAGACGTAGTATAAAATCCTCGGTAGGGCGATAGCAGGTGTACTGACCCATGTGCAAGAAATGCTTGTCTGTAGAGACCGCATGCGTACAGACCGATGTCTGTACAGACCGCATGTCTGTTAAAGCGAAGTAGTTGTTAAAGAGAAAAGCAGGTACAAATGATCATGCAGTGAAGCAAAATCCATAAAGCGAATTCCTGTAAAGCGAGATATGTGTGTGTTTTGCATTGTGTGGTGTTAAGCCACTTATCTTTTCCTCTAATAATTTCAGAAAACCGTATACTCTCTGATTGAGTAGAGAAAGTGGATGTTTTCTCCTCTATTTTGCGTGCAATTTGCCCCCACTGCCATTTGCAACTCTTCGGCGTCACGTGCATTCAGTATTCAGACATCACCAACAGGGGTGTGTATTTGTTGATTCATTAACAAAATTGTAACTTCTCTTATAATTTAATAATTAATTTGACTACCTCTTGCGTATATCATGACACAGTCACTTTGTTGATAAATGCATGGAAGTTAATTTAATTAGTGAAAAGTACTGTGGCGCAAGTGTACGTTTGTCTGTCATTTCCTTCATGGTTACAAGTTTAACAACGCAGACAGTAGTTCGTCAGACACTGCAGCTCGTGTTTTGATTTATTTCACTGCATCCCACAAAATGTCTGTTAACGCATGTGTTGGACCGTATAACACAAACATGCTTTCAGAAAGAACCTTTAGTTTTGGAAATATGCAGATAGTAATAGACACATAAAAATGTCAAGTGGTCACTGACTTAAATTGCTTCGAAATCAGTGCATGACTTTGTAGAGTAGTGCACTGGAGCTGTAGAGCAGTTCGGATTGGGACAGCAGGTGACACATGAGAAACGTCAACAGTACATATTATATTAAATTTAAATCTTGAAGTCGATCAGAAAATTAGGTATGAAAATCGAAGAGCGTAAGAATAGTTACTAATTTTTCCTTCGTAGACACAAGCCTGCTGTAATATTTTCTATTTGTTTACTCCTTAACCAGGTAGTTTTATTATAACCTATCTGATGACTCTATGATAACCGTAGAAAATAAGTAGGCTAGCTTTGTCACAAACGCCTTCAGACGGTTAGAATAACAGATGAAATTATAGCCATTTCTTTCCGTTTTTATTCTCATGTGGTCCATAATATTAATAGAATATTCGAAGTTGAAACAATTAATATTTTAACCTTCAAGAGCAAACCAACCGAATTTTTATTCTCGGTTCCCACTTTCCTTTCAAGCTAGTTCCCAAAATAAGCCTTATTCAACTTAATGGTAGATAAACATTTTGTGTTGGGATCCAAATTATTTAGGCAGGGCTATAAATTCCTCTTCGTGGAATGTAGTTTGACTTTGCAGCATGGTTCCCAGTACATTATTAAATATTAGAACACCTTCATAGAGAATTTTTACTAATGGCACAGTTTATAAACATTAATTTCTGATTAAAATTTGTTTTTATGTATATTATTATTATTGTTGTTATTAAAAATCATTACAGAAATACGGATTTTTTTTGCTCCGAATTTTTCTTTCTCCAAGCAAAGGCCGAGGTATTACCTAAATGAAAACGCGACTGCTTTCTTCCAAATCTTTTCCAATTTATCATTTATTATTCACCCATAATTCATGCTGTGCTATCTGACACAATGGTAGCTTCTCAAAATCAACAACAATTGATTTGTCGTTGTCGGATATAACACAAAATTAATCGCAATGTCGCCATGTTTTAATTGCTAATTTACGATGTTCCATACATAAGTGTAAGTGTAATCTATCTCCTTGCCAAACTACGCCAACAAGTGTCAGTGCTTTATAACCGCAACGAAAAAATTTCAGATTGAAATTAATCCATGCAATGGATGCAATCCTTGCAATGGATTGATTATATAGCATTTAATCCAACAAATTGCACAATCAGTAATAGTAATCATTTGACACTTATGCCCCTCCAAATTATTACGCTAGTGAACAAGGTTTTGGCAGCATGGGTGACAACAACTGTTTTGCATGTGTCTTTGCAAGGCTACCTCAACTTCATAATTAAGAAGCTTGCATCACATCACGTTACGTTCAAAAGTGCACACACTTTTTTAAAATACCATAAAATTATAAAAGGTAATATATTTCCAAATAAAGAGGTATTACACAGAGTCAAAGAGGAGAGGAATATCCTACATAAAATAAAAAGAAGAAAGGCTAACTGGATTGGTCACATCTTGCGTAGGAACTGCCTTCTGAAACACGTGATTGAAGGAAAGTTAGAAGAAAGGATAGAAATGACGGGAAGACGAGGGAGAAGACGTAAGCAGCTACTGGATGACCTTAAGGAAAAGAGAAGATACTGGAAATTGAAAGAGGAGCCACTAGATTGCACTCAATGGAGAATTCGCTTTGGAAGAGGCTATGGACCTGTCGTAAGACAGACTACAGGATGAATTAATATATTTCCCTGTTATTCAAATTGTGTCCTCTCACTTGTAATGTAAACTGCAAAATTTTTTGGTAAGTGCTAACTCATATGTAATTGAAGGCTTTCGCCGTGTTCGTAATGTTGCTTAAAAGTTTTTGGGTTGTAGCCCGGCTACAACCCAAAAACTTTTAAGCAACAGGTGCTAATTCTTTTCCCAACCTAAAATTCCGTAAAAGAAGCAAGTAACCGTAAGATAAAGGAACTTGCCTTTTTAAAGTAGTTCCTTCTCGTATGGTATTTGAATTAATTAAAATATTAAAAAATTATTATAATTATTTATAATTATCGTATTATTAAAAATGTTAATTTATGCATATTATAGGCTATTCTCACAGCTTTTCAAGCATGAAATGTGTGCTTTGTGCTCTGTAACCCTCTATACCGTCAACATAAGATCTACTGCAATCGATTCCTGCAATTCAAGGCAAATCTAAATTACATAACATCTGTATGCGGTACGATATTTTGCTTGTTACGATCGTTGTCAGCACACCTGGCTTAGTAAAAAAAAAACCCATGCTCTTTCAAAAAGTTCAAAATTGTTCACTAGTTCAAATAATAAGAATTTACGCATATTCTAGGTTGTTCTGGCCATTTTCAAGCATGAAATATATGCTTTGTGGTCTCAAACCCTTTACTACCTCGATATATGATCTACTGTCATAAATATTTATGAATTCACGGTAGATCCCATTCACACTACCGTATGTAGCTTTCCTCCCTCAAGATCACACATGCGTCCCTCTTACCCTCCCCTCTTTCTTTCCCTTCTTCCTTTCTTTTCGCTTTTGCTCCCTGTCATTGACCTTGACCCTGACTGCAGACTATAGAGTCACAAATTTGGTGTTTTTATTAACTAACTAACTAACTAACTCCATGGAGCAGAGTCCTACTTGAGAAGCTAACAGGTCGTCAGTTAGTCAAGAAATTCCCCGCGTTTTGTGGAACCCGAAGGTTCATTAGGTGTTTTTATTGCCATTCAAAATTTCGTTTCCTTTGGATCCGACTAGGATCGATGTTCCTAGGGCTGTGGTATTGAGAGGGGAGGGCAAGAGCGACACAAGTGCCGTCTGGAGGAGGAAATATACAGGCGGTAGAACACAACATCTTTACATGTTACAATGTTCTGCTTGTCATTTGCTTTCTCAACACACCTGAATTAGTAAAGAACACTTAATTTCATGCATGTTATCAAAAAATGTTAAAAATTTTGAGAAGTTTTATTGTTGCTGTTCCTGAAATTTGGTAGATTAAATAATGTATAACAGGAAATATTTCAGTTATCTAATCTCTGGAAAGAGATAACGTGATCGATCACATTCTTAAAATGTAATTAAACTTAAACCTTTTGAAAAATATCTAAAGTCCAGCTACAAATAGTTTTATCTTCAGTGAAGTGCTTTACTGTCAGATTAGCTGTATTCTAATGTGTCATGATGATTTTCCAGGTCTTATAACTTTTTTCAATGAAATATAAAGTAATATTTATGTCACGTAACTCAAGTATAGGTACACATATTTCTACTTAATTGTTCTATATGATAGGGACAGGTGGCGGGCTCTTGTGAGTGCGGTAATGAACCTTCGGGTTCCATAAAATGCGGGGAATTTCTTGACTAGCTGACGACCTGTTAGCTTCACAAGAAGGACTCTGCTACATGGAGTTAGTTAGTTAGTTAGTTAGTTATTGTTTTATATTCTTTAGAAACGTTGTTTTATGTGTAAGGGAAGAACATAGAATGAGGATATATTCTAACGAATTAATGAGAAGGTTTGGTCCAAGAGAAATAAAGTAAAGTAGGGCTTTTACAGTAAGTTGAGAGGAAGTGTATAATATTTCTCTTCAGTTAATACATTTATGTTAAATGACTAAAGAATTGCTGTATAAGTGGCACATACAGAGCGTACAAATGTACCATCAGCTAGCAGCAAATGTGAAGGAGGATCATAAAGAAATACTAATGTTACGGGCTGGAATAACTGCCTACACTTCGATTCCACTTTGTTGTGACATACTACACTCTGCTAACGCAAAGGGCCCGGATAGCGTAGTCGGTATAGAACTCGTTTCGTGTCGGATGGTCCGATGTTTGAACTTCTATGGAGACAAGATATTTTCACCTCTACTAACCGGTTCAGACCAGTCCTGGGCCCACCAAACCTCTAAAATTGGGTACAGGGGCTCTTTCTGGAAAGAAACTCGGCCGGGGTTTGTCATTTTACCACTCACCCCATCTAGCTCCGAGGCTGAGTAGATGTAGAGATAAAGCTGTACCTCACCTCTGTGCCTGCATTGGCATGTTATGGGACGGTATTTGCCTTAAATATTTAATTATGTCTTCGTAACAGTGTGGAGTTGCATTCAATTCAGTGAACTCATATTCCTTTCGATTGTGTATTTCTTCCATGGCGCGACAGCCCCTAGTGTGCCAGGGCCTCCTCATTACCGAGGATTCACGATCACACTGAGTTAGACAAGCCACAGTCGGTAGGACTCCTCTGGACAACTGATCAGCCCGACGCAGAGACCTCTACCTGACAACACGCAACAATCACAAGAGACAGACAATCATGTCCCCTGCTGGTTTGGAACCCGCAATCCCAGCAAGCGAGCAGCCACAGACCCACGCCACTGCAATGTGCTTCGACTGTGTATAGGACACCATGAATCCATTCATGTTACATATCGATATAATGCACGTTGCTCATCATCATCATCATCATCATCATCATCATCATCATCATCATCATCATCATACTCAGTTCTATCATCAACAAATAGATTCGTAAGTCTCTGCGATTCCAACAAAGGTTCCTTGGAACTGTTCTTCCCCATCTATTCGTCGATCGTTTGTTGCAAGGTACTCTCGGTGTTCAGCGCGTAAATTGTGTTTTAGGAATCGATATTTCTGTATTATTTTATGGTGTCAGTTCCTTTAAAAATGCTGATTACTCCAGCTTTGAAAACGCATTTAATTGCTTACTTACGATTTTTATGTGAATTTTGTAATGCCTGTGTTCAGCTACAGGATCCTGAAATCTGATTTCGCTGCTTCTGAACTTTTAGATTTCAGCAAAGCCGCGACTGTTGTGAGAGCCTGTTGAGCTTAATAGTTGAAGAAGACTAGCATTACGGAAAGTGCTGCCTTTTACGTTAATGCGATTAAGGATAATAGTCTCGAAATATTCACAGATTGAAGGTGAAACAAGAGTAGAGGGAGAGATTGAGAGCGGAGATTCAATGAAGTGGATATTGCGTCGAATACAGAGGAGGTAATAGCAGGGTGGACACATTATATTAGGAGAGGCCTAATGATTGCTGTTATAAATATTATTATGATAATCATTTTAAGAAGCGTGCAATAAGTCGAACATGCAGAACGTATCGAAAAGATGAGATAAGCATATATCACTTTGTCGGAAATAAAAATGGGAAGAGCTTACTAGCCGCGTTTATTGCGCATGAGAGAACAAAAATTGGTTATTTGTGTGACTGGCTATCTTCAGTGTGACTTTCCTTACGTCTGTCCAGGCTAGAGTGACGTTAAACACAAACTCTTTCCAGATTATAACCTACTTGCCTTCATGTTCATTCCAGCTCACTCGACACTGCCATTTCAAAAGTGTCATTAAATAGGAATAGTTAAAGAAAGATTTCACCAGTTGTCCTTCGTATTTTCACACTACTTTTTCGAAAGGAATTTAATGTAAATATTTCCCGGCTGTGGGGAGGCTCATGGTATTATTCGCCGGCCTATCAATGCGGAGCAACTAGTTTGGTCTCAGACCAGTATATGTTGGGTTTTTGGTGGACGAAGTGGCACTGGGACGTGTTTTTTTACCCGAGTGCTTCGGTTTTTCTCTGTGTCACTCCATCCGTACTCCATACAAACTAATTTGTCTATCATCGACGTTATATAACGTCCTAGCAATGAAATTGAAAGGTTTGTTAAGTTACACACTTCAAAGTAACTAAATAACTAATTATATGAAGCAGATTTCTTCCTGAGAAGCTAACAGGTTTTCAGCTAGTGAAGAAATTCCCAACATTTTATGGAACCCGAAGGTCCATTACCGCATTAACAAGAGCCCGACACCTGTCCCTATCCTGCGCCAGATCAATCCAGTCCATGCCACTGTCCCACTTCTTGACAATCCACTTTAGTATTATCTTCCAATCTACTCCCAGTTCTTCAAAGTAGTCTCTTTCCCTCAGGTCTCCCCACAAAAACCCTGTATGTACCTCTCCTGTCTCTGATATGTGCGACCACATGCTCTGCCCTTTTCATTATTTTTGATTTGATCACCCGAATAATATTAGAAGAGGAGTACAAATCACTTAAAAGTAAAGACATGTAAATATTTCATATTATTTATTATGATTTTATGAAATTCAGACTAGTACCAAGTGGTAGGATAATTAATGAAAAATGAATTGCAAAGGATGTAAAAGAGAACGGCTGTGGTCAAATTTGAGTTTATATCCCGGAACTTACCTGGAGGGACATAGACATACCATAGAAGTTCCGAAACAAGATTTGAACACGGCGGACTAGCAGTGACACTTACTTGATCTGGTCGCTTTATATTGATACATGCTAACGCATAAAGTAAGATCTGCCAACCCATTATCTTACAGCGTGCACCAAATATAAGAGTCTTGCTTGGATAAATAAGTTATTTATGTAATTTTTATTAATTACCTTGTACATCATAACAAGTAATTTAAGGAAAAGTTTCATAACGCCTTATGTTCTAAAAGCAGAATGCTATAAATAGACAATAACTAAACACAAAACGCAAATAATGTCTTATCATTTGGAATTACACGTATTTATTGAGGTAGTTAATCTCTTTATACCATAATCACTTTACAGTTCATACCTTAAGTCCACACGCGCGTTGCTAGTGATAACACATGAAAATACTCTAAGTGTGAACTTGTTTCTTACAGCCGTCTTTGCTTCGTTTTCCACCCAGTGTGTTGTCTTACGCTTCGTCAGATGGGATAGCTCAGTCAGAGTAGTGACTAATCTACGGGCTATAAATACAACAATCCATCTCTCCCAATCCGGTTGTGGGGCCCACGAAGCGTCGTATAAAAGTTTAGCGGTTAGTCTTTGGCACGGGAATGAAACGACTGGGGCATGAAGCAGAACACTTATAACAATTTAGCTCTGAGATTAAGAATGTGTGGAGTTGTAGCTCAACCCCTCCATACGTTTGCTTCGTGTTGAAGTAAGAACAAGAACAACTTTGAGGTTAAATTAAGTTATTTTTTATTATTATTATTATTATTTACTGCAATTGGGTTTTCACCCGGTGGCAGTAGTCCTTACACTAGTACACACAATACAAATGGACATATAATATACATAAAAGTAACAATACAAAACAAACTATACACAATTACAAAACAAAATACATACAGTAAATACCAGTACATACATTAGAACATCGTACACACATTGCAAAAACATCCACACCTTAAAAAAGCATCCATACCTTACAAAAACATCCACACCTTACAAATACATCCACACCTTACAGAAACACCCATACACATACAAAAAAAATACATACAGTAAATACAAGTACACACATTAGTACATTCAAGAAACCCCCCTGACGATGATCCTAGGATCGAAACACGTGTAGGGGTACAATTTTAACAATTTTATAATAAAGCTACTTAAAGAGTGGTTTTAGTGTGCATCGGTTGGTTTATAACTTAATTTAATATGACGAAGATGCACGGTGTCAACAATGTGAAACTTTGAGGTTAATGGCCTAATACGGCAGGCTGAGACAAAAAATTTATTGCGCTTTGAAAATCTGACAACGTTGAGTGTGATAATTGCGGCTGCGGTGTTTGGATGTGACTCCGTGAAATTTGGTAGATGCTTACGGGCTTCATATTGTGTGTGTGTGTGTGTGTGTGTGTGTGACACGGACGTACGTACATCAGGCAGTCTTGATTCTTGGAAAAGTTTGTCAGTTATCACTTTCGGGAAGTTGTGGCCTCTAGAGTTTGAGTGACGGTGGGCAAACATTTATTGTCGCGTCACTTAATGGAAGGTGATGGCTGTTCGATTATAGATTATCAATTCTCGAATCTGGGACTAGAATTACGTCGTCTCCAAGCGGGATAACAAGGACATAGGTGTGACGTTGGTAAACGTGTCAAGATGCAACTTTCAGTGCATGTTTACAGGCGGTTTGGCACAGTGCCACGAGCGTGGTGAAAGGTAACATTTCACCCTATAACCTGTGTTGAAGGCACAGAGGGGGAGCTCTACTGTTTCTTTAACCTCGGCGCCAGATGTGGTGGCAGGTTAACTCCACGCCTCAGCCGCTTTACTCTCGGGAATGAACCGGTACCCATTGTGCAGGAGGTTGGGTGGGCTCCACGGCCGGACTGGAGGGTTGCGGAACATTTCGTCCCCAGTGGATTCGATCACCGGACCATCCAGCCCGTAGCGAGTCGCTATACTGTCTACGCCATCCCCCCCACACAACGGGTATGACTCACAATGTCTCCATCCTGAGATTAGTATGACATACCAGGTATGTGCGATGTTGGCAAACATGTCAAGATGGAACCTTCAGTTCATATTTACATGTGAGTTGACACAGTGATACGAACATGCCTCATGTAAGATAAGTACAACATATGGGTCACGTTGATAAACACGTCAAGATAAACAGACAGTGCATATTTACAGTCGAGATGGCACAGTGCCACGAGCATGGCTCACTTGTCCATCTCAAGTAAGATCAGTAAGCCGTAGGTGTAATGTTATTAAACAAGTCAAGGCGAAATTCACTCCAGTTTTTACTGTATCAATATATTCACGGATGGATTGTCACAGTATTATAAGCCTAGTTGTGAGTGCCGTTGCAGTTTTCCAATACTTATTTGTCTCGTTAAGGAATTATAGATTTATCACCTTGTTCAAAATATCAGCCATTTTCACCTATCTTGAGGCAGATAAATCCAGTTCACAACTCTTGTAACCATTTCTCGACCCTCCTTTTTAATATTTTCTTTCCATCTACGCCTTGTTCTTAAAACTAGGCCCTCTTTTCAGGTTTCCCTTTTGGGAGGTTTCCATTTGGACGTCAGTAATTCCACCTAAATTGCCGGAAATATCTTTCTTAAGCCCGAAGTTTTTCAATAAGCCATTATTTAAACCGATATTTATAAATGACCGAAATCTGAAGACAGAAATTGACCAACAGGTGACTCCTTAAGCCTGAAATGATCCCAGATTTCAAATAATTGATTGTAAATAACGGATGTATTATCGTCCTGAAGTTAGAAACTGTTACGAATCAAAAGTACTTTTTAATTCAGGACGACACAAGTTTAATGGTAAAGAAATTTCTTTCTGCTTACAGTAAATGGTTACATGTTGTTTCGACTGAATATAAAAGTGCTTTTGATTCACAAACCAGGATTAGAAAGTGTCAGTTTCTCCGTTCTAAGCTGTTTAGTCTTTCAGTCAAGTACTGTGGCAATGAGGACTTCGCCAGCTGTGCAACAAGACGCAACATAACAGCTGAACACACGTGTAATGACGTGACTGCTGTCTGTGTTCCATCACGCTGATGTTTGTTGCCGTGACGCGAAATTGTACATTTCTTACACAGTATCTCATTTTGTACGCGCTGTCATGACTCGTCGACATCTTCTTCTAAATCGAATTCTGTAACTTTCTATGACAGCTTGAAAAGTTCTGACGTCAGCCTAAGCTAGTGAAGTAGGAACTAAGGCTAAAGTAAACACTTTCACTTTTACGTATCTGCAAATGTAACAGGGCGTCTCTCTGAGTCTGTGTTATCTTAAAGAAAAAATTATCTGACTCAAAAATGATAGGAGAGTTGCGATTTGCGAGATTTTAAGCTTTCGCCATGGTGTAGCTGAGGTCTTCTATCGACCGTTGTGTTGAGCAGCCTCAATATATATTCTGGTTCCGATGCATGTGGACAGTGTTTCGGTCCTATCTTCAAGAATCGGAATATTCTTCTTCTTCTTCTTCTTTCTTCTATGGGCCCGTCGGCATTCGCTCCGGATGCACCGCAGCCTTAGGCTTATTGTGCTCATCGGAATATTCAATTCCCTTGGGAATTTTATCCTTTAAGGTTGTACCGTCACGTTGTCCGGAAACGTCTATGAGAAACAATCATTAAAGTTGCACAACATCCCAGGAAATCGAAAAACAGACCAGTAGACTAATCCTTACACAAAAAGGTTGTAATCTTTAAGTTTGACTGAGTGCTGAAGACACACTATAATTCCCCGCTCTGTGCCTACCAGCGATATGGGCTGTATGGAGACCGTTTACTGTTCTTCGCCACTATTCGCCTTCAGGACCCGGCAGATAGGTAACAGGATACCTCAAAATTTGTTTGTTTCAAACATTAAAGGGTTTTTGTGGTACTGAAATTCAAGAGACGTTATTGTCACAATTTTAGACTATTTACAAATACAATATATTCTTAAAGACACACGAATACATTTTACATGTCATAAGTCTTCAGAACTTTCAAGGAAATTATGCAGCGGAAGCAGAAATACTTGCAATAGGAACACCTTATATCGCGGGTTTGCATTTAAGCGCTAAAATAAAAGTCAAAAGCCTATATTTTTATTGCTGTGAAATAGTAATGACCCCAACTGACTTGTATCCCAGTGACCTTGCCGTCTGAAACGTGGGCCTTCGGCCTCTCGCTTGCTGGAATTGCGGTTTTGAATTCCGAGGGGACATGGATGTCTGTTTCTTGTGAGTGTTGTGTCTTTCAGGTAGAGGTCTCTGCGTCGGGCTGATCACTTGTCCAGAGGAGTCCTACCGAGTGTGGTGTCTCTGAGTGTAATCTTGAAGCCTCGATAATGAGGAGGTTCTGGCCCACTAGGGGCTGTTGCGCCAAGAGAAAAAAGTCACTACAAATGGCAGCGCTTTCCTTCAAGCTGTGGGGAAAAGCATTATTAATAAAAACTTAACAAAAATTTCCAAAAACTGACTCCACATTTTTTCAGGTATCTACTGTGCTATATCCATTATGTAGGATACAAGCTGCCACTAATATTTGAAGTGCAAGAAATGGTAAACCATAAAGGAAGTAAATCTCCCCTGCCATAGTTAAAGCACTAAAATAAATTCTGCATCCCCTTACAAATATTTTCCAATGCAAAGGTTCAAACACAATTTTGAAATTTGTTTAGTAAAAGAAAATAAATTGCACTTACGAGTTAAGAACGTTTAAAATTAGGCGTGGTGCTGAGACAGAACTGTGAGTTGTGCTGTCGAGTGAAGAGTTTCGGCCCCCACTTTGTACATGGTCATGTGTCGAGATCAGAATGCAGGACAAAATCACAACATAAAGATGGATAATACAACCTTTGAAAGGGTGGAACAGTTCAGATATTTGGGAACAACTCTAAAGAATCGAAATTCCATGCAGGAAAAAATTAAGAGAAGATTGAAGTCAGGGAATGCTTGTTATCATTCGCTGCAGGATCTTCTGTCTTTCAGTTTGCTATCCAAAAATATAAAAAATAATATATTCAGAACTATAATTTTGCCTGTTGTTTTGTATGGGCGTGAGACTTGGTGTCTCACACTGAGGGAGGAACATAGGCTGAGAGTGTTCGGGAATAGGGCGCTGTGGAGGATATTTGGGCCTAAGAGGGACGAGGTAACAGGGGAGTGGAGAAGACTACATAACGAGGAACTTAATGATCTGTATTCATCACCAACTATTATTCGGGTGATCAAATCAAGAAGAATTATGTGGGCGGGTTATGTAGCAGTTACGGGTGAGGGGATAGGTGCATACAGTATCTTGGTGGGGAGACCTGAGTGAAGGAGACCACTTGGAAGACCAAGGCGTAGATGGAAGGGTAATATTAAGATGAATCTTCAAGAATTAGGATGGGGGACATAGATTGGATTGATATGGCTCAGGATAGGGACAGGATGCGGGCTCTTGTGAATGCGGTAATGAACATTCGGGTTCCATAAAACACCGGGAATTTCTTGACTAGCTGAGGACCTGTTAGCTTCTGAAGAAGGGCTCTGCTCCATGGAGTTAGTTAGTTAAGTTACTTAACCTGTCATAAAATAAAACAGTAATGCTAATGGAAGAACTGATGTTTGATATAAAATCCATCATAGCGTTACGCCTTATAAGTCAGTTTATCATATTGTTTTTAGAGGAAACGAATCACACACATTTATGTATTACACCTCATTAATTTAATTTGTTCGATGTTGCTAAGCGCCTGCAATCTTAAAGCAGCAAGACAGACGGCGAGGGCGATGGCTTCAAGAGCGTTGCTGCGTTTCATGTCACTGTACTGTCTCACCCTGTTTTGTAACTTTGAGATTCACTTTGAAAGAGCCCAGTACAAGCCAATTTAATCCAAAGTTGCCTGCATGGACAGCACAATACCATTTTCCTGCTCCTGTTTCCGGCTGTTCATCTTCCAAAATCCATTGTAGCAATCCAGCATGCAAAAATAGTACCTGTCTCTGCTCGCAAAGGATATACATTGAATGTAAATGTAAAGGTCTCCGTGCAACATGTCGTTGACGGCAAAGAGGATGGGTAGAAGTATTTGTGCGTAACCTCGACTCTAGAAGGGGGTGGATGGTCATAACCACTCCCTAGACGCTTTAGCCCCGGAAATGAACCCGGTTTGTGTATTTAATGAAGTCACTGCATTTAAGGCTCGACAACTGACAGCAAAATTGTAGGAGTCGATCACTCTAAGATACCATTTCTTATTGCGAAACATGTGTCCTGTAACATGAAGCTCCCCTTTGATCCCACATCCCGCATTACGCAGTGTTCCTTTCGCCGACTCGCTATAGAGTTCACCTTACTCCTGCGGCAAATTCTCCGAAAAGGCTGTTCGCCGGTTTATCCGTAATCTGGTTTCCCATGTTCCCATTCTGTAGTTTGTATCAATCATGCGTCTTCTCTTCGTTCTTTCAAGCAGATTCCTGCCCCCCCCCCCCCCCAATTCTATATCCATTTGTTTCTGTTATTTAACGTACATATCCTTTGTCCCAGCCGTCTTGAATTTACTGGTCCTTTGTGTCTTGAATTAAGCGTCACGACACGAATAACGTATCCGGTAATACAGGTGCAGCTGCACTCTTTCTTAGCCCTCGGCACTGTATGAAAATAAGTGGTTAGCTAGCCACCCTAATCGCTTTATCCATGGAGAAACAGCCCGGAGTTGCCATTAAACAGTACGGTTTTTGCGCCCAAGGACTGGCTTGGACAATGTGGTGAAAAAAGAGATGTCCTCCTTCCGCTGGGAATCTGGGTCAGATGTTGAGGTAGTCCAGCCTATAATTTAGTCAATATACCTATTGACGTAACGTGGCTTACTTCTCTTCTATCGGTCTGCTACAAGTCACAGAGTTCCTCGTTGTGAAATGTCCTAAATGACAGGCAATGCATTCATTTTAGTTACAGTCATTATTATTAAGAATGCAAGTTTACAAGTTTATTTGATACTTGAGTTTAATTGTATTGAAGACTGCAACAGCTAACATCAGGTGTTAAGGGGCAGAAACACACAGACGCACTGTATTGTGCTTCATGAACGTGGAAAAACATGTTAGTAGTCTACATTACAGCATAGCATATTAGGCACGTTATTTTAGACTGCGTTCGAGATTTAACAGTTAGTTCCATACTGTGGTAAGCCATGTAGCATTTTTACGATCATTTTAATTAATGAAACCGTGTAGGCTTTCTTAATTATAGTACCTTGTAGGCTTTCCACGGCTACTCTGTGTGAAAACACCGTATAGGCCCTTCAGGTCCAGTCTTGATAATGACACCGCCTACGCTCTTTACGACCAGTCTAGAATATGACGCCGTGTACACGCTTCAGGGCTAGTGTCTGTGATGACATCGTGTAGGCTCTTCAGAGCCAGTCATTGTGATGACAAGGGCAGGATCTTCAGAGCCATTCTAGGTGATGAAACCTCCTGGGCACTTTACGGTCAGTTTATACAACTGAAAGAATAGCGGTAGCGTATAGAATTGCTGAATGCGATATTTTCAGTTTATAGAACTTGTGTTAGAAGTAGTTTTAAAATACTATTGAGTGATTCGTAATTTATATAGAAAAGTATACATATAGCCTTGTTTGTGTATGTATATAGGCTTGGAAGACAGCCTTCCGACCTCTCCAAGCACTCAGACCACTACTGGGTCCACTGTGGTGCCCCCTAAATCTCTTAAGTCTCTTCTATCAAGGCCGGTTCCTTAAATCCGTCCGTTGCTGAGAGTAATGTCTGCCGTTACTCAACACGACCTGCCTCAGTCTGCGAGCTGTTGAGACCTCAGCCATTTGTTTACTTCAGGCAAACAAGATAATTGGCTCGTACCCCGTAACGACCCCCCTGGGGCCTTGTTTCCTGCAGCACACCTGGATTTATAAAGACCTGACTGCAGTGATTCGTGCTTTGATACACTTCTTCCTCCCAACTGTGTGCCTCGAAACACAGGGCGGGTTCGATTAAACTGTCGCGAATTGAGACAATTGCAGCTGGTAGATTGGGTCAAAAGGTCAGGCTCTGATGCTCTCTGTTCAAAGTCTTGTGGCCCAAATTTTCGTTTATTTCTTGCTCTCGCTTTTTCTGTCTTTCTTCCTCTTTTCTTTAGCTCTCTATCTTTTCTTTTTTTTTGTTCTCACGTGTTCTATAATTATCCTTCTTTGTAGTACAGACAACTTATTTACTTTTCTTACTTCTCCCTATTATTTACCTCCGCCCTTCTCAAAAGTTAAAACTTCCAACTTCTTTCTGGAGGTTCCCGATTCGGATGTCAGCCAGGACACGTAATACCCTTCATGCAATTTATGCAACAGACAGTTCCCTTCCATATCTTTACAATTCATTATTTCGTTATCGCACCTACTGTTCGAAAAGTTATGTAATCTGTATTTACAGAGTCGTTTAATAAAACGAATGAATTATATTTCCCGTCCCTGTATGATACATTTTCTATTTTTTTCTTTTTCGTCATTTATTTCTCCGCTTTCCGTTTATTTTTGCTTGCTTACTTCCCCGTTTCATTTATATAGTTTCACCGTTTCGCACTCCCTTTAGCAAATTTGTCGCTACATGTCAGGTCTGTATCCGTAAACTCGATATGTGACCGTTCCCGAGTGTCCAGCTGATCCATAACATCGCCTCCGTGAAACATTGCCCTAGTGTATAAATGTATGGCCCTTTAAAGCACGATATATGATGGCCTTTAAAGCGTGTGTTCTAGGGAGGAATGTGTAAGTAACTCTTGTAAGGACCAAGTCTCTGGAAGCTGAGTGCTTGTATTGGTTATGACATGGACGAATGCGGAACTGGATTTAGACTCATGGCGGCACCGAAGCTTTCTGTTAGCCATCGCGTCCTATTTGGATGTGGGCCGCACCCATTATTCTGCCCGATCGTTAACGGGAGTTCTTCTCGCTACTATTAAAAACGAAGCTACAAGATGTTACACATATCTACCATAAAATATAAGGTTATGTTTAAGATAAGGAAAGTTGCAACAGACTCATTTTGAGGCACATGTTTATAGAAGAAAACGTAAAACATGATAATTTTAAAATCAATTTAAAATTTTTGATCTAATAAACAAGACCCTCGGTTATTCTTAAAAGAAATCTATATATATGAATGCAAAGTCCATCATAGAACAAACATTAAGTTGCTGAGCGTAAGCTTGATGAGCTCGATAGAGGTGGTAAATACTTCGGCTGTAGGTTTCGGAAGGAGAAAGATCAATAACCTGTTTATGCAGGTAAATTATTTTTTTTAACATGGAGCAATGTTTAGATTTTTTATATTGTTAATTTTCTCTGATGTACAAAATGCTTGTTTTATTAAACTTATGCTCCCTTTTTTAGGAACTTTCGCATAGTTGCGAAAAGCGCCTATTAGCTTCGTCATATCCGTCTGTCCGCATGTAGCAGCTTGGCTCCCACTGGGCGGATAACCGTGACAGTTGATACTGGGCACTTTCATCAATATCTGGTTAAAATTGGGCAAAAATATCGGCACTTTACATGAAGACCGAAGTACGTTTCGTTGTTGCCGGCGATGTTAAATCGCCATAAACGCGCTCTCGTACAGTGGCTTGGTATCAGGCTGTTAGGATAGCCTAGCAGGTATAAACACTAGGGGAAGGCGGCACAGTGTTACGTTACACGAACACTGCCTACCTTTTTAGGTTCCAGTATTTCATTTACTGTGTATGAAGCTATGTTATTAAAACTGGTTGTTCCAATATATGATTTTCGATGCTTGCATCTCTTTTATGTAGTATGTTTGGTTACATCCTGTCGGAAGGAATTGCTCCGGAATGACATATTTTGATACTCTTTCTCCGAGGGTAAGGCGGCCGGGACGTGACGACAACGGTTCACCTGCAACAAGCCAAAGAATAAACAAGAACAAGACTCATGGTGATCTACGGTGCAAATATTTAGCCTTGTGAAAGTCAGTGCACGGCTGCATTTTTTATTATGTACTTGGCAATTTTCGATGCCAAGATATCTTGTATTCGGTTAAGTAATAGCTGTCCCATTAACACGTCCATAATTTATCACTTTTTGTGTAAGCCATGCACTTTATACTCCTGATTTTTCTCCCTTTCGGTTTACACTTGTATTTGGGTTGAGTGTACATATCAGTGCCAAGGAAATTAACAACACCGCAAGCCTTTTCAAAACAATTATTTTATAATTCGATAAAAGCAATTTCATTTTGGAAAACTTTTTTTTTGTGGTCAAAATTTAATCAAAACCTTTTTAAAGCGTATCTTTTTTATTTTAAATTGGCGTGGGACAGAATCGCTTGGAACTGTGGCCTGTTGTACCTACGTCTGATGATGAATGATTGCTGGAATAATAACTGGCTGGGAAAGGTCCAGTTACTCGCAAAATAACGCGCTCCAGTGCCAACATTTCCACGGAAATTTCCACATGAACTACCCGTCTGATTGGATCCGGGCCACCGAGGTGGGCATTTGGTGTCTGCCAGCGTAACGTATAGCACAGTGAAAGAAAATTAACAGTGATTACAGGCTTCCGCCGCGATGTTGATGAGATCTGCGCTCTTCTCGGGCATTACGCGGCGTCGTGTGGTAATTATTTACTGACGTTTCTTCTTGGACTTCTTGACTCTTGAAGATGGCACCGACACGTTGTCCCGAGACGTCGATAAAGGAGTATCATTCGACGCTGCGTAACACCCCAGAAGAGCGCAGATCCCAATTAACATGTTGTGTTAACGACGTGGTCTGGCCGCAGGTACCTTATTGAATGTATTTACTCGTTGCTGAAATTATCATTGAATTTACTGAATATGTCTTTTTTTTATTATAGTCATGAGGATAAAATATTTTAATTTGGGACTTAAGCCCTTCTACATCTCAACTTCATTTCTTACGCAGTTTTATCTTTCACGTACCCCAATTCTTCGGTTGTAGCCCATATACCGAGATGAAGGCTCAGTGTAACACTTCTCGCCCGGTGGCCCTGATACTGCTTCAGAATGTTAAATTCAAGATGCTCAACTGCAATAAATGGCGCAAAGGACTTTAAATGGAGATCAGATGTTACCTTATCGAAGTGTCATGTTAAAATTAGAATTTCGTCATGTATAACAAACTTGTGCAGTTGTCCGTCGAACTGAATCATATGTCAAAGATGGTGTGTTGCACTTTTCAATTTTCGAATCTGACCGGTATGTCAGTAAATGTTACATTGTAAAACCCGGATTTATTCGTTGAATACTCTGTATTTAATGTCTGCTCTTTCTGTTTACCTAAGTCCCAGGAGTGTGTGCTCTGTTTGGTAGCACTTCTTATTACTTGGGACATCCCGGTTTAAATCTGTACCCGGAGAAATAGAGTTTCCAGACTGTAGATTCTGTGATATTCGTTTGTGCCCCCTGATAAATGTCAGGTTACTAACTTAACCCTTTGGAGAATAGAATTAATGTACATTACAAGTAAAACTTTTTTATACCTCTCAGATTTCGGAGTGTCCATTCATTAAAAAAAAAAGCACATGTAGAATTTCTGTGTTAAACCTGGCGACACATGTAGCAGACCCTAGATCAGTTACGCCATGACGGCTCTTTCCTATATTTTCCGATTTATTTTTCTGTGTGATTTTCATTCAACGCTATATAATGTAAGATGTTGACACCGTCGATAACTTAACCAGGCAGAAAGAAAAATTGCCTTATTCTAATTTCAGATAAGAATTTGTGCCAAAAAAAATAAATAAGTATATTTTTATTTAGAGGCTTCAGAATGTATGGTGGGGTTTTCAAGAATTATAAATTGTTTAATAGGTAACTTTATGATCTTTCGCTTAATTTCCCGAACCAAAACAATTCTGGCGCCTTCGCTCTGTTACGGCTTTTGGACTTTCATTTTGTTAATGCCACGTTTTGTTGCTCTGTTTTACTGAGCATAAAAGTGGCGTGACGGATGAGCACAAGGACGGACGGACATAAAAACAGTTCCGTCGTATGCGTATTTATGCTCGTATGTAAAGTATACCAGTTCTGTTTTCCGGTCTGTCTCAAATGTGAGCGGGCAAGACAAATTGATACAAGGAAACTTCCTGGACAGTATAAATGTGAAGACTAAAGCATTAGAATTCCTCGACGCGTAGTGAACTGTTTACCGACATATACAGCAGCATACCCCAGAATTCTTGAGTTTTCAGCAACTCCGCTGTGTGAACCGGACATCTCGAAAGTTCAAAATAAATTTCGTCAAAATCAGCCTGATGGCGTAGCGAAAAGATAACATGTTTTTCGTCCTTAAAAAATCTAAGTTTTAAGGGTGTGTGTACCGAACACAAAATGTTTGTTTTTGTTTTGTCTAAAACTTCCGTCCAAATATTTTCACTCCTATAAATATTCAACGATTTACGAACAGGAGAACTTATAAGTTTCCAAGTAAGGTACCTGTTTTTCTTGTCGGATTTTAACCACACTGGAGAGTGTAGGCAGATGTCAATAAATATATTCAGTATAAGATGTGTTGCAAAATTGTTAATCTTTATTCCGTTTATTACACGAGGGAATACGGACGGACAGAGAAATTTAAGGGAGGTAGGAGGATAATTTTCTGAACTATCTGTTGCTTACCTACCAGAAATAAGATAAAGATATTCCCCTAATCTTGTACAAGTTGCAGCATCACTGATACGATCGGTATTCCTACTTCTAAACTTATTAATTTCTTGGATTTTTTCCTTCGCCTAATGTCCTAAAAGTAGTCAAATTAGTACAACACCACAGTTCGGGTATAGTGTCGTCACCAATCTTAAGGCTTTCTTCTAAAACATAATGTTACGGCGGACGTCCTTTTTTAACACAAACTATAGTCAAAGCGTTGAACACATGTGTTCCAAAGAGTTAAATAATTTATGACAACGCACATCTCACTGAATATTTGATGAAATATCTTCAGCGTAGTGCATTAGAAGATGGAAAAGGCCCATGAAATCAGATGTGATACATCATCAGCAGGCGTAGGGTGTTATTCCTGCTTGTGTACCCTGTAATTTACTGATGGCACTAAAGAATATGAAAAGTTGTGAGATGGTAAAGCTGAACTTTGTTGGGCATTGCACGTGTTAATGTCGCCTGCACGCAGCCTAACTTTATGTTACAGAGACACTCAAGATGGCAGTGCAAGCAGTACCCTGCAGTGTTGCGCAGCGTATAATTATCAAATTTCTCACGAAGGAAGGTGTCATTTCTTCTGAAATCTTTACCAGGCGTCAAGCACAGTTTGGGGATGAATGTATATCACAGCCATGGGTGTTCAGTTGGGCGAAATTATTTCGAGAAGGACGAGACCGTGTTGAAAATGAACCTCACGCTCGGCGACCAAGAACTTCTGTCAATCCAGACAACGTTTTGGAAATTGGTGAACTTATTCGTGCTAATCTTCGCATAACTATTCTTGAACTGTTACAGGAAGTAGGAATTAGTGTAGGGAGTGTTGAAGAAATTCTGCACAACGAGTTGAAAGTCAGTAGAGTGAGCGCAAGGTGAGTCCCACGGCTCCTGTCACCGGAGCACAGAGATATAAGTTTAGTGGCTGTTACTCAACTTTTGCAACGATACGAGAGAGAAGGAACTGAATTTTTGGACTCAATTGTGACCTGTGATGAGATCTGGATCCACTACTTCATTCCTGAATCAAAAAGAGCAAGCAAGCAGTGCAAACACCCATTCTTCACCTCCCAAAAAAGCGCAAGCAATTTTTTCAGCGGGGAAGATCATGACTGCTGTGTTCTGGGATTCAAAGGGTGTCATTCACCTGGACTTTCTCATTGGTCAAAAAACCATCACTGCGCAGTACTATTCAACTTTCCTGAATGAAAAAGTGAAGTCGGCAATCCGCTTAAAGCGAAGAAAAAGGCAGGATTTAGTTTGCTTCCTCCAGGACAACGTTCATCCTCAAACTGCGGATTTAACGATGTAAACTCTACTGAAACTGAAGTGGGATGTCATGCCTCTTCCACCGTACAGTCTAGACTTAGCTCCATCTGATTATCATTTGTTTGGACCAATGAAGAGGGTTTTAGGAGGCAAGAGATTCCGGAATAATGATGAGGTCATTGCAGCTGTGCAAAGTTGGATACACAAGCAACCGAAAACCTTCTTTGAAACTGTAATTAAGAAGCTTCCAGAACGTTGGCACAAGTGTATGGCAGTCAACAGGGACTACATTGAAAAGCAGCGTGTAATACGTTTCCATTTTATTGTGAATAAATTTTTTAGAAACGAATTCTCGTTTAACTTTGAACGACCTTATTATTCCACCAGTGCGCCATGTATATTTCATTTCTCTTTCACCGACTCTATACAACCTCTACAATTAATACCGTCGTTAAATGAACACTGAAAAATAATATGTAGTTCCTCGGTTAGGATGTTATATTTTAATTAACTACGATAAGTAATTAAATAAAACACAATGAAAATAACGATATGGTCTTAAAAATTTAAATTTTAAATTTCTACGTTTTCACCATTTGCATTGCGGCAGACGTGAGTCGACCTTCTGTGTCAGTCCAAACACTTTTATATATTCTGAGGTTACTAAAACAGGGAATATTTACCTGAGTGTATCAGAGCATTTCGATTAACCAGAGACGGAAAAGGAAGAAGTTGAAGTTTCTGACAAGCAGTTACACTGCCACTCTTAGCAAGCTTATCCAGTATGCATTAAAAGAAAATTTCCAGGATGACGGGCGGGGAGAAATTACCGACGTTTCGTGATAACCTATCGGTCCGCTTTCCAAGGGTCAAGAAGTCCAAGACGATGGGACAAATAAGTTGTTCCGAAACACAGAATTAGCACTCCACGCTGCGTAATATCCCAGAAGAGCGCAGATCTCATCTACATCGCGGCGGAAGCTTCGAAACCCTCTTACTTAATAGTTCCCTTGATCTGAATTTTCGCTTCTGGTTACATATAGATTAGTAAGTTGCACCCGTTGACTAAATAGACAGTACTGAAGCATAGAAAACTATGATCACGGCTGACGCTGGAACCAAGGCACCAGAAGTGCTAGAAAATATTTCTCCTCTTCCTGTATGATCCATTACGTAAAGTACACACGTTGAAAACTACTAAAAAGATTCTAAATGCGTACCGTCATTGTCGCCTTTGTTTCATTAAATTATATACATGATAATGGAAACAGAACACTTTCGGACACAAAACGAATTTCGCGCATGTGCTGTTTACACCGCAGGTAAATGCCCATTCATATGAAGTTCCGTGTAAGTACACGGCTAAGAGGATACACTGCAACTGTTCACGATGAGGAATATATTAAGGCATAGTAACGTACATTTTGGATTATGGTTAGTAGCTGGTGGTGCATTAACAGATCATGAAGTTTTTCATGACCTTGAATACAGCCTGCCACTTCCGGTCCCTAAACCCAACCAGTCGAATTCGTTTTGTTTGATAATACTTTCTGTCTACTCCTATGCGCCTGGAATGAAATATCCTTCAATTTTTAAAACATAAATTTTTATGCAGTTTCCGCTTTATCCTTGTGTGCTGAATACCCAACCACCTTAGTCTCTTTCATTTTGTGACCCTAATAATATTTGGTGAAAAATAAATATCATGAAGCCCCTAATTTTTAAACTTACTCTGCTTCAATCTCCAGTCATTTCATCCCTCTTGGATCACAATCTTCAGCACTCTTTTATAAATTACCCTCTGTCTTTAGTACGAATTTAATTAGAAGTTTCAAATGGAGAGTTATAAGTTTCCCTCTGTTGTTCCTCTGCAAAGAGGTGTTTGTGCCTGAAATACTGGAATATATGTTTCATAAAAAATTCAGTGGGCCTTATACGAAAGAACGCATGTAAGAAATTGTATAATTATTAACATGTATTGCGCCTTACGCAAACGTAAGTGTTGTATAATTACACATTTTTAACCAAAAAAATGCACACATTTTATTATACCATAAAACTTCCTTCTACAATAAAATTAATCCAACATGTTTCGGTTCTCCAATGGAACCATCATCAGGGATTTAAACTTTGATTTTACACATATTTATAACATAACAAACAATTGGCACATATTAAAAGTTAAAGATGTAAAATGTGGATTTTCTCTGTTGTTATAAGTAGGTCCACTGCGTATCAGGAGTTTTGTGGTCTACGGAAGTCTGGGACAGTACTGTTTGTCCCATCTTCAGGGTCTTAGGACCCTGAAGATGGGACAAACAAGTGATCCCGAAACGTTGGTTATACACCAAAAAATGACGCCGGGTAACAACCCAGAAGATTTTAAGCAACAATCTAATTTTTGTATTATTATTGAGTCGCATTTATTGGGCAATATGCGAATGTGTTTTCTTTTTTGTGTTTCAGGTAAGTTTGCTTGGGTTGACGTCGCATTTCTAATGACTGTACACTAAGAGATTTAAAGTGGATCAGGTTCAACATTTTGTATCTATGTAAGTATTGATGGTACAAACGAATACCTGTAAGTGAATGAAACACCAAATAAGTTTTGGCTGCTTTCAGCTGTCTTAATATTCCTACTCTATGTTTTGAATTTATAGAAAATTGACAAGTCGTACTTTACAATAAAGTTGTTAACGTTTCAAAAGCCACATATGACCATATTGTGACGCCGTGTAGTCTTGTAGATAAGCACCAAATATTTTGAGTATATACAGCCTCAAACTTCAAGGTTGGACTAAGCAAAAATTGGAATGGCTTCTTGTATAGAGAGGAGGAAGGGAGACACGGATGATACTAATGGCCAGCTAGAGGAGTCACGGATGATAGTAATGGTGAGCCAGATTAGTCACGGATTGTAGTAATGGCCAGTCAGTGCCTTGGATTTTAGTACGCGATTATCAGACCACATGACTTCATAAATAAAATTAATCACAATATGATAAACACCGTAGTTTAATAGGGATGTACCGTCTATGTTTTCGGGGTTCATCTAGACTGTGGAACCGTAACGTCTGGTAGATATATCCATATTTCGAAGAACCGTTAATTAGGTTTTAGCGTTTCGGAGGAACCTGCTGCATTCACTTTCAGGGTGCATAATTATGTTTCAGACTGCGCGTCGCCTATTACATTTCGAAGAACCCTAAACATAGAGGAGACAGCTTTGTTTTAACGCTCATACATATCTGCTAGACTGGACGGCGTCACATATTCAGGCTGGAATGACGTTATAGGTAGAGTCTTCATTTTCTCCTAAACACGTACAGTTATTATTAGCAGACAGCATGGCAAAGATCCATGAAGATGGAGGCAGCATGTTCCAATGAGTACTTGTTACCTGTCATTCATACTTCATGGTGCAAAGTCCTAGAAAACTTTAGCCTTCATGTCATGGCACTGAGGATATCAAATCGCAGAACCACTGCAATTTGCCATATGCTGTTAGTCTAATGTGCCCTCCAGTAACTTTACAGTATGTGCTTACAGCTTGATGAACTTAGTTGTGACATGCGATTGGAGGCAACCCCAACCTCCTAAATCTTAATTCTTTAGGATTAGGCACAACTACATGGCGGGCGTGGGGCACGCGGTGGCGCAGTTGGTTGAGGCACTGCGCTACAAGCCGGAAGGTGGCGGGCTCGATTCCCGATGTTGTCATTGCAATTGAGTACCAGAAATATTTCCTGGGGGGTAACGGCGGCCGGTGCGTAGGGCTGACAACCTTACCACCTTCATTTCCCGATTGTTTAGAGATATGGGAGTCTCAACCCCTCCTGGAAACCTAAGGGCCTGTCCAGGCAAGTAATGGGATTGCTTTACCTGTTTACATGGCAGGCGTACTAATTTTTATATTTGGAAATAAAATTACACTAACTAAATATTATCCTGAGTAGATGTATAGTAGTGTAGTATAGTATCGTATAGTAGTAGACCACTGAAAATTATGTAACTTTTGAGATAATTTTGTGTAGATTTTACTGAAACAATATTTTGTCAGTATAAATAATTCCTTTATCGATTTCTAGTGTTACCTAATGAGTCATGGGACTTCATAATTATAACTTCACATCATACATGAAGTATTGTTTGTAAGTCAGGCAGAAGCATGGCGACGATTTAAAACTTTGGGGTTAGATCCTAAAAACGTGATATAGGATAAGCAGAATCTGTCTTTAAGCATTCCTTACGAATTTAAACTAAATATTAAAAATTAATAATATTATATAATAAGGCAAGGTACGGTAACAGTCCGTCTGTATTACTGCCCGACTCACAGTTACAGTACTGCTGTATGCTCATCAGCTAACACGAATCCCTCCCAAGGAACATACAGGGGGATATGAAAGCATTTGGATAGCCACTGTTGTAATGTTATAGCGATCACACAGCTTGCGTTTATTTCTGGATTAACACAACTACAGCAACGGTTTCGTATAACTCTAAGAAACAACGACGATTACTGGAGAGCTTACAATTGTCGAAGATGAATGCTGGTAAGGGCGAACTGCACCACCGAGCGTCTGTTTCTGTAATGATCATATATGTAGCCAAACACTACAGTGCTTCGAATCTGGAATGCTCTCTTCTCTTCTGTTGTTAAGAAACAGCTGGACCGCAAGCAAGCCTGTCCGAAGATATTTTCCCGAACAAAAGAACCACTTAGCGGGCCGTGCCATGGCTCAGGCGGTTAGTCACCGGCCTCTCACCGCTGAGGCCCGGGTTTGATCCCGGGTCAGTCCATGTGGGATTTGTTGTGGACAAAGTGCCACTGGGGCAGGTTTTTCCTTCCGAGTACTTCGGTTTTCCCCTGTCAGTTTCATTCCACCGGTGCTCCATTACACGGGAAAAAGGAAAAAACTAATCGTCTTCATCACATGGTTGCACAATAAGCCTCAAGGCTGCGGTGCGCCCTTAGCATGTGCTGCGGGGCCCTTCAAAAAAGAAACACCGGCGTCACTACAGCTGTCACTATAACAAGGAAGAGATTTTACGCCTTTAGTGGAAGTGAATTTAGATTTAAGCTTCCGTCGCGACATAGATGCGATCTTCGCTCTTCTGGGATATTACGTAGCGTTGAGTCATAGTTCTGTACCGACGTTTCGGGAAAACCTCTCGGTACCGTCTTCAAGGGTCAAGAAGTCCAAGTATCCTTGGACTTCTTGACAGCGACTCAACGCTGTGTAATATCCCAGAAGAGCGCAGATTTCGAAATGAGGCGTGTTAGACCTCTACCCATCCTAATGACGTAAAAGCCGTAAGTGCGGGCAGCAATTAGATGTTTAAACCCTCCGCGCATTCAAAATTTTGAATAATGCAATTTGGAATTTGTATGTTATTACATAAACTGGGTAAGAGCCAAACAACAAGTTCATCGTCTCATCGTTTTGAAACTCAGTACGAGCGAGACTTGAACTACGGACCCTGGCCGGATACAACACCTATGCAATATAAAGTAGGATTTATGTCTTCTGCTGAGAACTCTCTGCTCTTTAGCGTACGGAATTGCGAAGCGGAAAACTAAGCATTACTTTTCGACATATATCTATGTATCGACCATATCTACTTCAGAAAGTAATCACGAAAGTCTTATGCTATTCACGTTATCTTGATTTCAGTATGTTCTGTGTTCATTTCACCTGCTGTTTGCCTTCTAATTTAATCGCAAATTTGAACATTCCCTATGCTCCGACCTGAGGGTTGTTTGCCGAGCCTGAATAATTCAAACCAGGTAACAAAACGTGTGATTTCAAAGCCAAATTATGTTTACATAAATTAAGCCCCTATTGTTAGCATGGATCCTCTTAGGTTTGTTTAATCCTTTGAAGATTGAATTTTGTGTAAAGAATACTTAAACCCACTACCTGCCTCTCAATAAACACAGTCCTTCTCCATTACAGAGGAAATCAATGAACACTGCTCAGGGAAATGGTAGAGGTAAAGGTCACAGCTGAACATGCTCTGACTGGCACACAGAGGTGGGGTAGACGTCTTTATTCACGCATAACTTCGGCGCTAGATGGGGGTGGCTATATAACACCACGCTCCCACCGCTTTACCACCTGGAAAGGGCTGTTTATTCTGAGAACTATAGGGTACATGTAAATGCATTGCAAAATGCAAAGCTTTATAATGTTGCACTAGGTGGTACATGTAATTACCATTGGGCTTTAACGAATTAATCTTCCAGCTTGAGCTACACGCTATTCCGGACGACCACGATTCGTCTTTATTCACTTCTATTCAGTTATATGAGCAGATTAAAAGGAATTGCCTCAAACGTATCAATTTTTCTTCCAGTGCTCCATCAAACTCACTTTTATCCTCTTCTTGCTTTTCTCTAATCTTCCCTTTCTTACTCGTAAGATTCCCCGTAGTCCCTGAACCAACCGATATATTTTGTGCAAGAACAGTATATGTCTAAGGAATACGAAAACATTTTGTGTAATATCAGGGTTATACGAGTACTTTTGCCCTGAAGATGGAGGCAGAAGTTTCCTCTGAAACGTTGGTAATTACTTACCGCACAATTCAGTGTCATAATTCAGACAACATTAATCTGTATCTTCATTGCCATATTTATTAATTTTTTTTTCCGATTTGCCTACATTAATGTTCCTGAATTTGCTGGAAGGGCATGAGTAAAACCACGCAAAACATCTTAGCCACTGTATTTGGTCTGCCATAAGAACCTTTCACAAAAATAAAAGCAGTTTCTTGTTATTACAAAGTAGTTTCAAGAATTAAGGTAACAAGCCCTCTGATAACCAAGATCTTCATACTGACTTCGATATATAAATGGCACATGTGTATCAGATGGTCCACATCAGACCTCCACGTAATCACCATTAAAATTTAAGCATATGTTCCACAGTGGCACCAATGTCTGTATCCCAGCGTACAAGAAACTTTTCTCCATTGTCTTGTGCTAGAATCTCACAGCTTGCTTTACGTCGGTGTCTGATGTAAATCGCTCGCCATTCAGTTGCTGCTTAGCGGGCACAAAGAGATGTAAATCACTTGGCGAGATTTCGTGAATATAGGGAGGGTGCTCCATAACTTTCCCCTCCTTAGTACTGCAACGAGTCACAAATTGGGTTGGCAGTATGGGGACCAGTGATTTCCATATGTTTGGACGCCTTAAAAAGCGCCTAGCTGACAAGTGGTCTGCAACAGACGTTGACATGAAGCAAGCTGTCACCTCCTTGATCGAGTTACTCGACGCCGATTTTCTCCACGCCTGGATGCAAGCCTTGGTGCTACGATGGGACAGATGCTTAAATGTCAATGCTTACTAGTGCAAGTCTGATGTGTACCATCCGTTACCCATGTGCCATGTATAATATCAAATTGCGAGTAAAATTCTCAGCATGAATGCAACTTTATTTATAGAAATTTATGTTTTTTTATTTATTATGCATCATTGAGTTATTTTAAGAACACTTTGTTACTAATCCTTTTATTTATAGCATCTATGAAAGCTGTTCTAACACAAAATTGCACAAAATACATTATGGGCTTCTTTCCAGCAAGGTTATAAGAGTGAGACTTACGTCAGCTTTGAACCAAGCCACTCCACACAAATGGATTGGTCCCTTCATTCCTGTTCTTTGCTAACGTTCTTACCCGGCCACTAGGTTTAATCCAATTCTCTATCCCCCACTTACGTACCTGCCGTTCTCTATTATGAACGCACTGTAGAACTTGATTCGTATCAGTTTTGCTGTAAGGGTCACAATTGAGAGACAATTTTGACAAGTTCCGAAGAGAATTTCTTGAACCACCGTAAGAGATCTGTAAGGAGAACTGAGACACAAAGCGAGGTACTTCTTTTAAATCAAGGAAAATAAGATGTCGGGCCTTGTAGCATTGCGTGGTGTAAGCAAAAAGGAAACACAATTTATTTTGAAAAGAACAAATTAGACTAATTCGGTAACTTAGACGATAATAAAATAAATTGGATATAATGGTGTGGAGTGAGTTCAAGTACTTCACGATGAACAATGCAGAACAATGAAATTTCGGGTTTCATACCACACGAGAATATTTTGACAAATTGACCCAGATTTTCAAGTAACACCCTGTACCTACTGTTAGAAAAAAAAAAATATATATATATATATGAATGGGTGAGTTTTGTGTAAATAAAGTGCAAAAACTTTTTAACTCAACTTTTTCCCCTCTAGTGTTGTATTTAATTGCATCTGTGTGTGACATGCTACTGACCCCTTATTGGAAGATCGCAGTTTACATTTCCCGAAGTAACACTTTTCTTCATCTGTTTCTCAATATTTTCATATCTACGCTCCAGTCCTCCGTCTGAAACACATGGCGCTGAATTCTGTATTATTTTGACGTCTAAGATAATTCTTTGATTGTTTTCCATGACGTCGAAAACAGGAAACTGACAGGTGTGTCATATGTTGTTTATATTACATATCAACATATAAAACTTCATTTCGAAAGTGTCCTACAGGGTGATCACATTATTTCTTGATTCAGCAATGGAAACATGTAACCTGTCTCACGACACACCTGTTCACCTTCTGTGAATCAGGCCCTATAGAAGCCTCGCGTCCTGTTCTCTGCCCCAGACACAATGAAGGGGATACCTGAAGTACTTTGTGTGGATGATTGAGCACCACGTAGTAAAGGTGCATGCGATAGTGGAGATATAGGTTCACATATTCTTAATTTTGACAGTAGATGAAAAATACATTTAAGTGTAACCCCCATCGGCTAATGTTCGTTACCTTTAAATTGAGAAGAAAGTTGCTTATATGGTACGAAGGTACACTGTTTCATAAACAAACTCTTGCTTTATTTAAAGCATTCAATCATTGCTTTTTGTAGATTTTAGTTACGTAATCCAACGAACACCAGTGGCCGCGCGGCCTAAGGCGTGGGTCTACGACCGCTCGCTTGCTGGGGTTGTGGGTTCGAATCCCGCCGGGAGCATGGATGTCTGTCTCTTGTGAGTGTTGTGTGTTGTCAGGTAGAGGTCTCTGCGACGAGCTGGTCCTCTCCAGAGGAGTCCTACTGAGGGTGACGTGTATAAAAAGTGTGTGATCATGAAGCCTCGAAAAATTAGGAGGCCTAGGCCCCCTAGGGGCTGTCGAGCCATAAGAAAAATAAAATCCAACGAATAACTTAACGCGCAATGCATTAGAGAAAGTTTGCACCGTCGGCACAATTTCGTGTATTTATTAATTAAAATGTTTCTTTATCTAGCTACAAGTTTCGGCATTATGCCGTCATCAGGCTTGTTTAGTAATTTAAGATCATAGAATAACTAATTTAAAGTAGTTAATATATATAAATGACTTCTTATATTATTTTTATCTTAGTAAACAACAATTTCTTAATATAATTCATTCTTTATTATTAGGTCTATATATTCATCATGTAAACCTTATACACGTTTTATTGTTTCTTTCATAAGTGTCCTGTTTACTGCACTTTTCTTATTTTCGTATCTAAGTTGTACTGTTGATGCTCTTTGCCACTTGGCTTTTAATTCAGCCGTCAAGAAATAAGAACTGAATTCAGTTAAGCTGAATTATTAGTATTAATATTAGTATTAGTTGTTTTATGGTCGTCTTAAATTATTCAGTGTGAATTTGTTATGTGAAATACGTTACAATTTTACTTTTTAATTGCCTTGAAATGTGTACAGCAAGGTTTACCTACTTCGGCCTATTCTGTAAAATTAATAGTCAAACTTTTTCCTGTGCAAACCATGAAGGCGTATGTGGGAATGGATGTATAGTTCCATTCATTCTTAACCTCTGCATTAGGTGGATATGAGTGGTCAGATTACACGCCACGATCGCTTTAATCCAGATGAAAGCCCCCCCCCCCCCCAGCCCCTCGGTACCCATAGAATAGGAGACTAGGTAAGGCCTACAGTCGGTGTGAACATTTTGGGGTGGAGAAAAATATAATAAATACAGTGGCAATTTTTCTTCTCATTACGTGTTTAACTAAAGCGTTATGTTGAATATTCCTCGAAACGACGGCTTTGTATACTTGAACGTTTGTAAAGTAATAAAGTAAAGTAAAATTTTAGCCTTCTAAACCTGAAGCATACAGGGGAGCAGAGGTATAAGTCCACTAATTCTCAGCCCCAATTCTAGATAGAGGTGAGTGTGAACGGCAGTGCAGAATATGTTTTTGCTGTTAGTTTCTGTCTCACTGCAGACATAAAGCAGGAAGCACACATGTTACAAAATTCACCAAATATTCTTGCCAATATTTACGGTAGCCAAGGCCAAAGGGATATGCAAATATTTTGGTAGAGGTTTTGAGTGATATTTCAAAACTT
This sequence comes from Reticulitermes speratus, assembly GCA_021186555.1. Classification (NCBI taxonomy): domain Eukaryota; kingdom Metazoa; phylum Arthropoda; class Insecta; order Blattodea; family Rhinotermitidae; genus Reticulitermes; species Reticulitermes speratus. Next base: position 19,778,732 of record JAJKFL010000427.1, on the reverse strand, counting down.
AATTTCCTTCTTAAGGATTAAATAGCATTCAAAACCTTACTTTTCTTCTTAACCCACCCTCATCGAGTGCCAGGGTTAAAGAAAGAGTAGAACTATACCTCTACTCCCCCTCTGGGCTTTCATGGTCCGTTCTAGGGAAAACTTTACCTTTACTTTCCTTCTTATTTTTTTAGTTATTACCCGAGAAAAGGTTTCTTCTATAATTCTTGCAATCATTGCTTACTATACGTTATGATATCCGTAAGGAAAACCTCCATATTCCGGGTGAAGCATGAATAGCTTGCTTTTCATGTGCGCTCAACATTTCAGCTAGACATTTCAAAGAGAACCATAAGCGGCAATCCTCTCTAAAGGAATTAGTTTCTCAACCGGCTCACAGATCGATCACCTGTGACGTTATACCCCCCCCCCCCCCCCCCCCCCATCACAAATCCCCAGTCAGATTCACATCTCATGAAACAGTTCCACTCAATAGACTGGGTTACAGATATCTTCAATAATAAACTACTGCAAAATCTAGGCTAGCGCATCCTGTACGTTGCTTGAAAGATGTGACGTCATATGTACCTGTGAATTATGAATGGGGCGCCGGTGTATATAAATCGTATTGTAGGGGGCAGACTGCGGTAAATCCCAGGTCGTAACACTAATTGCACCGTTGTAGGCCTTATTATTGTAACTCCGTTGTACCCATCGCATTAATGTTTAAGGGCTCTATATGACACGTCTCGCAGAGTTAGAGTGGGGCATCAGGATTAAGGACAATATTATCGTAGTGAAGGTTCATGGTAAATAAAACTTTAAGGAACAGAGTTCTTCTTGAGGAGCTGATTAAACTCAGCTTCTCAAAAAAGTCCGAGAGTTTTATAACAAGACAGGCACTTTACGTATAACGTAACCTTCTGACGCGTTCGCGTAATATTTATACCTTTTCGTCTATCCTAACAGCCTGATACCACTTTACTCGAAAAGGGCGTTTTATGGCGATTTAATGCCATCGGTAACAATAAAACTTACTTAGGTCTTTATGTACAGTGACCGATATGTGTGCCCGATTTTAACCAAATTTGGATTTTATCAACAGATTTTTATAAAAGTCCACAACATCAGATTTCACGGAAATACGTCCAGCGGGAGCCACTCTGCTACATGTGAACAGGCGGACACGACGAAGATAATTGGCGATTTTGGCGACTGTGTGAACGCACCTAAAATAAAGGTGTATTACTGCACACAACACCAGACATTGCCTATTTGAATTAGTAAATATAATCCACACCCTCACAACCATTTATTACGCTCAATTCTAATATTATCATCACATTCTGCTATGTCTCCCACTCTCTTCAGGTTTCCCACTAAATTTTTGTCAGTTTCTTATCTCCCACAAGCGTGTTATGTGTCCTATCTCGTTCTCCTTAATTTGATCTTCCTAAAAATATGTTTAAGGAGTATAATTTACAAAGCTACTCATTGTGTAATTTTTCGTAGGCTATCTTATTATTACTTCATGTAGATTTGAATCTCAAAAACCCTCAGTCCATATTTTTACTTTGCGTCTGGGAGGTAATATTTTCAGCTCTTGTAAGGAAACAGGTTAATTCTGAAGGTAAAGTTGCCTTTATGCAAACCATGAAGGCATATAGGGGAGTGGAAGCACAGCTCCACTTATTCTTAACCAAAGCATTCCATGGAGGTGAGTGGTCAGGCTCACGCCTCGGCCGCTTTACCCCCGGGTAAGGAACTCCCTATGCTCCATGAGTAGGTGGATGGATGGGCCCCAGAACTGGTCTGGACGTTTTAGAGAAGAGACAAATTGTTGCGCCTATCAGGAACAGAACCACGGGTTGTCCACCAATTAGCCTGGTCACTGACTGAGCTAACCATAAAGGATCAAAGCTATGATACTAACTTTTTTTTGTGGCGAAGGGTCCCGCAGCAGATGCCACGGACGCACCGCAACATTAAAGCTTATTGTGCAACCACTGTGATGAAGGTGAAGTGAAAGATAATCAGTTTTCATTTATCCAAGAACGAATTAACAGGGGAAAACCGAAGTACTCAGGGAAACCCTGTCATAATGCCACTTTGTCCACCACAAATCCCACATGGACTGACCCGGGATCGAACCCGTAACTCCGTAATGGGAGGCCGGCGACTAACTGCCTGAGCCATGGCGCGGCCAGTGATACTAACGTTGCTTTGAAATAGTGATGGTCTCCTAGACCTCGCCTTGGCGAGTGCACAGTTCACGGACAGGGAAGGTCTCCAGATACGGCGAACAGCTAACATTGCGTACAACAATCAGTCCAGGAGAGCTGACACGGCCACCTGTAAGTTAGATACGGCGAACAGCTAACATTGCGTACAACAATCATCCAGGAGAGCTGACACGGCCACGGACAGGAAGGTCTCAGATACGGCGAACAGCTAAAATTGCGTACAACAATCAGTCCAGGAGAGCTGACACGGCCACGGAAGGGAAGGTCTCCAGATACGGCGAACGCTACATTGCGTACAACAATCAGTCCAGGAGAGCTGACACGGCCACGGACAGGGAGGTCTCCAGATACGGCGAACAGCTAACATTGCGTACAACAATCAGTCCAGGAGCTGACACGGCCACGGACAGGGAAGGTCTCCAGATACGGCGAACAGCTAAAATTGCGTACAACAATCAGTCCAGGAGAGCTGACACGGCCCGGAGAGGGAAGGTCTCCAGATACGGCGAACAGCTAACATTGCGTACAACAATCAGTCAGGAGAGCTGACACGGCCACGGACAGGGAAGGTCTCCAGATACGGCGAACAGCTAACATTGCGTACAACAATTAGTCAGGAGAGCTGACACGGCACGGACAGGAAGGTCTCAGATACGGCGAACAGCTAACATTGCGTACAACAATCAGTCCAGGAGAGCTGACACGGCCACGGACAGGAAGGTCTCCAGATACGGCGAACAGCTAACATTGCGTACAACAATCAGTCCAGGAGAGCTGACGGCCATCCTGTAGTTAAGGGTTTCGGCGAAGAGCTACAAACTGTTTCCGTGAAGAGCACTGTGTTGTGTTACACACTGAGCGAACTGGGGCTACTAGTCGTTATGTTAAGGAGCTACCGGCTACGTTTCATGCCCCACTGTTTTGACACGTAGGATAGCATGTTGTTGTCACACCTTTCGTATAATAGTCTGCAAGCTTTGGGAATATTTTCGTAACATTGAGCGATTTACTGTAATCGAATCGGCGTTTGAGCGGCGAGTTTGTTTGCTTCTCTTATCTACACAAGAGCGCATGACGTAGGCAGTCAATATAGAGTTCGTTGCTTATCTAAACATCTCAATGAATGTACAGCCCCCCTTTCCTTCTTCTTTTCTCAACTGTATTTTCAATGGCCTGCATTTTGTAAGATTTTAGTACTTATTGCTTGCTTTCATAAATTAGTTCACTCTTTCTACTGCGAACTAATAATTATTAGTGATTTATTGACATCTTGCTTCTTGTGTAAAGGAATTATACCAAATTGAAAACTGTCACTAAAATAAGAAGCCGGTATTGTCGCCCACCGCATCTGTTTGGAGCCCTTATGAATTTTTCCTCCAGCCTACTGCCAAAGTCTTCGCCTCCCGTTTTGCAAACATTCTGTTCACAATACTGGCACGCATCAGCACGTAGGAAACTTCACAGGAGCCAAGTGTTCGGTTTTGGTTGCTTGGAACTGGAGGAGAATGAACAGTGGGCAGACGGGTGGATCTTCGAAACACGTCATCATCACCATCTGTGAGACAAATTTCTGTGACTTTAATGTAGCACTGTCAGCTTCATAGCAACTTAAATAGAAGTCGCTTTACTTAAGGAAATACGCATAAAATACCCATAATAACGCCACTATTTATTATATTTAAAAATATGCTGTCGAAAATGAGGTCGGATCGAATTTCTGCAGGGCAGTTAGAAGCTGTTCCTTTTGAGTGGCAACAAAACGTTTAAATTATAAATTGTTTGTGTACTGTATATCGACAGTTATGAATAAGTCTGTGATGTTTTAGGGGTCGTGTTGGGTGTCAAGGTCACTGAGAAACTGCCAGCATCGCCGATATTTAAATTGGAGTATCCCGAAATTTCTCATAGTTATCTTTCCCCTGTTGAATCGGATTTTCAAACACACAGACGCCCTAGTTGATGTTACAGGTGAAAAGCGTCCTTCAAACACTGGGGCACTTTGGCATAACTATTTTAGCCGTGGAACAGCAATAAGTATTACACAGTCTGAGTATGTGTCTGTAGCCTTAGTTATCCAGCATGCACAGCGCATGCGCAGTATTATATTGTCATCTGTGACCTGTCTGGCTCTAACATAATTTTCCACATTATCTCATAAACGACAGGATTTTCGGAAAAAAGTTATTGCATATAAAAAGTGTATTCTCATTTTCTCTAGAATTTATGCCTGATACATTTGTTATTTTAAGAAGAATTCAGGAGACACTATCATAAACGTACATAGGTCTTCATGTAAAGTACACGTTATTCTTGTCAGATTTTAATCTAATATGGACATTCTCGACAGATTTTCTAAAAATAATTGAAGACCAAATTTCATTAAGAATTCGTCCAGTGGGGGCCGAGTTGTTTCATGAGGACGAAGCGAATACGCGTATTACGCAATATTTTTTTCCCACACAGTGTATTTATATGTTCCTTATAATTCTTAAAACAAACAGCCATTATTGGCCATGCAGCATTCATTGGTTGGTTTTTGTAATGGAAGAAGTCCGTGTTCTCTACGGTACGAAAGACTATTCTTATATAATGTACATTGATTTAGTCTTCAAAGAGTTAGCTGTTAGCGTAATGTCACCATTTCTGTATAGATGTGCCTGTCTGTGTGTTACACCTTTCAGCTTTTGAACTCACATGAATCGAATTTCACGTAGCGTGTAATGAAGATTGTCATAGTAGTTCACCCCAACACCATACGTTCAAAGTGTCTGAAGTCAATAGTTTCAAGTGCGATGATAGCAGGGAGTGGCACTGGGGCCAATTGATGTGTAGAGAAATACGTACCTCTGTTATGACAGTTTTATGTAGACATACTTGGACAAATTACAGGAAACGTTAAAAGTTCTTGACGTTTCAGTTTCTCTTCTGGCATTCTCAATGCCTTAGTGCCTTCAGAAAGTCACCAGATGGCTCACACGACACAACGAGCCACCACAGTACCAGTTTCCTTCTATCTTCTCACGAAGCTGGCCAAAGGAAAACTTTTCCAATTAGAATTTTTTTCTTCGGTTATTGACAGCTTGAAACTACAGAACAAAGAGAAAATTAACTCATTCCTGTGACCGGTGAATTCAAACTTCGAACTACAGGATCTGTATTTTATTTGATTGTTTGAGAATAATTTTTATGGTGTCCCTAAGCTGGCATAAATTAAAAATTGAAGTTACATGTCTTGTTCCGTCTAATGCAGCTGAGAAAAATGCTAGTTAATAGGTTAATATTCATGTTTTATTCTCAACATGTTTCGACTTCATTCGATGTCATATTCAAGGACTGGATTTGAATACACATAACCGTTGACTATATTACGTAATTACATTGACTGTTTAGTTACTCTCTTGAAGCGAAGTCGAAACACGTCGAGATTTAGAAACTGAACATCGACGTATTAATACTGTTCACATTGAATTAGGCGAATTAAATCTTATTGAAGACTGCAACGGAATATCTAACCATAAAATAGTGCTGGAAAATTAGTTGTGAGAACTGGAAACTTGAGAAACATGGTAGGAAATGGTGGTGGCCTTTTCCTAGGATTTAAGTAAAGTTCTTCTGGAAGGACTGGCAAGGGCACGAAAAATCTCAGTCAATATACTCGGTGCCCTTTCCTAAATTGAAAACGGGGTCCGTAAGAAATGCAAATTAAAAGTGTCCTAGCGTGAGTCGTTTTGCTCAGCAACAGATACATGGGTTTAGGTTTGATAAATATTTCGGTACTTCTTGATGAAGTCCTAATTATAAAGTCCTCATGACATAAGTTCGGTGAAGAAAAGTTAATAAAAGAGTATGAACTAAAAATCATTTGCCCTAAAACAAAGAATGTGTTATCATTCTAAATGTGTGTCTCTGAGAGTAGAAGGTGACATTTTGTGCTTATAGCCTACAGAAGTTAAGCACTCTCTGCCAGTGTCATGTTACTTGGCTTATTTTCCATTGCTGACTCTCCGCTGCTGCTTCGCAGCAAAGCAATCTTCTAGCCTGTGATTTAATGAAGTGGATCTCTAAGTTCCTCTTACACTGAATGGATGGTATTGAATAGGCGAGCACGATCAGTAATGCAGTAGTTTGCTTTTAAAATTACCCTCATGCCAACACACGAAATTTGATGCTACGCTTTATATCAGTGGTTCCCAAAGTGGGCGGTACCGCCCCCTGGGAGGCGGTGGGATTACCGAGGTGGGCGCTAATAGGTACGAGAGGTGGAAGGGAGCACTGTTATTATCACAGGGGGGGCGCTAGTAGATAAGTAGTGAATTTATTTTTTTAATAAAATTCAAATCAAGTTGTGTTAAAATAAAAAATGAACTAAATTTCTTAGTATTTTAATTTATGAATCTTATTCAAGCACGTATTATTTTTTTAATAAACTATTGCTAGATGAATTATTGTAAATCATAAAAAATATAATAAATTTTAATTTATTAATTAACACATAAAACATTAAGTTTAACTCTTATAATTTTATTTAAATGATTTTTTAAATATAAAATAAAAGTGGAAACAAAAGCGCATTTATGTTTTTTTAAAAAAGGAAGGGGGGCGCTGTGGGTGTGTATATGGAACCAAGGGGGTGGTGGACCGAAAAGTTTGGGAACCACTGCTTTATATCTTCCCGCTATTGAAAGATCAACATGAAACTTACGGAGAGTTTTACGGCAAAGGATGACAAACTTCAAGATTAATTTACTTTCAAGTTTTGCATCATATTTGTTAAAATAAAGAAGACGGAAGGTGTTGAAATATACTTGATTCCTAAACAAACGTAACCGATTGATCTTTGTAATGCAGGCGGAGTGTGTTTACTGTGATGAGATTACTAATAGTTAAATATTACTTAGTTGCACTTTAGGGCTCAAATTTTTAATTGATAATCACAGGCTCAAAATTAAGAATAAATTTGTTTTAATATTATTATATTTATTTTGTTTTATATAAAGCAGTTGTGTGTTGAAGAGGATAATGTAGCTGCCGGTAATGGGATGATGAGAGAATAATAGATTGGAAGAGACGTGGAAGGAAGTGATAGTGGCCTGATACAGTGCCGCCCTTAGCAAACGCGGGGCCCGATTGCAATCCTTATGGCGGGCCCCTAAAATTATTGTGCAGAGCAACAAAAGGACTAACGGGTATATTAAAGTAGTTAGGATTAAAAATTAAAATGGTCCATATTTATCATACTTAAAAATTACTAATGGCCGAATCCCCATGAGCGCGGGGCTCCCGTAAGTACGGGGCCCGATTGCGTCAAATCGGTCCAATCGGCCTAAAGCCGGCCCTGCGTTCATTCATTCATTCTGTAGTCTGTCTTACGACAGGTCCGTAGCCTCTTCCAAAGCGAGTTCTCCACAGGGTGCGATCTAGTGCTTCCTCTTTCAATTTCCAGTATCTCTTCTTTTCCTTAAGGTCATCCAGTAGCTGCTTACGTCTTCTCCCTCGTCGTCCCGTCATTTCTATCCTTCCTTCTAACTTTCCTTCAATCACGTGTTTCAGAAGGCAGTTTCTACGCAAGATGTGACCAATCCAGTTAGCCTTTCTTCTTTTTATTGTATGTAGGATATTCCTCTCCTCCTTGACTCTGTGTAATACTTCTTCATTTCTCACACGATCGGTCCAACTGATCTTCTCCATTCTTCTCCAGCACCACATTTCAAAACTTTCCAGATACTTCTGATCTGCTTTCCGAAGTGTCCACGTTTCAGCACCATACAAAGCTATGCTCCAAACGTAGCACTTTACTAGTTTCTTCCTTAAATTTAATTCCAGTTTGCTGGTGAAAAGATTTTTCTTCTTGTTGAATGCTGCTTTTGCCATGGCAATTCTGGATTTAATTTCACGTGTACACCTTGCATCACTTGTTATCATGCTACCCAAATAATTGAAATATTCCACATTCTCCAATTGTTTTTTATCTATCATAATTTTCATTGGGGATGGTTGCCTTGAGATTTTCATTACTTTAGTTTTTCCCACATTCATTTCCATTCCATAGCGTCTTCCAATTTCAATTAGTCTATCAATCATGCCCTGTAGCACCTTTTCTCCCCTAGCCAGTAGCACAAGGTCATCTGCATATTTCACAGTGCGAATTACTTGTCCTCCTATTTTGAAGTCTCCAAACCCTTCAAGAGCTTCCTTGGTAAGGTATTCGCTGTATAAGTTGAACAGAATCGGTGACAAGCAGCAACCTTGTCTAACTCCTCTTCCAATCTTCACACTTCTCGTCTCCCCTTGGTCCAGTCGTATTTTGACACTCTGTTCCATGTACAATTTGCTGATCAATCTTCTTTCGCGCCAGTCTATCCCAATTCCTTTTAGGATTTGCATTAATTTGGTCCAGTTGACACGGTCAAATGCCTTCTGCCAGTCTATGAAGCAAGCACACAATTCCTCATCTATGACCAACGTTCGTTCTGATATTATTCTCAGCATCCCAATTGCATCCCTAGTTCCTTTTCCTCTTCTAAATCCAAACTGATCTTCTCCAAGTGCATCTTCAATTTTCCTCTCAATCCTTCTTCTAAGTATCCTCGCTACTATCTTTGCTGCATGAGCGATGATGCTGATTGTGCGATGGTCGCTGCATTTTGTAGCTTTGGGCTTCTTCTTTAAGGCAATCATTGTAACTTCAATAAAATCTCTGGGCCATTCTCCAGTTACATACATGCTGTTGATCATCTGTGTCATTAGCCTTAGACCACCTTCTCCCAACAATTTGAGTACATCCCCAGGTACATCATCATCTCCTGTAGCCTTCTTATCCCTCATCTCCTTGATAGCTTTTTCCACTTCACTTTGCAAAATATGAGGGCCTTTCTCATCTTCATCTACTTCATCTTCAGGTTCGACGTCTAGATGTTCTGGTCGATTAGCTCGATCGTAGAGCTCTGTGATATAATTCTCCCAAATTTGCAGTACTCTTCTCTGATTTATTATTATATTGCCTTGAGAGTCTTCGATGCCAATGTTTTGAATCCCATGGTTTTCTTTCCAACCTAGTTCCTTTGTCTTCATGTACATTAAATCATAACGTCCTATTCTTTGAAATTCTATGATCTCGTCGCATATGCTCTCCAGATATTCCTTCTTGGCGTTGTCCGTGGCTCTTTTCAATTCATTCCTCAGTCTTCTGTAGTTCTTCCGTCCTTCTTCATTGTTGACATTCTTCCATTTCCTTCGTTCATCCATTTTACTGATCATCTCCTGTGTAATCCATGGCTTTCTTGCTCTCCTCTCGACTTTTCCAACCAAACCACTCATAGTATCTAACACACATTTCTTGATATTGTTCCACTGCACTTCCACATTCCCACTTTCACATTTGATTGCACCAAGCTTTTCTTCTAGTCTATCGTGTACTACCTGTCGTTGAGCATATAGCTTCTCCAAATCCCATCTTGGTTTTTTCTTGTGGAACCTCATGATCTTCTTCAATCTGGTGCAGATCTTTGCAACCAGTAAATTGTGGTCAGAGTCAATATCTGCTCCAGGCAGTGTCTGCACATCCTTCACACTGTTCCTGAATCGTTGTTTCACTAGTACATAGTCCAGCTGATATCGATTCCTATCTCCTGGTGATTTCCACGTGTACAATCTTCTTTTAGGTTTTTTGAACCATGTGTTTGTTATAACAAGTCCATTTCTTTCACAGAAGTCAATAAGCATTTGACCTCTCTGATTCCTCCTTCCCAGTCCATATGGTCCAACAGTGTTGTGATGTGCTTTATCTCCAACCACACTGTTCCAATCTCCCATTATAATCGTGTTTGTCGCACCCTTTCCATCCTCTTCAAGAATTTCTTCAATTATATCATACAACTCTTCCACTTCTTCATCTTCATAGTCCGATGTTGGCATATACACTTGCACTATCAAAATACTTACCGGTTCTGCCTGCAATTTAATAGCAATGATTCTGTCACTATACACACTCTTCTTAACAACACTTTTCACTACGCTTTTATGCACTACTATTGCTACGCCTCTTTCAGCACTGTCACCCCCGGAATAATACACTGTATAATCACCACTTTTTATTTCACCTTGACCCTTCCACCGCACTTCACTAACACCTAGCACAGACACTGCGTTCTTCTGCATCTCTTTCTTCAAATTTTCGAGTTTTCCTCCTTGATTCAAGGTCCTTACGTTCCAAGTGCCTATCTTGAAGCTGTTCTGTTCATTCTGTGTCTTCTGCTTTTGTCTGTAGTCATTACCGCGTGGTGTCTCCCCTAGAAACACTCCCCCCGGAGATCCGAATGGGGGAGTAGTTTACCTCCGGAATGTTTTGTCTCCAGAGGAAGCATCTCGCATTTGGCATTTGTCTCTGTTTCTGGAAGAGACTATCCAGGAAAAGTAATAATGTGGTAGTTTTTCCATTTGCTTTCCACATCGCAGTACAGCAGCCGTTCAGACCAATCTGGTCACGCCTGTTGCTACACGATCATGAACCATCTCGAGCATCATTTGCTCTGTGCTTCATGTCGCTACTGATGTCGCTGCTTCCGGCATCAGGGGAGCTTTTATTCGGTTTCCCATCTCCTAGGCATCTCTCTTCGTCTGGTTCCTACCCTTTTGATCTGTCCGGCTTGGGAGACCCTACTGGTAGCAATGCTACCGCCGGCTTAGCTCTCAGGGTCACTGGAACTCACAAGCCCCTCTACCACGGCAAGGTGAAGATACCAACAAAGGGGTAAGTACGGGGCCCGATTGCGTCAAATCGGTCCAATCGGCCTAAAGCCGGCCCTGCGTTATTTGAAGCAAATCCAGGCATCAACCTGGACGGAGTGACAACCATCAAAATATGTTTATAATAGATTTCGGGCCGAGATGTCAGCCTGAGATTTCCTAATTGTAAAACAGGATAGTTAATACTGCATCGAGACGTGTTAGAGAACGTGGGACAATAATAATGTGGATGTGCAGGACGTTAGACAGGAGGATGTGGACTAAATGTTTCTAGTTGAGGACCTGTTCCAATAAAGGCGATGATAAATTTTCGCCTTACATAAGATGCAGAGAACTGATTGAATACCTGAACAACCACTGGATTCTCAAGAAAATCTATCTTCCATGGAGTTGTTTATTATAAAACACTTCTTCAGTTAGCACTTACTAAATGCTTGTAAATATTCATAAGCTTCAAATGTTTGTATTATTCAAGCATTTTCAGTAAACCCTGTACAAAATAGCGGAATGTTACAACCTGTTAAATGGCACATAAAATTTAGCAAATTGCAACACATAAGCCTTGACTTATTTTTACTTACGATTATATTCACATAATAAAAATTGTGTATTTGAAATATCACAACTCTCCTTTTGATTACCGCTTCAGTGTCATGGAGATTAGGTATGTAACTATAAGATAGATCGCTTTATGCATTAAATGTAGTTAAACCGCTTTTTTATTTGTGATGAAGGGCCCCCGCACCCCAGCCTTGAGGCTTTTTGTGCAACCCCAATGATGATGATAGATGGATGAGCAGTTTTGTACCAAGTTTTTACAATTAATGGAGCACCAGTGGAATGAAATCGACAGGGGAGAACCGACAACTCGGAGTAAAACCTGTCCCAGTGCCACTTTGTCCACCACAAATCTCACATGGACTTGACTTGGGATCGAACCCGGGCCTCCTTGGTGAGAAGCCGGCGACTAACCGCCTGAGCCATGGCACGGCCCTAGTTAAACTGCTTAGTGATAAGACAGTTTGCGTTATATGCCTTATATGGTTTTCTGGTTGCAGAGTATATTAGGAAGACAGGAGGGAAGGTAACAAGTTGTATTTACTCGTATTTACTTACCGAACTGGCAATTTAGATACATGTAGAGAAGTTTCAGTATTTGTAATGTTCATTCTAATAATAATAGGGGTTGCAAAACGAATAAATGGAATACATTTTGGTTTGAGATCTTTACTGCAGTTATAGGAAAAAGTACTGCTAAATTTTCTTTGATTGCTTTGAAATGGACGTAACAGGTCATTGTTTTAGGAACCATTTGAACTGCAATAAATACTATCGTAGTCCTGCTTGCGAGTTTTCGTATATTCTTGTAGTTCGAGAAAAGTTTGGCCCAGCACTTGGAAAGAAGCCAAAATTTAGATGTATTTTTATTCTTTATATTTACTAAAGCCTGAAATTCTTCTAAATATTAGGAAGAAACGAAGACCATCACGGTAGGCACAATTAATTAGCAGTCTGAATTATGATACCTCGTAAATGCTTCGATCCTACTGGATCAGATTCAGGGTACAACATTATTGAACACAAATGTCAGTTGTAGGTTATACAGTGCATAGAATAAGTCACTTCTATGTAACTTGTATAAAAATATGTTTAAAATTGAATAAAATAGTGTAAAAGTTGTTTATCTTTTTGTATAATTTTATACAATTTCGACAGTTTATTTTAAGGAATTTTTAATCCATTAAGGCTAATTTTCTTATTTTTTTGTTTTGCTTGTTTCGAAGAATCGTAAATGCTACTAGTGAAACGTGCTACGTTTCATTGTAGCTGTCTCTTATCTGAATATCCCAAACATTATTACCAGTCTTTGAAATCCCACCTGACTCTCTCTCTCTTTGACTGTGTGCAGCATTTTTACAATCCACCAGCAGTGCACGTTTCTTCTATTCACGTATTTCTAAATGTTTCCATGCGTTTAATAATATTAGTAGTAAATTTGTCTTTTTAAATTTATTTATTCCCACCTTAAACATACGCAATCAGGCGGATGTGTGCATATCCACGCTTACACAAAATACGTCTGATTGAGGTAATTTATACGTTTACCATGGGAATAAAAAATTAAAAAGTAGGGTAAGACAGCCTATATTGGCTCCCTTAAGAACAAAATCATTTTTACAAGAAAATTTGAAGGAAAAGAAGAAGAATAATTTACTCTAAAAAACGTATTCATTAGGAATTAAACCACATATTTATATTTTCCTACAGCGCAAGAAGTTATAACTTATTATAGAAGATTCCTTAAAATCAGCATCAGTCCAATATAAGGATATGCATTCCTATATTGGACCACTGAACAAAACAGCACTTCGCAGTGCCCACATTATAGCTACATATTGACTAAATCCCCATTGCGATATGCAACCAGTATTCTATCCATCATTTTTCTTCCCTCGTTTCGTATTTTCCCCAGTTCTATATCCTCATTCATTCTGTAGTCTGTCTTACGACAGGTCCGTAGCCTCTTCCAAAGCGAGTTCTCCACAGGGTGCGATCTAGTGCTTCCTCTTTCAATTTCCAGTATCTTTTCTTTTCCTTAAGGTCATCCAGTAACTGCTTACGTCTTCCTCCCTCGTCGTCCCGTCATTTCTATCCTTCCTTCTAACTTTCCTTCAATCACGTGTTTCAGAAGGCAGTTTCTACGCAAGATGTGACCAATCCAGTTAGCCTTTCTTCTTTTTATTGTAAGTAGGATATTCCTCTCCTCCTTGACTCTGTGTAATACTTCTTCATTTCTCACACGATCGGTCCAACTGATCTTCTCCATTCTTCTCCAGCACCACATTTCAAAACTTTCCAGATACTTCTGATCTACTTTCCGAAGTGTCCACGTTTCAGCACCATACAAAGCTATGCTCCAAATGTAGCACTTTACTAGTTTCTTCCTTAAATTTAAGTCCAGTTTGCTGGTGAAAAGATTCTTTTTCTTGTTGAATGCTGTTTTTGCCATGGCAATTCTGGATTTAATTTCACGTGTACACCTTGCATCACTTGTTATCATGCTACCCAAATAATTGAAATATTCCACATTCTCCAATTGTTTTTGATCTATCATAATTTTCATTGGGGATGGTTGCCTTGAGATTTTCATTACTTTAGTTTTTCCCACATTCATTTCCATTCCATAGCGTCTTCCAATTTCAATTAGTCTATCAACCATGCCCTGTAGCACCGTTTCTTCCCTAGCCAGTAGCACAAGGTCATCTGCATATTTCACAGTGCGAATTACTTGTCCTCCTATTTTGAAGTCTCCAAACCCTTCAACAGCTTCCTTGGTAAGGTACTCGCTGTATAAGTTGAACAGAATCGGTGACAAGCAGCAACCTTGTCTAACTCCTCTTCCAATCTTCACACTTCTCGTCTCCCCTTGGTCCAGTCGTATTTTGACACTCTGTTCCATGTACAATTTGCTGATCAATCTTCTTTCGCGCCAGTCTATCCCAATTCCTTTTAGGATTTGCATTAATTTGGTCCAGTTGACACGGTCAAATGCCTTCTGCCAGTCTATGAAGCAAGCACACAATTTCTCATCTATGACCAAGGTTCGTTCTGATATTATTCTCAGCATCCCAATTGCATCCCTAGTTCCTTTTTCTCTTCTAAATCCAAACTGACCTTCTCCAAGTGCATCTTCAATTTTCCTCTCAATCCTTCTTCTAAGTATCCTCGCTACTATCTTTGCTGCATGAGCGATGATGCTGATTGTGCGATGGTCGCTGCATTTTGTAGCTGTGGGCTTCTTCTTTAAGGCAATCATTGTAACTTCAATAAAATCTCTGGGCCATTCTCCAGTTACATACATGCTGTTGATCATCTGTGTCATTAGCCTTAGACCACCTTCTCCCAACAATTTGAGTACATCCCCAGGTACATCATCATCTCCTGTAGCCTTCTTAACCCTCATCTCCTTGATAGCTTTTTCCACTTCACTTTGCAAAATATACGGGCCTTTCTCATCTTCATCGACTTCATCTTCAGGTTCGACGTCTAGATGTTCTGGTCGATTAGCTCGATCGTAGAGCTCTGTGATATAATTCTCCCAAATTTGCAATACTCGTCTCTGATTTATTATTATATTGCCTTGAGAGTCTTCGATGCCAATGTTTTAAATCCCATGGTTTTCTTTCCAACCTAGTTCCTTTGTCTTCATGTACATTAAATCATAACGTCCTATTCTTTGAAATTCTATGATCTCGTCGCATATGCTCTCCAGATATTCCTTCTTGGCGTTGTCCGTGGCTCTTTTCAATTCGTTCCTCAGTCTTCTGTAGTTCTTCCTTCCTTCTTCATTGTTGACATTCTTCCATTTCCTTCGTTCATCCATTTTACTGATCATCTCCTGTGTAATCCATGGCTTTCTTGCTCTCCTCTCGACTTTTCCAACCAAACCACTCATAGTATCTAACACACATTTCTTGATATTGTTCCACTGCTCTTCCACATTCCCACTTTCACATTTGATTGCACCAAGCTGTTCTTCTAGTCTATCGTGTACTACCTGTCGTTAAGCATATAGCTTCTCCAAATCCCATCTTGGTTTTTTCTTGTGGAACCTCATGATGTTCTTCAATCTGGTGCAGATCTTTGCAACCAGTAAATTGTGGTCAGAGTCAATATCTGCTCCAGGCAGTGTCTGCACATCCTTCACACTGTTCCTGAATCGCTGTTTCACTAGTACATAGTCCAGCTGATATCGATTCCTATCTCCTGGTGATTCCCACGTGTACAATCTTCTTTTAGGTTTTTTGAACCATGTGTTTGTTATAACAAGTCCATTTCTTTCACAGAAGTCAATAAGCATTTGACCTCTCTGATTCCTCCTTCCCAGTCCATATGGTCCAACAGTGTTGTGATGTGCTTTATCTCCAACCACACTGTTCCAATCTCCCATTATAATCGTGTTTGTCGCACCCTTTCCATCCTCTTCAAGAATTTCTTCAATTATATCTTACAACTCTTCCACTTTGTCATCTTCATAGTCCGATGTTGGCATGTACACTTGCACTATCAAAATACTTACCGGTTCTGCCTGCAATTTAATAGCAATGATTCTGTCACTATACACACTCTCCTTAACAACACTTTTCACTACGCTTTTATGCACTACTATAGCTACGCCTCTTTCAGCACTGTCACCCCCGGAATAATACACTGTATAATCACCGCTTTTTATTTCACCTTGACCCTTCCACCGCACTTCACTAACACCTAGCACAGACACTGCGTTCTTCTGCATCTCTTTCTTCAAATTTTCGAGTTTTCCTCCTTGATTCAAGGTCCTTACGTTCCAAGTGCCTATCTTGAAGCTGTTATGTTCATTCTGTGTCTTCTGCTTTTGTCTGTAGTCATTACCGCGTGGTGTCTCCCCTAGAAACACTCCCCCCCGGAGATCCGAATGGGGGAGTATTTTACCTCCGGAATGTTTTGTCTCCAGAGGAAGCATCTCGCATTTGGCATTTGTTTCTGTTTCTGGAAGAGACTATCCAGGAAAAGTAATAATGTGGTAGTTTTTCCATTTGCTTTCCACATCGCAGTACAGCAGCCGTTCAGACCACTCTGGTCACGCCTGTTGCTACACGATCATGAACCATCTCGAGCATATTTGCTCTGTGCTTCATGTCGCTACTGATGTCGCTGCTTCCGGCATCAGGGGAGTTTTTATTCGGTTTCCCATCTCCTAGGCATTTCTCTTCGTCTGGTTCCTACCCTTTTGATCTGTCCGGCTTGGGAGACCCTACTGGTAGCAATGCTACCGCCGGCTTAGCTCTCAGGGTCACTGGAACTCACAAGCCCCTCTACCACGGCAAGGTGACGATACCAACAAAGGGGTCTATATCCTAAGCAACACAAAAATTTATAATGAGGAAAAGGATACATAAATGTAACTTGTGTATGTGTATTTATATACTGAATTCAAATTACTTGTTTCCTGCTGATTAATACAATCCACAGCTTTGTAAATTTAAAATGAAAGGTGTCTTTTAATTTTCCTAAAATGGACTATATGAAGTAGGTGGTCCGTTATAGGAAACCGCTGCCGGTCCAGTTTACAGCAACACGCCATTTTCCTTCTCACCAAAAACTTTTAGAATGGAAGGTATTATATAAAATATTAAGGCTTTAATTTTATCCCAAGGAAGGTGTGTTTGCACATCTGTAGATGGAACTTTTTAACTGAAAACTACTCCTTTAGCAAAAGCAGATTGTAGAAGTGAAAAGATGAAGCACATATAAATGTAAGACAGTATGCCACATAGAGCAACATTTCCTGATTACTGATAAACTTCCTTCATTTCTCAGAACAACTACAAGCTTCGACATTTTGCGGCTCTGGTGACGACAGTTGCTGTCTGTCAACTTTTATGGCAATGTGTCAGATTAGGAAGTTGTCCAGTTTACGCAGTCTTCGTCTACATAAATTAAGAGGAATATAGTCAACCCTCGCTATCCGCCTTCTCGCTTTGCGATATTTCGCTATAGCGACTCGCAGATATTAATGACTAAAATTCGTTATCCGCCTCAAATCCCAGCTATTGCGACTCCGCGTCCGACAAAATTTCATATCCATGGCTAGTGAGACTGAGCGTCGGTATTTACAGATCGTTTCAGTAAATCGACCTGGAAGAATCGATCGATCGATCCCAGAAGGGACTCTGGGGACCCTAAGCCCCTGTTCTCCCACCTCACCTTGCTTGTTTCTTTACTTTAATCAGTAAGTACAATAACTGCTATTTGACACATTCAGTGTTTACTAATTACGTAATTGGTCTTTTGCAGGTTTAATATTATGCATAAATTATTTTTGGACCTTTTTAAAGAAAATAACATTGATTTCAGGCTTCCGCCGCAATGTTGACGAAATCTGCGGTCTTCTGGGGTATTACGTGGCGTCGTGTGGTAATTGTTTACCGACGTTTCGGGACAACGTACCTGTCCCATCCTCACTGGTCAAGAGTCAGAGTAGGAAAGAACATTGTTGAATTGTTTGTAGACGTTAAAGAGTTTTTTTTAGCAGTATGTGGGGAACTCGGTTGGGGGTTTTTGGGATGGGCTGGGAACGCATTATTATTTTTCCCATCTAAAATAATGTCAAATACGGCCCCGCTATCCGATTTTTCACTATCAGACCCGTTTTCAGGAAGGAATTACAGTCGGATAACGAGGGTCAACTGTGTTATTATATGAGTTAAAACCTTTAGAGATCGAAACCTGGTGAATTGTAAAACATGTGGACATAGCTAAAAAGAAGAGTTCAGAGGTTTCAATGAGTGATAACAAAGTTTCTGGATATGTAAGTAATAGACAGCAGCATGTAAGAACGAGCCATGAAATGCAACACGTGTCACTGGTAACATCTACTGTTCTTAGAAGGAAAGAACATAACACAAAGGCAATTAATTTTAACGTATTAAAAATACGTAAAATGAACTGATGGAACTACATAAAGTGACTGAAGGAGGTAAACAACTTTCATATGCGTTTGTGTGTGATTTAAACAGGTTTCATTATACAAATCTTATAGAAGTGACATTCTGTGTAATGTATGGTATACAACTGACACTTGTATTCAGTATGGCTTCTCCCGGTCTCTGCGTCAGGCTGATCACTCCTCCAGAGAAGACCTACCGACTGTGATGTGTCTAAATGAGTGTGAACGTGAAGCCTCGATGATGACGAAGCCCTGGCCCACTAGGAGCTGTTGCGCCATGATCCAGTAGGATCGAAATAGGTAGGTTGTTTAATAGAACAAAATGAAAACCTAGTATTGTGATTGCCTGTGTTTCCCCTTTTTAAAACCGGAAGTGCATTGTTTAAATTGAACATTTCGAGGATCTTTTACATGGTACTTAAGAATTAAGTTCCTAACTCACAAAAACACACTGTGTTTTCAGTACAAAGACCAATTGTTTTATGTTGTTTAAGGAAGTATTGTATGTTTATTCTGAGCATCTTGCCAAACACAAACCATTTACAAATTGAACGTAACTCATGTCCAGTGCATTAGATTGATCATACAGTATTTGAACCCTCCTGCAAGTTTCGACCTCTACAAGGTCATCATCAGGGAGGTATGTACAAAGGCTTACAAGTACAACAAATTCTGTCAAAGTCTTACGTGTGTAGAATTAAAGTACACTGTCAATTAAAATTACTAAAAATGTTTAAAATATAAACCAATTACCAAATATTGTTTTACGATTCTAAACAATATTTTATCCTCCATTGTCGACGAACATCTTTGTCAGTTTTTATCATCTTCCTTCAAAGGGAATACCTCAATGTTGTCTGGTTGATTATGCCGTGGTAGATCACATACCATTTATTTAATATTGTTTTCACCGTGCATCTTGTATATATTAAAACCAAGACCAACTTGATGCACAATCACTATTAAAAACTTTAATAGTAGATTAATTAACCCGACATGTTTCGGTCAGGTACCTGACCATCTTCAGGGGAATACTACATTAAATTGCGTAGTCCATATGTTAAACACACATAAGATATGAGCATAAGAAAATGACAATACGCCAATAACAACGCGCTGACATAATATCCCAGACTTCAAATTATAGAAAATCCACAATAAAAAGTACACTACACATCGTCTCTACGAGACATACTTCGATATGCAAAACAGGACGCATAAGTGAATATGCTTAAGTATTATACAACAACAGTGTTATAAGTTTTATAAAAGGTGGAACTATTGTGAGATTACAAGTGTTGACAATTTAAAAAAAGTTTTTAATGATTTTTAGGGACTTGTGAAAAACTTTATATACGACGAGACCTTATAGGCTCATGCATGTGGTAACCACATTGTTTTGAATAGTAGGGCTACATCGTACGGAGTGTAAGACTTCGTGCGGTTGACGAGGGTGTCATTAGGCTACGTAACTTAGTAACCATCCAGTCTGACTACCTTCTCGACCCCTTTGTCATAAGTGCATAATACATTACTTCTGGGAATCTGGACTGAAGCCGCACTTAAGTCATTTATGCTGCTTTGAGTCGGATGAACTTTGTTTGATGGTGCGTAACTGACGTCATATTAAAAAGTGCGTCTGGGGAAATGAATACTGCTTGAGTTAGTGCGCGGCAGAGAAGGAAACTAATGACGTGGCACGTTTCGTTTAAATTATTCTGTTGCATGAAGTAAACTTTGCGCATATCACGTGGTTTGCGAGGTAGAGTGTTAGAATGCGAGTCAAGACGGGATACATTCAGTAAGTATATCGTTTGTGTAGTTATTGTCTACTAGCCGCATGTCCGGTGTTCTCCCGGTAAGGCGGCAGGTCATATTTTGCGTGAAACTACCGACACAAAACAAAGTTAAAACCATTCAGAAATAATACAAATGATCACAAAATAGCTTAACATATACACACTGTATGCATACATGTAGCAGCCAAAAAACTGTAGCCATTCTTTGACTCAAATCATCTCCTTTGCACATGGACGCCAAGATTTTAAATTTTCAGTAAAAAAGTTACTTCATGTTAGGCTTGTATTTCGTAGGTTTAGTACTTAATTGTCTACTTATAAAAACGTCGATTCCCGATGGTGTCATGGGAATTTTTCATTGACATAATCCTTCCGGCCGCAGTATGGCCCTGGGGTCGACTCAGCCTCTAACAGAAATGAGTACCAGGAATATTTTCTGGGGGGTAAAAGCGGCCAATGCGTAAGGCTGACAATCCTACCAAGTTCCTGTGCCGATTGTCTTGAAATGTGGAAGCCTTAACCTCTAGGAACCCTCAGGGCCTGTCCAGGCCTATACAGGGATTGCTTTACTTTTTTAATTATAGAAACGTAATTACTTGTTAGTATGTTAATTCTTTTCTGTTTTATTAACAGAATATTTTATAGCTTTAACCCTTTAGGGACGAATATGTTTGATTTAATGACACTGGTCGTACTGTGCAGTAAACGCTGTCCATCTCGATTATAACAAGAGAGGCAATATATATTTTTTTTTGAATTGAAAGCTTTATTTTCTGGCTTAGTTGGATACATCAGAACACATCCTACAATTACAAATTGTCCCGTTCACCAATTTTTCTCAAACGTAACACGAAGCACTCAGTCTTATTTTGGATAATGCACCTTGAAAATTTTACCCGTAGTGAAAATTAGGTCTCCACACCATGTATCGGCGATATTCCCATAAGAGAATAAAACATGCATTGCTCTAATTAAGAGCTTCGGTGTTGGTAGTGTTATTATGGGGGCTACGACCTAATTTTCACTACGGGTAAAATTTTCAAGGTGCATTATCCAAAATAAGACTGAGGCAATATATATATATATATACAGTCTTATTCCGACAAATGTACACATGTAAAGTGTACATTTGTCGGAATAAGACTATATACAACTTTACTTTTTGTTCACCGTGCATTATGGTAATATAAATCACTCGTCTACCAACAACTGCTATTAAAATAAATTGTCACTCAATGGTACCCTACATATGTACAACACAAGTGGACAGCGCGCAGTGAAGTGCATACACATATATATAGATACCCTGATGATGGTCATGTAGTGACCGAAACATTTGTAGGGTACCATTGAGTGACAATTTATTTTAATAGTGCAGGTGTTGGTAGACGAGTGATTTCTAAGACTATATAAAATAAAATATGTACGGTGAAAATAACGTGTAGAGGTAATATACGTATAACGTAATACTTAGGCGCGTTCGCGTGGCCATTCTTGCTGTGGAAAAGCAATAATTATTAAATATTCTGAGTGTCTGTATTCTTGCCTTAATTATTCGGCATTCAAAGCGTATGCGCCAGATTATATTGTCATCTGTGGCCTGTTCGGCTCTACCATATTTGTACACGTTATTTAATGAAAGGCCCGATTTTATGAAAAAAAGTTATTGAACATAAAATGCGTATTTTTATTTTCTCTACAACGTTTGTGTGAAAATTTCTCATTCTAAGAAGAATTCGGCGAGATATTGCCATAAATGTACATAAGTCTTCACGTAAAGTAACAGTCATTCTTGTCAGATTTTAATGAAACTTCAATTTTCTCGACAGATTTTTCGGAGGATAATCAAATATCAAATTACATAAAAATCCGTGCAGCGGGAGCCGAGTTGTTCCATGCGGACAGCGGACAGAGAGCCAGACGGACGGACAGACAGATACAACGAAGCTAATAGTTGCTTTTCGCAGTTTTTCAAACGCGCCTAAAACCCATTCAGTGATGTAAAATGCAAAAATCGCGGTTTTTTTTTGTGATATATAAAACACATCCAAAGACACTCTGTGAAGAGATCGTAGAATTTTTGAGTGTTAAACCTGATAGTACATAAAGTAAGCACGGTTAAGAAATAATTACACATAAATATTTACTGCTGTAGAATATATAGCAGTCCTAAAAACTTGTATTGTTTTAAGAGAATCTGTGTCTTTAGCGTAGGCATATCTTAAACATATCCACTACCTAATCGACGACTGAAGAACATGTAAAGAGCATTTCCATGGAGGAAATAACAACGTTCCTTTATTATTAATAGCAAGGGCTCTCGGTTGGATTTCACCCGAGGGACGGGTTTTCTCAGATAGACGGCGTTCCCCAGTTGGGGATTCCCTCTGATTTAGCAGCAATAGTTACCGTGGCATCAGAGAAACAAATAAACAAAAGAAAGGAAGAAGCAGCCAAGGAAGAAATGAACCAAACCTCTTCTTATGCATTGAGATTAAAGTCTCGTTTGGTAATTTGGATTATGTAGTTTATAATAACGCCGATCCCAGTGGCCGCGCGGTCTAAGGCGTGGGTCTTCGGCCGCTCGCTTACTAGGATCGTGGGTTCGAATCCCACCTAGGGCATGGATGTCTGTCTCTTGTGAGTGTTGTGTGTTGTCAGGTAGAGGTCTCTGCGACGGACTGGTCACTCGTCCAGAGGAGTCCTACCGACTGTGGTGTGTCTAATGTGTGTGATCGTGAAGTCTCGACGAAACGAGGAGGCCCAGGCCCATATAGGGCTGTCGAGCCATAGAAGAAGAAGAAGAAGTTCATAATAACAGAGAAATAAATCAATAACGAATTGGAAAGAATGTTTTAGACAGCGGTCTTGGCCTCACTTAATGCACTATTCCAACATTTGCCTGGAGTAATTTAAAAAAATATATAAAACATGAGGTTAACTTGTGCCTGGACCGAGATCTAAAACCATGTACCCCGAATACGAAATAGGCTTGCCATCAAGTTTTTTAAATCGACAGCGACGTTTGATGTGATTTGAAATCCCGCGAGTAGGCGGGGCATGTAATATGCATGGGGAATTAGATATTTCATAATTGTATGAGCCGAAATGTTTAAGAAGAATTTTGGAGAAACTAACCGTAGATGGAAGCATTAAAACCGGACATCTTTTCCTTGTTTCCCTGTGAGTTGATGTGGTGCGTCTCTTTCTGTCTTTTGACATCCACAGCCAGACACCGACCTGCTGTACCGTATTAGCTCGATAGATGAGAATATGACGAATAGTGAAGGTGGTTGGTTTATTCGAGTTGACGGGTTGTTGATGGTCATGCCTAAATTGGTACTGAATTCACACAACACATGTTATTGTTTTTATTATACTCAAAAATTAGTCAAATATCCAGACAAGATATGTGATTACGGAACAAATGCTCGGCGCCCATTAAAAACTCTTAACATGGTACATGTTACGTCCTTCAAGACGAAATTACATGATAGTTCGCTTGAGACATGGAATGATTCTGACTGGTAGTCTGGGTATTCACGAAGAGTCCAATTGTTGTGTGGGATATTTTCAGTTCCATTATTGTTTTCTCTTGAAGGCAGGAGTCAAGATATTTTGGTTGCTAGGAAGGATGAGCTCCGTGGGATTTGCGCGTAATTAGAGTGGGTGTTTCTTTTTTCATCTACTAATGACTTAATGAGAGTTAAACTTCTCAAGCCAAATTAACGTAGAGAACTGAGTTTGTCCAGTTACTGACTTTCATCCTCTCATCTTCAGGTTTTGAACTTTAAAACTAGGCGACCAAGTTACCTAGCTGAAAGCTCTTCCTTTGAAGTCACTGCTTTGCTGGTATTCTGGAACTTTTGGCTTCTGCCTATTGAGGAGTGGGACTCGAAATTTCATCCGACTCTGAGAAACTAAAGGCGCTGTAGTTGAACTATCAGCGACACGCATGTTTGCTGTTTGTTTTCGTCAACCAATTCCCTATGCTGGACTCAAACCAGCTCTGCCAAGGGGTGTTTCATAACAGGATAATATTAAATATATATTAGAAATATATGATTTGAGCCTCGGAATGAACGCACGTCTGCTTCATTTTCGGAAGGTCTCGCTCATGTGTTGGTACTGACACTATACGTGGGTTTCTTCAGTGTTTCCAAACAAATGCCTTAAAGTCGGTCACAACAGGCTTCTCCCAAATCCTCTACAATTCATAACTCACTGCAGGGACGTTGTTTGTTACTTCCTGTAGGCTCGCTTCTCTTGTCAGACGTCTCCCTTTCTTCGCCTCCTTCCACATGATCGTTGGAATACCTTCGAGAAATCACCAACAATATTGGTAAGTTAAAATAATAACCCTATAAATTTCGATTCTACATAATTTAAGTGTCTGAAACACTGTTCTTAAATAAACCATCGATTAGTAAACTTATCAGAATGTTCGGAGGATTATTATAGTTCAGATGCATTTCGTTGGCTGTATATTATGAATACGGTGACGAACAAAGTAAGAAACTTAGCAATGTAAAAATGAAACGGCGATGAATAGTCTGGTTCAATAAAACAGTGACTATTTTGACCGGTCTCATGACTTCAGATGCTAAGGCAAATTATGTAAGGAGGAGACAGTTATAAGGGTTTTGAGGTTTTCGTAGCGGTTAAGTCGGGAATTCCCCTCTTGTGGAATGTGACGGTGCGTCGCTGGATAATTGGATCCACACGTTTCGAAGGAATGCGCCTCCTTCATCTCCAAGTACTGAAGGTCATACTTCATGGACGTTGGACCCTTTAAAATGAAGGCGACCCTTTCCATCTAAACGTCAGTTGAGTGGTTTATGACGTTTCGAAAGATAATACCAAGAGACGCAACGGCACATCCCAGAAGACCGGAATCCAGAGTATAGTTAGTTACACGTAATTAGTCAGTCGGATAGTCGTTTGTCGTGGAGACATGTGTTCAGTTCCAGGGCAGCACGTTTGTGATTTGTGGTACAGAAAGTGGCACTGGAGCAGTTGTTTCCCTTGCCAGATGCCATTCCAGCAATGCTCCATACCCATGTATCATCAGAGCTGTTATACAGTAGGCCTTATGAGGTCACAGTACATATTGACTTCTTAAATTCACTCCTGTAATCAGCTGACTTACAATCTGATGTATTAGACATTGCATTACATTCTGAATTTCGCCCACACAGTATATTTCTGTGCTTTGAATTATTCTCAGAATAAACAGCGATTATTTACTTAAAAACAAATACGGTTTGTTCTTTCAGTGGAGATAGAATAAGATAAAATTCAACATAAAAAGAGCCTCTTGTGTTTTTTGTGAAGAAGGAAGGGAATTAAAAAACACTTACATGAATTTCATGCTCAATATTATTAGTGATAAGAAATAATCCGCCTGGAAGTATTTTTAATGCTTTGTTATTCACTGTGTCAACTGATAAGAAGCTACGGACGCACTGCAGCCTTGAAGGCTTATTGTGCAACCCTGTGATGAATATGATTAGTTTTTTCTTTTTTCCAAGTAATGAGCATCGGTGGAATGAAATTGACAGGTGAAAACCGAAGTACTCGGGGGGAAAACCTGTCCCAGTGCCACTTTGTCCACCAAAAATCCCAAATGGACCGACCCGGGATCGAACCCGGGCCTCGGCGGTGAGAGGCCGGTGACTAACCGCCTGAGCCATGGCACGGCTAGCTGATGCGATTACATAGCGTTAGTGGTACGATCGAGTGTTGGCGGAATGAGAACGACATGTAAAACCAGAAGTGTCTGGGCGGAAACCCTGTGCCAGTGCCTCTTTATTCACCATGTATCCCCTACGGACTCCTCTGGGATCAAACATCGTCCTCCTTTGTGATTCCTCAAAGTACGCGATTATAATCAGAAAGTGGCAAGTGCTGTCCGGACGAAGGTTTCTCCTGGTTTAATTTTCTTCAGAATAGATGCTCAGGAAGTATCTTTAAATATGTAGAAACTGTGGATGAAACGTCATTGTTAAAATCCTGTGGAGCCATCAACGGTCACGCAGTAATTAGGTGGGTTCCCGTCTAGATTTATATTTCCCTCCGAACAACTCTATTTTGGATTACTTCGCCATCTCTTGAGGGCTTTAAGAACTATCAATGATTTCAGAAGTCGACAAGATAGCACACTGTTTTTCAGCATCATCCCGTCTACCCTTACGTCACAGAACATATCGGCAATAGGAAAGAAGTGCATTGAGTTCTTCTGAATCATCATTATTACAATTGAATTGCGATTTATGAAGCGCATTAGTTTCCATCTTTTACACGTCCCTTGTGATCTGGCGTCGTCACGTGTACAGTAATTACGAACACTTTCGTCATTGAAGGACAGTAGTTTCGACTAGTATCTATGACATGTTAACCGATCCCAGTGGCCGGGCGGTCTAAGGCGTGGGTCTACGGCCGCTCGCTTACTAGGATTGTGGGTTCGAATCCCACCTAGGGCATGGATGTCTATCTCTTGGGAGTGTTGTGTGTTGTCAGGTAGAGGTCTCTGTGACGGGCTGGTCCCTCGTCCAGAGGAGTCCTACCGAATGTGGTGTGTCTAAAAAGTGTGTGATCGTGAAGCCTCGAAAAATGAGGCGGCCTAGGCCCCCAAGGGGCTGTCGAGCCATTGAAAAAAAATGTATGACATATTATAAGTAACGAAGCAACTAATGACATGCAGGAGAGCCGTTTTTCAGAAGCCAGTATTCAACCAGAAGGCAAATTCAAGAAACTGCTCGTCTTTTATGGAACCCAAAGGTTTATTATAGTGTTTTCTTAACGCCGCTAATTTCCCCTATCAGGAATCAGGTGAAACCAGTTCACTCCCTGATCATGCTTTGTAAACGTCCATTTTTACCCCTAAACAATCTGCTCCTAGGTCTTGTAAGTTGCCTCTTAAATGTAGTCCTTCCGACAAAATGTGTTCGTATTTTTTATCTCTCCTATGCGTGCTACGTGCTCCACCTACATAATCTTCCTTATTTTTATAGTAGCACCAACAGTTGATCAGTGGGCGTGGGACAAATTTAGCAAAATTCTTTATTTTTTAGTACAATTACGTAATATTTTCTAGCCTTTAGCACAAATTACGCCACATTATCTGTCCTCTAGTAATAATTAGGCAACATTCTGTACCCTGTAGCACTAATTATGAAACATTCTGTACCACCTAGTACAAATTACGCCACATTCTCTAACCTATAATACAAGTTACGCCAGCTTTTCTACCCTCTAGTCCAAATTACCCCACATTCTGTAACCTTTAGTTCAAATTACGCCACATTATCTACCCTCTAGTAAATATTAGGCAACATTCTCTACTCTGTAGCAGAAATTACGTAACATTCTCTACCACCTAGTACAAATTACACCACATTCTGTACCCTATAGTAAATATTACGCAACATTTTCTATCCTCCTGTCACTTCGCTCTGTTAAGTCCGAATATTCTCTTTAACATCTTCTTCCCAAAGACATAACATGAGTTTGTTTTACATCAGACCAAGTACCATACCCCTACAAAGCTACTGGTAAATTTATGTATTTTGCATGTTATAACATTTACGCTTTTAGAGAAATGAAGGGCAAACAATGAGATTCTGAACGGACTGTAGCAAGCATTCCCCAAAGGGAATCTGATGTCACATTATTTCTGAAGGCAGTTTTGCTCTGTTTCGTCCGCCGTCCTTATGTTTTCGTGAAATATACGAACTGCTTTGTAATTCCTTTAACAAAATTGAATGTATTTCAATAAATTTTGCTGTGAGACAAGAACATGATAGGTAATAATTTCGCGCATTTTAAAAATGCGATCTTCTTATTTAACACGCCTGTGTAGTTGACCTTTTGGAGCCAGAAGAATAAAATAATAAGAAGAAAAAGGTAGTAAGAAAGAAGTGTAACGAGGGACACTACGTTTAGTAAACGGGAAACGAGAAAATTCAACATCTATGAAGGTTACTTGGCAGTGCCAGCTTGGCCTTCTGGAAAAGGTGGTTTGGAATTGGTAAGGAGAAGTGTTGCGAAGTGAAGAAGTTGAAGTGTTGGAAAGTGAATGGTTTAGGGTTATGAAATAAAAGAAAAAAGCAAAACTTTAGTGCTTTTGGGATGAAATAAATTTAAGCAGAATTCTGTTTGAAAGTCAATTTACCAAGGCATAGAAGAAGATATTGCCTTTGGTAAGACGGAACAGTTAATATTTTATAGAGAACTAACGGATGTTTGTAGTGAGAGTCATTCGAATCACATAAATACCACGTAACACTGTGTGGGTAGAAAGCAGAAGTCGTAAGGTTGAAACGGGTGGCATATAGTGACCACTTTGTCTTCAAGGTTCACCACAGTCAGATATAAATATACACGCTATAGATTCAACGCCGATCCCAGTGGCCGCGCGGTCTAAGGCGTGGGTCTACGGACGCTCGCTTACTGGAATTGTGGGTTCGAATCCCGCCTAGGGCATGGATGTCTGTCTCTTGTGAGTGTTGTGTGTTGTCAGGTAGAGGTTTCTGCGACTAGCTGGTCCCTCGTCCAGAGGAGTCCTACCGAGTGTGATGTGTCTAATTGTGTGTGATCGTGAAGCCTCGAAAAATGAGGCGGCCTAGGCCCCAAGGGGCTGTCGAGCCATTGGGGGGAAAAATAGATTCAACACTAATTACTCTGCAAACACAAAATATTTGTTCTTCTATTTGGGCCTAATCTGGAATCTATAATCTGTGTCTGATCTTCTAGCCTAATTGCAAGGAGACTGTAAAGTATAGTGCATAACCGACATGTGTGCACAGCTCTTTTGTCGCTAAAAAAAGTGTACTATGTTTACTGCCTTTTGAGTGCCTTGCCCATACGATGGAGGCACTACGCACTAGTCGAAACGACGTAGTATTACAGAAGTCCTGAATCAACAACTCGACCTACACACCGGTCAGTGCATACATTGTTATGTTCTGTAATTATTGGCTTGATCACGGTGGCAAGTAACAGCCAGGTTGTACCTGTGTTTATTTCATATTCTCCAGTTTTAAAATCCAAATTCTAAAGATAACTACAATTTAATTACAGTGATTTTCTTATATCAACTGTAGCGCTCTTTTTTTTGGCTTAGGTATTCTGAAGACGTGTACAATATTGTCTTATAGGCTGCACACGTAATTACAAGTATTGATAATAATCTATAGAAATAAAGTAAAATTATGCATTCTTCGCCCAGGATGGGTCTGTTTTTCTTCTTAACATCCCATTATAAAGTAACTGGATGTCTTAAGGATGTAGTGATAAAGTGATAAAGTGATGTCGCTCTTGTACATTGTAATTTAAAATGAGTTAGTAATGAATGTGAGAAAAACTAAAGTAATGAACATCTCAAGGCAACCATCCCCAATGAAAATTATGATAGATCAAAAACAATTGGAGAATGTGGAATATTTCAATTATTTGGGTAGCATGATAACAAGTGATGCAAGGTGTACACGTGAAATTAAATCCAGAATTGCCATGGCAAAAGCAGCATTCAACAAGAAGAAAAATCTTTTCACCAGCAAACTGGAATTAAATTTAAGGAAGAAACTAGTAAAGTGCTACATTTGGAGCATTGCTTTGTATGGTGCTGAAACGTGGACACTTCGGAAAGTAGATCAGAAATACGTGGAAAGTTTTGAAATGTGGTGCTGGAGAAGAATGGAGATCAGTTGGACCGATCGTGTGAGAAATGAAGAAGTATTACACAGAGTCAAGGAGGAGCGGAATATCCTACATGCAATAAAAAGAAGAAAGGCTAACTGGATTGGTCACATCTTGCGTAGAAACTGCCTTCTGAATCACGTGATTGAAGGAAAGTTAGAAGGAAGGATAGAAATGACGGGACGACGAGGGAGAAGACGTAAGCAGCTACTTGATGACCTTAAGGAAAAGAAAAGAAACTGGAAATTGAAAGAGGAAGCACTGGATCGCACCCTATGGAGAACTCGCTTTGGAAGAGGCTACGGACCTGTCGTAAGACAGACTACAGAATGAAAGAATGAAGTAATGAGGAGTGGAATTTCACGTAGAAATTCTATCATAACACCTGTGGCTATTGGCCGAGCCATGGCTTATGCGGTTGATCGCCGGCCTGTCACGTCATAGGCTTCGGTTCGATTCCAGGCCAGTCCATGAAGAACTTGTGGTAAAAGGAAGTAATAAAAACAACCTCTTATTTTTTTGGATAATTTTCACATTGTAATTAGGCACAAATAGAGTGGATGATGTTCGTCATGAAGATAGGCATTTTGATGGCAAGAAATTATTTGTTATATTCTCTAGATGTTATAATGATAACGAAGTTAACGGAGAATGAGATGGGCAGGCCGTGATCTTGGCATGGGAGAGATGAGACGTGTACAGAAAGGTTCGGTAGGAAAAACTGAATTGAACATAAGTTTTAAAACTTTCGCGGCGAAATGATTCAATATAGTTTTCTCGGGCGCACAGCCGCGTCAATTCGTTTGAATACAACGTTTCGGGGACTAGCTCCGTCCCCATCCTCAGGCAAAACTGAATTGAACAGTCCACCAGGAAGATTTGGGTGGGTAGGAAATGTTAATACAGACAGGGAATGTAAATGTTAATAAGCGATAAATTTTAAAGGTCGTGTCAAATTTGAGGCACTGTTCCGTCATGTAGTTAGTAAAACCACGAAAATACGTCACTGCGGCTCTAGTTTAAACGCGACACCTTCGATCTAAGATAAATCAGATCTGGATTGGATTCCTCTGGCTTAGGAAACGGAGTATTATCAGGTTCCAGTAACCAAGGCACCGAACTTTTAAGTTGCACAAAAGACTGGTAGTTTCTTAACCTGTTGAGCTACCATCAGCTTCTCAAGGATGACTTTGTTATGTGGACTTGCATGACCTGGAAGGCCAGTGTACGTTGT
Organism: Reticulitermes speratus; assembly: GCA_021186555.1. NCBI lineage: Eukaryota > Metazoa > Arthropoda > Insecta > Blattodea > Rhinotermitidae > Reticulitermes > Reticulitermes speratus. The sequence goes on along the minus strand of JAJKFL010000427.1, from coordinate 19,747,544 downwards.
CTCATGCACAATTCAACATTCCTTCTGCGGGTCACACTGAATGCAGATTCCTCTTGATTCAGGGGCAGTTGATAGAACCACCGCGAGATGGCATTAATTACTGGCCGATGATTGTTAACTGTCCTATTCATAGTCATGAAATTAGTGGCTTTTGATAAGATATCGATTTCAGCGTCGGTGTTGGCAGACCTGTGTTATGGACATAGTTCTTCTTGACGTGCATTGCCTTGCAGAGTGACCCAGATCTGTTGCACAGTGTCTGCCCTGCGGCCAGTAGACATATTGCATGCGGGAATGCTGATATTCGGAGTTCTGTGACTTAAAATCGATACAGGATAAAGCTACCTTATTTCACGACATTACACTATAAATTCACCATGCAACAGGGTACGTGACATTTCAGATTTTCAAGCAGGTGAATATTGATATCATGGTTGCTGGGTCGTGACATCGTAAGGCCTTCAAATTATTCATGTTTACCGTATACACAAATTTACAATGATAATTAATAAAACAAACTCTTTACACTAGAGTATTGTATTAATTTATGTCTATTCTTTATTTCTTTAGTATGTTATATCCGACATGTTTCGGCCTCTCGGGCAATATCAAGGACATAATTCCTGTACAATACACAAAATTACTGCTGGCCTTGCATTTGTATCACTTATGTACATTGTGATATTCTATAAAATGTTAGGATCAAGAGCTACAGCTGATTTAGTATACCAAAAAAAGTAATATTTTAATATCAACCAAATGCACTCAAACTCTCACAGATTCACAATAAAATATTCAGAAAACACTACACTGCTACATACTTTAATCTAAATTCACCGTGCATTTCTGTAATCAGCAATAAGTCATCAACAAATGCACAAAACTGTCATTAAAGGTATAAATTAACCTTTTATCATCATTAAATTACCTTACATACGTTTGGGCTTGCGAGAAGCCATCATCAGGGGTTTACAGTTGTACTTATCAAATGCTGTGCTACGGTCTGTCATCGACACTCGCAATATAACTGAATGAAACGAACAGTGAAGTTATATTACGAGTGTCGATGACAGACCGTAGCACAGCATTTGATAAGCACAACTGTAAACCCCTGATGATGGCTTCTGGCAAGCCGAAACGTATGTAGGGTAATTTATTAATGATAAAAGGTTAATTTATACCTTTAATGACAGTTTTGTGCATTTGTTGGTGACTTATTGCTGACACTGCTACATGTTTCGGATATTACTGTTCTATCATCAGAGAGCACATCAGTCGTTGCATGAAATATTTAGTTCATAATGTTTGGTCTAACTGTATACGTAGAAGAACTGCTGGTAATTTCCCGTATAATGAACTGTTATACAGTAGATTACAGCAGCGTGCGGATGATTTAGGGGTGTTCACGGTACTAAATCATCCACACGCTGCTCTAATCTACTGTATAACAGTTCATTATACGGGAAATTACCAGCAGTTCTTCTACGTATACAGTTAGACCAAACATTATGAAGTAAAGATTTCATGCAACGACTGATGTGCTCTCTGATGATAGAACAGTAATATCCGAAACATGTAGCAGTGTAATGTTTTCTGAATATTTTATTGTGAATCTGTGACAGTTTGAGTGAATTTGGTTGATATTAAAAACGTCGAACTATATGCACGGATTGGAAAATATATAATATTAGGACTGCTTTTGGACGAAAAAGGCCCATACATGACATAACAAAGCTTGAGGCATGTAACTTCGATAAGATATGATATAAATACCGCACAAGGAATACGTTAATTTTTCTGTTCTGCTAATATGCTTATCCTTATGATTCTTTTTGTGGAGAAGGGCCCCGCAGCAAATGCTACGGACGCACCGCAGCCTTAAGGCTTCTTGTGCAACTCTGTGATGAAGATGAAAGATGATCAGTTTTTTTTTTCCAAGTAATGGAGCACCGGTGGAATGAAATTGACAGGGGAAAACCGAAGCACTCGGGGGAAAAACCTGTCCCAGTGCCACTTTGTCCACCAAAAACATCACATGGACCGACCTGAGATCGAACCCGGGCCTCCGAGGTAAGAGGCCCGCGACTAACTGCCTGAGCCATGGCACTGCCTAAAGCGGAAGCAACCTCTCTCTCTCTCTCTCTGTTATACAAACCAGTTTGCTAATGCTACGTAAAAAATTGTTTTTTTTATGTGCATACGAAATACATAAACACATTCTGCGGGCAGAATGTAGACTTTTTGGGTGTTAAACCTGGTGGTACATATAGTTACCGCTAGACTTTAAGGGTTTAAACAATATAAATTATTAACGAACTGTAGACCTAACATTACGTTTTACCAAATACTAAAACAATTGTGACTCTGAACCATAAGAATTTGAGGAATATCACATGTTTAACGTACGGATGACACAAATGTAAACCCAGCAGTAATTTCCTGTGTTTTATATAAATTATTTACCTGTTGGTGTTCCTAGCACAGGCAGAAAAATATGGCAAAGAAATAAAAGAACGTATAATACCATCATATAGTGAACAGCATTTTATTAACTATTAATGTGTTGTCACCATTATTTACCATTATTTCGTACAAACATGCTACTTACATCTACAGGGTGAAAAACCACTCTACGAAATTAGGAATGCTTAAAACACTGAGTTTGAACCTAATTTCATTATGAATTTTCAGTGTAGAGTCACGAAATTCGATAAGTATGTTCTGGGCCAGGGATAACAACTCGTGGCACACGTGCCCAAAGTAGCATAGTAAAAGAATATGCTTAACAGGTAAGCATATTTGGTATAGATGACTTCGTCTTGCTGTTCAACAAATCATCACTTTCTATGAAATCTGCTTTCTTTTTATGGTGAAGGGCCCCGCAGCAGATGCTACGGACGCACCGCAGCCTTGTGGCTTATTGTGCAACCCTGTGATGAAGATGAATAGATTTTCGTTTTTCCGTGTAATGGAGCGCCGGTGGAATGACAGGGGAAAAAACGAGGTAATCGGGGAAGAACCTGTCCTAGTGCCAGTTTGTCCACGACAAATCCCATATGGAATGACCTGGGATTTAACCCGGGCCTCCGCGGTGAGAGGCCGGCGATTAACCGCCTGAGCCATGGCCTAAATCTGCTGTTACATCGCCTTCTTTACAAGAGACCACCTTATTCTAGACCACGGGGATCTTTCCAAAATATCACACGTACATAATTCAAATCCATTTTAATATTATCCTTCTGTATACTTTAATGTCTCTTTCGTGTTTTCCGACTGAAATGCCTATGTATATTTTAATACCCCCATATGCCTACTAAATGTCTCACCAATCTCCTCCCCTGTAATTTAATGACTGTAATACTATTTTGTTCGGTGTACAATATAAAGTTATTTTTATTAAACTGACATGAAGTATTACTCCAGACTAGATGTCTTGGCTCGTATCAAAAAAACACAGCAAATACTTCAAGTAAATACAAAGATATGAAGCTTTATTTTATGCAGTTTTCCACATCACTCTATGATTTCTTCACTTTTAGACACATACGAGTATATTGTTCTCAGGCTCCTGTTCTCATATCCTCGATATAAGCCTAATATGTATTTAGAAATATTAACATTTAGATTATAGTCAGTTTATTTGTCAAACAAAGGATTACATTCTGGGGCACAGTGACGCTATTAATTTATAATATCCCCCTAAAATGTAGACAGTATTTTACGCTCCGCCTCCAGGCCGCATGTTGCCATAACCCAGAATACCGCAGTACGAATTTTTTTCTCCTGTTTTTTGGAAGACGTATTTAAGGAGGATGAAATTTCATAGGTTACGCTGTTTGACACATCATACAGCAGGTGGTTTTGAATTTTATGATATAATCAGGGTCGCCTAGAGCGTGTTCGGGCCGCGGTAAAACAATTTTTTCGGGCCCCCAGCAACGGTGGACGGGCTACAAATTTTTACACGAGATTTGTATTGATGTGCAAAATAATACGCCCTGCCCTGACTGTCAGTTGCAGAGCGATTTGGGCTTGGGCTGGAAGGGTTAATTTGTACAGTCGGTAAATAATGTTACTACCGAGAAAAAAAAACATATGCAACACAGTCGGGTCCCGGGTCCCCATTCCGGACCGCCGGGCCCCGGCAATTTTTATTGGTTCCCCCCCCTCATCGACGCCACTGAAAATGAAAACAAAATATTGGAGTGTATAAACTGGTATTTAATGACCTCATCTTAATGAAGGAAGGCAAAGCAATTAATATTACTGAAGATCTGTACTTCATTCATCGTCTGTTATTACAAATAAGGCACTACGTTCAGGGTCATCGATCTGTTTCTCTACTTAGACAAAAGTCAGGGAGGTAGACCGCTTAATCTTTTGGGGTTGTAAGGAAGAATTAATATTTTGTACTATTGTGGGAAACATTACAGAACATTTTCTCTAATTGCACCCACCTCCACTTCATATATCTCTTTCAACCAATGAATGAGGCATGATTATATCACAGTTAGGGTAAATATTCGTATGTAAATTAATGATCTATAATCAGAAACGTAGATTATACATCACGTTGTGGAATCTAATTTCGACTTGATTCAGCACCACATTATATGTGAGGATGATTATAAATAATATATGTAAGTTTTTTGTCTTTTGTGTGTGACGTATTAAAGTTTGCTAGATAGTTACTAATTTTTTCGAGGACCCTATCTGTCAAGGTGCACAACGTCATACGCCAGAAGACAGTAATATTTGTAACAGCCCACCGTGAGGCACCTCAAGTACCAGAAATTTTTTCAGGGGAAGTGGTTATAATCTATTTAAAGGGCCTAGTTCTGCCTTCATCTGACTACAGGTTCTGTAGCAGACGGCTTCAGGTAAGACAACGAACAAGCTAACTTCGATGAAGTGCTGGAGCTGAGCCGCCCATAAAGGCAAAGCTGTCACTGTGCCTAAGCTCCAAATCATAAAGGTATAGGTGAGGCATGGAGGCAGACTTTAAAGTACGTTTATCCCAGCACGAGACGGCGTTAGTGATAAATTCTATATCCCGTATTCACTGTCTGTGACGAAAGGTGGCGAAGACAGATATGTCCGCCGTGTTTGAGAAATAACTCCCCTGCTAATCCAGTTTATTTAATACTCTGCTTGCTGCAAGTGCTATTAAGTTTCGAGGCTCTTCTATAGCCATTTAAACTCACGAAGGACACAAAAATATATCCGTCGCGGTACTAATTTAAGGGAGCGGCATTGACCTCTGGCGTCAACTTCAGGAAACTCATACCTGAAAGTCACAAATGAAAAAAAGAAAACTTCGCAGATGTTAGAGTGCTCGGCAGTCTCGAGGGAAATTTCATGATCTGTCACAGTCTTGAGACGATTTTGTCTCCTTCCCCTTAGAATTTTTACCTTACCTTGTCACACTCATGGGTCTTGACTCCTTCATGCTTTATATTACGTGTTCTTCCTGTAATGACAAACTGGAATCATGTGTGCCTTTCGTTTGGTTGTAGATATTTTTTTTTCTATGGCTCGACAACCCTATATGGGCCTGGGCCTCCTTGTTTCGTCGAGGTTTCATAGTCACACACATTTGAGACACACCACAGTCGGTAGAACTCCTCTGGACGAGGGACCAGCTCGTCGCAGAGACCTCTACCTGACAACACACAACACTCACAAGAGACAGACATCCATACCCCCGGTGGGATTCGAACCCACGATCCTAGTAAGCGAGCGGCCGAAGACCCACGCCTTAGACCGCACGGCCACTGGGATTGGTTGTAGATATATAACCCTCTAAATGACAGTGCTCTACAGAAGCACGTAATACCTGCTCGAACATTAAAAAACTGTAAGGCAGTGGCAGAGATTTTGTCTTTTCAGCAGCATGGAAACTGGCTGTGAGGCCCACCTCTCCTCATTTAAAAAGAGACCGGCTTAATTTCTCTGGTTACAAAAGGTCCGGCGCATGAAACACGACAAAGTTCCAACCAGTACTGAAGTTAAGGACTTAAGTTAGATTCTGTTGGTCCATAAGTCTTCATAAAGATGTGTTTAATTAAACACAGTGATATCTGCTCCTTTTTGCTTATAAAATTTAACATCTTGAGACATCAAAATGATTTGGACGCCTTCTGACCCATATATTTTATAGAACCTCGCCAAGTAGACTGAAAATCGTCCTGAGTTTAACTTCTCAATATTCAAACTGAAACTTTCTTCGGCATTTCTTACAGAAACTAAAATATGTGAAAGTGGGAACTTTCTGCCAGTTGTGTTTTATTATCTTTGAGCTCCAAAGACCAATTTGTACGCAGGGCGTGTCGAGAGAGAATTAGAAAGTTCAATTGTCGTGAGGTAACTACCTTCAGTCACATAACCTTGACGCCGATTCGCGTGTCGTGTAAGAAAATCTAGATGTAATGAGATTGCTGTGTGTCGCTCAACATGGACAGATATACAGTTTATTTTATTAGTCCGTTAGTTTATATATAAGAAGAAACAAGTTTAGGGTCGTTCCGTGTTAGTGTGCTTTGTTAATAATTTCTGAACAAACTGACGGAGTTTCATGAAAGTTGGTATGAAAATCATAATACTAGGTGACATCTCACTGATCTACCTTTTAACTTGTTCTTTGTTCTTCATTATATTCTTCTTCTTCTTCTGCTTCTTCTCATTCTCCTCTTTCATTCTAATATCGTCTTGTCCGTGTGCTCACCATAATACATTCACTTTAAATATTTTTGAAGAATTTTGGCTGAATTGTGGCAGAATTTCAAGAAGCTTGCAGTGATCAATATCAAACTAGAGGACACATCACCAATCTCGGATTTAATTTCCTTCTCCTCCTCCTCCTCATTTATCTTCTCTTCCTTCTCCTGTTTCCCTTTATTTCTTCGTGTGTTCGCCGTTTCAACTATCGCAGCAACCTGTTTTCTAGTTCTCCACCTTAAAATTTCAATCACCCATAATTCAATTTCACCCATATATAGTCTTCTTCCTATTGTTCCGTGCAGTGACAAATTCAACACATTTTCGGTAGCACTTAGGAATGTTTCCTACACCATCCATTCAGCATGCCCATAGCGCCTTGTTCTAGGTTCATTGTCAGTGTTCAAGCAACATCTATAGCTTCCAATAACCTTTCGTTTCTCCTTCTGTTTTCTTTGCAACCTGAAGACAACTTCATAAACACTTAAACTGCACCGTCCTTATTTTGCTGCTCAGTGTTTTACCCGGTGGCCATAGAGTAATTTTAAATATGCTGTGAATTGTGTTTCTCTGAGACAGTCAATGTCATAGTACTTTTCGGAAGAACGTGGTGCTTTCATCTTCAGAGTCCAGCGGTCAATGAAGAGTGGCTGTCAATTTGGAAGCAACGCGATACTCCGAAACAACTTTATACAAGTCAACACGGCGTAGTGTCCCAGAAGACTTGTTTCTTGAAAAGAAAATTTTCCCGCCTAATAACTAGCCAAATTATCACGCCTTGCCGTTGTAGAAACCTTTCATCTTAGACATCCTTGCAAATAATTGAGTCTTTCGGGTAGCTATACATTTCTCAAGAGTTATTCTTCTTCATGGAGATAGATGTGGTAACAATACGGTGGCAGCCAGAGCATTCCGCTATGGCAGCGACATTAGCGCCACTTGCAACAGCGTTTCGATATTTCATGTAGCAAAAGTTTCTGTTTGATGATTATAGTTATAAATACGAATGAATGGTTTGTAATTCTTGCAGTTTCATGCAGGTAAGAGAAGGGTGAAAAATTTAAATAATTTATTGTAGTCGTACTATTCAGTTGAATGAAGTAGAGCACACAGAAAGAAAAACTTGGCTGATGAGATTTTGGATCTTTTAATGACACAGGTTAATCATTACTTGAACTGAAAGAAATCGAAATTTTATATAATGATTACTAGAAGAGAATAACAGATGTCAAAGGAACTAGCCTATGAACAATAGAGAAGATAAAGCAGTGAGCGATTATGCTAAAAGTTTGAAAATAATATCAAGTTTATTGGGCTTGTGTTGATGGATTAATATTAGTAAATGTAGTTGGTAGATGGAGCAAATGTTTTTTAAACATGTTATTTGTAAAACTGGATATGAAGTCTGCGTACTGCAAAGAAAACTGGTTTTGGCGGACTCTGTCTTCTCTACGAGTTGACTTCAAAGATAAATATTTGCTTTGGAAAGATTTTCCAAATGTATGCAATATCTCTTGAGGTATTCTCTGTGTAGAATGTATAACAGTCAAGCGGGTGGACGAAGTTTATGTGTAGCTGTATGTCAAGAATAACTGAGTATCTAAATGTGTGTGAATTTTTGTGTGGAGATAATAAAGGAATTTACAAATTTTGTGTGAAACATTTATCTTATTAATAGTCATTAAGGTGCTGTGAAAATTAAAATTTATTCTTGACAGGCCGCATACGTATTTTACCTATGTGTTTAATTCTACATCGTTTGTCTGCACATCTACACTTTCATTTGTCCAGATGATATAGCGGTCTGTAACTGGATGATGAATGAAAGATGAATGGGAAAGTATGTGGAAGGTATGGGTAATGGTTCTGTCGGATGCACTGTTCCTGTTTTCGCTTGAAGTGCCTTAGAAAAACCACGATGCATATCTGTCAGGATAGCCAGTCTCCTGACGGTGATGTGAGTCGTAACAAAAGCGGAGCGTGGCTTTCTGCCGGCTAGATCGCAGTCCAAATTTTGGACTGCTTGACCCTTGAAGATTGGGCCGACAGGTTATCCTGAAACTTTGGTAACTAACTACCAATCTACACAGCGTAACATCCCAGAAGAGCGAAGGTCTCATCTTTCGGTCTATTTTAACTTAGTGATTATATGTACGTAACGTTAGAAATTGCGAGGTTACTGGTGGCTCTGTCATTGGCCTGTAATTGCATTGAACGATCTGAGTGGAAGGAGTCGTAAGGTCTTAGCCAAACTTATTCTTAGGAGCTGGGATAGCTCAGTCAGTGTAGTGACTACACTACTGTTTAGAAGACACAGGAATTAGGCACGGCTACCAGCACAATATTTATGCAGTTTCTGGGGCCCTTCCAACCTCCTATTTAGTGGGTGCCGGGATCGTTTCTCTCTCGTGCATTGACCTGTAATATTGCTCCCTTTGCCGTCATGCCATGGTGCTTAATTAAACAATGGGACAACTGTACCATTTGCTGTCCCTTTATTTCTTCCTGCACTTAGAATTTTAAACATTACATTCAATAAATTAAAATCTGAAGTTTTGTGAAAATGAGCAATACACACATTTTGAACTTATTCGTTTATTTGTTAAATCACGACGTTTCGGAACTGGCTATGCTACCATCATCAACTGAAACAATAAAAATATGTTTACACGTAGATTTAGTTAAACTCTATTGCTTATTGTTTTAGCAGGCATTGATAAAAGTGAAATTTGTATGCGTGATATCAGGCTGCCGCCGCGATATAGATGAGACCTGTGCTCTTCTGACCCTTGAAGATGGGACCGATAGGTTGTCCCGAAACGTCGGCATAGAACTATCACTCAAAGCTGCGTAATATCCCAAAAGAGTGTAGATCTGAAATATGTGTGTCAACTGATAACGTCTGATTGTTTCATACAAATGGTATCTCGTTTCGAAATAGACATTTCTCCTGCTTTGATATGCTGCAGTTCGCAATGTGGTTTGTTTGGCTTCTATATTGTGGTAATTAGGGTTGCTGGGAAACGTTTTCTTTGGCTCTGATATACTTAGTGAATTAATGTGGCTGGGAAACAGCATTCTGCTCTGCTGACTGTAGGTCCTGTTGTGATGCCCCACCTGGTGTTGTTCTTGGGAACCATCCATAATATAGCATTAACTAAAACTAAACTGCAGTAGCTGAAACCAAAGATTTAACACGGCCAACAGCAAAGCAAGCTCCTGAGAGAGTTCTCATGCTCAGAAAATTAATCCATAAAATCCGTTTTAAATTTTATCCACTCATTCTTTACTCATTTTTAAAAGCCAATATATTTCTGAAAGTTTTCTATGCAAATTTATAATACCGAAGGTAATTGTGGATATATTATATAAAAAGTTAAGGAGGGTCAGTATTGTTGAAAGAGAAATGTTATAGTTTATTAGCTTATATAGGACGTCGATTTTAAAGTGCGACCCGAATTTATGAGACGCAATTTTGTGTAACGCAACACTTCTGATGGAGCCGGGATAGTGTAGTCAGTGTAGAGACTACGTTGTGGGTTGGACGATCCAGGGTTCGAATATCGGCAGGGGGCAAGGGAGTTATCTGTTACCCAAAACTTCCAGTCCGGCTGTGGGGCCCACGCACACTTCTATTCAATTGGTATTGGCCGCCCTTTCCAGGGGCGATCTCCATCTAATGCCGAGGTTGAGACTGAGTGGAGCTATAACTGTGCTCCACTTATACGCCTTCATGGCATGCACAAGGACATGTTTTCATTTTTACAACCCTCTATATATAAAACTACATTACAAATACTGTTGTAGAAAAATGAAGATCTACAGCAAAATTATCTCCTCGAAGTAAGGCAGCGTTGATTGATTGAAAGTTTACACTGCCTTCAGTTATGGAATATTGAAAGCAATACGGCTGTCTGATGGCTTGGCTGACTGGGGCAGCCAGTTGTTCACCACTAATGCACTAAGTCTGACATCAGCACTGCGACCAACTCCATTTCGGAAATGTACCGCACGAGAATTCTGGAGTTAGGGTTTTCAGTGAATATCCTGTAGGAAAACTTCGTGTGTAAATTAACAATTTAAAACCCAGTGATTAGTTTATAGTCCACCGGGTTTAACATTACAAGTTCTTATTTCTGCCCTCACAGTGAATTTGTGCGTTTCGTATGGATCTCTGAGCAGACAGATCTTATCTACCTATACGACATTGTAATTGTTTTTTTACAGCGTATACGGAATTTGTTCACTGAGCGGTGCGAAACGAATCTTTTGGTATAATTTAGCTTAGTCATGATATTTTCAGGTTTTAACGTTTACTGTTAATAGGGGTCAAACGTACCAATGGAAGAAAGTAAATAATGTTACTGAGAGGTTTCACCAAGCGACTCTCCACCACGTACTGTTTGCAGTATGAAATGAAGGATAATACGAAACACGAGAAGTATAGGAGAGAAAATTAATTGTGTAACACTTTGACTGGAAAGTCAGAAGGAAATAAGTCCAATTCAGAGACCTTGATGTAGATGGCAAAATTATGCACGTTCATGATAAAGGGCGTGGTAACCTGGACTGCTTAATCTGGCTCATTATAGGACCCAGTGACGGATTTTTCGAGATCGATAATGAAGCTTCCTATTCCATGAAATGCAGAGAATTCTTGATCAGTTCAGCGTCTCTAACTTGGTGAAGTAGAGTCAGTTTAGTTTATAGCATCCTAAACGTTTGAAACATGAATTTCACCTAAATGTCTCCGTTACAAAGACCTGTAAGGTAATGCTATTTAGGAAAATAGCCGCAGTGTTTATTTTGAAAATAATTCAATACATGGCTACAGGTACATTCTGAGGATAAAAGTTCGAAGTGATAGTACATATGTGTATTTACCGATATTCTTGAGTATTGGATAACAGTACTGGTCAGTTTTTAGGCGCCTTCGCAAAATTGCGAAAAGCGACTATTATCTTCATCATGTCTGTATGTACGTCCATCTGTCCGTCCGTCCGTCTGGATCGAACAGCTCGGCTCCCACTGGACGGATTTTCATGAACTTTGATACCGAGAATTTTTCGAAAATCTATGGATAAATTTAAAGTTTGATTAAAATCTGACAAGAATAACGTGTACTTTACATGAAGACCTACGTACATTTATGATGGTACTTCGCAGAATTGTTTTTAGAATGGGAAATGTTTCGGACAAAAGGTTTCGAGAAAATCAAAACACATATTTTATGTTGAGTAAGGTATTTCCGAAAGTCGTGCCGTTTATGAGATAATGTGGAAAAATATGATACAGCCAGACAGACCACAGATGACAATAAAACACGGCGTATGCAATTTGCATGCTGGATAACTAAGGCTACAGACACACACTCAGAATATGTAATACTTATTGCTTTTCCATGGCAACAATAGTTTTGGAAACGCGCCTCAGTATTAGGTTATATGTACATTGCCTTCGTGTTTTCTTTCATTTTGCAGTACTTTCAGTTTCAGCGTGTGAACAGCTGGAAAATGTCAGTCGGTGACGCAACACTTTGTGACATTCACACTATAAACAAACCGCATATAGCTTTATCGTTCGCAAAAACCGTCTGCTATTTTACATATGTTGACTTTACCACTTCTATTTTGGTGGTCCATCTTTCACTACGGTTTCCATGTTTTTGAAGGTGCTTCGAAAACATGAAAGTATTGGGATGTGGTTCATGAAGTGAACACTGATATATTAAAGTCACATGCAGCCGACGTGAATGGATTTGGATCTGATTAATCGGAACCCTGCGGTCATGTGAAATGGGTAAGTGGTTTATGTTGGCTGGATTCTGTGAAACATGTCCAGCTAGTAGCTTATTAGAACATTGTCAATGCACAATCTCATAATCAGACAGTTTTATGGTATTCAGTACAGTCCATCGCCAAGGTGATCCCTGCTATGAATGCGCATGTGCAGCATTTCGTGGCGAATGACGAGTTGCTACTACCCATCCTCAAAGCATTCGCAAACTTCATTTGCTTATATCACGCTACTCAAGAAATGCTTGATATTTTCAGTCTGTGTGTAATAGCAGAAGCGTTCTTCGCTCTGACCAATAGCAGTTTCTCAGTCTACTTTATAGTTATCACTCTCTCCGCACCGCGCCAGACACATGTAACACTAGTGAGGGTCTCCTACTGGCCTGCCATCTGTATGTCACTTGTCAGGGCAGTGTGAGATATTCCTCTTTTCCTGGATGGCTGGAAATTCCTAGAGATACGGTAGATAGCGGGACACCTGTTCAGAGAGTAAACTAGTCGCGGAGAGCGTACAGCGGGGTGATTCGCCAGCTGTGGGTTTGGGCGTTAGCTGACAGCCCTCGTCGTATGTTAAGTAACATTACACTTAAATAAAATTGATTCGTGCAAGATACGCTCAAGTGGCGGGTTTTTATCAACACGGTGACGTGTACATTTGGAATTGAGTGAAATTTGGAGTCTGTCCAGTTGTAAATAATGTGATTTTTCCGTGGAGGGTGTTAACAGATACAAAAGGGAAATATTTTGAGACAAAGAATAAAATAAATCTTAGGTTATCATAAGGCAATGTAAGTTTATATTGTGGGAATGGCATGTCAGTTTAAAGGTCTCTGTGTAGCACTTGCAATTATGACCAACATTTTTGTGTGAAGCACGAAGACAATTGTTCGAAATTCGATTGCAACGCAATGGCAATAGTGTACAAGTTGATGGCAGCACAGTGACAGCATTCTGCGAGTTGGTTTGTAACACAGCACAGTGGGTAGAATGCGTCAATACCTGGCCAAAATTCAAAACATAAGTTGTAGCCCATGAGTATTATATGTATTCCATTTGAAACGCCCAGTCTTTTATAACATGCAAGTTGTAAGATGTTGAGGCACGCCTGTGCTTGCTGGCGACTGTTAGAATTTGGGGTTCAGTTGAGCACTGGCTTGTGGAGGAATGCGACGCCATTTTTGGTGAACTTGTGCTGTCATTCTGACAACACCGTACAGAAAACAAATTTGTTTAAAATATGTAGTAGATCGGAGTAAATACTTTGCATCTTAATAGTGCATACTTTACAACTCTCAGCTGTTCACTTCCTTATTTTAAGATTCCTGCAACATTGTTATAAAGGCATAAATTTGCAAGTTACCAATATTTTACGTGGTACTTCCATGAACTTCCGTTATGATCATGTGGTATTAGATACTTTAACAGCTCGACAAAATAATGTGAAAAGAATAATCTGTCCATCCTTGACCACTTAGGTTTTACCTTAATTTAATATAAACCTCTGACAGAATCACGACTGACTGCATTTCACGCAACAACGTATCTGCGTGATTTCACTGAGTATTGATAATTATTCGAGGTTCATGTAAGCGTGTGAGATAAAATTTAGCTATCTAGAAGATCATTTTATTTTTTTTTTGTAGATAAGTATAGAGAAAAATTCTGATGATAAAGGATCTTTTTGAGATACTACGACAATCTCAAGCAGATTGCACTTCAAAGATTCAGCACGTATTTATTGTCTCTGAAACACTGGAGGCGACTGCAACATTTTTCATAGGCTTCGTAAAGGAGGCAGATGTTGGGCAACGACTGCAATAACATAATGTGCTGATGAGATAAAGACATAGGACAAAAGGAGGACTTTTATCTGAGCCCTCCAGATGGTAAAAGCAAGAATTATCCTGCCATATAAACTTTCTGTAAAAGAAAACTCTTCACAGTTAGGTCGCCTAAAAATTAAACTTTAATACTGCAATGATGGAAGCAAACGAATTAAAACGGTAATATTTTGGGGGACGGTTTCTGCTACGGATTTGTCGTACGCAGTCCAAAAGTCTTTGCGATCGGCCGGCAAACAGGATGTAACGCAACTATTTACATAATGGATGACAGTTCCTACTAGATCCTCTAAAATAAAAATGCACGGAAAGTTTTTTACAAGCGAAGCGTCACTGTTCTTTGTCGTGAATACAACCTTATTAAGCATAAAGATACACGGACCAAGTTCAGTGCGAAGTAAAAACACGCTGACACCTATTCCACTTGCAGAAATATAAGAGCTGCAAAGGAACACTCTTATTCGATCAAGTAATCATTCACAGTTACCGATTCTTTGACTGCAGTAAGGCTGCGTGATCCTCTTGACCACACAAGTAAGGCTGCGTGATCCTCTTGGCCACACAAGTAAGGCTGCGTGATCCTCTTGACCACACAAGTAAGGCTGCGTGATCCTCTTGACCACACAAGTAAGGCTGCGTGATCCTCTTGACCACACAAGTAAGGCTGCGTGATCCTCTTGACCACACAAGTAAGGCTGCGTGATCCTCTTGACCACACAAGTAAGGCTGCGTGATCCTCTTGACCACACAAGTAAGGCTGCGTGATCCTCTTGACCACACAAGTAAGGCTGCGTGATCCTCTTGACCACACAAGTAAGGCTGCGTGATCCTCTTGAGCACACAAGTAAGGCTGCGTGATCCTCTTGACCACACAAGTAAGGCTGCGTGATCCTCTTGACCACACAAGTAAGGCTGCGTGATCCTCTTGACCACACAATTTTACCCATAGTACAAGCGTCAATGTTGCTGGGAAAAATATTCGGAAGAATATTTTGGTTTCTAAATGGGGATTTGATTGTAGCACTGGACATAAGGAGCACAAACACAGGTTTTCTGGCGCAGAGAGTGATAGCGATTTGTTCCTAGGTTCACCAGTTGCAATCCAACTACAGTGGACTCCGGAATACGGTTATCCATATCCCCGGTGGTCCGGACACTTTTGAGCCAAACATAGCCCAGTGTTGCCCGTTGAAGCTATTATTTCAGTACATTATTATTATTATTATTGTACTCTCAGGTACAATATTTCGCTTTTAAGGCGATTTACTTTAGCATTGAGTGATTTTTTGTATGTTACCTATAACACAGAGTTCCCCCTTGGTGGTCCGGATTCCCGAATAAACCGTACCACCACTTCGCCCTTATAGTCCGGATGACAGAGGGACTACGGTACTTGTTTCATCATTAATGGAAGAGGCAAGAAGGATAGAGAAGTGTATTTCCCACCCGGCTTTTTTACCTGTTGTGCTTAGTACTGTTATTTTGATAAATAAATGTTATTTCACTCATTATGAAGTCAACAGCAATTATTTCATTTAATAAAATGGTGACCATTACTTCGAAAGTAATTGTGGCCAGGTTATGCGCTCTGGCCCACGGTACACTGTGGCAGCTGTTTCCAAGTTCGTTGTAACAAAGTGACAGTAGTCTGAAATTCGATTGCAGTACAGTGACAACAGTGTGCAAGCTGACTGTAGCAAAGTGACAGTAGGATAACATTCGATTGCAATATAATGAAAAGTGTGCAATTTGGTTTCAACAAAGTGACAGTAGTCTGAAATTCGATTGCAATACAATGACAATACTGTGTAAGTTAATTGTAACAAAGTGACGATAGTTTCCAAGTTAAGAGAGTGACGAAAAATGACGTATAGTTTGGTATGTCAGTATTATTTTAGATTATTTAGATTACATGACTTCTTCGGAACTTGGCTGTGCAGCCACCTTTATTTTATTTATATCTGTATGCTGATATACTTCTGAACCACTTATAGCACTTAATAAATAATTCACGTTTAAAATTCCGACATTTGCTTTCGTCCACTCTGTATTTTATTGCAATAATTTTTATTAGTTCACGTTATATTCACCGTGCATCATGATAACAAATCAATAGTTTAAAAACCAACATACGCACTATATTCTTACAAGTAAGTCAAATGCCCCTACATATGTTTCGGCTTTAACAAGACATCTTCAGGGGGTCAAAGTTCTACATATGCTCGACATCTATTAGCTCATAAGCACCTCACACATAAACACAAAACAAATTCTTAATTCCCAGTGGATTAGGATATCACCAATATCAGCCGTCCAAATATATAAAATCCAGGGAAAGACTTGCACCTATGTTATATGTATAAATGATTGAAAGTTTCCTCAATTATGTTTGTGTTAAAGCTCAGTTTCTGCTACATATACGCGTAAAACAGAAGACTCAACAATCTAAATTTCTGAATTTTGCCCACCGAATGCATTTTTATGTTTTGTTTAATTCTCAGAATAAGCAGCCACAACAGTAAGGGACTTGTTCTTGTAACAGCGACGCAGTCTGTTTTCTGTGTGGTGGAAACAGCCTTTAAATATTATTTACATGAACTTCAGACCACAAATTTTCAAGACGGACAGCGATGGTTTTGATCGAACACGATATGTAGGCTACACCTGTGTATTTATAAATATTTCAGTATGTGCGTGCGTGTTAGGTTCATGTCCCTGACGACATGGAACAAAACATGTGAGACAAAACAGAGGGGTATTTCACTTCCATTACATATACTTTATTAGCAGGGTGTGGCAAAATTTAAGCAGTACAGCAATCAAACTACCCCCCACCCGTTGATGTGCCAGGGCGGGGTTGTTTAGCACAGTACCGCCAGATTCTGTATCAGCCGACAAGTCAAATTTTCTGTACTGTAGTGAATGTAACTAGTCTAAATGGCTTCGGATGACCGCAGGGGTTTTGTAGGTGAGGCTCTGATATGATATTTCAAGAATGGCCACACAGTCTGCTTACGTCACTTCCACAATCTCTTCAAGGTAATCTCTTCTTTTAACCATTTGTAGCATGAAATTTATATAAATATTACACATTCAAATACTCATTTCCTACTCCAGAGACAAAAGGGTTTTTTGTTCTACACTATAAGGACCTAGCGGTTAATGCTGTTGATTGTGAGACACAACGCTTGGCAAAGTGTTGATCCATTTGATGTCAAAGCAAGCGGTACATTTATTAACCACTGGGCTATAAAATTATGTCAGCTTGTCACGTCAGCATTTGAAGTCGTATTTTTTTATTCTTTGTAGTACAACTAGGGAGCAAATCTGATACTTCATTATGATAATCGAACGTTACAGTCCCTACATGGATAAAGCAGCT
The DNA here is from genome assembly GCA_021186555.1 of Reticulitermes speratus. Lineage (NCBI taxonomy): Eukaryota > Metazoa > Arthropoda > Insecta > Blattodea > Rhinotermitidae > Reticulitermes > Reticulitermes speratus. The sequence continues at coordinate 19,729,809 of JAJKFL010000427.1, read as the reverse complement.
GTGCAGACACGCGCTGTTGGAAATTTGTACAGTTTCATGTTTATGCAAGCTAAGTGTTTCTTCTTTTGATGGGAATATTGTAGTTGCTTCGTTTACTGATATGCGAAAATGTTTTTAACATTCTTGCTATAGCGACGTGTGAAATGTGATATGGATTTATATAAGTTTTAAAACATTCGCGGCGACATGATTCAGTATAGTCTTCTCGGGCGATCAGCCGCCTCAACTGGTTTAAATACAACGTTTCGGGGACTAGCTCCGTCCCCATCCTCAGGTAGAACTGAGGATGGGGACGGAGCTAGTCCCCGAAATGTTGTATTTAAAACAGTTGAGGCGGCTGATTGCCCGAGAAGACTATATTGTGATATGGATTGTTTTCGCGGGTAATTCTCACTTGCAGCAAAGTCCTGCTTGCGAAGTTTGAGTTTGTTGCTGAAGCTCCCAATCGTTTGGGATGTAATGTGACACTGCGTCACGTACTCAAAATCATGCATGTTTGAAGATTTAAGAGTTGCGAGATGAAACGCCATGTTATCGACTTTTCGGTGGAGCATGCGGTCTCCATCTTTAGGATTTCCAGACCTGAAGTAGTAGCCACGGTTTTTATTTGCTACTTGACACAGCATAAAATCTCTTAAACTTGAGAAACTCACACATTACACTACACATTGGGTTTACAAGATCCTTCGTGTTACGATTATATGTTTTTTGTATGTTTGTGCTAAGGGATGGCGGATTTTGTTAGCTACATCATTATGTCTTCTTGTTCATTCTGTGACAGCTAGTGATGAGCATTTTTGTTTGTTGTTAAAATGTTTTTAGAAAATAGTGCTTAAGTTTAAAGTATAATTACTATATCATAATACGCTGTTATACACGTATTTATTGTACTGTGTGATTCTGTTGGGCTTTGTCCATCGTCAAATCTTTAAAAACACTATATTTCATAAACAGCCTGTTTCTGTCATCAGGTCAGCGTGACTTGTAGTTAGAACAGCTTGTGAAGCCATGGCTTTACCAACAGTTTTTCATTCACCTGATCACGGAATTAGCCGTTTTCAAAGATACGTAGCCATGTTCATATTTTGAGAGTGTGGGCAAAGGTCAACAGAGTACTATCAATTATTACAACACTAAAATTGGCTTTTGAGAAACTGATAAATTTTCTAACACCTAACAAATTTTACCTCTACCTGACCAGGATATTATGAATAGCTGTGCGTCAGAATTATCTGTTATTCGCTGGAAATATGTGTAGTTTTCATTCATTATTGCAGAACGTAGCAGTTGTAATTCAGCAGAAAGAAATACATTTTAAATATTACTCGTGTAATAAAAAATATTTGGAATGACGATTCGATTGATGTTGAAAACTACTGGAATACTTCAAAATCTATTTATAACCCGAGTTTATAAGGCTAGTTAGTAAGATATGGGTTCAAATTTACGTCTGTTATTCCCCCTGCATTACAGATGTACTTGGTATACATATCATTGGCATACCTAGGAGCTTTGGGCTCATATGCAAAGCTCACCGATGGTCCCTGTGTTATCCATGACACATCTGCCACAGTTTATAAAACTCTCTTAAATAGGCTTGTTTTTCTTATACAGATATTTAGCTGAATCTTGTTTCTTATAATTTTATACTTGATATGATTATCAAATCGAGAATGTTTGGAGATATTTAGCAGAACACAAGCATGGTTTACGAGCTAACCTCAAACACTTCTGGCCGTCACGACAACTGGGGTTTGCGAAAAAAAATTTAACATATATTGTTTTTACAAGAAAACCCCCAATTAGGATATTATTTAAAAAAGTATTACTCCTGTCCTTTGCTCTGGAAAAAATACTGACACTTTCTTTGATGTGTAGTCTGGCTGCAGTTTGTTTTCGATAATTACACCATATAGCGTGGTTTGGCCTATGGAATTTCTCTTGTCTCCTTTTATTTACTAAGAAACCTTTGAAAATTACTACCTTACGGGAAGAGTAAAAACAAATGAGAAGAATAGGCCTATGTACCTCGGAAAATTTATCAATCGAAATTTTTTATTTCAGATATTTCTTAAATCTATGAACAAACTGGATAGGGAATTAAGGAGATATCACTGAACTATAATCTTGTTGACATTTGCAAACTCTGGTTCTGGCATATTGATGAGTTTTGGGCCAAGAAATCTAAAGTACATTTTCGACGTTTCTATTCCTAAACGTCCTTCGATAATTTAAGAATTTATCTTGTCCTCTACACATCATCTAACAAAACGTGCTCTCATAAAGTAATATATTAATTTATCTTGTCCTCTACACATCATCTAACAAAACGTGCTCTCATAAAGTAACATATTAAATTTCGCGCAGTTTAACCAGACTTGGTGTGTACTCTTATTAAGCTACGATTATTCGCGTGGGGTTAGAATTCTTGTGAATATGCAGATATCGCCTGAATAGTGGGTGGTTTATTTAATGTAAGACCAATAGTTTGTTGCGATGAAGGCGTGGGTCCCTATGGTTTGCACACGCTTCTTGTGCGGTAGCTGCAACCTTGATATATATAGAGTATATATATAATAAATGGCTATCATTGTTATTATCTGCATTCATGTCGTGGCTTTTACTATCTTTGCTTCACGTTTTCTTTGTTTTTGTTTTATGTATTCACTACTGCTTAATTACAATTGCGCACCAAATACTGTATTATAAATACGGTTATGTAATTCTTGAAGACTGACGAAATGATAATGTTACTTTACTCTTCCTTTCATAATATTTTTTTTTTACATTGTGTAAAAAGAAGATTTTGCTCTGTATTTTGGCACTGCAAATTGCTACATTTGGAGCATAGCTTTGTATGGTGCTGAAACGTGGACACTTCGGAAAGTAGATCAGAAGTGTCTGGAAAGTTTTGAAATATGGTGCTGGAGAAGAATGGAGAAATCAGTTGGACCGATCGTGTGAGAAATGAAGAAGTATTACACAGAGTGAAGGAGGAGAGGAATATCCTATATACAATAAAAAGAAGAAAGGCTAACTGGATTGGTCATATCTTGCGTAGAAACTGTCTTGTAAAACATGTGATTGAAGGAAAGTTAGAGGGAAGGATAGAAATGACGAAAAGACAAGGAAGAAGACGTACGCAGCTCTACTGGATGACCTTAAGGAAAGGAGAAGGTACTGGAAATTGAAAGAGGAAGCACTAGATCGCACCGTGTGGAGAACTCGCTTTGGAAGAGGCTACGGACCTGTCGTAAGACAGACTGCAGAATGAACGAACGAATGAATGAAGAATGAATGAAGGGTACTACGCTTTGTTTTTTTTTTTGTGGTGATGGGGCCCCGCAGCTGATGCTACGGACGCACCGCAGCCTTAAGGCTTATTGTGCAACCCCTGTGATGAAGATGAAGATGAGGATGAGCAGTTTTTTACCAAGTTTTACAAGTAATGGAGCACCAGTGGAATGAAATTGACAGGGGAAAACCGACAACTCGGAGAAAAACCTGTCCCAGTGCCACTTTGTCCACCATAAATCTCACATGGACTTGACCTGGGATCGAACCCGGGCCTCCGTGGTGAGAGCCCGGCGACTAACCGCCTGAGCCATGGCACGGCCACGCTTTGTTTGGAGAAGTTGTAAGAACATAACGTATAACGTATGTTTGTCCGTGTGGCTGAGGCTCTGCATATTTCAACTCTAGAAATGCAGACTGGATTTTTACTAAATTTGATACAGAAGTAATAAAATTGAAAGGTCCTCAAAAGTCGTATATCTTAACTTTATATAAAAGGTAGCGTTGTCGTGGTATAGGCACATATTCTTCAAGTGGAAGTGACGTTAGAACAGTTACCGAGTGCGGTAAAGTAATCAGTTTTAATTATGGTAACTTTAGGAAGTCAGTCGTATTTATATACATGCTGTATTTTTTATTTATATGCATAATAGGAACTGTGGTGACGATTGAAACCATCTCTTCTTATACAGGCACGACAACCTCATCCTTTGTAGGTTTTGGCCTTCTCAACTATATCCTTCCATTTCTTCCTATCCTGGATGCAGTTTCTCCAGTTTTTGACATTTTGAATCCTCAAGTCTGCCATAACATCATATTCCCATCTATTCTTTGGTCTTCCATGCATTCGTATAGATATAGGCTTCCAGTTATAGATTCGTTTAACCAGTCTGTCATTTTCCATTCGGTACACATGCCCAAACCACCCTAATCTTTGTGCTTTAATATGATTTACTATATTCTTATACTTTATTAGTTTATTTAGCTCTTCATTTGTTTTAATTCTCCATGAGCCATCCATGTTTTTACTTGGTCCAAAAATCCTTCTTAGTATCTTCCTTTCATATATGAGCAATTTTTGCTTCATTGCTTCTTTCAGGACCCATGTTTCAGAGCCATAGGTAACTACCGGTCTTATAACCGTTATATACGATTGAAACCATACTGCTAGTAAAGATGTGAATAAAAGTGATCGCAGTTAATGATTGTAGAGCTTTATGAACTACACGTACACTGTAATGCGAATTGTGCTTTACAAGGTTCATATATCGACAGCCGGAAAATTTATACTGCAGTAAGGATTGCAGCTTTAAATATTGTTATATTAGTATTATTATTATTATTATTATTATTATTATTATCATTGAGAATGCGAAGGTGCGAACTGTGTGCATTACAGTAAGCATCCCATGTTTAAGATATTGTTGTAGTGCACTACACTAATTAAAATCATTGCATTGTTATTCTCCTAAACTACCATCGTACTCTCTAATCACATAAACAGCACTGTGGAACAAATGCGTACCCGCCTGCACGACTGTTATAAATTTCTTCACGGCGAACACTTCATAATATTAAGGCAAATTCAGTGCAGCAGGGGGGCTGCTACAATTCAGTGCAACGTGGCCGCCTTATCAGCATCTCACTTCTAATGTAGAAAGCGGAGGGCCATAAATTATTGGCAATGTTTGGTTGCTGTAAATTCTTTCAGACATGAAGGTCTAAGCTATACATCTACGTTCATATCTAATAACTCCTACTGGAGAATGGAAGACTTATGATTCTTGATTACACAGAATTTGGAAAGAAATTTCAGAAACTTATGTGAATAACACGAAACGCTGATTCGGCCGTGACGTGTCGGAAGGTGCTCACGGTATTCTGCTGCAGGCAGTGGCGGCTGTCAGCTTCTGGCTTTGTCTGCCTTCTGTACTTAAGGTATCTTCTAGTAAGAGAACTTAGATTTATTATAAGCATTAATGCCAAAGCCCATACGTTCCTGAGCCAGTTCGATCCACCTCCTTTCATCACATCCTGTTGCAGTAGGATTCATCTTGATTTTCAATATTCTTCTGGATATTAAAAGTAGGAGATTAACAAAATGTTTTCCCATCGGAATTCCTTCTCCTTCCAGTCTTAAATAAAAAATATTTTTTATTCTATTTTCACCGTGCATTTTTCGAGTATAGACAATGTTTTTCACCAACTAAATGCACGTGTTATAAAAACACTAAAATATTCTAAAACTGTTTGATAAAAAGCCCCGACATGTTTCGGCTCACCAATGAGCCATCCTCAGGGGGTCACAACTGACTGTTCCAAAACATGTACATATTTTAATCCTCTGTAGAGGTATATGGTCAACGTCTTATCTCACCAATCTTACTTTATCACTTCGCAAGCCGATATGTTTTTTAAAACACTCCCTATAGACTATTGTACAATAGTGAGTTCGTAAGTGACGCAATAATATAGTGCATAATCTATAGGGAGTGTTTTAAAAAACATATCGGCTTGCGAAGTGATAAAGTAAGATTGGTGACATAAGACGTTGACCATATACCTCTACAGAGGATTAACATATGTACGTGTTTTGAGAACAGTCAGTTGTGACCCCCTGAGGATGGCTCATTGGTGAGCCGAAACATGTCGGGGCTTTTTATCAAACAGTTTTAGAATATTTTAGTGTTTTTATAACAAGTGCATTTAGTTGGTGAAAAACATTGTCTATAAAAATATTTTGTCGTAACCTCAGCTGAATAAGTCCAATAAATGAATATATTTGAGGTTACGTGACTTTGGCGTTACAGAGTTATATTCTCTTGAACTTTGTCCACTATCCTAGTTCTTTTTTATAAAAATCAAAATTTTTTGGAACTGGATTCTCTTTCCATCCTCAGGTGGCGAGGTTATGCATAAATTTTTACCCTGATGGGACTTCACTTAGAGGCACTTTCATACGTTTACGGCGTTACCTAGATGCCAGTCATCACATCCCGTGAAGACGGAAGCTTAAAGTCATAGTTTAGATATACATACACATACATGTAACGAGCTACGTTCCCGTCATAAGGGGGGTCCCTACAGTATCCACGCGCCACTCACCGAAACCTGTGAGGCACAGAAAACAAATGAAAGTCTCTGACGTTACGCAAAAACCAAGATCTGTCGTAATGAAGGCTGTGGTGCCATCTGGCGGGCTGTGTTCACGAACACATATTGTCAGTTTTCTTCCATGACAATCAAATAAAAAATGTGTCACGTCACAAGCAACGCTGTGTCGTAACCCTGGAATCCTAGCCATAGAAACCGGAGTGTGACTGTTATACTAAAACACACTCACACAACGGAATCATACGTAGTGAGACTAGGATAATAGCGGGCTAGTAGAGACACGTAACATTAGTGTTGCTAGTGTTGGCACTGTACTCCAGAGAGACAGGAATTAAGTGACGTCAGCATTGCTCAACAGGCACACGGAGGGTTGCTGCCTCAGAAAACTTTTGCGGTGCCTCATTTCATAGATTTTGATTCAACGTCGTCAGGAAGGGAAAGGCAATTGAGGTTTGTTAGGACAGGAATATGCTTGACTGTGTTGTTGAAAATGTCATGGAGATAGGAAATTACAGGAGGCTGGGAGAGATTGCATAATGAAATGTTTCTTTATTTGTACCTTTTACAGCTCATTGTAAAGGACATGCAGTGAAGTAGTACAGCTCATCAGTGGACTCTGTACTCTGTCGGGTGAATACAATCATCATAATCATAATCATAATCATCATTATCGTCATCATCCGTCACGATCTAGGCCTTAATAGAACTGTTTTTTTTTCAATGGCTCGACAGCCCCTTGGGGGCCTAGGCCGCCTCATTTTTCGAGGCTTCACGATCACACTTTAGACACACCACACTCGGTAGGACTCCTCTGGACGAGGGATCAACCCGTCGCAGAGACCTCTACCTGACAACACACAACACTCACAAGAGACAGACATCCATGCCCTCGGCGGGATTCGAACCCACAATCCCAGTAAGCGAGCGGCAGTAGACCCACGCCTTAGACCGCGCGGCCACTGGGATCGGCGAAGTGTTTCTGCCTCGTCTAATAGTCTCTTCAAAGGTGTTCCAAGTCGTCTTCGTCCATTTGGTCCATTACACAGCGTTATTTTGGCATCCTGTTTTTGTTGTTTCTCATATTCTGATCTTTTAAAATGAATTTTAATATTATACTCCCGCCTGTACCTAGGTAGGCCTATACCTAAGAGTTTCTTCCTTTCACATATGTCCCATGCGTGCTACATGTGTAGCACATTCAATCCTAATTTGTTTATGACCATAATAATACTTGGTGGGTGCCGATCCCACTGGCCGTGCGGTCTAAGGTGTGGGTCTTCGGCTGCTCGCTTACTAGGATCGTGGGTTCGAATCCCACCGAGGGCATGGATGTCTGTCTCTTGTGAGTGTTGTGTGTTGTCAGGTAGAGGTCTCTGCGACGAGCTGGTCCCTCGTCCAGAGGAGTCCTACCGACTGTGGTGTGTCTAGAGTGTGTGACCATGAAACCTCGACGAAACGAGGAGGCCCAGGCCCATATAAGGCTGTCGAGCCATACAAAAAAAATACTTGGTGGGCAGCAGACATTTCAAAGCTTATCGTGCAGTTTCCTGTGTCACAATGTCACTTCCTTTCCCTTGGAATATTCTCATCACCCTGTTATCAAACAACAGGTCTAGATATTCTTTGTTTAAAATTAAATACAAATTTTCGCATGAATCTAAAACAACGTGTAGAATCTAGTTTTTAAAAATACCCTTATAAATCTTTAAAAAAAACTTTTTATATACACACACTCATTTGTGAACCAAGGATTAAATGGCGCAGCTTGTGAGCATATGCACAATTTTCACTGCAATATTTTATGTTTCTGACTTCGTCAGTTCCAAAGCAATTAATTGGCACATCAAAGTGTGAATGATTGCTTATATCCACATATTGACGGTTTCTAAAGTGTCATTTTAGTCTCACAATTATTGATGTTATGTTGCTTCTATACCGCTTAAATAGGCCTGTATATAAAAATAGAAATTAATAATTATTGACATTAATCTTTATCTGTTGCATTCCCTTTCGTGTAACCATTTAAATCTTAGTGGTTGCTTTGTTTGCCACCAGATTTAACGCTCGAAGTTCTAAGTTCTCCCTCTAGAGTGCATCTATGTAGTGTATGTTTCTCGGAACAGAGAGCAGTTATTTCCGTATGCAGCTTAAACTGATTCTTTCGTATAGCCGACACGGAGAGTGTTTCCTGCGCGGTACGAACTGAACCTTTATAAATATGATTCCTGTTACTCTCAGGCCTTTAATATGCATACAATTGAAACACATGTGAGTCGCACGTTGTGTTGTCTGACAGCATCTGCACTATATTTACACCAGGCCCGAAATATTTTAGCACTTTCAGGTACAGTGTTACAGTATTACACAGGTATTGATTACAATAATTCATAACAATTGCTTAGATGTGACTTAGTTTAGTAAAATATTTTAAAATCATTTGAATTTTTTGCTGTGATGTGTGTTTTTATCTCCTTACATGTAAAGAGATACACACGGGTTTACGTTCCTGTATGAAACAATGCTGTTGTTATTATGAGTGCATACCCTGATATGTAGACAGAATATTTGTCCGAAACGCCGCTACGTATCCACCAGACTACATGTCTTTAGACAGCAAAGAAAGTTGTCTTCTTTTCTGTAATTTTCAGCATAATTTTCACAACCGTAAACTCAGTTTTGTTTATGTCATCTTATTATCATAAGCGCAACCAATTTAGTGCGTGTTGTGAGCTTGTATATTTATAGTGCATTTTCCTTTCAAGGTTACATTCCATTTCATTGCTCTATATCACTAGCAAAGTCCACGTACTTGTCTTGCCTGCTCAACTGTTTGTTTGTTTTTTCACTGAATATCTAGTGCGTCTTTTATACTCTCATATTTTAACCAAGAAATATAAAGTACACTGTGTCACACAAAATTCATTTTGATCACATTAATGTTTAATAACAAACATAATTCAGACGCTGTGTCATGTCTCAAGCGGTTAGTCGCTGGCTTGTCACCGTGGAGACCCGGAGTTGATTCTAGCACAGTCCATGTAAGATTTACTGTGGATAAAGTGGCACTGGGCCAGGTTTGTGCTTGCTTTGCTTTTCCACTGCCAGTGTTATTCCTTTAATGCTCCTCATTCATATTTCTTTCCAGGGAGCTATACAACCTTGACAATTGACAGTGTCGTTAAATAAAACATTAAACGCTAAAGCTATTCAGTTGCATTTATAATTTGGAAATGTTTAGGCAAATTTATTGAAGGTCCTAAATGTCATTGGAAAATAAGAAACGATTATTGTTGGGACAGCTTTAATGAGGATATTGATATCTGAGGAAAACACAGGCCACATGCAAGAAGGTGTCATTGCAAGTAATTTCAGTGTGGTATATATTTATTCGCCGATCCCATTGGCAGCGCGGTCTAAGGCGTCGGTTTGCGGTCGCTCGCTTGCTGGGATTATGGGTTGGAACCCCACTGGGCGTGGATGTCTGTCTCTTGTGAGTGGTGTATGTTGTCAGGTAGAGGTCTCTGTGACAAACTGATAAGTCGTCCAGGGGGGTCCTACCGAGTGTGGCGTGTCTAAATGAGTGTGATCGCGAAGCCTCGACAATGGGGAGGCCCAGGCCCTCTACGGCTGTCGAGGCGTTGGAGAAAAATATACACATATGCTTTAAATTTTTTTTTCAGTTACGGAATTCTTGCATCAGGCTAAGGAAATTCTAGTAGACAAATTTAGGATGTTCTAGGGAAACAACGCTGTGTACATGAAATAATACATCTTTCTGGAAGGTTTAAGGTAATAAAATTAATCACTGTGTGCGTTATTGATAGGAATGGTTTGCTTTACGCTATGGAATGCCAAACAGAAGTACAGGGCATACACAAAAGAATGGTCCGGTTTTAATAGTGTTCACTATTAAAACCGCACCATTCTTTTGTGTATGCCCTGTATAACTGCAAAATTAGAAGATGGTAGAACAAGAAAAATGATAGTTCGCAATTCTTCTTTGGTGTATTGTCAGTGGAGCAGGTGTTTAAATGTATTATCTCTGCTCAGATGAGATATTTAAATCCAACCGCCTGCAAATGAGGGAAGTTTCGTTTTATTTATAGCTGATATCGTTACCGGTACTGCCAATATCACTTGTAAATTGCAACGGCGATTAAAATGAAAACCCTGGGGATACACAAAAATCGAAACCCTACGATGTTCAGCAAGTAATTCAGCTTGGGTTAGAAGCACGTAGTCTGTGTGGGAGATCTGGGCCCATGTTGAAAAATGTCAAAGCTCTACCAAACCTGTGCTGAATTAGCTGTAAATTAACATTATCAAGCTTGGGGTCTGAGATTCTCACAGTAGTGGCTCTGAATATTACGCTGCTCTGGGATATGACACCGCGTAATTTGGTAGAAAAGTAACATTGCTTTGCAGCAACGCTGTAGAATATGTGCTGAAATGTATGGCGTCGTAACCAAGGAGAGAGTTACTGCGGCTTGTGCTTTTTCCTTCCCAGACCTATTTCCATTCCAGCATCTATGAGAGTTTCTCTTATCTTCGTGTAAGCTTTCGACATTCCTTCTTAAAACGTTTATTAACATGACAATGATAAAACTTGCTACGTACTGTTCTACAGATGAAAAACACTTCTTCTTTGAGGGAGAGTGGTAACTATGTATATCACTTGCTGTAATGTGAACATGTGAATAATTTGTTTACACAGTGCTTTTTATATATTTCATATGATTCTCGCAACAGTGATAGTATACTTACACAGCATCAAGGGATTGGAATTTTTGTTGGAGACCCAGTATGTTTCCTGTAATGTAGGAACTAAAGTTTGAATAAGGTTTACATTAATTTCCGATGTTTGCAGAGTTCCAAATTTTAACGTCAACATTCGGCCGTTATGCAAGCCTCCCAGTCATAATATAAATTTTGTAATACATTGCTACTGTGCACTCCAACGTAATCAAACTATGTATTTATTTGAACACTTCTACATTTTGGAGTGTTCAAATACCTAATATTGTATTTGTATAAACGTACCCTTTGGTTATATTGGTTGATAACACCAATATTCAGCCAAAATTATGTAAGTGCTCAACTTATTTTATCTGCCGCATGCTTAACACACTCTCTCTTTCCATAACATTGCCTTCTTCACTTGGAAACGTTTTACATTACCTTCAACGTATCGTGACGAAAAGGACGAGCGGACACTGCCTGGGCAATTTCACAGCCCTACAGTTGTCTGTTTGTTTCCTTGCGTTATACTACCGACTTGCCCATTCTTCTTTCTTTATTTCTGTTTTTTCCCTTTACTCCTTTCTTTTCTTGTTTCTTTCTTGCTTCTTCTTCTCCTCCACCCTCCAAAAATCCCCCCCCCCCCTTCCCCGTGAACACCCAGAGTACTGAGCACTGCTCAGGCCCTGAATGACGTCCACGCTCGAAACTGATGTACCAAATCATCTTCTTATTGTCCTCTCCGATTTTTTTGTCTCATTTCGGGTTTCAAACGGTTAAACAGCTTAGCGTATTCATTTATCTTACGTTCCCAAGATGTTTACTGTCTGAATGCCAGACATTTTTCTAACTCTTTGGCACACGGTCTGCGACCCTTGAACTTTGAAGGAATAGAAGAGTTAAGAATTTACTACAAAACATGTTAGTTTCTTGGGTTAATTATAGACAGAAGAAGTTAATGTTGGTTAGGCCGTATGTCGTTTTCGACGTCTTATATACTTGACCTGCTATTTGCCGTCGTATTCCGTCGTATGGGTTGTAGCGCTGTGTGTTTCTTTAGATATTTACCAACGTTTCAAACGAATAAAGTGCTTTCATCTGCATGGTAAACGTGACCAGATTATGGTAATATATTCTTCTGAAACAATGACAACGACAGAAGGCCAAGAAGACCACACAGTTTAAGTATCTAAAGTCTCAAATAGGAATGTTTACGTGTGTAAAGGCACAGAAAGCTCTTGGGAAGAAAGTAGGGAAAATAATTTGTAGGAGGCTTGATATTTAAGCCCTACGCAAGCTGAATTAAACTTAATAATAACCAGAAGTAGCAAACTTGTATAGTTTGACAGCCCACGGTTTAATGTCCTCAGACACTTACAGCCTGACTTCCAAATATCACATATCCTTCCCTTCGAGTGTCACACGGATGATAATCACTTGTCGGCAGTTTGCCACCGGTTATTCAGAAGTTTCAGCTATTGTCGTTTAAAGGGCAGTGCTGTGGCTCATGTGTTTAGTCGTCGACCCTTCATCGCGGAGGCCTGGATTCAGTCCCAAGCCATTTGTATGGGTTTTATGACGGGCATTGTGACACCAGGACAAATTTCTCTCCGAGTACTTCGGCTTTTCCCTCTCAGTATCATTCCACCAATGCTCCATTCTGTGTTCATTCATGTATCACAGGCGCTAAAGTCCCAGCAGTTGTGAGCGTCGTTGAATAAAACACTTAAAATCGTGGTTAAGTTAACTTACGTGACTTCAAGTGTGATGTGGGTTTTCATCTTGGACATCCCGTTGTGTGTTACAAAGTGGTTATCAATCACCATAAACACGAATATTTATTACGTTTTTTGACAGGAGTTACTCGGCTACATGTTTCGAGTATCTACTACGAATAATTCTTGCATGTGTATGTTTCATGTATTTCCTTTCCTGTTTCCAATCACGGAAGTGATACAGAACAGAATAAGACATTGCGAAACATACTCCGTAGTCTGACCAAATACGAACGGTAGCCACGGCTGTTAAAGCCATGTGCAAGTGTTGCGGGCAGATTTTCAAGAAATTTGATATTTGAGTAGTTTTCGAAAATCTGCCGAAAAATTCAATTTTCATTAAAATTTTACAAGAACAACGGTTACTTTACATGACGACCTATGTACATTTATGACAGTATCTCGCTGAATTCTTCTTAGAATGAGAAATGTTTCAGAAAAAATTTGTAGAGGAAATCAAAACACAAATTTTATGTTAAATATTTTTTTTTTTAAATCGCGCCTTTAATGAGGTAATGTGGAAAAATATGGTAGATCCAGACAGGCTACAGATGCCAATGTAATATGACGCATGGTTTTGCATACTGGATAACCAAGGCTACAGACACACACTCACCATATGTAATACTTATTGCTTTTCCACGGCAACAATGGTTATGCGAATGGGCCTCAATGTTACGTCATATGTATATTGCCTATCTTGTTGTATGTGATAAGAATCCTCAGTTCAGATGGGTTCCCTTTAAATGCTTGATGTTGCCTAGCTGTTTATTAATTTCATTGTTATAAATATTTTAAATTTTCACTGCTCGTACAAGTATTATACTTGTCCGTATGCTGACACGTAAAGCAAATGTTTCCCGGGTGAAGAACAGGTATTTCTAATTTGCAAATATATTTTATGTACATTTGATTAATATATATGAATACTATTGTATCATCATTACTGTTAGCTTGTACTGGGATAATTTATACCATTGAATTTTCCTTTTTGAGGTATCCGTGCATTTAATAGTTACATCATTTAGAACAAAAATTAAATCAATATTCGTCCAAACACAACTAAATTCTATTTATTATATAGAACTACATGTTTCGCCCTATCTCAGTTCATCCTCAGGTTCACAATTCGTTTTTAAAACATATCGAGGAAGAAATATACATTATGTAAGTACATAAAACACAATTAAAACTATTAAAATTAATAAAATTTTTTATCGTCATAAGCAGGAAACATATGTGTGGATAGAGGTTATACCACAACTGTTACAAATACTGTTTACAGATTTTTCTTCCTTTGTTATTCCAAAGTTGTCATAGCACCATCTCCAGTCCGAGTATCTCGATGAGGATTCAGTCCAAATTTAATTAAGTAAGTGGACTTCCATTTTTCCTGATCCACAATCCCGACAGGGAGTTTTTGTGTAACTAGATTACTGGTGGATAGCTTTATGTTGCGTGCTTCGTATTGCATTTGTCAGAGATGATGCGTCTACATGCTATGCAGTTTATCCTTGTACTCTAGTAGCCTTTGACCCTTGTAGTTCTATATAATAAAGAGAATTTAGTTGTTTTTGGACAGATATTGATATAATTTTTGTACTCATAATAATTTATGTCGCACCATGACCCTCATTAACTCAGCCTCCAACAGAAATGAGTACCGGGAATACTTCCTTGGAGGGTAAAGGCGGCCGATGCGTACGGCTGACAACCTTACCACCTTCATGTGCCGGTTGTCTAGAAATCTAGAAGCCTCAACCTCCTGGAACCCTAAAGGCCTGTCCAGGCCTGTATGGGATTGCTTTACCTTTACTATTAACAACACAACGGGACGACTTTCTTTAAAATTGTACCGTTTATTTGAGACACAGTACTGGTTACGTAGTCTATATGTTGTTCCATTATAAGGAAATGTGATGTGTGTGATGTGATATGTAATGGTAGGAGGAGGGCTTTCCTCGTACAATGAGAAATATCATAAAGGAAATAGTAAATACCTAACTATATGCATATAAACATTCATCACAGACGCCAAAATTGTATGAGCCATGAGATCGTATCATTCTCCCTCTCACACTCATGAATATCTTCAGTAACTAATGTAAATATCCCATGTTTCCTCTAACGTAAATTCTGTTCTCGTAAGAGTTTTTAACATATCTGGACTTGAAGATAACCTAGAAGGAAGGAAGGCCGTGCCATGGCTCAGGCGGTTAGTCGCCGGCCTCTCACCGCGGAGGCCCGGGTTCGATCCCAGTTCAGTCCATGTGGGATTTGTGGTGGACAAAGTGTCACTGGGGCAGGTTTTTCCCTGAGTACTTCGGTTTTGTCCTGTCAATTTCATTCCACTGGTGCTCCATTACACGGAAAAACGAAAAAACTAATCATCCTCATCACAGGGTTGCACAATAAACCTCAAGGCAGCGATGCGTCCGTAGCTTCTGCTGTGGGGTCCTTTACCACAAAAGAAGAAACCCAGAAGAATACCCGAAACATGTAACATTTATTGCACATAATAGTCATGCACAATACTACAGAGGAACTCAATTAGGTTGCTAGTTTCGCTAAATATAAGCCATCATCAGGCATATTCCTTTTAAGAAATATTTTAGTCAAAACGCCACTTGGAAGACCCAGATGTAGATAAGAGGATAATATTAAAATGGATCTTCAAGAAATGGGATGGGGGCATGGACTCGATTGATATGGCTCAGGAGAGGGTCAGATGGCGGGCTCATGTGAATGCGGTAATGAACTTTCGGGTTCCATAAAACGCGGGGAATTTCTAGACTAGCTGACGACCTGCTAGCTTCTCAAGAAGGACTCTGCTACATGGATTTATTTAGTCAAAACTATAACTGCAATGAGGAAAGAGATCTTGTTGACATTTGACAAGAATTCTCTTAAAAAGGAGAGGCCTGATAATGGCTTATATCAAGCCGAAACTTGTAGCCTAATTGTGTTGCATTGTGGTGTTTTGTATGACTGTATTCTGTGAAATGAATAAAACGAAAAGAAAGATGAAATATTTATTAATTTAGTTTCATATGTTTCTTTGGATGTGCCAGGTAAGACCAAGTTTATGCCGGTTCACATCCATTATATTGCTAAAGACTACAGTTTATCTGTGCTATTAATTACGATTTGCCGATCACGGTGTCCGCGCAGTCTAAGGCTTGGGTTTGCGGTCGTTCTCTTGCTGGGATTGCTGTTTCGAATCCCGCCGGGGCATGGATGTCTTGTCTATTGTGAGTGTTGTGTGTTGTCAGTTAGAGGTCTCTGCGTCGGGCTGATCACTCATCCAGGGGAGTCCCACCGAGTGTGGCGTGTCTGAGTGTGATCGCAAAGCCTCGAAAATGAGGAAGCCTAGGCCAACTAGGGCTGTCGAGCCATTGGGGAAAAAAATATTATGATTTGAGATGTTCTTGTCTTATCCATTTTGTTGACAGCATTTCAATCCTACATACGAGTGCGGTCTTATTCTTTCTTTCCCCCAACCTCAGTTCTGCTTTCTTAGGGTGGTTTTTGAATAAATATTTGATTAACAAGCACAACGGGCTGAATTACCTGAAGTTCGAAACGTGTAAATTTATTCTTTAAGTTTAAATAGAGAAAGACCACTGTGTGAACGTTAAACGAGAATTTTTTATCCGATGTAATACTTAAGGGATTTTGTTAATCCACAAATTAACTAGCTAGCTAACTAACGTTATGAGAAACATGTTACTTTAAGACGCTGCTAGTCGCCATACTGAACTTCATACGGCAATATAAGATTCTTTATCGTGCTAACAAGAGCCATCACATGAATCTTTTCTGTTGTCTTCTTCAGCCATGACATAGGCCATCTGTATCTTTCAATTGCGAAGTAATTTCTGAACTGGTGAATATTTCGGACGATTGTTACGACTGCTTGACTGCGAAATCGGACGAGTGGAAGGTCTCTGCTTGCACAACGACGACACAAGGCCTCTGCTTGCACAAGACAACACCAAGGCCTCTGTTGCACACGACGACACAAGGCCTCTGCTTGCACACGACGACACAAGGCCTCTGCTTGCACACGACGACACAAGGCCTCTGCTTGCACACGACGACACAAGGCCTCTGCTTGCACACGACGACACAAGGCCTCTGCTTGCACACGACGACACAGGCCTCTGCTTGCACACGACGACACAAAGCATCTGCTTGCACAAGACGACACAAGGCCTCTGCTTGCACACAACGACACAAGGCCTCTGCTCGCACACGAAGACACAAGCAGCAAATCACAGACACACGTCAATGCCCAAAGGGTTTTACTGGACATACTGCTTGGAACGAGGAATGGACATGGGTTTTGGAACTTGGAAACACATGTGCCCCTGCAGGGTCACTAAACATTTGCAAGAGATTTAGTATAGGATGGGAGAGCCTCAATTGGTTTCATGTGGCTCAGGATAGGGACAAGTGATGGGCTGTTTAGAACACAGTAATCAACCTTCAGGTTCCGTAAAGTAGGCGTAGGGGATGAGAAAGTACTGGCTTGTTAAGAAGGACTTTGCTCCATATACTTATTCGTTTAGGTTATTTGTTTAGTTAGTATATTCAATGTTACACATATTCCGTGCAGTTGTCTTCTAACACAAGTTTTATTTCCAACTACTGCACAAAGCTTAGCTCTTGCGCTACTACATGTTTCGGCCACCTATTTTAGCCATTATCAGGGAGCTATAATATTATAAAGACATCAGCAGCATATCATATGTCAGTAAATTGTAAACATGTTCGAGGGTAGTACACGACCACTATGCTCTTCCTTTCATTCAGATTGTTTTAATATTATCCTCCCGTCTTTTCCTAGGTCTCTTCGCTTCAAGTTTCTAGACCTAACGAGGAACACCATTAGTGTATAAATATGGACTCCAAGTAGCGAACAGTGATGCCATCCAGTAAGGGCATCTGACAACAGAATCAGAACAACTTAATTTTATATGATTTCTTAAGCCTTACCCCAAGAGATCCAATTTTAACAGCCGATATCCTGACCTCTTGTGGCACTGCATATTTGCACGTGGGAAAAGTCTGAAGCTTTATTAGTGTCTGCCCAAGAAGATAGGCAGCCAGCAGTAGCCCCCGTTCAATGGCCGCAATGCCCCATTGTTATTGGTGCTACTTCGACCGCTGCTTGTTACTGCACGGCAAGTGGTACAGCCGTCTGGTAAGGACAGTCCCTTCTTGCAGAAATGCATAGACGTATTTTGATTTGAATATACTCTCTCTGAAGAGGGTGCTGGATAGCCCAGTCAGTATAGTGACTGGACTACGAGATACACGTCCGAGGAATCTTGGTTCGAGTCCCAAGAGGGGCAAGAGACAGTCCTAATCCAAAGTTTCCAACTGTTCTAAGGCACATTCAGCCTCCTTATCAATTGGTAGCGGAGACTCTTTCCTCAGGGATAAAACACGCATTGTGCGAAGGTGGCACTCACCTACATCTAGTGCCGATGTTAAGAATGGGTGGATCTATACCACCACTCCTCCACCTACCTTAATGGCGTGGAAAGTGACTCGTTAATGTTCATCTCTATTAAAGGGGAATTCCTGCAAAATCGGGAGTTTCTGGCTCTGCAGGGAGCAGACCAATGGATTAAAGAGGAAGGCGAATTGAAGCAATTAAAAGATTCTGGAACATTTCGTGTGAGTAGTTAAAAGACCTCGCTTGTGTTAAAGGGGCAGCAATACCGAATTGCAATATAGCTTTTAAGATTTGTCAGTGAAATTGTTCTTAGGAGGGTTGCATTATGTCCATATTATTCTCTCGAAAGTACCTTAAAATAGGCCACATTCTCTTCTGTCGTCACTATTAAGAGCTTCTCATTCATAATCATTCGACAATTCCACACTTATTCATATGCTGTAGATCCAAAAATATTAACAGCGTCGTTAAATAAAACTTAAATAAAAGACTTATGTAGTTGAAAGAGCATCCTTAAACAACTATAGAATTGGTCACAGCTTGTAACTCGTGTGAAACTGACCACTTCCATACTTTGTCCTTCCGGTACTGCAATCTACAGACCCACCGTAAGCGAGAGCCAATATTTGTGTTAGAATTGTATGTTTTTAATTTAGATTAACGGCTCCAGTACAGAGTCATGTAGGATCTGGGGTAGCTCAGTCGGCGTAGTGACTAATCTACGGGCTCGGCGTCCAAGGCAAAGCGGTTGACAATCGGCAGGGCAAGAAAGAGAGTGTTCTTTTCTCCAAAGCGTCCAGACCGGCTCGTGGGCCCAACCAGACTCCTATTCAATGGGTAAAGGTAAAGGTAAAGTTCTCCCTAGAATAGGCCATAAAGGCCCAGAGGGGCAGTAGAGTAATAGCTCTACTCTTTCTTTAACCTCGGCGCTAGATGAGGGTGGGTGGTCAACTCCACGCCCCGGCCGCTTTACCCCCGGGAAAGAGACCCGGTACCCATTTTATAGGAGGCTGGGTGGGCCCCAGGGCCGGTCTGGACAGCTGCGAAAAATCTCGCCCCCACCGGGATTCGATCCCCGAACCATCCAGCCCATAGCGAGTCGCTATACCGACTACGTACCGAAGAGAAATTCTCCAGGGAAAAAGCGGCCAGAGCGTAAATCAGACCATTTACTGCCCCTAGTGTCGAGGTTAAGAATGAGTTTTGCTATAGCTCCTCTTCCCCTTAAGTGTTTATGGAATGAACAGGGACGACTTTACCTCTGCCTATAGAGCAGTGGTATTCAACCTTGGGTGCGCGTACCCCCGGGGGTAAGCGAAGACATCTTAGGGGGTACGTAAAATTAAAAAAATAAATATATTATTTCTTGATAAGCACTGAATAATCAGGGTCAGATTTAGGGTTAGCCACAAGAGACCCGGACGTAAGGACATGCGATTTGGGAGAGCCATTCTCTCTCTCTCTATCCTTCATTCGATTCTTATCTGGGCGGCTAGTTTCATTTTATTCGACATAGTACATATAATTTTGCTTTGCTAAAATACCTTTTTTCCTTTATTAATTTTTATGATAGGCAATCATATATTTGTTATTTAATAGCTTGATTCTCCTTTTTCTCATTTAAAACTTATTATTTAATACATTATTTTGGATGTAATTTATTTAACTTATTTTAGATGTAGATTATAGATTATGTATAACTTGAATTATGCACCAACAACTTTGGGGGTACAAAGTCGAAGAAAAATTATATCTTGGTGTAAGGGAACAAATACGGTTGAATACCACTGCTATAGAGAACCACCTAAAATGAATTGTTGACACTGACTGTGGAACACATAAACCTGCCTAATTCAGCAGCGAATATAGTGGGTCGAGTAACGATCTCTGCTAAAAGTAAATGTAAATTCAAAGTTCTCCCTGTATCCGCTGTGAAGACATGTGGGGGAATAGACGTGTAGAGGTATTCATTTTTAAACTTGGCACTAGATGTAGGTGAGTGGTTACTTCCATTCTCCGGCCGATTTATCCCCAGGAAAGTACCCCGGTACCCATTGAATAAGAGGCTGGGTGGGCCTCAGAATTATTACAAACGTTTTGGAGGGTATATAAATAACGTTTCCTTGCCTGGATTCAAATCCCGAACCGTCCAGCTCATAACTTAGTCACTATGCCGACTACGCTACCCCGAAATACAAAATGAAGCCTGTCACAAGCGTGAGTACATTTATTTCACATTTTTAAGACGTGAGTCTATTCTTTCCTGCACATCAATACTGACGTCACAGTGCAATTTCAATTTCTGTGATTGCATTACCTAGTAAGAATTTTTGGATCGTTGTGTATTGCTCGGGATTAGAGGGGAAAGCCCTGTACTGTTGTATTGATACCGTGATTATTATAACTGAAGCTAGTGTGGCTCTGTAACTGCAGTAGCTGAATGACAGGCTGGGAAAATATCAGATTATGTTGCCTGGCAAGGTAGAACATTTTCTCTGTTCCAAAAGTTAAGACTGGTGCTGTGGCTAGTACAGGCTCATACAGGCTCATACCCAGTGAGCACTAGGCCATTTTCCCACGGTCAAAGCGTCCGTGATCTTCATCTAGTGCCTAGTTTAAGGCAGCATGGAGTTCTGTAACTAATTTCGCAAACGCCTTCTTGGCTTAGTGTGTTTCATTATTGGCAAGGACGTTTTTGTCTTTATGTTACTCATCCTAAATTCGACGTAAAAATTGTGCCAATATTTGATAGTTTTTACGGGAATATTAAGGTATACAGCATCTTCTATGCGATGTCTTACATGTCTAACAAGTGTGCCATTTTTAACGTAACTGGTTTGTACCCAGCAAAACCCAGACCGTCACAGAGTCTGTAAACCATACACTAAAAGAAAGAAGAAACTCGCTATGACAGGTTTTCTTTTATTCTTTCTTTCAATTTTTTCTTTAATTCCATCCTTTATTAAATTAGATAGTCCTCATTGGGTTGCAATTACGTCAGACGTCACCCAGAACAAGTACATAATTGTTCCGCCAGATGGCTAGAAGCTCCGCGTGTCGTAAGTGTATTAGTTGAAGGAATTAGACACTTCCACTGAAAAAATCTGTTTTAATTACACGTAAAATTACAGACAAGGAGAAAAAACGAACAACGAAAGTTTTGATTATGTGTTATTTTAAATTACGTGCATTGCACTGGCAACGTTTGTAGATACGTCGTCCGAAGATAGTATTATCATTTCGAAACACGTAGCGTATATTTTAGTATGTAATTATGCATTAAAATATGTTGTATTAAGATTGAAACATATACCTGTAATAGTACAAAGTGAATCTGGTAAGCCTACTTGGGGATAATGTCAATTATGGGAAAACTAACCCGAACATGAAAAGAGATGGCAGACTAATTTAAAAATTATGGCATTATCTGAAGGAAAACATTTTCTTTTGCACTGATGCAGGGTGTTTTACTGCCTGAACAAAGGGCCATCTACCGTATAAGAACAAAACTGCTATTTACCACCTCTTCAGTTCGCTCGCCTGTGCACGAACGTGTTACAGAATTAAGAATGTTGGATTTTTATCGGAAATATAAAAATGAACAGGCAATGAACTAATTTAATCTCTCATGTCTAACACACAAAACTAACTCTCATATAAGTTTCGTGTTTCCTGCGTCAAAACTAACAGAGAATACTAAAGATATCCCAATTTTTGTCAATATGTACGGCAGCCCGGCTGTTAAAATGATGTGTAAATATTTGAATTGTGAATGTGTACAAGTGGTTCAAGCCCATGTTCCAATTTTTAAAACATTTCAGTTTCTTAAATTGTATAGGCTATTGTTCCTTCTCTGAAGTCTTAGATTGAAGACAAAATCAAGTAGATCGGAATAATGTGTGAGTAAAGAATTTAGGGTTGGCGCGCAATGGACCGCATTGGACCGAAAAAACGTATCGCACGAATCGATATTGTTGCTGAGCACAGACACTGCAAACGGATTTCTGCGCACGGACTGATTTCAGTTCTTTGCTGGTTGTTTATTAGTGAACAAAATGAACATTTCAGAAGAAGAAGGGGTTATGACGTGTTTGTTCAGACATGAGGAACAAAAGGAAAAGAAGAGAAAAAGATTCTGGGTACACAACATCCGTAAGAAAATGAAGATACATGGCGAGTTTCATTTGTTATTTCCGGACTATCAGAAGGTGAGGGAAATTTTTGTAAAGTATTTTCGGATGACTTACGGGAAGTTTAGGGCTATGAATTTCCTTGATATTTTGGGATCTAATTTATCGAGGGAAAGTACGTTGAATTTACCAGTGAGCCATCAGTAACGCACCGGCCGGACGGAAAAATATTCTCGTCCGTGAATCCGAGATGGAATTGCCGCACGCCTGTCCGTGGGTTGCGAATCAGTATGCGGATGTCACATAAGCAATAACGCGAAGAAAAATGTCTGTCGGTGCCTTGCGTCCGTCGTTCCTTCCGATGTGGTCTCCAGTGTGCTCTTACCCTTAACCTTTATGTTTCGGAACGTGATGCCATTTATTACAGTGAATGATATAAAGCATTTCCTAAATGTATCTTTCAAATTTTCGCTAAGCAAACTAACTGTCAGAGCCAGACGGCTTGGTGCTCCCATTTCCTATGCTGTCTCGAAGGACATTTACTTTTCGAGGAGCGGAGAGCCAAAGTCATGCTATTATAATAACTGCACTCGGAGAGACGCACCCTGATCATTTCTCGCTTTATTCATCTATTGTGCTATGCGTTTTCTTGTTTACCAACGCCTAGTTGTTATAACAAGTACTACTGTACTTGTAGCGTTGGCGTTGTCACGCTGTGTGTCTGTATCCCCTTTGTTAGCACATAACAATGCGAAAACAGCTAAACGGATTTTGATTGCGTTTATTATTAGGTTAGGGTAACGGTAAAGCTAGCCGATTCCAGTGGCCGTGCGGTCTAAGGCGTGCGTCTACTCATTCGCTTACTGGGATTGTGAGATTCGAATCCCGCCTAGGGCATGGATGTCTGTCTCTTGCGATTGTTGTTTGTTGTCAGGTAGAGGTCTCTGCGACGAGCTGGTCCCTCGTCCAGAGGAGTCCTACCGAGTGTGGTGTGTCTAAAAAGTGTGTGATCGTGAAGCCTTGAAAAATGAGGCGGCCTAGGCCCCCAAGGGGCTGTCGAGCCATTGGAAAAAAAATAAAGCTATACCTGTGCACGCCGTGAGGATGTTTGTGGGAGTGAAGGTATTATTCCACTCATTTTCAACTTCAGCGCTAATGGGATGTGGTTGAGTAGATTCACGCCGTGGCCGCTTTAGATCTAGGAAAAACCTCCAATACACTTTGCATACGAGGCTGTGTGGGCCCCGGCCTCTTTACCTCCAAGGAAAGAACCCCCGGTAACCTTTGAATGGGAATTTGGGTGGGTCATTGAACCAGTCTGGAATTATTAGAGAAGAAAAATTTCTCTTTCTGTCTGCCGGGAATCAAACAAGGGTTCGTCAGTTTTTCAGGTCGTAGTCTAGTCACTACTGGTTAGCTACCCCGGCTCCAGTTTTTGCGTATTTAAAATTTTGCTATACATTTAAGTTTACAATAAAGTCTGACGAATAAGAAATAAAATATTACACGATGGACAGGCCTACATTAGTTCCTGAGCGCTCTAAGAAGCAACTCTCACGTAGTTCGCTGTGTACTTATCGTGTAATAAACTTTCCGAAAGAAAATTGTTCAGGAAAACTAAGCATACATTTCGTTACGATATGAGCAATTTCCGCACTTCTTCTGACGTTCAGTTAAATAAAAGCGACGGAGCACGTGACATGCTACTTGTGAATTTTGAAGCCTGGAATTAATTTTAATGATAATTAAAATTCTGATCTAAAGGAATTGCTTAAAATTAAAATCTCGAAACACTGCAGGCACTGCAGCCCACAGACGGAGCATTAATAGAAGTAACAGTTAGCTTGTGTGTGCAAGTAGCTAAGATACAAGATAGGGCAGCGTACATTCATCATTGTTAAATATACACTAGTCGACCACAGTTTGTTAAAATTTATTAAAATTAATTTGAAATTAAAGAAAAATGCTTGCCATTATTGAGGAACATTACAACGAAGAACAGCCGTCAGGTATCGTCCATCCACATTGATGCACTGATGAACTCGGTTCGTGACACTTTCCATCACGCGGACATGATAGGTGATATCGCATTTCTTTCTTCAAAAATTCTTAGTTTGAAATTGTGTAAGTCTGCGTAACGTGTCTAAAACACCCTTCTTTTCAAACAGCCCCATAAAAATAAATCACAAGCCGACAGATCAGGTGAACGGGCTGGCCAAGAAATGCCGCCATAAAAGCCGTTATCTTTGGAAAGTCTAAGGCGGACGCACGGTGGACAGCCGACCTCAGATCCATGATTTTTTTAATTAAATGGCGGCCCTGGCTGAACCTGCAGCGAACGTAGCTTTCTCCGGGGCTGCCCGAGTACTGCGTAAATGAAAATGATGAGCTGATGCTGCCCCACCCTGTATATCTCATCAGATACCATGTATAGATATTGCGGTTAATCACTCATTGTGCACAAAACTGATGATGGAAAGATGCCCCGTAGGTTGTGGAGATGAAACATTTTAAACTTCCTGCTTTTTTCAGGTCTTAGTGAATTCAGAAATGGAAGATCTTTGCTCTTATGGGATGTTGCGCAGCTTATATTGGTATTTAATGGCATTTCGGGGCAAACTATCGGTCCCGTCTTCAAGGGTCCGATAGGTTGTCGCCAAAACATCTGTAACTAACTACCAATCTACACTGCGTAACATCCGAGATTAAAGATCTCATTTACACAGCGGCGAAAGCCTAAAATCATGCAAGAAATTTGAGGTTAACCCACAACAATTTAAAAAATAAACACAAAGTTACGAAGGCTATAAAAGTAGCACGATACCAACAATAAAATAATCTCTTGTTACATCCATATCTGACTGTAGAAAGTCTAAATTAGTTTATCCAATCAAATACGATTTTAATGTCTCATTTTTAATCAGGAAATTTTCCATAAACTTGGCAAGGTTTATTTGTGCTTAGCTTCTTAATGCCAGGTTCAAAGTGTTGTGTTGATGCCACCTTCACGAACGGTAACAAATGATTCTTCTGCCAAACGTGATATTTCAGTCCTCTTGTTTCCTTTCAGTAGCAAAAGAATTTGTTCACTTAAATGTGTGCTAATTGTCAGCGACAGCAGCGAAATAATAAGTATCGATTAACTGAAAGTTACAACTCGTCTCCCAACTTCATCCGTTGAAGCAACGCAATAGTCACGCAGCCAGTGTCTTTAGGCGTTCGTATGCTTTCACACGGCGCCGAGATAATGCACAAAGTACTATCATATCCAATAAAATATTTTTATTTTCAAGTGTTCTTTATTTGAGCCGTATTCACTGTCTTTTTGAAAAGCTTTGTAGGCCGCCAAAGGAATTGTAATGAGCCACATGCGGCTCGCAGACGGCCCGTTTGTTATGCCTGGTGGGGAAGATGGCCCTTGAGGTTGTCTTCTCCGCAGTGTTATATTTCCCTTCAGCCACTTTATTTTGTATCAGACCAGTACAAATTGCTAGCAAAGTTTATCATATGGTTATCATTACGAACATTCATATAAACAGAATGGCTAGGCGACTGGGGGGATGTGTAACAGCTAAGAGTGTTGTGGGGGTTGTCGATCCGTGGGACTTCTTTCTGTGGCATCAGTACAGGAACAGGTACCGGGAACATTGTTGCAGCGATAGTGTATCTGATTGGGTTAGCTGAGGGGTGGACAGTTATTTTGAATCTCCATTCATGTGACCAGCTTTTGAAAGCTGTACAATGCACAAACGTATATCGATGTGAAATTGTGTATATTTATATGACAATTACATTTATATTCGAAGGACATTAGGGCATGTACAGTTGGAGCCGTGTGTTTTGTGTGCCCTGCTCTTGAACTGAGACATTCAAAAGATGTTACCAAATTTGCGCCGTACTCTTGCCAATATTTACGGAGGAAGCAGGATATTCCGAAACGTCTGTGTCACTCTGCTATCATATACGGTGTGGAAACCCAGCAAGATTTTCATGTGATTGATACCTGCTCTAAAACCCTGCAAACCTATAGGCTATAGCATACTTCAGTCTTTCTTGGCATTAGCTGAACCGTCAAAAGTACTCTTTTAGACTTTCAAATTTCAGTTTTTCACTATAAACCACGCGCTTTAACATTTAAAAGTCCGAAGATTTGCTGCACAATATAGGCTACTGTTTTCATATGTCTGTCAGAACAAATACATTTCCATTAACAACATTAGCAGGTTTGTCTTTGGTGACACCTTGCAGGCAGTGACGTAAGCACTAAGATTCCAAATATAATTTATCAATATTATCCAACAAATGCACTAATTGTCACAGGTTTATAATAATATATTTAAAAACAATCCACTCCTACATGTTTCGGACTCTGTCGGACCATCATCAGGGAGAATAGCAGACTTTATTTTATAAAACAGTTACATAATTATACTTGGTCTCTTGTATATGTGGATTTCTTGGTAATTATTCGTGTGGTGATCTGTTGCACTGGACGCAGTAGATTAAGGCAGCGTGTGTATGATATGGAGGTGTTCACGGTACACGTAGGAGTGGAATGTTTTGAAATATATTATTGTGAACCTGTGACAAGTAAGTGCATCTTTTGGATAATATTAATAAATCGAATTATAATGCACAGTATGGAAAACATAGAATTCCAAATGTTACTTAGATGAATTTCAGTTTACATAACCTTAAATATACCACGAAACAAACAGAGGAACTACCAAGGGTGATTCGTTTGTTATAATTGTGCTTTAAAAATGTAGGAAGGAGATCAGAGCCATCTGTTGCAGGTCGCATTATTTTCGAGTACTTTATCTCTTAAAATATTATCGTAGTTTTATGTGGCATATAAATTTTATATCATAAGATATCACTCGAACTCTTAGTAATATAGGTGCTGTAATTTACTGTGTAAGTATGGTTGTTAATGTCATTTAGAAAAACTGACGTACTTGTTCAAGTCACAATATAAAATTCAAGTTTTTAATGCACGGGGAATGTCTTGCCTTTTGCAAAATGTCAAATGTTTTTTTTATAAATGTTACAAAAGATATATTAAAGCAGTGATATTCTAAGCGATGTGTTGAGGTATGAGGCGAGGAGAAAGGTCACAAAACGATATAAATGCGGGCCTGGCTGTGGTGTTTGACGTGTGACCTTTTCTACCACATATTTCGGGAAGAACACAATTCGCATCATCCGTTCCCAAATTACAAGTACATAAAAAAGCTGGCGCTATTTGTAAATTAATAATTACACATGCTCAACATTACGATGTTCTTGGGTTTGACGCCGTATATTTGGTACACGGATACCGAAGTTTCGGAGGAACCTGGTAACTGCATCTTCTGGTACGGTTTTTGACACAATGTAGCGTTATAAGTTAATATTTAGGTTTCGGAGATACAAACTACCTCCATTTTCATGGTCGACGTTTCGGGTCCTATTGGACCTACCAACAACATAAGAGGGTGTCAAAATAGAGACAAGTATAACCTCAATATCCGTGACTAAGAAAGCTGAGGGGGGAAAATTGGTGTAGTTTATTGCAATACGAAATAAAATATAGAAATATTTGTTTCGACTCTACTTTCTCCTCGTGTGGGCCAGGATAGCTCAGTCGGTATAGCGACTCGCTACGAGCTGGACGGTCCGGGAATCGAATCTTGGTGGGGGCGAAATTTTCAGCACCTGTCCAGAGCGGCCCTGGGGCTTACCCAGCCTTCTGTACAATGGGTACCGTGTCATTCCCGGGGGAAAAGCGGCCGGGGCGTGGCTTTGACCACCCACCCCCATCTAGCGCCGAGGTTTAAGAAAGAGTAGAGCTATACCTTTACTGCCCTTCTGGGCCTTCATGGCCTGCTCCATTACCTTTACTTTCCCCTCAAATACAGTGATATGTAAATATTTACGTCATTTATTTTCCTCATCTAGTTTTGGCATAAACTGCTAACATCAGGCGAAATATCTTTAATCTAAAAATTATGTTCATAGTAGTGTATGTGTCTGATTACTGAATGAAAATTTAAGGATAATGTAGAGTAGTAAAATGTGTTAAAAGTAGACAAACTAAACTAAAGTAAAATAGATGAAAATACACTGAGGTGATTTTTTATCTTTTTGTTTTTGTTATTATTTTATTATTATTATTATTTACTGCAATTGGGTTTTCACCGGTGGCAGTAGTCCTTACACTAGTACACACAATACAAATGTTTTCACCCGGTGGCAGTAGTCCTTACACTAGTACACACAATACAAATGTTTTCACCGGTGCAGTAGTCCTTACACTAGTACACACAATACAAATGTTTTCACCCGGTGGCAGTAGTCCTTACACTAGTACACACAATACAAATGTTTTCACCCGGTGCAGTAGTCCTTACACTAGTACCACATACAAATGTTTTCACCCGGTGGCAGTAGTCCTTACATAGTACACACAATACAAATGTTTTCACCCGGTGGCAGTAGTCTTACACTAGTACACACAATACAAATGTTTTCACCCGGTGGCAGTAGTCTTACACTAGTACACACAATACAAATGTTTTCACCCGGTGGCAGTAGTCCTTACACTAGTACACACAATACAAATGTTTTCACCGGTGCAGTAGTCCTTACACTAGTACACACAATACAAATGTTTTCACCCGGTGGCAGTAGTCCTTACACTAGTACACACATTACTAATGAAATTTTCAACCGGTGGCAGTAGTCTTACACTAGTACACACAATACAAATGTTTTCACTCGGTGGCATATGTCCTTATCACTAGTACACAATACAATGTTTTCACCCGGTGGCAGTAGTCCTTACACTAGTACACACAATACAAATGTTTTCACCCGGTGGCAGTAGTCCTTACACTAGTACACACAATACAAATGTTTTCACCCGGTGGCAGTAGTCCTTACACTAGTACACACAATACAAATGTTTTCACCCGTGGCAGTAGTCCTTACACTAGTACACACAATACAAATGTTTTCACCCGGTGGCAGTAGTCCTTACACTAGTACACACAATACAAATGTTTTCACCCGGTGGCAGTAGTCCTTACACTAGTACACACAATACAAATGTTTTCACCCGGTGGCAGTAGTCCTTACACTAGTACACACAATACAAATGTTTTCACCCGGTGGCAGTAGTCCTTACACTAGTACACACAATACAAATGTTTTCACCCGGTGGCAGTAGTCCTTACACTAGTACACACAATACAAATGTTTTCACCCGGTGGCAGTAGTCCTTACACTAGTACACACAATACAAATGTTTTCACCCGGTGGCAGTAGTCCTTACACTAGTACACACAATACAAATGTTTTCACCCGGTGGCAGTAGTCCTTACACTAGTACACACAATACAAATGTTTTCACCCGGTGGCAGTAGTCCTTACACTAGTACACACAATACAAATGTTTTCACCCGGTGGCAGTAGTCCTTACACTAGTACACACAATACAAATGTTTTCACCCGGTGGCAGTAGTCCTTACACTAGTACACACAATACAAATGTTTTCACCCGGTGGCAGTAGTCCTTACACTAGTACACACAATACAAATGTTTTCACCCGGTGGCAGTAGTCCTTACACTAGTACACACAATACAAATGTTTTCACCCGGTGGCAGTAGTCCTTACACTAGTACACACAATACAAATGTTTTCACCCGGTGGCAGTAGTCCTTACACTAGTACACACAATACAAATGTTTTCACCGGTGGCAGTAGTCCTTACACTAGTACACACAATACAAATGTTTTCACCCGGTGGCAGTAGTCCTTACACTAGTACACACAATACAAATGTTTTCACCCGGTGGCAGTAGTCCTTACACTAGTACACACAATACAAATGTTTTCACCCGGTGGCAGTAGTCCTTACACTAGTACACACAATACAAATGTTTTCACCCGGTGGCAGTAGTCCTTACACTAGTACACACAATACAAATGTTTTCACCCGGTGGCAGTAGTCCTTACACTAGTACACACAATACAAATGGACATATAAATATACATAAAAATAACAATACAAAACAAAATATGCACAATTACAAAACAATACATACAGTAAATACAAGTACACACATTAGAACACCGTACACACATTACAAAAACATCCACACCTTACAAAAATATCCACACCTTATACAAACATCGACACCTTACAAAAACATCCACACCTTAGTTTCAAATACGCAAATTAAATGTAAGTTTTTGGGGGATAATTTTTAGTTTCAGTGTTCACAGTTATTTTTCTTCTGATGTCTAAAAGGTTCAAATTTTAACAAAATAAATATCGCCAAAACCCTTAACCTCTTAATATCCAACTCGGCGACACGTACGGACGTATAACTTTTTACATGCTACCGGCCTCGGTGCACGTTCATTAGTAGATGCAATTAAGGATATTTTAAATGTATACCTCTCCGTACTTGACACTATTTGCATTTCAATACCCAGACTTATTGAAGAGTTAATGTGTGCGTTGATGGAACACCGAAGAATGACATTGCTACAAAAGCGCTCTTATTCGAATAATTTTCAACCAGAACACTGATGTCATTCCAATAAACACCAACACACATATGTTCGTGTTAATTAATCATTAATTTTTATAACATCAATTTTCCTGTTCCTTTGTTTCCCTTAAGCCCATTTTTTTTTCATAAGGCCTTAACTTTGCTCTTTGCCATTTTACGGTTCGTGGGATTTTTCAAGAACGCACCCCCAGCAAAAAGGAGATTTTGCCGTACTTTTAACCATCCTCTTCATGGAAAATTAAATGCACATGTACGAGTATAACTTTACGTTCCAACAAAACTACATCGTCATGCAGTCAACCACATGAAGCATTACTGAGAAACTTTACGTAGAATTGTGTAACTTTATCGAATCTTTATGACATTATTATGAATATGTAGCATCATTACTTAAAATTCAAGTCTGCTGGAATATTACACCTTGACAACTTTTAAGTAGTTACCGACGTTTCGAATTATCCTACTTATTTCATATTCCTCACAATACAGTCTTAAGGAAACTGGACTACTTAACGCCACAAATGAAGAATTACTATCCTCCAAAAAGTCGCTAAACATTTACTCTTCGATACTGTCGGACGTCCCAGAAAACTTGAACCTTCTGTCCCACTGCTTTGAGAAATTACTGTCTACTGTCTCGTCATTACTTGTTTAGATGCAGATCGATCAACAACCTGAACACTGTCTTGATTACAGTGAAAAATTCTTAGACAATTTAAAGATGATATTCAGTTGCAAAGTTGGGGGGGGGGGATAATGAAAAAATATGGCAAGACATTAATGAATGATTGGCAACTAAGGATTTGAATGACGGCAGTAATAGGCTATTTTAGGATAATCTCTCGTTTTTCGCACGAAAAGAATATCAAAAACCGCCAGAACTTGTTCAGAACTGAGACTTACCATATTAGATGCCTGCGCAATTCTACTTCACCCAAGTGCACGGTTCGTAACTCTGCACATGAAAAGGAAATATTAATATACCATTATAATTAATACAAGCCTGTCATTTTTATTAACCCGTAATTGTGCTATGTTTAGAGAAACACAAAAGAAAGATATATCAGCGTTGAGCCGCAACGGAACCCTTAAACCTTCTGTGTCACTTGAAAGTACCAGTTACCTTCTATTTGTAACATTCAACAAATGAACACATATTTAAACAGTATATTGATTTTCTTCTTCAAGTTGGAGACATTGCATTTATTAATAAAACATATTTATATTTGTCATGCTGTAGTTCTTCAAGGCTGTTTAACCTCACATGTATGATTTATTGTTTCAGATGGGTGTCTTTTTAGGTCTTGAAGGCAAGGCAATCAAAGGAATACACTAGTACATTCTAATGCTTCTACTTTAAGTCAAATCTAATTATATACTGCGCCGTTCCAACTGCATTCCTTATGTCAATTGATTTAACAGTAAGAAACCGAAGCTTGTCACTGTGTATTTGTCTGATTCTTACTATTCTTCAGAATGAACAAATTCTTCTTTGTACTGCCGGTGTATTGTGTTTTCTATGAGGTACGATTTTAACGTTTGTATAATCTTCACGTTATTTTCACTGTTATTTTGACAGGCTCTTTCGAAAAGTCCGTAACCAACTACCAACTTATTCTCAGTAACACCCAGAAGAAGGAAGGCCTCTAACATAGGACCTGTGTTGAAGACTTGTGTCTTCAGGAATGTGCTACCGTGTATCTTCGTAGATGTGTACAGTTATTACACGTCTAGGATAGTACAAAGCATCAGGTTATCTATACTAAAAATGGGGACAGTAGGTTTACCCGAAACACCGGTAGATGTCTACCAGGCTACACGGCGTGACATAAAAGATACAGTCCCCTCCGTTAAACCATAAACTTCGCAATTGGTCTTATAGTCCCCTTGTCACTCTGAAACATCAAATTCTTCTAAAGATTATACAAACTATTAGCAGCATTATAACCAACAAATGTACTTTTTGTATTTCTGTTACACTTTTACCCTACATATGTTTCGGCTGTGGTCCAGCCATCATCAGGGTACACTAGTAGGTTCACTTCACTGGCACTGCTTCATTTGGTATTAGCCGAAAACATATGTAGGGTAAAAGTGTAACAGAAATACAAAAAGTGTCTTTGTTGGTTATAATACTGCTAATAGTTTGTATAATCTTTAGAATAATTTGATGTTTCAGAGTGACAAGGGGACTATAAGATCAATTGCGAATTTTATGGTTTAACGGAGGGGACTGTATCTTTTATGTCACGCCGTGTAGCCTGGTAGACATCTACCGATGTTTCGGGTAAACCTACTGTCCCCATTTTTAGTATAGATAACCTGATGCTTTGTACTATCCTAGACGTGTAATAACTGTACACATCTACGAGGCTACACGGTAACACATTCCTGAAGACACAAGTCTTCAACACAGGTCCTATGTTAGAGGCCTTCCTTCTTCTGGGGTGTTACTGAGAATAAGTTGGTAGTTGGTTACGGACTTTTCGAAAGAGCCTGGCATCCCATCTGCAAGAGTGAGTTAATCGTCAAGGATTCTTGGACTCCTTGACCCTTGAAATAGTACTGATAGGCTATCCCGAAACGTCGATAACTAACTGCCAACCTACGCTACGTAACATCCCAGAAGAGCGAAGGCCTCAGCCACACCACGACAGAAGCCTGAAATCTCGTAAAGTCTACAGTACTTATGAAGCAATCTGTTGTCTGCTTATTATATTTTGCCTTATTTATGTAACAGACATTTGAAATGCATATCAGCGAATGTTAATCATCTTCTATTATTAGGCCTATATAAATTAGTTTTCCTTTTAAGGTAAGTAGCAGGCGTATTTTAGAATATCGGTAAAAAGAATGTTCGCTTTAAACGTGGTAAACATTTGCACTTAATATTTTGTATTCAAGTTATTATGCTTGGCCTTTCAGTAAATGGAGGTAGGTGGGATTTCATGTAAACATAAGTGTTTCTTAGTGCTCGAAGCATAAAAAGGAGTATTAAGGGCATTACACAGTCTATCTGTGTACTTGTAACAAGATGTGTGTGTTATCTTTGCGATGTAAATGTGTTAATGTTCTGTGTAATGTGCTTTTTTGTATGTGCTTCTGTCTATTCCTGCTAATTCATGTGTGTTTTCGTTCTGTCTCATTCCAGTGTTGTCTTCCTCACTCACGCACACGCACGTTCACACATCGCATCGCTTGCACGGCCGCACGCAACATTTTGTCTTCCACCCATTGTCTGTGCAGCTTTACGGGATGAGAGTGCCATCTACCGACACCTGAATATAACATGGTGTTAGTGAAGTAGTCGAATTAGCAATGATAGAAATAACCACTCATACGTATATACAAACATCAATAGTAATTTTGAAATTCAGAACTTCAATGTATATGTTGCTGAGATTTGTTTCGAAAATGACGTGAAAAATATTGGTTTATCGAATTGTTTGGGCCGTTGAACGAAAGTAAGAATCTAAATAGTTCAAGTACAAATATTTTCAAAATCAGTTGACCGTAAATTGATTTAAATGACTGTGTAAGATTTGGGACGTAATTTTGATTGAATTTGTAATCAATCAGGTGCCAGTCATGATCCTGTACAGGCCTGTCATTTCTTTGGTAGAATAGCTACGTGTTGGCTACAATTTAAGAATTTGGATGGAGTTGGTATTAAAATTTTTTACGCAAATTTATTTGATATTTAGTGTCGTCCTAAAGTGAAATTGCTTGAAGAGATTTTATAATACCGCATTAACTTATTATATTTTTATATTAGTTAAAAATAAAAGTCTTGACTTATGTAATACGTTAAAGAACCCCGTCCTTCCTTTTATGGTCGTATAAGGAACACATTGCAGAAAATGGCCACTCTTCTCTTATCAATTGCTTTTTGCCTCCATCACTTCACTTTTAACTCTCCTGAACAATTCTCTACATGTTTCGGCCATCTGAACCTCAGTACTCCCCACTTCCATCCTACATCCTGGTGTGCTTTCAACAGAGCTCTTGGATGCGTTTGTTTAATCCATTTCAATCACATGCCTAAGCCAATCGCAGCTTTTTAAATATCTATTGCAATTACAGCAGTTTTATATAATTTTGTCAGCTTTTGGATAGTTCTAATCTTTCACATCCCTTGTTCAGTTCGCAGACATTTCTCAAACTCTTCTTCCCCAGTACTGAACCTAACGTTTTACTTTTCTGTCATGGACCACGTTTCACATGCCTATATAAAAACGAATGTTAGAATGAATTAATATTAAAAAACAAATAAAATATCTGTATTGGGAAAACATCCACCACCTTTTTAGAATGTCTCCAACAAATTTTGGCGCAGCTTGACCCTTATCAAGGCGTCAAAATTAACACAACAAAAGTATCAAAGATATTTGTAGCGTACACATTATTATAATGGTTCAGCTGAGAAGTTTAAAACGTAAAATGTGGCATTACGGCTTGATACAGTAATACCTTCCTTGTTTGATAAAACCTTAAAATTAAAATTAAAAAAATAAAATTAAAAATTCTTCACAAAAATGAACTATCGGTACGTGTGTATATTTTTGTTTAAATTGCTGTTTTAAAAAGTTTCTGCTTTTGTCAGTACGATAAGTTCATACTTGTGTATATACATATGTATTTCTTTATCAGTCGACATAAATAATTATTCAAACTCTTAAATTGTATATAAATAGTAAAAACTAAGGAGTCCGTTCATTCTTCTTTGCTTTGTACTACCCCACTGATGAACCCTGGATAAATAATGTATTGCACTCATGATAGGGATGTTGTATCCAAATATCTGACTGGCAGTATTTATGCTTACAGTATGTATATACACAGTATATGGAATATTTTAAAGCAAAATACGGAGTTGCTGCATGAAATGTGCGAAATTCCAGCGCGTAACCAAATTGAAACTGTTGACAGTAGTGTATATGATTATGTAGTTGCTTATGTAAAAACCACAATAAATAGAATAAATTTAAAGTTTCTACTCGTGTAAATAAAATGAAACATAAATAAAAGTGAGTAAGAAAGAAATAGAGTTTAATTAGTGTAGAAATGCAAGTCAAGTTATTTTGACGTGTAAGATAATAGGCTAAATACTTTTCAAATCAGTTAAATAAGCATCAACGTTTTTCTTTAAAATATTTCGTGTTGTGCATATATTCATACTTCAGTCTTGAAAATTGTCATTCAGATGTCTGGACTTACAAATGCTATATACAATTTATAATTCCGAATAACTTATTATGTATACATATATATATATATATAAGATGTCCACATGAAACATTAACAAATTTGAATAAATACAGCTTATGAATAGGGTCATTTAATGGAACGTAGGTTTTTACATATGTTAAAGCAAACTAAAAACGTTTATGTTTATTTATTAGTATAAATTACTTTTCTTACTTATTTATTTATTTTACTTTTAATGACCTTTATTTATTACAAACAAAACTAACAACATCGACATCCCAGGGGAAGGCTTAGTTAAGTGTGTGGCGTGGTGCATCGATATCAGACTGCCTTCCGTCTCTCAAGGTGACTGACTCGTTACAACGTTAGTATCTGCTGCTCTAAAAAGCCTCATGATTTGCTCGCATGCCCATGTCCTGCCTGCCGAAGGACACTTCAGTCTCCTTGAACATTTTTATGCCGCTCAATGTGAATTGTCTCAACGTTAGGCTCTGAAAATCCTCATGCCCATGTCCTGCCTGCCGAAGGACACGTCAGTCTCCGTAAACATCTTTATGCCGCTCAATGTGAATTGTCTCAACGTTAGGCTCTGAAAATCCTCATGCCCGTGTCCTGCCTGCCGAAGGACACGTCAGTCTCCGTGAACATCTTTATGCCGCTCAATGTGAATTGTCTCAACGTTAGGCTCTGAAAATTCTCATGCCCGTGTCCTGCCTGCCGAAGGACACTTCAGTCTCCGTGAACATCTTTATGCCGCTCACTGTGAATTGTCTCAACGTTAGGCTCTGAAAATCCTCATGCCCGTGTCCTGCCTGCCGAAGGACACTTCAGTCTCCGTGAACATCTTTATGCCGCTCAATGTGAATTGTCTCAACGTTAGGCTCTGAAAATCCTCATGCCCGTGTCCTGCCTGCCGAAGGACACTTCAGTCTCCGTGAGCATCTTTATGCCGCTCAATGTGAATTGTCTCAACGTTAGGCTCTGAAAAGCCTCATGCCCGTGTCCTGCCTGCCGAAGGACACTTCAGTCTCCGTGAACATCTTTATGCCGCTCACTGTGAATTGTCTCAACGTTAGGCTCTGAAAATCCTCATGCCCGTGTCCTGCCTGCCGAAGGACACTTCAGTCTCCGTGAACATCTTTATGCCGCTGAATGTGAATTGTCTCAACGTTAGGCTCAGAAAAGCCTCATGCCCGTGTCCTGCCTGCCGAAGGACACTTCAGTCTCCGTGAGCATCTTTATGCCGCTCAATGTGAATTGTCTCAACGTTAGGCTCTGAAAATCCTCATGCCCGTGTCCTGCCTGCCGAAGGACACTTCAGTCTCCGTGAGCATCTTTGTGCCGCTCAATGTGAATTGTCTCAACGTTAGGCTCTGAAAATCCTCATGCCCGTGTCCTGCCTGCCGAAGGACACTTCAGTCTCCGTGAACATCGTTATGCCGCTCACTGTGAATTGTCACAACGTTAGGCTCAGAAAAGCCTCATGCCCGTGTCCTGCCTGCCGAAGGACACTTCAGTCTCCGTGAACATCTTTATGCCGCTCACTCATCGATGGTCTACTTGGTGGTGTTCTTGGGCATTTCGCCGAAAATTACATTGCGTCTGAAGAACTAATCTGGTGTCAATGAAAGACGCCACATACTGAGCCTTCCCGTGGGGTGTCGACATTGTAAGCCTTGCTGTAATAAATATAAATAATTAAAAATAAGTAAATAATGATAAACACAAACTTCCTGAGTTTCCCTACCATGTGCAAAAACTGTATTACATTATCTGAGCGCTTTCGGAAGCTGTACATGCTCCAATTTGTATTGATATCATGTGGACACTCTGTATACTTACATATGTATGTAAGTACACATGTATGTATGTATATATACACATATATATGCACATACACATGTGTATAGGCGTGCAATTAATACCGTATGTTACTGGCAAAAGCAGAAATTCGCTACAAAAGAAATTTAAATTATAATTTGTAATCGTAGCTGCGTTTTATGTTGATACAAAATTTTACTAAAAATGTTTACCACATATTGATTATGCATTGCTTTACTAAGTCATATTTCTCAACTGAACCTCTTTAGTACTGTATGCACTGTAAAAACCTTTTATACATCTTATTGTGTTCATTTTGGCTCCTTGATAATAGCCCAGCTGGGCTAAAACATGTTTCAGACATATTAAAAAAAAGCATTTAGAGATTTCTTTCCCATTACAGTATATTTTTGTTTCTTATACCTAATGAAATTGTGATAAATACACGGTAGATATATATATATATATATAATTATAGGACGGTGTTAGGATTTTTTTAAATTTTAATTTAGAGACTTAAAGTATGCTGTGAATCATGATAACATCGAGAGTCTGCAGTAGATTTCATCTTGATTTGATCACTAATTTCAATTCTTTACGTCGTCAAATTACCTGAATCTCCAAACATTCAGACGTCTTCGAAAGAATGTTCACCCACTTTCAAATTTTGTTGAGGTTTCCCATAATATTCATGTTCTTAGTTTTACCCTTAGTCTTACTTTAATATTGCGCCCTTCGGCTGTGTTGCTACGTAATTATCTCACTTGTCTTTCAAGTACCATCCCATTATCTGCATATGCTATATGGTTTCTTGTTTTTTTAACTGTCTCCATGGTTAATTTTAATACTTATTACAACCCTCTCCAACACGTGATTAACTATGAATCCTGACTTCGCAGCTTCATAGAGTCAGTTTCAACATATTAATCAGTTTTTTTGACATTTCAAATTCCTTTAAAATTTTCTGTCTCTGTATTTTAAGCTTGCTTGAAATCAGAAACATAATAATGTAAATTAAATAAATACCAAATTTAATATCCTTCTACATTAACAGTTTCAGTGTCAACAAGTGACCCATTGTTGTTCTTTTTTTTTTAACCACACTGTAGACTCCTAAACTCTGTAATAGAGGGTATGTGGAGTTAGGCGTTTGTATACAATGGTATTCAAAAATTTACAACTTCTTTTTAATAACGATATTTCTGTACAGTTATTACTTTATAATTTATTACTTTTTTTTTGTAAATTGGAGGGATCGGTCCGTCGCAGAGACCTCTACCTGACAACACATAACATTCACAAGCGATACGCATCAATGCTCCTGGCGGGATTCGAACCCGCAGTCCCAGCATGCGAGCGACGGAAAAACTACGCCATAGACACGCGGCCACCGGGATCGGTATTTTGAAGAGCTACTTCGGTAAATAACGAAATCTCTGGCAGCATAAGCTCACCTATCCACAGTCTCCACCCGAAAAAATGTCGCCGTAGAGTGGTTATTAGTGTTTAGTTTACGAGACATCCCATTTTCAATTTTGACCAAGATAGGGCTTTATTAAGTAAGCAATTAAAATCATCTTTAAATGTTACTTCTCTTAGAGTGCTACAGTTTATGCTGCTATTACATTCACAGATTCAAGCTCTCCAAATACGTAATTTTACGGTTGGACCTGGAAATCCATAAACAGCTACATTCGTGCTGTAAGCCGCCCACAGTAGGGAACATATCAGAGACCTCTCAACTGTAGTAGGCTCGTTACACGATAAGAATAAAGTCTAAAGTTGAAAGGCTGAAGTCAGCCGACAGTCTGTGCAAAACGCCACTAAGAGTTTACCTGAGGTGGCAGTGCTCTATGCTTGATCTAAATCTTCATGTACTCTTCAACTCTTTTCTTTCTGTTGTTGATGTTTGATACTGACGAAATAGGGAAAATCTATAATAGTTGAGTAAGTAAAAAAAAATCTGACCTTTCTAGGAATCGCAACTAGACACCTAGTTTTTAGCCAGTAACTTTATTCACTCAGAAATATGAAATAAGTGTCGTTATTAATTTTCTTCTTCACAAAATGAGCAGGGCGTTAGAAAGTTTTCCTTATTCTGAAATTTGGTGAAGCAGTTCTAACTGCTGCTGCCGCCTTGTTGTTGTTGACAGTTTGTACATCACACTTAACATAAGCAGCATTTATAGCTGAATATTTCAGTCCACGTTAAGAATTCTTCAGTTGTATTTAGGAGCTAAAGTTTTCAAATTTCGGCGCTCACATTTTTACCGTGGCAGATTTTTGCGGTTTACATCATTTCGTCCTGTCACCAGGTAGGACGGTGCGTCAAATTGGGTTACGGCCGCTTTCTTACAAGTAATATCCAGCTTACAAATCATTTTGTCAGTGAACTATATATATATATGCACTTCGTATATTGACATTAAACAGTAAATATATAATAAGTTTTTATCTCAAATATCGACTCACTTTTAGGAAGCAAGGAATGAAGTCCATGTACTAGAATTACCTTTGAGAAGCTAAGAGTCACTTAGATGGCCAACAACGTAATCGATTTTATGGAACCCCAAATTTCGTTACTGTGACCCCGAGGGAGATAAGGCCAGGTCCAAAGAAAGTCCTACTTTTTTAAAGAATAATTTTAGTATTATCCTCCTATTTCTTTCCCAATATTATGCATGAAGTCTTATTTTTCCTATGCATGCTAAATATATCCTCGCCAAATAGTTGCCTTTATTTTTTCATTCTAATAACATTTGAGGAGGAGTATATACGAAGTAACTCTTCATCAAGATGTTTGTTCCATACTCTTTCCAGTTGCCCCTCTCAATCCAAATATTTTCCTCATAATCCTGTTCTCAAGTGAGACGGGTCAATCGGGGGTTGATTCCCGGTAGAAACCAGTGTTGTCTGCTGTTTTACACAGTATCCAAATTTAGCCTTTTATCGGCTGGGTACTGGGCCCTCATTTCCTGGAGTAAAGCGGCCGGACAGTGACGATGTTATTCACCTCCATCTAGTGTCAAAGATGAAGAATCTCTGGAGTTTACCTCTACGAGAAAGCCAAGGGCTGTATTTCCATACATTCACATCATTCCTCTGTCTTCAAACACCCTACCTCTCTATTCTTCTCTTGCGGTGACACGGCAGATCACGGACAGCCCACGGTTTGTAAAATGTGTTTAGCACTGCTTAAAGTTACTGGCGTATTGCAAAATGTCGGAGAAACATCAGATTTGAACGAATGGTTTGGCACGACTTCTTCTTTATATAGTTAAATAACGGACTCTCTTTCAGTTTAAATTAGCATTAATTAGGATATCTCTGTCTGTCACTTGGCACTAAGCGTTAACCGACTGTTTCTCTGGTGACGCTAAATATTAACAATTTGTGTCAGTTTATCCTAAATTATAATCACATGCCTTTCAGTTGACACAATATTAACCGCCAACGTCTTGATTGACACTACATGTCAACGGACTGTCCCTCAGTTGACACTCTGTGTATATATATATATATAAATGTAAGTATATAACCTGTGTTAAATTCTAGAGAAT
Organism: Reticulitermes speratus; assembly: GCA_021186555.1. Taxonomy (NCBI): domain Eukaryota; kingdom Metazoa; phylum Arthropoda; class Insecta; order Blattodea; family Rhinotermitidae; genus Reticulitermes; species Reticulitermes speratus. The sequence goes on along the minus strand of JAJKFL010000427.1, from coordinate 19,688,143 downwards.
GACGTCAGAATATCTGTTACATATTTCCTTGTCCGTCACTGAAGCTTGCCTTCACTGCCCGTAATGATCTTACTATTATCCTGTTGGTGCTGTAGCCAGACTCGAGCCTTATTCTTTTGTAAGAGGAAAGTTACGCAAATCCTTATATGAACGATCAATGCATCCTAAGGTTTTTGCCTACAAAGAGACAAATTTTTCTCCTCAAGTAAATCAGCCTCCGGTCTTCTAGCTTATAACAAATTCCCTATGCTGACTGAATTGTCTTGGCTTTGGAAATTCAGTGACGATACGTGAGTTATGATTGAGGGAGGAATTGTTTACTGCAGGAAGTCAGGTCATTGTGGCAAGTTAGCCTTTTCGAGAGAAATTATTTATAATGATTAATAAAAACCATCATCAAACACAACTATATTTATGTTGTAACAATAGATTGTTAAAAATTTGTTGTCAGTAGATTGTTAACAATACGTTGTCAATAGAGTGTTAACAGTCCATTAATACACAAAATATATAGTTGTGTTTGATTGTGGTTTTTATTAGTGATCGATCGTTTTAGAGCACAACGGTTTGTCTTCTATTAAAGTAATTATTTTTACTTTATGACTGATTTGCTCTTACGAAAACCCCAGTGAAGAATGACTGCCTCACAGAACACCGAAAGAAATTGTCACCGCCCTTCGTTTTAAAGTGTATCGTGTAACCATTTTGAATCCCGCTGAATGTGATCAAACTATGATAGAATTATGCAGAGAAATATATTGCTGGTAACATTGTTTGGTTAGGTAGTCTAATACGACGATATGTATTAAATAAATAAAATTCTTCGTTTAGCGACAATTTATCCTGATCGGTACTATCCATCTAACTCGTCAGTATTACAAATGGCGTCTTTCAAAAAATCACCCCCCCACTAAAAAATATATGCTTATGGGTCTAACTCCATGAACTAACTAACTCCGTGCAGCAGATTCCTTCTTGAGAAGCTAACAGGTCGTCAGCTAGTCAAGAAATTCCCCACGTTTTATGGAACCCGAAGGTTTATTACCGCACTCACAAGAGCCCGCCACCTGTCCCTATCCTGAGCCATATCAATCCAGTCCATGCCCCTCCATCCCACTTCTTAAAGATCCATTTTAATATTATCCTCCCATCTACGCCTGGGCCTTCCAAGTGATCTCCTTCCCTCAGGTCTCCCCACCAAAACCCTGTATGCACCTCTCCCCTCACCCATATAAGCTACATGCCCCGCCCACCTCATTCTTCTCGATTTGATCACCCGAATAATATTTGGTGATGAGTACAGATCATAAAGTTCCTCGTTATGTAGTCTTCTCCACTCCCCTGTTACCTCGTCCCTCTTATGGTTCTACATTGATTATATCAGATTTTAGAATCCTGCCATATTAAGTATTAACATTACCCTCTATTGGCATGTGGCAACGGGTAGGTTTGTAAACGGGTACCGACGTCTCGAAAACACCTCTTTATCCTTCTTCAGGGTGAAAAATGATATTGCATAAAACCGTAGTAATCTTACAAACGTCTTTGTTTCCTCACCCCAAGTACAGGTTCAACACTTCGGGCCCTCCCATATTTCAGGATTCTGACCTCACTGAATCAAGAAGGTGCATGTTGTGTGATATTCTAAACATGTGTCACTGGTAGGTCCTGCGTAAGTTTTTAAACGTCTCCATGAGGTTTGTTATTTATGTGTACGTTTGTGGAGCAGGACTCTGATAAACACTTAATTACGAACTGGGAGCAGAACGACCGTGGTCTGCTCTCAGTTGTTAAGGCCTTCAAGGACTCCATAACCATTGAAATAAAGGCATTACCTTTCTGTACAATGTCGACACAGCGTAACATACTGTAGGACTTGTATACCTTGAAACACCGCTGCAATTAGCTCCAATTACTCACTGTATAGGAATTTTTTTATGAAGGGCCCCGCAGCAGATGCTACGGACGCACCGCAGCCTTAAGGCGTATTGTGCAACACTATGATAAAGATGAATAGATTTTTTCGTTTTTCCGTGTAATGGAAGACGGGTGGAATGAAATTGACACGGGAAAACAGAAGTACTTGGGGAAACACCTGTCCCAGTGCCACTTTGTCCACCACAGATCCCACATGGACTGACTCGGGACCGAACCCGGGCCTCCGTGGTGAGAGGTCGACAACTAACCGCTTGAACCATGGCACAGCCTTTACAGGAATGTTACTTCAAATGGATTTTGGCCACTTCATTATCTATTTAGTCGAATCCACGAAATTTAAACATCCTCGGAACACACTTTGTGTGACAAAATCTCTGCTTTCTTACATCTTCGTGTCATATTCAACCCATCTGCAGGCCAAGAAAAAGGTAGACACATTAATCTGTTTTTTTTACCCAACAGCCCTACTCGGGCCCAGGCCGCCGCATTGTTGAGGTTTCCAGATCACACTCAGACACACCACACTCGGTAGGACTCCTCTGGACGAGGAATCAGTTCGTCGCAGACACCTCTACCTGAAAACACACAACATTCACGAGAGAGAGACATTTATGCCCCCGGCGGGATTCGAACCCGCAATCCCGGCAAGCAAGCGGCCGCAGACCTACGCCTTAGACCGCGCGGCCACTGGGATCGGCGCTTTACCCTTATTACTTCAATTATTTATTGAATTACCTTGCTTATTATCTCATTCTTCAAATATTATTGCTCAGCTCAATAGTGACCAGTCTGTGGGCTGCACTACGTGGAATTAGGATTGTGTTCTCTTATAACATCGTCCATACTGACTTTGGGGACCACCCAACTCAGCATCCATCTCTTCAGTGGGCAAACGTCTGGTTGTGATCTCACTGCTCATTTCATTTACGGCCATTCTTCAGAACGCGACGAAATTTTACTGCCTGTACAAGTTCATGGCGTGGCGGTTAAACGACTGGCAAAACTTTATCTTTTGACTTTACTGAACAGAAAACCCTAAGAAGGAAAATTATGGGTATATATTATGGATATTTCTACATTAGCGGAATAAAATAAAATGTATTTCACATTTGAAATTTCTGTCTGCATGTGTGTAAGGTAACTGCCTTCAGGAGCGGGGGCCCCCAGAACCATATACACCACTACGTCTGGGTTTCAGTCGGCCCACGTTCAATGCCAAAGACGACCATTGTCGATTTAAGTATTCACGTTTTAATTTGCCAGCATCGACTTTAGTCGAACTAAAATTTACTCTGCTCTTTTGCCTTAAATAGGCCACGCACACAATAAGTTCTTTCAGGAAACATATTTTACATCTTTATTAATCCCTAGCTGACAACTAGAAAAAATATATGCATTTAATGTATAATTTTATGTATAATTATAATTTATAATTTATAAGACGACGCACTAGTTGTTTAACATTCAATAAATCCCTGGCAATTTAACACAGTCGAGGATTTAAATACCCGGCAGTGAAAGTGTTAATGGGTACCGAGAGAGTTATTGCAGAAATTAAAGCGGTCGGAATTTAATGCTGGTCATTTCGTTAATAACATACCGATTTATTTGCAAGTGTCGTAGAGTTCTTAATTGGAAGGGTAAGTTGGAACGTAACGCATTTTGGGAAACTGGCTTATGCGCACGTACGTTAGAAGGCCATGAATTTGAAGTTCCGCCATTTTTGTTATTAACTGACGAGGTCGAATTATATTTTAGTGTTACACTAGAAATAAATAACTATCATTAAATAAGTTGTTCCTTAATGTGATAATTTTGAAGCTATTTATGTAGAAATACATATTTTAATCTTTCCTAATGACACAATGGGGTAAATTTGTATTTTATTAAACTTAACTAGAAAGTCGAAATCCTTTTTTTGTTGGTTTTTATTAACGGTTTCTATGTTATCATAAGAATTCTCTACCAATCGATGACATATGTTAAGCTAGAAATATTTTCCTTCCTTTTTTTCTTATAAGATACAGGAAAATACTTTTCAAATTTTAATTCTACAGTAAGTGAAAGCTAAATAATGTTAAATTCTTCGGAGTCTGACCCATATAAGTTGGGTGTTTTTAACCGTCTACTTTACGGGGAAAATTTTCTATCCCGGTTCGGGAATGTAGATGAAACCTGGTTAAGATGAGTCACACTTTTATCCGGAGACAGAAACAAAACCAGCTTCTTGGTTGCTGTGTTCGTCTTAAAAAAATAAGATGGTGGGCAATGCCCAGTATGCATGTCACGATTATTTACTGATTGTCAAAATGTGTGCCCTAGGGAGATGTGAAGTTGATCAGAACTCTCACGTAAATTGCGATTACCTAAAAATGTTGCCGTGACGACAAGGAACGTAGGAACTTGTGTTGAATTTCCGGTATTGAATCTGCTAAAGTGAGGGAACAGTAGCGATGACATCAGGGACGCCATCCCCTGCCGACTCGCCATCCCTGGCCCAAAGGCCACTGCTGTCATCAGTGTCTATTGTAACGACCGCATCGTCTGTAGTCAGCACGTTAACGCCATCTTGTGAACCACAGCAAGTATGCGAACCTGCAGCAAGACAAGCAACGCCCGCGCCAACGAGACGTACCGAGACCGTCCGCTTCGAGATTCTGGAAGATGCAGCCGGCGACTCGGCGTCAGACTTCCCCGAGCGGTGAGTAGAGTGATTAATTTCGTGGCTTCTTCTTTACAGGTTCATCAAAGAATATCCCAGATGTTGAGTAGTCATCGTGTAAGTCTGTGTGAGGTAGGGGTAACTGTTTTTCGGACTGCTGTATTCTACTGTTTTAAAAGTTCTTCTTACAAACGACTGGAAATTGTGGTCTCCACAACGCAGTACAAAAAGTCCCCGAAGGCGTTTTTTGTAGTTTTTTTTTAAAGTTTACTTGCCGCCCATGTATAAAACTTTATTTTATAAATGAAAGAGTTTATGTATGACCTTAGGTGAAATAGATTTTAATATGGGTTAAAAGTGGAGTTGTTCAACAACTTTCAGGGAAAGTTTGCTATATCGAATTTAAAACAGAAATGCCTAAAGGATAAGCACTGATTCTAAGTCACGGACAGACGGACGGTTTGAGGCAAGACCAAACGGTACTTCCATGTACAGAGTTCAGTTTCGTCTCGTAAACAACGTCTAATAAACGTATATTTCGAAGCTGGGAGATATAATCCATGATCCGAGCAAGCTTCGAACTGCGAGCTCAGTGTTCAGGCGGTTCATAAGAGGCTATCGCTTAGCCAGCAGGATCACTGAAATGGTACAGCATTAACCAGTTGATCTTTGTACGAAAACGCTTCATTTTCTGTCGCTAGGGACTGAAATTTGAAATGTTAATTACATAGACATTACACTATTCATACCGTGCACTGTCATTCGAACACACAACACTTTAACCAACAAATTCAATCTTATTATATCTTGTTATATTATACAATACAGTCACAGTGAACTAGCCCGACATGTTTCGATCCCTTGTTGGGATCATCATCAGGGACTTTTAGTTAAAATTCCTACAATTTTAACCTTTATACATCTTATAAATACTTTTAATATGTACCTTTATTGTTAATTTGTAATTTTGTAATTTATAATGTAAAAGTCCCTGATGATGATCCCAACAAGGGATCGAAACATGTCGGGCTAGTTCACTGTGACTGTATTGTGTAACATAACAAGATATAATAAGAGTGAATTTGTTGGTTAAAGTGTTGTGTAATTGCATAGAGTTCATGCTTTAAAAGGTTTTCCGTGGTTTTTCTCGACCCTGCAGCAAATGTTGAATTGTTACCTAGTTTCACGTTAATATTGGTGTGTATGTATATCTATAACCGTCAGTCACAACACACTTGTTGTGATATCAGTAAATGCACTCATTGATGATATTATTAAAAGTTTCTTCTGAATGACATTAGTATATACAAAATATTAACATATCACAACACAAAGGGATAAATTCCATTAAAATTGTCACAGCTAGTCAAGCTGGCATCGTCAATAAATAGAAGAATTTAAAACATAAAATATTAAAATGCAATGCAAACATATACTTTGACAAACAATATTTTCACTTCAACATAAATCCAAATTTTTCAAACATCAAAATTAGAAATAAATCCTCCTGGGTCCAAATACACACAATAGAAAATTCAACAATTAAGCATCATAAAAGAACTATAAATTTTCACACCAAAAAAAAAGCATTCATTGATAATATTATTAAAAGTGTGTTGTGATTGGCGGTAATATATACGTATATACGCCAATACTAACATGTCACAGCACAAAGGGATGAATTCCATTAAAAAGAACCTAGTTTTACGTTGCACTGCATGCATCTTACGCAATTCTTTCAACGCTGAGGTTACAGTTCGGCCATAATGCAGCATATTATTGCCACTGTCCAACGCCTTACCTTGTATGCGACCAACATTTACCAGAAGGACGAGCGGGTATGGTCTAGCAATTTCCAGAGTCCTAAAATGTTTTCCCCGTAATAAAAGTTGCGTCGCCCATATCTTTCCACTTTCTCTTACCTCTGTTTCTCTAATCCACGCTTTAAAATTTTAAGTAACTCTAGTATCGTCCATTTAATCTACGTTTGCTGTGAGGGTATATATTTACACATAAGCAAAACTCATTACCGCCACTTTAGTTACGTTTATGTCGGCAGTAAAAAAGCGTCGCGTGATGAAAGAGCCAAAGACATTAGTGTAGTTAACTTTATTGATAACACAGGATTGTCTGACTGCTACCTCCACAGATGCCATACCATAAAGAATGGGTCTATTTTATTTTATTTTATTGCTCGCGCATGCTCGGGTGTATTCGTCTGTTTTCGCGTGTGACGTAGAAGCGAGGTACCGAAAATTACGCATGCTTTTACGCTACACCATGACATCTGTAGCATCAGCCAGTCTGGCCCGTGGCGTCAGCTCAATGGGATGTGTGGTGGCCGTCTTGATGTACCTGTGTTACGTGTGATTGCTCTGCAATTTTATTATTCTGGTGCCGTACGTGATAACAGATGTGTCATATTTGGTTTGCCAACAGCAAATAAGATGAACTGGTAGATGTCTTGCTGGTTCGTTCGTGCGGTCAGGATAACCTCACTTATATCTGTTGTAAGTTAACCGGCATATTTGACTGATAAAACAGGGTACATTTATTCTAAAGCCTCGTTTATGACTTTGAATACTGATGTATTAGTAACCACTAAACTATGAGATATTTGAAGCAAACTAAAATGAACTATTTTCAAAACTTGCAAAGTAAGCATCCTAGTTTAATTTGTCAAATGTGGTCTAAGAACTTACCGATTCACAGAAGCCTAAAACGTAATATCATCCTTGCTGTCAAGGAACTAAGCCTTTAATCTCGTATAGGTATGTAGATATATATGTTTCTAACAAGAAGAAATAAAACTTATATTCAAAACTGTTTAGCCAAGGGACAAACAATGATGTTTTTTTTAGAGTCCTGTGGGTATATATAACGATTTTATTGAAGATAATTTTGAATTTTATGCATTTTTGTGTTTATCTGTTTTTTATTTTCACATCTTATGGCAGTGACCAATTTTTCCCTCATAAAGTATTTTACTGTATTTTTAAAATGTCTCCAAAGAAATTTATTTTTAATGCTGTCGTTAAAACGTCAGCATGCTGTTCAATTTTGACATTTATGATTACAGCGACTGCTGTTCGTGTCGCAGTAAAGATATCGTACGTCACCACGTCTTTAAATCCTCAAGATAACAAAGTACTTTTCATTGAAAAGTGAAATGTTTGGATTATATAGCTTTCTAAAATGAAAATTTAGGTGTTACAAAGTTTATGCTGTACAATTTTGGATTACTCTCAGTCGGAAATATTACTCTATTTTACTCGGCATAAAATTTGTTATCCATATAAACATTAGCTGTCAGTGTAAGCGACTCAGGCTGTTCGAGAACATGGTGCTGATGAAAGTATCTGATTCTGAGAGGAAAGAATAGCAGGTGGATGAAGAAAATTACACAGTGATGAGCTTCATGATTTGTGCACTTCACCAATCTTGTTGACATGTAGCACGCATGGGGGATAAAATATTTCAAAACTTTGGTATGAAAACCTGAAAGGAAGTGGACACATGGAATTTGGAGGTTTAGGTGACAGAATAATATTAAAATGAATCTGTAAGAAATTATTTGTAGGCTGTGGAATGGGTTACTTTTTGTTTCGAAATGGGGCATAGGCTGTAATGAGCCTTCGGGTTTCATGAAAGTTGGAAACGTCTATGATTGAGAGCCTAGAGATTGTGCTCCAGTATACTAGGTTGGTTCATAGGTGTGCTGCTGGAGGTTAACACGGTGGGGACTGTAAAGTTGAAACCTCTTCTGGGTTGTGAGGCTTAGTATGCTGGTAAGCTTTTGTCGACGCTTCAGAAAAACCTGCTGCCTCCGTAATCAGGTCAGATGAAGTAATTGATTTGACGACTACAGTACGTCAATAAGAAATCAAAATATCCTTAATTACTACTGGCGGTAAACGTTATTCCTTCGTCAATAGATGGATGTGAGTGGTGAAATTCACGCCCCGGCCACTTTACGTCCGTAGAAAGAACCCCGATACTCACTAAACAGAAGGCTAGGTGGCCCTCAGTGGCGGTCTGGACGTTTTGGAGAAGAGATTTTTCTGTTTTCCAGAATGTCCAGACTGGCTCTGGGCCCAACGCGTCGCTTGTTTTAATGGAAACCAATGGCACTTTTCCCGATAGGCATGGAGGCCAAGGCGTGAGGCTGACCACTCACCTACATCTAGTGCCGAGGAGGTTAAGAATGAGTGGAGCCATATCTCCACTCCCGCACATGCCTTCATCGCCTACGCAGGGATGACTAAACGTTTACTTACTCACGGTCACCGAAGTTAAATTGTGAAGAGGAAATGGGGTAAAAGCGGACACGAAGCATAAATTGCATTACGCAGTTACATTTCTTTTAATGAAAGTCGTTTTGACTAAATAACTGCAGCAGCAGCAGCAGCGTGATGTGGGACGGGTAAGGCTTTTGGGCCGGTATCGCTGTTTCATTTCCCGGTCGTAGTGTGGAGGAAAGTTAGTTTTTATGTGTACTCTTGAATTTTGTGTTTTAAATCCATCAGATGATCCATAACACGTGCCCTGTGTAAACTGCGATCAGTTCATGTTGCTCACGTTGTTTTAAATATACTGGAATAGCTTAGTAATAGACTGTCTGTGGGCTGGACGACAGGGTTCGGTCATTGAGAATAGAAGACTTGCTTGCCATCACGTCTTACTCAAATTTGGGTTCTAAAAATTTTATCTTTAATGGCCATCGATGACTTTTCGGTTGTTATAAAGTGATTAGGTCGTGGAGCTGACCATTCACTGACGTCTGGTGCCAAGGTTAAGAAAGCGTCGAGCTTTACCTTTATTTCCACATAGTCATTACAGCGTAGGGCTAATTTATGGTTATTGATTTTAAACGTGCTTAGTGAGAACTATTTCTGTTATATTCTTTGCTGTAAACTAGTATATGCATTTTATTTTATTGTACGTAACATTACACTTTTAATTCTTGCTGACTATACCAAAGCCACGGAAAGAAATCCCACCTATTGACCCCTCACTTCTCTATCAAGCTGTTACACCTCCCCCTCCAGCATACTTCCCCATGTTCCCCTCCACCCGTCCGGCCGTGCTGTTCACACAGATGGTGATAATAATTATCTTGCCAGCCACAAACTCTATAGACCTAACAAGTTGACGTAATGGGTGGGCATCCAGTTCCTCTCTTAGCAGGCACACCGGATTTCATTATTGGGGGTTCCATGTTTTTTTACCCAACCCCTCCAATTAATTTCCAGTACAGAAACCACAATTAGGCCACGAATACTTCCTTTTACACCCTTCCGAATTTATTAATCACCATTCGACGCTTTTTATTCTGAAGTACTGCAAAAGTCCTTAAATGAACCATAAAGTAAAGAAAACCATAACTGATGTACTCTAGAACGGGCTGGAAGGGATACTAAGTAGGAAAAGAGCGGGATGCATCGAGCGTCGTCATCCCCACCCTTAATGAGACCTCTTTCCGTGGCCACAGTATAGAGCTTGAATGCTTCCGCCTGCGTCCCATACTACGTTTCTCTATTACCGTCGATGCCCGGAGAAAGCACTGTGCCTTAAAAGGTTTAAAGCTGTGTTCATAAATGTTGGGCTGGCATCAAAAGACTTGTATGATGTGTTTGACACGTGTTTGTATGGCGGGTTTGGACTTTCCCCCAGATCTGCCGATCATCCATCATAACGCGGTCACAACTCTCGTCCAGTGGCATCAGAGTAGATATATTGAAGCTGATGTCTAAGCCAAAGAATCCTACGTTATGCGGTACAAATTGTGAGAGACGTGAAAAATCAGCAGAAACCCTCTGCAATGTTTTGTGACCACTACTACGAGTATATAAGAAAATTTGGCGCGAAAGTGGTTACTTACACACAAACACACACCTACTAGGAAAGAAAGTCGGCTTTCTTTGTACAGGCGAAAGTAAAATCGCTACTGTTAGCCGAATATACAGACCTTAAAAGGAACACAAAATTATTCTGTACTTAATCAGCACAAAATAAAAATTAAACGTGTTATTTATTAATAAAAGGCAAACGCATGTCTCAACAATCATGAAGCAAATCATGATTATAAAACTACAGGCTTAAAGATGATTTGGATGTAAAATGGGCGCATGTTACAATAACGACTATCGGATGCGATACAAACTGAAAATAATAATATGAATTGTCGCGGTCAGTGAAGGGAAATATGGGTCTTTGGAGTCACGGTTTATACTCGTAACATGGGCGTCCAAAATGTTTATGGCAAAGGGCCACATCCGTTATTGTGGTCTGGTTAGCGGGCCGCACGTGAAAAAATAACAATAAGTGGCATATCTGACCGCCTAAATTTTTGTTTAATTTCTATGATATGTACATAATTCCCAAATGCGGTCACGGGCCGGGTAATTCAAGCTGGCGGGCCGCGGGTTGGAGACCCATAGTTTATAATTTTATGTATTATAATTTATATTTTTTAAATGCTTAAGCAATTCACGTAGCTCAGTTTGTAATACTTCGGAGCACTGCTTTCTGCAGGATAATTTACAATGTACGTCGACCATTATTTTAACGTAAAAGTGATTAGCGTGATGTTGACTTAAGTATAGCCGAAACATGTGGCTGCCTACCAGTGGCAATACACGACGCGAATCAGTTCTGCCGACTTCATTCAATTTACCATTCTGAATTGTATAGTAATATAGTAATGTAATTTTCTGTATCTGTCTGTCGACGTATTTTCCTGATACTATTTATACAGTTATAAAAAATCGAAGGTTATTTCGGGAAATTTGATCCTTTCATGGTGAAGAATACTAAGAGTCTTCTATGATGTGACGTCTTAGAGTCTAGAGTCTGATAGGTACAAGTGTCTTTTACTATAATGCTTCCATCTTCGGGCAGAAAATCGATTTTCAACATTGAAAATGGCAACAGCAAGTTTCGTCGAAACGTTCCAGCGTATCCATTTACCAGACTGCGTGGTGTCACAACTTCATTATCGACAATTTTGCTCGGGAATTCTAAAGGCAGGAAATGAATTAGGAGGCAGTGGCACATGTGGAGTATGGTATTGGAATTAATTGTAGTGGAATAAGAATAGGCACGATAGTGTGTTAGTTTATTCATATGAATAAGCTGAGGCCCCGATCTCAGTGGCCGTGCGATCTAAGGTGTGGGTCTACGGCCGCTCGCTTCCTGGGATTGTGGGTTTAAATCCCACCGGGGGCATGGATGTCTGTCTGTTGTGTGTTGTCAGGTAGAGGTTTCTGCGACGGGCTGATCACTCGTCCAGAGGAGTCCTACCGAGTGTGGTGTGTCTGTGTGTGATTATGAAGCCTCGAAAAGTGAGGAGACCTAGGCCCCCCCTAGGTGCTGTCGAGCCATAGGAAAAAAGAAGCTGAGTCCCCAATAGCAGGCTCTTTTAAGCAGGATAATTAACCACAAGGTTCCATGAAATATGAGAAGTTTCTCGAGTAGAGAGCGACAACCAGTTTTTCAAACAGGTCTGTACCCAGGCTACCATTCAGATAAGCATTCAATATAAATCACCTCATATTGCTTAACATTGGGTTCTTCTGGCATGTGACTGCGTGCTGGTCCCTATCTAGGCCTAGATACGTTTTGCCTCTATCCTCACAGCAAAAAAAGTGAGGTCACTGGTTCAACGGTATTTAATGTAAGAAATGGAGGGTTGGGACAGTTGTGGGTATGAGAGACCCAATAGTTAGAGTTGTACCTGTTTACCGGACTTGGCGACCGAACAATTCAGAATAGAGAAAAAATTATTATTATTATTATTATCACTGATACTACTACTACTGCTGCTACGGCTGCTACTACTGAAGCTTTGTAGGTATGGAAAACATGACTGCTAATATGGACGTAACATGATGAGCAGTCAATACAGTAAAATGATCAGTTATTGCCTTACAGGGACAGTCTAAGTTACACAAGCCAACCACTTATTTTTTTGTAGTGAAGGGCCCCGCAGCAGATGTTACGGACGCACCGCAGCCTTAAGGCTTATTGTGCAACCCTGTGATGAAGATGATTATTTTCTCTTCTTCCGTTTTTCCAAGTAATAGAGCACCAGTGTAATGAAATTGACGAGAGAAAACCGAAGTACTCGAGGATAAACCTTTCCCAGTGCCACTTTGTCCACCACAAATCTCACATGGACTGACCCGGGATCGAACCCGAGCCTTCGCGGTGAGAGGCCGGCGACTAACCGCCTGATCCATCGCACGGCCATAGCCAACCACTTAATGCTGTTTCGAGAAATAATCGCTGTTTACTCTGAGGGTTATTATTTACTGTTAAATCAGGTGGCACGTACAGTAAACTTTGCGCTTTAAACGTGTCAGGCATGTTCCTTCTGTTCACTGAGTGTGGTGTTGTTGCTGTTAAAATTTCCCCTGCTAACGAGGTTAAAATGCAAATGAACAGGGGCGGGCGCGTAGCTTGCACTGGCATTCAGCATCTCCTTCAGAAATATTCAGTGTACAGATGTCTGAAAAATGTTGTATGTAGATGATATCACAGTGAAGATGTATGCGCAGCGGATTACGCATAAGCCTGGTTTCCAAATGCGTACTGAATCAAAATATTCGTATTCGTCCCTTACCTTCGTGTTAATTTATTGGAGATTGACTCTAGATTGCTTCACAGCAATGAGTACCACTATTATATTTTGTGAAATGTGACGCCGTGTAGTCTGGCAGGTGGTACCAGCGTCAATGGTGAACTTATCTAACTTTAGGGTAGGTGAACATGGCGGTAGGAACTTTTTGTGAAATGTTGATATCGTCTGAGAAAGTACACTACACGGCGTCGTATGCCAGAAGACCTCAATTTCAGTTCTATCTCGTGTCGTCTCGTAAATAGATGTTGAAAGTGGGTAAACTGTTATATCGAGGAAGGTATATGAGACTTGTTATGTTGACAACAGTAGGAAAGGACTCTTGACCAGTGAAAATGGGACCGATACGTTGTCCCCGAAACGTCGGTAAACAATTACCACACGACGCCGCCTAATACCCCAGAAGATCGCAGATTTCATCAACATCGCGGCGGAAGCCTGAAATCAAGGTTAGAATTGAAAAATTTGGCAGATGTTTTACAAATCAAAGTGCAAGTGGGAAACTTGAGTGTAAAATTCGGTGCAAAGTTTTGAGGATGTGAGGAGGGGAAGTATTACAGGTAGCAATAATGTACTGTATAGAACAATTTACATGAGATTAGAAACATTCAAAACATAACAAATAGGCCATGAAAAACGTTGGACATTAACAACAACTGTAGTGGACATGCACAGGTAAAACCCCGCTGTCAGCAGGCATATCCAAAGACATGTACTTGAAACTCATCCAACAGATTTGATCTAAACTTGACTGATTGTAGTCTCAACTACCAGAACCTACATTGTCGTAAGACGTGATATGAGTTGTTACACTGTGAACAGTCTGAACTACCAGACCCTACGTTGTCGTAAGACGTGATATGAGTTGTTACACTGTGAACAGTCTGAACTACCAGACCCTACGTTGTCGTAAGACGTGATATGAGTTGTTACACTGTGAACAGTCTGAACTACCAGACCCTACGTTGTCGTAAGACGTGATATGAGTTGTTACACTGTGAACAGTCTGAACTACCAGACCCTACGTTGTCGTAAGACGTGATATGAGTTGTTACACTGTGAACAGTCTGAACTACCAGACCCTACGTTGTCGTAAGACGTGATATGAGTTGTTACACTGTGAACAGTCTGAACTACCAGACCCTACGTTGTCGTAAGACGTGATATGAGTTGTTACACTGTGAACAGTCTGAACTACCAGACCCTACGTTGTCGTAAGACGTGATATGAGTTGTTACACTGTGAACAGTCTGAACTACCAGACCCTACGTTGTCGTAAGACGTGATATGAGTTGTTACACTGTGAGCAGTCTGAACTACGAGACCCTACGTTGTCGTAAGACGTGATATGAGTTGTTACACTGTGAACAGCGTGAAAAATTGATGGTCGTTCCGTTGTCTCAAGAAATTAAATGGTACTGAATATTACTGCTGTGTTTCTGGAGCCCGCAACAAGAAAGGTGCCTTACATTTAAGGTACGTTTCATGGAAAATTGCGGATAGAAAATATGTCTATAAGTATTTATGGAAGGATACATTTATAATTTGGATATGGTATAAGGTTATTTAAGTATGAATATTACAGTTGTCTTAATATGACGGCATACTGATTGATAAATTGTTACCGACGTTTCGGAAGAGCCTACTGTTTCCATCTTCAGGGTGTTCCAAGAAACTCTGAAAAATTACCAATGTACACGGTGTCTTCCCATAAGAGCGTAATCGTCATCAACAAAGCTATGAAATTCTCATCACACAAATTTGTTTGCTTCATATTATTTGCCTTAAGCTCGGTACTGTTGAAGGAATGAACGTTGAAGTTAAAACTGCGGGGACATTTGTATTTCGAGGGATATGCAAGTTTAGCACTTTGTTTCGTTATATACACTGCACTGTTGACAGCGCCTGATCTTCGCTGACTTTTCTCTCAAATACGCTGTAGAAGTAATGAAGTTGCATTTTTTATTTTTACAAATCCTGATTTTATATTCCCGTTTCCCGTGTCTTATTATTGATTACCGTGGCGATGCGTGGTTTTTGTCTGATGCAGTAAACGGGTGCCACGCTGCTGAAGAAGCAAAGCAAATAAAGCAATCCCATTACAGGCCTGGACAGGCCCTTTGAGGTTCCAGGAGGTTGAGGCTCCCAGATTTCTAGACAATCGGCACATGGAGGTGGTAAGGTTGTCAGCCCTACGCACCGGCCGCCTTTACCCGCCAGGAAAGATTCCTGGTACTCATTTGTATTAGAGGCTGAGTCGACCCCAGGGCCATAGTGCGACCGAAAAATGAAAAATTCCAATGACACCATCGGGAATCGAACCCGCGACGTTCCGGCTTGTAGTGCAGTGCCTCAACCAACTGCGCCACCGTGTACGCGGCTGAAGAGCATTGGGTATATTGATGTCTCTGTGCGCTTAGTAAGTTTGCGGTCATAGGCGTGCGTCTAGTAAACGAACAGAAGCACAGACTTGGATAAAGGTTTCAGATAAATGTTCTGTTCTTAAGTTTCATATTTTATGTCGCGTGAACTTTGTACGATGAAACTGTTCGACGAAATTATAAATTTTTTTGGGAACTTCTTAACATTTATGGGAGCGATACAACCGCAAATTAAATTAGCGGAACTATATTTCGTGTTGTCTTGGCAATATCAAATTGTGACACTTATAACGAATAGTTCTGTGCGGGAGATTAGATAGGAGAGTCGAGTGATTGGCGCCACCGCCCTGCGCGGCAGGATTCTAGAGGCGGCAAAATGAATATTTTCAGTTAAAAGATTTGATTTTTTTTTGCACATAACAAATTTTAAAGTTTTAGGGTAAAATTAAAGGAAATGCGATAAGTGGTTGCGGATATTTCAAAGTCCATAGACGATGTTAATGTTAGCCGTTGTGGTTATTGGCGCCGGGCGCCAGAAAATCTAGCTGCCCCACTGGGTTTTTATATGTCGTGTGTTTAGCATAGAAACGTAACGGATCTAGTTCTTTTTTCTCCTGTTTTGTAACGCCTGATCTTGCCAGCATATACAGTAGCCACGGCTCTTAAGGCGATGTTCAAGTTTTGAGGTAAAATTTCTGGAAACGATTAGAATCTTTATTCACAATGTTTTTAATATATTAATAACTTTTAATTTTTTGCTTTAAATTTCATTCCTTCCAAAACTTTTTAACTACTATGTATTGGAACACAGAGAAGGGTAATTATGTCGAAGAACCGACATAGCTGCTTGTCAGTCGCGAGGACAGGTAACGTTACATGCAGAAACCATTTCGCTTCGTGTGCTTCATGACAAGAAGGAGAAAAATCTTCAATATCGCAGCAAGGAAAACTGTTTCTCATGCTACATTGGAATCTCATATGAGAACTTTTTTATTGCACACTATTCGCCTTATTCTGTTGCGTCTCATAAATGTTAATTTTAAATGTTTTGTTTATTTCTTTGTCCTCTTTTTCGTTTCTACTGCATGTGCTAGATTTTTCAGGCTTTGTGGAAGAACATACTGGCGCAGTCGTCAATGTGCCTAAATATGGTGCAGGTAAATACCACAGATTAGGAAATATGAAATATTAAATAGGAAATATGTGCCGTTAGTTGCATAAAGCCCACTGTAAGAGGTCTCTGGTGCATGTTTCCTCCTTGCCCAATGAAGATGCAACCCCCTGGTAAATACTGAGCTGGTTGAGAAGAAATTAATGTGTCGGTTATATAAGAAAGCTGGAAGGACTGTGGCCAATCAGAGCTGTGGGAGTGGGAGAAGAATAGAGTTACTACGAGCCAATGAGAGTGATTTTCAAGAACAGCCTTTTAAGGGCCAGCAGTGGGAATGTGCGCAAGTGGACACATTCTTTTCTTCCCCACTGCTTCAGCATCCGCCTGAACACGGTTTTCACCCAGAAGATGGAGAGATTACGTTTCTCCGAAACGTTATAAAACATGTTTCACGTGGCATATAAAACCAAAAGAGGACCATAAAACGATCAAAAATCGCCGTGCAAACATGTAGGTTGTTTGATGCAGTTTTGTGTTATCAAATACTCCTTCTGATATTGTACTGTTTTATAGTTGATGACACCTTGCAATTTGGGAGGCTCATGTCAGCGTATCGTAACAGAATATTTTGCCGTCATATTCAGGATAGAAAAAGGCAGCAGATTCCCCCGAAACGCAGTAAATATGTACCAAAATACACGGCGTTGCATCCCAGAAGATAAATTAATATTCGAAAGTATTAATGTATTGTAATGCGAGGTTAGTTCTTGTGTTACATATTGATATCGATAAAGATAACTTTATGCTCCCACAAACTCGCATGACGGGTTGAATGTCTGTGCTTCTGGAGATGAGCTATAGTCACCTGTATACTGGCGGAATTAGAGGCAAATCGGTGAGGCACTCAACACGGGCTTTTGTTTGGTCTTTATTAAGTACTCTGAAATTAACTTAGACATTATGAAAAGTGAGATCAGCAATTAACTGTACAATGTACAGACTTGCCAGGAATTAGAGCAGTTCATCTGTAAGTTAAGTTTTTTTTCTTCTGCGCGCACAATCAAGCAGAAGATCAGGACGTCCCTGCCGTCAGGTCTGGCTCGCCCATAGTGCTTAAGTGTTTTACGGCTTCTCTCAAAGTCAATATGCGTCTATGCTGGTGACATGTGACAACTTGTATTAGACAGTGACATGTTATTTAGTCAAGTAAACTTTCTGAACTCATCAAAAAGCTGTTATTTGGCACACTTCTTTGATCAGAAACCGAAGGTTCAACAGCGCCAATAATCCTGCTGCTGGACACAGCCGTGACTCAATTTCTTCCGTCTTTCACTTTCATAAATCTTGTTATAAGTCATTGTAATATTTTCTTCCCACGTCCTCGACTTTGTTACTTTTTAGATATTTCTATTTCCAGTGTTGCAGTAATTAATTTGGCCGACTCTGTTCAGACGAGGCTTCGCTGTCAAATTCTATAGTAAGCTCTCAATTCTGCTATTATCAGGTCATTTTGTTTCGGTTGTATTTTGTGTGGATGAAATTTAATCATTAAAATTCTTTAGTCACTTCTTAATCTTACCGCCACAGAGGGATTGATTTTTTTTTTTGCATTTATACAGATGAAGATTCGACACCAAAATTCTGTAGATATATCTTTTATTTCTGCAATCGTGAAGTTTTTGATTTGCCTGTATCCGTATTATTGAGGTTTCATGACCAAAACTTTGTAAAATATCTTTATTTCTTTCCCCCAAGCTACACATTAAATACGTAGATTTTGTTACCGTCAGACTAAGTAGTATAACATATCATATCCTAATATTATCGTGTTTCTGGTTATTGTGTCTTAAATGTATATGCCACGTCACCCGTAACGAAAGTTACCTCGCCGGTGATAGGGTAGCAAATTTCTGAAACATTGCCAAAGATTTTAGTGAGTTAAGGTTTATTGTAAAACTATAAATGTTGGAAGTTTATATATTAGACCAAAAGTGTGAAACAAAATTCCTATATGTGCTTTTAACCCAAGTTTTTATGAAAGCTTTTCTGTGAACCCCGTGCAAGTAGGTCTTCACTTGTGTATTCTTTATTCTCGTCCCGCCAGCAAGACACTCCCCTGAACACGGTGTAAGTGTATAAACGTGAAGTGTGTGTAGAAGATGGAACCACCTCGTAACGCAGTGGATCATTCAGGGCACAGAGCCCGCAACCTCTGCCCTGGCAGATGTTTGTCGGCGTCCTGCACTCAGCCGTTCAGCGCTCAGCTCTGCTGACAATCCTTGGCGTTTACGGTGAGTAGCATTTTCTGTGTCCATGTGAGGACATCTGTGACCGCTACCGTTATTTCGAATTCAGTTTTTATTTTTGTGAAACCAAGTGATAACTAATTGTGCACTTTTAAGTGTATTTAACAACTTACGCACAAAATATGAAATCATTTCACAATCAAGATATTATAAATGCGGTTAGTTAGCTTACAGCGTTGCATGTGACGGCGTATTTCTATAGTGATACAAATCCAAACTAGAGTTTTCCTCCAGCTTTCTACACGTTCTTCATAATAAACACTTAGGATCAGCCTGGAAGTACTTCAGATAGCTGCGTCATGTTGCACACATATACGTCCTAACAAGATACATTTTAATTGTGACAATTTAAGGTAGATATTAATAATAATAATAATTCTTGGCTCAACAGCCCTGTATGGGCCTGGGCCTCCTCTTGCCTCCTCTGCATTCATGGCAGTTGGTGACCGGCCAGCTAGCCGCGCTTAGTGTTCTATCGATCCTGATGTGCACGCCAGAGCCATCTGGCAGGCAGTCAGGAGACTTGGATGAGAAATGGAGGCAATTTGGCTTACGCAACATTTTTATTCATGCCCGTAAGGTTCTTTTACATGCCGTAAATCTACGACATGGGACCGACGGCTTTACTTCCCCTCCGAAGGAAGTGGTGCTCCGGATTTTTATCATCCTTAAAAATCCATCGACCTCGGTCGGGATCGAACCCGCAACCTTGGGTCCAGTGGCGAGCACGCTAACCACTAGTCCACCGAGGTCGACTTAAGGTAGATATTACCGACACAAAAATCTGATTTTAAGACTGTAAATGTAATATACAATTGTATAAAACTTTTTATGTTCAAGCTGATATTTATTGCATATTGAGCTACAATTCATAGAAAAATCACTTTAATAAGAAGCACCTATTTCATCAAAGATGTTATTGGAAGTAAATTAATTTTAAAGTAAATTTATTGTAAGATGACATATAACTGATATTTTAATAAAAATTAAAGTTATTTTTGTATATAATATGCGAAACAGGTTTATTGTTGTATGCACTGTTAACTCTTCATACTTCTCATTTTGCTACTGGAAACCCCCTGATTATGGTCCAGTCCGGCTGAAACGTGTAGGAGATTTATTAAAGACGGCTAGGGGTGTCTCATTATAAAACAGTGTACCTTGATAATTTTGATTTCTATGAACATTTAGGGGTTGTTTAAAATATGGTACAAAATAAAAGTTTTGTGGCATAATATGTATTTATTATGTCTGTAGTCAAAAGTGTACT
This sequence comes from Reticulitermes speratus, assembly GCA_021186555.1. Taxonomy (NCBI): domain Eukaryota; kingdom Metazoa; phylum Arthropoda; class Insecta; order Blattodea; family Rhinotermitidae; genus Reticulitermes; species Reticulitermes speratus. The sequence goes on along the minus strand of JAJKFL010000427.1, from coordinate 19,667,837 downwards.
TGTTCTTCAGATGCAACGCTTTCCAAATTATACACCGGCATTGAAATTCGCACTTGTAAAAGGAAAATTAATTGACGTACAGCTTGGCTACGATGAATATTTATGTCTAAATAAGGATGAACTTGAAAAAATGATTAATTCGTATATGGAAAACATGAAATTTCTGCGCAGAAATTACTGAACATTGACACAGTACGAAGAAATTAGCAACAGAAATGTTAAGCGGTGTCAAAGAAATATGAATGGCACCTCGACGTCTACAAATATAAATAAGATAGGCAATGTACGTGTAACGTAACATTGTAGCGCCTTCGCCTAACCGTTTTGCAATGGAAATGTAACAGTATGTTTTGTGTGATTTGTTGAGGTTCATGTTACTGTCAACAACATAAAACATTAAGTGTTTTACAACAATGACTTAATGGAAAATGTATGTCACCAACAACAATAAACGTACTGAGGTCTTCATGTAAATTGGTCGAAATTTTGTCCGTTTTTAACCGAATTTGAAGGTTTTTGACAGATTTTAATGACAGTCCCCAATATCAAATGTCACGGAAATCCGTCCAGTGAAATCTGCGCTGATATATACGGAAGGGACGATGGACAGACAGACGGACGGACATGACGAAAATTGTAGGCGATTTTCGAAATTATGCAAACTCACCTCAAAAGTGATTTTTTATAAGATTTGCTTATAAAGTACGAAGAAAGTTGCAGAAACAAATTTTTCTCTCATGGACCTAGCCCCTTCCCCATCCATTAAAATTTGCAGGGAACAGTAATCTTCCCCATAAACCTCACGGACGTCTTAATTGAGCGGCAAGCACTCCTGCTTCATGTTGTGCATTTTTTAGCTTTAAAGCTTGATAGTGAAATCAGCTATCTTGAACTGTTTTTCTTCCACGTTTTCAGTGCTTCCAAGCCAATGATGGGATATTTCTGAAATCAGATTACTGTAGCTTTCTTCAACATCCTTTGCAATTCAGTATTCAACCTTAGAGTGCTGAATATTACCGTGTATTCTATTGTACATTGAATAATAATCAAACCAACAAATACACCTGTTTGGGCATTACCCCTACAATATACCTCCTACAAGTTTCGGCGTTTCTCCCGGCTGTTGTCAAGGAGTATCAATAAATGAATGAAATCGAAAGAAGTTACACAGATACAGTGTTTACTGTAAAATAAAATCTAATTTGTATTTACAAATGAAAGGTATACAGATGTAAATTTTGTGGAAAAAAGAGGTTAAAAGTAGAGGCGAAACAGCATAAAAATTACAACGGCTTATGTTTCGTTATATTCACAATTGACAGCTTTTATGGTTTATAATCATATGTTTCCACATACAAACACAAATACTGAATCTTACAATAAGAATTATGTTCAAATACCTCACATTTAAAATTATTTAAAACGTATATATATATATATATATACTATAATGTATGTGTCTGTCTGTCTATATGTATGCATGCATGCATACATAAAAGCGTGCTGTGGCGAAGTTTCTTAATCATAATATTTATATGTATCATCTATTTACGAAGTACGCAACTCTGTTTAGCCATTGTAGATCCTGAATGACTTATACTTCTTCACTGTCAGTTCACGAATAGGAATACGTAGGATCTCTAAATTTATTTTTGCTTGTGCCCAAAACTTTTTTTAACCGGAGCGGGTGTAACTATAGCTAAGGTGGGTGTCGGAAATAATTGTGTAAATGGTGATGTCACTGCAACTGTATTAGACTCCAAGAAGTAATGTGTGTGGAACGTACACATTACTAGGAAGAAGTAACGATAATTACAAGTGCACTTCAAATCGCAGTAGTAAGATAATTTTAGCTTTAACTCAAGTGGATTCGAGAGAAGTGTTGGCTCCAAGGATGCTGTTCACATGTGTCTTTCTGTTCTACAGCCCGAGAAGAAAAGAACAGTGTACGTGCAGTAATTCAAGTGGTGGTAATGAGTAAACGAATTTGGGCCTGTGTTTTGTGTTGGTGAACACCTGCCACGTCGTAGCTCGATGCCGTATATTAGGTGAACACCTGCCACGTCGTAGCTCGATACCGTATATTAGGTGAACACCTGCCACGTCGTACCTTGATGCCGTATATTATGTGAACACCTGCCACGTCGTAGCTCGATGCCGTATATTAGGTGAACACCTGCCACGTCGTAGCTCGATACCGTATATTAGGTGAACACCTGCCACGTCGTAGCTCGATGCCGTATATTAGGTGAACACCTGCCACGTCGTAGCTCGATACCGTATATTAGGTGAACACCTGCCACGTCGTAGCTCGATGCCGTATATTAGGTGAACACCTGCCACGTCGTAGCTCGATGCCGTATATTAGGTGAACACCTGCCACGTCGTAGCTCGATACCGTATATTAGGTGAACACCTGCCACGTCGTAGCTCGATGCCGTATATTAGGTGAACACCTGCCACGTCGTAGCTCGATACCGTATATTAGGTGAACACCTGCCACGTCGTAGCTCGTTACCGTATATTAGGTGAACACCTGCCACGTCGTAGCTCGATGCCGTATATTAGGTGAACACCTGCCACGTCGCAGCTCGATGCCGTATATTAGGTGAACACCTGCCACGTCGTAGCTCGATGCCGTATATTAGGTGAACACCTGCCACGTCGCAGCTCGATGCTGTATATTAGGTGAACACCTGCCACGTCGTAGCTCGATGCCGTATATTAGGTGAACACCTGCCACGTCGCAGCTCGATGCCGTATATTAGGTGAACACCTGCCACGTAGTAGACAGATGATTTTATGTTAGGTCGATACCTGCCACATCATACATAGATGCTATAATGTTATGTGGATATCTGCCACATCATAGGTAGATGCTTTTATGTTAGGTGAATACCTGCCATATTGCAGCGAGATGCTTTATGTTAGGCAAATACCTGCCACATCATACTTAGACGATTTTATGTTAGGTGGATAACTGCCACATCATACAGTGGTGATTTTGTAGTAGATGGATGCCTGCCATATCGTAGCGCAGTGCTTGCCACGGCAAGCACTGCATAGCCTACGCCTTTTTTAGGCGCAGAAACAGAAGCAGCAGTAGCAATTTTCAAGAACCCCGAAAATATACTTCGATTTGAAATATCCGTAGTGGAAATGAAAATTTATGGACGTAAATGAAGTTAAGTTTTGTGAAGTTGCATTTGGAATTGTAGGCAACTTCAACGTTAGGAAAACTGAGAGACCGGAAGAAGTGAAAAACTGTTAGACGGGAAATTAGTGCAGGGACGAGGGCCGCGTATGGACGCCAATGCTGACTTCCTACTGCAGTATTGTTGTTTGGTAACTGAGAGGTGCACGTTATAGTGGTGTCAATGTAACAAACGTGAACATAGAGGTAACGTAAGCAGCTGGCACACTAACTGGATCTAGCCCAGTCAACTCGATTCGAGCCTTAATTTGCGCAAAAGTAGTAGAGTTAAGAATTTTTAAAATTTAGGAAAGTTAAATGAGGGTGGAGTACATAACGAGGAACGTCATAACTTGTAGTATTACCAGCAGTTGTTATTAGGGGATCAAAGGGGATAAAAGTTTGTAAAAACTATCTGTGCCTCGAAGATAGTTTGAATAGAACCGAGTTTACTGTTGAAAAGCATAATATACCAGTAAAAAAGCAGGATTGAAATTTCAGTGAAGGCCTGGCCATGCCTCGAGCGGTTAGTCACTGGCATTTGAGAGCACAAGGCAGGGTTCCGTCCCAGGCCAATCAATGTGGAATTTGTGGCGGACAAATTGGCAATGGGACAGGTATTTTCTCCGAGTACGTCAGTTTTTCCCTTTAACCAATGCACTTGTGTATTACAGTCAAGCAGTAAGACGTACAAATGAAGCAGAATTCTCTTGCAGATGAAAGCATGTACATGTGGAGGCTGTCTGTCGACTAATGCCATCTGTCGGACACTGAGAGTAACTATGTGCTCTGCAACGAATAATACGTACAATCGAAAATCAACCGTTTCCTAATGTAACTGTGTACACTCTACAGTAGATTATTAAAAAACATTCACTACAGAAGGTTATGGTATTATTATGCGTGGACGATACTAATGCAGACATACTTGATATACTCGTAAAACATAATATAATATTTTAGTAGCTGTGTTTAGCAAGTGATATCAAACACTCTTTGTGTGGAGCAAAGTACAGTTTGTCTCCTTGCATAACAAACTATGTCATGAAGTACATGGATAGTACAGCTGTACAACGGCGAAAAAAGATGGAGGCGAAAGATCAAGCCGACGTTGGGGCAACATTACACGCGGGAAAGAGCCCTCAGAACACACGCGGTAGAAGGCTGGAGGTCTCATAACCAGAGACTCTTCTGGTAAACAGTAACGTATATACTAGAGCACTATGAATATGTTATGGGTAGTGTTATCTGTAAGTAATGGAGGAAAAGGCATAGCATAAATTTTTGGACAAATTAGACAAAATAACTTGTTATAACCGGGAAAAAAAGACGGAGTAAATTGTATCAGAGAGAAACTGACGGAGCAGATGGTGTTGTACAGAAGGCTGTAAGAAAGGAATGGTAAGGTGAAAGAGAGAGAGATCGAGAAGACAAGAATTAGCGTGAATGTGGGCCAGGTTTGTTCTGTGTTCAGGAAAACCACATCTCTAATTGACATCAGTGTTCCCGAAGAGACTTTGTGTTGTTTTGCTTTTGGATATATGAACATAATATAGAGCGTTAACCAAACTGAGATTTGTTATGGGAACAGCATGTTTTCTGTGAGGATGGAACTGTTTAAATATTTTTGGATGTATTTCAAGCTTCAAAAAATCAGTACCCAGTGTATGTGTGCTTTTTCTCCTTTTAGGTCACGCCTAATGACAAATTTACAAACTGAAGTACACAATTTCATTAATATTTTATTAAATACATTATTCTTTATATGATTCAGGAATTGGTATTCTATTATGTACATAATAATGAGTGCAGATAAAAATGTTTTGAAAGTGTGATTTTTAAGTCTAACTTTGCGGTTAGTTATTGAGTCCAGAGATTAATAATGTAGTGTTTATTACTACACGCACATTACAAGGATTTAGCTACAGCAAATTTGAGAATTTTAGTCGTACTCAAAGTGAGAAAATGATTTGTAATATTTTGTATTGCAGGCTAACTTTAATCTATTACAAGGTCCCAGATTTCTTAGACGGTGAGCGTATTAAAGGCAAACATTTGTTTATTACATTCTCTATTCATAATATTTTCAGATGTGGAGTCGCTTATAGCCACTTGTTTTCACATTTCTTTTAGAATGTTCTATTAATAAGACTCAAGAAAACCAGGAGCAATTGATACTGATTGGGAACTGACGGTATCTAACAGTGTATGGCGAAAACGTATTTATGTAGGGAAAACACAGAAATTTGTATATAGTAATCGCAGGTACCGAGGATGATGTAGATACAGACACATAGTGGGCTGAGCTGTATTTTCGTATCTCGTCGGCATAAAGTAGGAAAATGCAGCCATAAGGCTAAAAAATCCTTCTTAAATATACGGTGATTATAAATGATGTGAAGGATTGCATAAATTTATTAATAAGCAAGCAACAGCTACGCAAATACTAAAGTCTCATCTTTGTCAAGAGGAGCTCAAACTTTCCCTCGCACCATATCCACTGCAACTTCGCTATACGCTCCATTTGTTCCCCATGCACGTATCATAATGACGGAATTCGTGCCAATCATTCTGCAGTAAAGGCTTTTCAGTCTGTGCAGCCGCTCTTCACGTTCGATCATTGAAGGTTTTCAGGGTTTTAGACATTTTTAATATCACACATTCCGTTGTGTTATGATAAAGAATGAGACTTCCCACCATCAACATAACACTATTATTAATACTAATTTTTCTTATTATGATGGCAAAATGTGCAGGTAAATGATACAGTCGAACTCGGTTTATAACGTCATGAAACGGAGTGAATAATTTGTCTCGTTATAAAAGGGCGTTGTTCTACCGAGGATTATAGTGTTATGTGTAACAGTGAGTAACTAATTGGCACCACAGAGTATCTGACGCAATAGACGGTTTGTCGCGTAAATCGATGTGTTATAACAGGGTTCGACTGTATAACAAAGTACTGTAGAATCTTGAAGTTAGTACGAATAGCACATATTTCTCGTCAGATGAAATAAAACAGAATACTACATCCCAGCATAACTCATAAAATATTAAGTACTAACGGAACAAATTAATTTTATAACTTCTACGTAATATATGATATAGTTTTCTTTACTAATTAAAATTATTTATTGCTGCAAAGAGAAAAAACCCACACTTAATATTTGCTGTGTCGTTCTTTATGTAGCCGACTTCACCAAAACCAAACAATATTTCCAGGGAAATTTACAGTTTATGTTTTTTTATAATTTTATTATTTTTAAATTATCTCTGATAACCAATATATAAGAAAAAAACAGCATCTACACACTATAAAATAAATGAAGGCAACATCCTTTTCTAAGCAACTGTAAGATTGAGATCTCAATCCATCCGACGTGTACTTTTACACATTTACAACATATTTACATTTTTGTAATTTTGTTGTTGTGAAGATGACCACATTTGGTCGAAACATGTTACCGTAATAATATGAACAATTGATATCAATAATAAGATTATGTTGACGGTGAAAAGTAACATTCATTATTGTTTTAGACCCTGTCAGAATATAACCACATAGGAAAAAGTCAAGGGGTTCAGGTGTGGAGATCGGGGAGGCCAGGAATTGGACCCGCTTGGGCCGAAAGATCGCTTAGGCAAATGACTGTTTAAAAATGCTGTGACTTCCTTGTAGATGTGTGGTGAGTCTTTGTCATACTGAAAAACAACGTGTTTTTGCCTTCAGGTAGCTGAGGTGTTAACCACAACTCCGATAATTCACGGTAGATTAATTCCGTTATCTTTCTGACATGAAGCGGAATATGGGCTTGATGTTTGCAGGACAACAAATGGCGCGCATATTGAACTTAGAGTTAACAAAATAAGTTATTCGCTGCAGCGGTGTCGTTTTAATTTTTATGTGTGTATTACTTTCTTCTCAACGCAACCATCCTCAGTACAAATTATGATGGATCATACATCATAAACAACTAGATAAAGTGAAATTCTCGTATTTCAACTGTTTTGGTGGCATGATAAATGACGCGAGATGTATAATTGAAATTAAATCCAGGATTGCCATGGTAAAACCGCATTCAACAAGAAGAAGACTATTTTCACCAGCAAATTGGACTTAACTTTAAGGAAGAAATTAGTAAAATGCTAAATTTGTAGCGTAGTTTTGTATTGTACTGAAACTTGGACACTCTGGAAAGTAGATACCTGGAAAGTTTTGAAATGTGGTGCTGGAGAAGAATGGAGAAGAGTATTTGGACCGATCGTGTGAGAAATTAAGAAGTGTTACCTAGAGTCAAGGAGGAAGGGAACATCCTACATACAATGAAACGAATAAAGTCTAACTGAACGTTGTATCTACCGTGCACTTTCAAATGAGATGTGTTCAAAAATCACCAACTAATGCACATAAACTTTTCAATAGTTTATTCTTAAAATACCCCTATACGTATTTCGGTATACCCCCTGAAGATGGTGGTTTAAACCACCGAAATACATACAGGGGTATTTTAAGAATAAACTATTGAAAAGTTTATGTGCATTAGTTGGTGATTTTTGAAAAAAAGTCTAACTGAATCGACCACATCTTGGGTAGGAACTCCCTTCTAAAACACGTTATTGAAGGCAAGATGAACGGAGGGGATAGAAGTGACGGAAAGACGAGGAAGAAGACGTAAGCAGGGCACTGGAAATTGAAAGAGGACGCATTATATCGCACTCTGTGGAGAACTCGCTTTGTAAGAGGCTATGGACCTGTCGTAAGCCAGACGGAATGAGTTGTATGAATTACTTTCTTACCAACATATTTTGAATGGCTCAGACCATTTCTAATCACTCAGCACCACGATATATATGTATTTATGAAGGACCGTGTATTCGTGAAATATTTTATAAACTGATTACATTCGGGGAATATTTGCAGCATTTTTATTCATAAAGTATGTTCTTTATTTGTACTCCTTAAGGTCGTAAAGATTAAAATTTATTGTAGGTACATAGAAGTGTGGGGCACGCGGTGACGCAGTTGGTTGAGGCACTGCGCTACAAACCGGAACGTCGCGGGTTCGATTCCCGATTGTGTTACTGGAATTTTTCATTGACATAATCGTTTCGGTCGCACTATGGCCCTGGGGTCGACTCAGCCTCTAACAGAAATGAGTACCAGGAATCTTTCCTGGGGGGTAAAGGCGGCCGGTGCGTAGGGCTGACAACCTTACCACCTTCATGTGCCGATTGCCTAAAAACCTGGGAGCCTCGACCTCCTGGAGCCCTAAGGGCCTGCCATACATAGAAGTGTACAAGATTCAACTGGCGGAGTTCGATGCCTGGTTCATATAAAGGCTGAAAAACACATTTAGTTCCGTAGAAGCTGAGGAAATTCTCGACTACCTGAAGGACTATGAGTTTCTGAAAGCTTCTGCCTCGTAGATTTAGGGAAATTTCAAGCCAATGGTTTGTCTTGTTCGTGTTGTAGAGTGTTTGTTTAGCTTAGTCTATTGGTGGCAGTGTCTTCCTGCCATCAAACATCACTTTGCACTTCCGAAAAACTAAACATTTATTCTGAAGCTGTCGGCTTATTATTTTTCACTGGCTACTGGATACTGTCCTTCGTCAAGCACATCAGAATAGCAAATTGATTGCCACGCGCAAATCAGCGTGTAATGGCACCTCGTTAGAAATCCACTTTAGCTAGACTCTACTATACTTGAAATATAGTAGGCCTGTATGTAACTTATTGACAGCCTAATATACTTGAGCAGTCAACCATGGGTTAAAAGTAAGGTACTAAATCAGGGGAAAAAAAATTGTTTTATTAAGGAAACGTGAATGATATAAAATAACGTATCGGAAATTAACTTGAATATTTTTCGAATAATTATATTTTAGGCTTCTGCTTTTCTTACATTTGTAAACTAGGAACATTCTTTCAAAGGTGGGGAAAAATTGTCTTCAATTTGAAAAGATGTGGCTTTAATGGATGATAGGAAAAGTAATGAGTTAGAAAGTGAAAACATAGCTAACACTAATGACGGCTGCGCTCCGTTATTGCCTCTAGAGATGCAGTTTATTACAGTTGCAGCATGAAACTTGGCCGACAGCAGTCGAGCGGTTCTTGAGGTATGAGAAGATGGAGACAAATATTTTTATTGTGTTCGTTAACCTTAATAAATTTGTTAAACACTGCATTGTGTGCAAAATATGTGCTGCGTTCCTTTCTACAACAAGAATAAAAATTAATTCGGAGTAACAATCCACAACTTAAAGAAGATCTGCAAAAGAAAATTCCACAAAACCTGTGCTTCATAATCATGCACTACGTCAAGATGCTACAGTCCAATTCAAGAATGTTTTAACAGTAATTAAACCATTTTAACCATTTAACCTTTTCTTGTATAATTATACTCGTAATTGGTTTGACAGAGCAAAATGTACTTTATCAAACTGTAAAACTGAGATCTCGATTCATACTTAGTAAAATTGTGTACATTTCCTTTTATGTATTTTATACTATTGGCCTTAAGATGACCCTCTGAGGTCGAAATATTTTGCTAAATTAAAGATATAAGAGCCAGTAGTTGCGTTGACGGCAATTTATTTATCTTGTTAGATCTAACACAATGGGATGACAAAAATAAAAAAGTTTATTTATATTCGCTAAAATTAATAATTTATAAAACGCTGTAATGTGTACAGCATATGTGCTTCGTTTCTTTCTACAATGGTTATCGCAACATTTTACGCTCCGATAAATATTTAGCGAGTTCTGCTTGAGGTGCGTCGAAAAATGCATATAGGTTGTCCCTCACTGTTATCTGAATTTAACCTGATTTGGAATATGTCCAGAGGTTTCAAGGTTATTGTAACTCAGTATTAAATTAAACGACAGCACCTGCCACCGGCTCGAGTTGCATGCGGACGGACAAATAGAAACTGCGAAGCTAATATTTGCATTTTTACAATTTTGCTTTACACATGTGCTAAAGAGTGAAAGAAATACAGGGAATGGGGAAGATTAAAGAGAACAAAGTAAAAGAGAGAAAGAGTGAGAAACCCCAGAAAGCAAAGAATGAAAAAAGAAAGGAAGACAGTTTATTATAAATTATTGCTCCAGAATTGCTGATAGAGTTTATCATTAGTTACGTCTTTCTTACTTTCCATGGAAGTTCAGTGAATTTACGTAATTAGTAGCGCGAGAGGCCTACAAATATGAGCAGTTACGCTGCCTCGCATATAAAGAAAAGTGGAGCATTATGGAACAAGGTTTTGTTTTTCTTTATGTGTTTGTGAATGAAAGACGGAACAACAAATGTTTTATTCTTATTCTTAAAATTTATGCTCTTTACGTGTTGCTTACAGAAGACATACAAATATTGCTCCGATATTAAGTTTTGTATTTACAAACGGTTTGTATCGAAATACACAGGAGACAATTTAATGTCGAAAATAATTTAATATTAACTTTGTAATATAAACGTGTTTCAAATTGTTTATATCATTACCATACGTAACCATATTTATTGTGTGCAATAAAGCGATAAATTTATGTAATTTATTCCGCTGCCTTCAAAGTGTGAGTATTGTGCAACATAAAGTCATTATAATGTTTTATATAGGCCTTGCTCACAGCAACAAGTGACATACATCTACATCAAATAACACATAACCACTCGATACAAACCCTCCGCATTGTCGCACAAACTTTCTTCATTTACAGCACCTTCCACTATTCTGCGTCAAGACTAACTCCATGGAGCAGAGTCCTTCTTGAGAAGCTAACACTTCGTCAGCTAGTCAAGAAATTCCCCGCGTTTTATGGAACCCGAAGGTTCATTACCGCATTCACAAGAGCCCGCCACCTGTCCCTATACTGAGCCATGTCATTCCAGTTCATTCCCCCATTTTGCTTCTTGGAGATCCATTTTATTATTATCCTCCCATCTACTCCTGGGTTTTCCAAGTGGTCTCCTTCCTTCAGGTCTCCCCACCAAAATCCTGTATGCACCTTTCCCCTCCCTCATACATGCTACATGCTCCGCCCACCTCGTTCTTCTTGATTTGATCACCCGAATAATATTTGGTGATGAGTACAGATCATTAAGTTCCTCGTTATGTAGTTTTGTCCACTCCCCTGTTACCTCGTCCCTCTTAGGCCCAAATAACCTCCTCAGCACCATATTCTCGAACACCCTCAGCCCACTTACCTCCCTCAATATCAGCGACCAAGTTTCACTCCCATAAAAAAATAAGGCCAAATTATAGCTCTGTGTATCTTAATCTTTGTATTTTTGAATAGCAAACTGGAAGACAGAAGATCGTGCACCGAATGATAACAAGCATTCCCCGAATTCAACCTGCTCTTAATTTCGTCATGAATGGAATTTCGATTCTTTAGGGTTGTTCCCAAATATTTGAACTGTTCCACCCTTTGGAAGGATTTATTATCTATTTTTATATCGTGATTTTGTCCCTCATTCTGTTCTCGAGACCCGACCATGTACTTAGTTTTCCCAGCATTTCCTTCTAGACCAATCTCCTTAGTAGCGACTACTAAAGCTTCTGTGTTTTTCTTTATGGTATTTATGCGTCCACGCAATATATTAAAAATCAGCATAAAGCAGAAGCTGATGTGTACCATTTAATTGTAAGTCCTCCTGGTTTGCTTGAAACCTGTTAATGGCATATTCCAAAGCAAAGTTGAAAAGCAATGGCGATAAGGCATCTCCTTCTTTCAAATCATTCTTAATAGGTTACGTGTCAGGCAAATATTTGCCTACTCGGACTTTGCTGTAGGTTTCATGTAGACACATTTTTATTAGCCTAACTAGTTTCATTGAGTTACCAAACTCGATCTTTCTCCTAAATAAATCATAGGCCTTCTTAAAGTCTATAAATAGCTGATAAGCTACCTCATTTGTTTCCATATTTTCTCAAGTGATTGACCAATGCAGACTGTATATATTCTGCGCCAAGAAATAGGAAAAAGCATTGTGGAATTTCTTATTGCCCGCCCATTTCAAAATACCTTCTTGCTTCTACAGTCATCCGACACTTAATACTTTGAAGTCTAAAATATATTCGATATCTGGAGTGTTTGGTTACCAAAGGAAGACAGAATGGTAATTTGACGCGGCGGCCGCTACAGTAGCAAAAGTGCCTGCCTGACTTAAACCTTTGAGTAAAAAGTATGGTGTGAGGAAGTTAGAAGAATAGTAGACGAAAAATGAAGTGATAGGAGAAGAAAGACACTTTATTTCTGGTGGGGAGGGGGAGGGAGATCATTAACTGCTCAAAACGTTCCGGGCTTCGCCTGTTCGTCCTTCTGATAAGGATTGTAAAAGGACAGGTCAGTATGAAAAGGAAGACGGCTAGAATTTTCAATGGTCTCGTCGCTGCTTGTTTTATGAACAATGATGATATTTACAGGATGTTTCTGAAGAAACTGGCAGCTGCGATAGCTGGATAATTCCTTTTGAAAAATTCTGTGTAATTTTGATACATAATTTGTTGGCCTGTGCAGTAAGTCATGCAAAATTTAAAAATTAATTTTACGTTAAACAGAAAACAAAGCGAGTTTTAAGTTACAAAAACACGTCGTTTAATGCTGTTTGGGAAAATGATCGCTGTTTATGGAAACGTATAAAAACTTCAGTACATTCTGTGGCTATATTTGTAGCGCTATTTAATGTCAAAACAAGCAGCTCATGTCGTTTCAACTATGTTTTGAAAGTTACTAGGCACCAATTTCGGCTAAAAGTTTGTTAACTTGCAGTACGCATTTCATGGACCGAAAAAGCGTAGTCGATGTCGCGACTTGCTACGGGCGGGACGGTCCAGGTATCGAATCCCGGCAGGGGCGACATTTTACCCACCTGTCCAGACCGGCCCCGGGGCCCACACAGCCTTCTATAAGATGGGTACCGATTCTCTCTCCCAGGTGTAAGCCGCTGGGACGTGGCATTAATCAGCCACTCCCATCTAGCGTCGAGTTTAAAGAAAGAGTAAAGCTGTACATCTACTCCCCCTTTGTGACTTCATGGCAGGTTATGGTGTGAAGTTTTAACTTTTATACACATTTCAGCGAAGATTCAAGCACAAATTATGAACAGTGTTCTACCCTGGTCATGTTGATGATTTATGGAACTATAGGCCTATGTGTCTTTAGTGAATTGCTAAGTTTGAATCGAAATTATGGCAGAAAACGCAAAACCATGCAGTGACTTAATAGTGAAAAGTATTCTGGCATTTTCTGTGCTGTGATTTTTTTCTTACCAAAAACAAGGTAATTCCTAGATGGGTTACAAACTTTCGACGGAAACTTATCCCTCTATGTTCATGGCGGGAAAGTAGCATAAGCCTTGATCTAAGTAAAATCACAGTCACTTGACAGCTGGCGTTCAGTTAGTCCGGCTTGGTTTCGAGGACCTCACGGGGCCCGACCATAACTTATCTACGGTTAAGAACTTCATTTTATTGCAGTGAAACCTGTCTTAAACGGAACCTGAATAGAACAGAATCCTGTTCTTAGTTGAATCTTAGTTAAATCTTAGTTAGTTAAACATAATTAAACCGGTCAAAGAAATGTGTAATGATAAGGAAAGACGGAATATGGCAGCAAAAATATCGGAAAAGAATTTAATTACCACGGTATTGCGACATGAATTTAAGCTGGGGTTAAGATTTTGTATAGAATGTTGAACTAAGAAGGAGAGAAGCAGAATAGCGTGGTACTTAGAAGAAGTGTGGAACTTGAGAGGAATTAGGGAGAAAGAAGGCCAACGATGCTCGTGATGTTTAGGTGAAGAGGATGTCAAACATCTACTGTTGAATCGTTTAGGAACTAGAATTTCGAGGAAGAAATTTTGAATTAAAAATGGTTGAATATAAACACATATGTTGCTAATAAGATAGTATTAAGTTATAATAATAAGTTTTGGTCATAGATCTGGATAGATATGTAGACAAATTTTATAAAAAAATGTAGACAAAATCAAATATAAGTGGTTTGATAAGTAAATGTTTATTAATAACTACGTATTACAGGCGAGTTCCCTACCGCAATGTCATCCCGGTAGGTAATTCCAAGAAAAGAAGGATGAACAAAACAACAACAACAGAAATTATAATAAGCTTAATCGCTTATTTTGAATAGGGAGTATAGTCTGACACATGTTCTGAAGGCCTTTGATTTCATCGTTTCTACATATATAGCTCATGTACAACTTCTAACAAACTTAGGCCTACACTGCCACACCGCAAGAAGTGGGCCGCAGGGAAAATAAGACCAGCCTACGCTTATAGAGTAGGGGGAATAGAAACCGCGACTGGGAGTAAACTGCTAGGTGACGGTGGCTCTGAAAAGGGTCCAAAGAATGTTGAGTTTAAAAGCGTTCATTTCCTCCTCTTGGCTATCTAGAAGCTACGATTCCCGTCCTCCCTTCCCTGTAACTGTACTTGAATTTTCCTGCAACGTATTTTATCCCTGACTGTGGAGGTAGAACTTCGTCTGAAAGACTGACACCTGTCTACGAAAATAAACGGCATCGCATCACATAAGACTGTAACCTTCAGTAATGGGACGATTTCATAAGGCAGTAATAACTGTTGTATGGGACACACAGCTTGTAACCTGGAAATGGATATTGCTATTCTTTCGTCGCCACGGATTTAGTTCGTGCTCACGTTGCTGTGTTAGAATCGTATTGCAATCAATAATCACTCTCGGTTTTCCATTTGTATCTAATCCTGCCTGTTTGTATTACCCTGTTGTGACAAGAGCGGGTTTTAATTTCTCTGCACACAGACAAAGTTGGTGGTTTCTGCCCAACAGATCCATATATCCCGGGGGCAGGACTGTAATGGCAAACGAAATGGAGGTATGGCTTCCGGAATAGCACTGGGGTGCCACTGTTTGTGATACTAATATTCGTACTTTCTGTCTAATAACCTTGTGTTTGTGGTCTTGACAAGTGAAACTCGTATAACATATAAAAGTTCAAAAATAAATAACATTCTAATAATTCATCTTCAGCTTTGCATAAAAGAACCCATTTCTGTTACAAACACGTCACTAAGTGCTGTTTAGTCTGGTGTTACCTGTCGAATTCGTTAGTAATACGTGTTCTAGACTATAATAATAATAACAATAATAATAATACAAAACTTTTTTGTGGGAATAACGTTACATGTACCATATACTTTAACCACATAATAGCTGCAACATTATATACCTTAGAAACATGGTTTCTTTCAGGTATATGTTTGTGAATACTTTGCATAAAAGTGATAACTAATAATAATTTAATTCCATTTAGTTCAATTCTAGTTTATTAATGTGCCGAGTCAACTGCCAGATGGCCAATTACAGAAACAGCACAACGTACAGACACAAATAACAACGAACAATGAACAGGACACAAATGAAACAAACACAACCAAAACAATCAAACAAATAAAATAATTCTTAAATAATTAATAAGGACACTTTGTAATAATGTAGTAAAGTAATATCACATCTGACTAAGTGTGACAATTTGCCTTCTGAAGACATTCAATTGATTACAAACTGAATATGCAGCAGTTACACACCGGCCGGAGGGACAATTTGTGTAGGATGAACTAACATGAAACAAACGAAAGTCTCGGAGGTTCCGAGTGGGTGTTCGTAGACCAATACTGCCCACGGTAGATGGACAAGATTTAGAGCCCAGAAAAACATTAATGACAAAAATTGCATCAAGATTGTCTTCTTTCGTGTAAAGTACGTAAATTAAGTACTTGAAGAGCATTAGCATAACTATTGCCATTAATGTCTCGGGAAAGGAATCGATTATAGCATAGAGCTACAAACTTCCTTTGAATGCGCTCACGATTTTTAGCATCAGTAGAGGTAATTGAATTCCATACTACGGATGCGTACTCTAATTTAGGTTAACAAGTGAAAAATATAAAATCAATAAACTATCAAAAGTCGAAAAAGAAAAGGTAATATTACAAATGAGACCCAAAAGCTTAATATATTGAGAAAAAATGTAATCAACATAAGAGTGAAAGTATAATTTGGAATCAATAAAAACTCCCAAATCCTTAATACAATCAGTACGTGTAATATAAGAATCCCCAAGTTTATATTTCAAGAAAGGGGTTTTAGTTTTCCTGGAGAACCATCCCTAACAATAAACAGGACATCATAATCCGTGACAATGAAGAAAAACGTGTCTGTATAGACATTGAAGTTTCAGGAGAAAGAAATGTGATCAAAAAAGACGCCAAGAAGGTTTTAAAATACAAAAGGCTTAACATTATAAATACGTCTTACGTGGAACGTAAAAACAAAAGTGATACCAGTAATGACAGGGGGAACTGGAACCATCTCAAGATCATTCAGGAAATACCTGAGCAACATACCTGGAAAGCTCGGCATCAAGGAACTACAGAAAACAGCCACATTGGGCACTGCACACATACTTCGGAAAGTACTGATTTAATATTTCGTAACGTTTAGCAAGTAAAATGATATTACATGTACCATCAATGGTAACCACGGTAGAGTTGCAATATTATATACTCTAGAAACGTAGTTTGTTTCAGGTATGTAATTGTAAATACCCTGTATAAAAGTAATACATTTATAACATTTTTTCGATGTATTTTTTCGTTTATAAGTTGTTATTTAATGTATTTCCTTTCACATTTCTCTGCTGTCTCGACAGTTGGTTTATGGCAGTCGTGCCAGCACATTAAAACAAATAATTGGATTGATTGGATTATTACTGCTGTTCAGGGAAGTAACCTCTGTTTATTGTGACAATCATACGAAACCTCGAATACCGAGAAATTTAACGTTTGAGCTGGTACCATATAGAATAACCACTCTTTTTCAGAAGTGTTAATAAATATAAAAGCGACTTAGTTAGCCTCTGTTCAAGATTTGTAGAGGCCACGGCTCCTCTAATGTCAGTTTCCCGCAAGATCTTGGTCCTGCGAGCCGCAGTGTTTTTCACGAACCTCACACCCGCAGTTAGCGAAGCATTGCTTACACCCAAAGAATAGTAGTTTAAGAAACGAGCGCGTTGGAACATTGTGAAGGAGAAGTATCCAAGAATAGAGCAAGCGTTAATAGTTGTGCTGTGGTAACGTCCGCAACTCGTTGTGTTCTGCTTCTGTAGTAAAACCGTCGAAGTTAACTGCGTTGCAAAGAACCGATACTTGTTTTGAAATAAGTAAATAAATAATAAATAAATAAATATTCGTAGTGTTATTTTGTGGTATATTTCATTTTGTAGTCTTGTAAGTGGTTATTTCTGAGCAATATTCTTGGTCCATCTGTAGTTTCCCCCACTTTCTCTATGTTCCATTCCCCGCAAACAAAACGCCAAGTTCAGACAGTTGATACGTGGCAGCGCTGGTGCTCACGTCACTCAAATGACGTCAGCAGACCACCACAAATTAAATGTATGCATGAAAATAAGAATTCTTTACTATATGGAGAAATATGTTTAATAAAAGTTTCGAAACACAAGTCTAAAATGCTTGCACAAAATTAAATTATGAGTTCTTCACAACAGAACAAAGAATTGAGATTATGATTGTATAAGCATATATTCGGAAATGAGTGATTTTTTAATTTAGTTGATAAATTAAATTCAATATTAAATACTTTAGCTATGTAATATTTTGCTTACGACTGACATGATACGTTTACAGCATACGTTCCCAATTTAAAAACTGTTGAGTTCCTATTGCTTATAGTGCCACAACTCACAACAAATTCTCAGAGTGGCCTCCACCTGAACCAATGCACGCACGAACACGTCTAATCATAGACTGTCGCCCCTTTCAATGGTCCCGGAACGTTTTGCGAATGGTTCGACAGTCACCAAAAATACATTGGTGAAGGTTCTTCATTTTCAATTGGAGTTGTATATGATATTGTCTTTAATTATCCCCACGGATAAGAATCTAATGGATTGATTTCGAACAAACGTGTGCTCTCTACTTCTAAAACTGTTTGCGGGCATTTATTGATATGAACTTTTCATCATGTTTGGTGCTGGAAACTCATTCTTGAAATTTGTCCGAACATTTTAGATATATTCTGTTTATATGTATATATATATATATATACATGTTTTATTTAATGACGCTCCCAATTGCTCATCCAGTGCCTCCATAGATGAAACAGTGATAACTGGAATGGACACGGACGTAACGTAATTTCAATCTCAGTCGCAAGATTTGCCTTTAGGACTGAGTGAAAATTAATCAAAGTAGTTGTCCAGGCAGAGACGCAAACCCAGGTAATTTGGAATACAAACCAAAGTACCGCTTGAGGCGGTTTTCTCGGATATTAATTCAATTGTTTACGGTATGTATCGTTAACTATTTAATTAAAATAACCACTCACCTCACGGGACTAGAACGTACCTTATACGAGTAGCGGTACGATAGTAACGTCTCCTATTTTTTCTCAGAAACTATAATTACAATTGTAGTGAAATTTACATATACTAGTCTGCTGGTGCTTGGCGACCCGGGCAGTCTAGGCACAATCATTTACTTAGTCACCATGGAAACCTCGCGACCCGGGCAGGCAAGGCATACTCATTTACGTAGTTAACGTGGGAACCTTAACAATGTGTGTAAGTATATTATGCTTACTTAGTGGTGCCCGTAGTTAGCATGGAAACCCGGATGATGTGTGTGTATACATATTATAATATAGTATTAGTGCCTGGCGACCCTTTAAGTAGTTACTTTGGGAACCTCAATTAGTGGTTACTGTTATGTACCATCTGCGCTTGCGTTAGACTGAATTCTGTATATTGGCGTATCCTGACATCTGGTGGCTTTCCGTGGAACTCCAGCGTTCTACCAAGTTGAGATTATTCTTTCAAAAATTCTGCTTCGTTATCAACAAGTGTTTTCCATCTTGCGTGACGCTGTATGCCAGTCGCGTAAAACTCTTCGCTGAAGGGTCGGAGCTCTTCACGCACGCTGTTACAGCATGTCATCTTCCGCAAAACGGCATCCTCAGAGTGCATCCTTCAATGGGCCAAAACGTTAGAATTTGGAGGGTGCTAAATTGGGACTGTAGGGAGGATGAGGGAGAACAGTCCACCCCATTATTGCAGCTGACCCCCTTCTTTCTGCGCAAACTGGCGTTGTCATGCGAGGGAAGGACTTGATTCATCTTTCTGTTTGGCAGAACCCTTCGAATTCGTCGTTTTAACTTCTTTAATGTCTGCACATATCGCCCTGAATTAATTGTCACACCTCTCTCCAAGAATTATCCCTAATCAGCGTATCAACCTTGTCTTTGGTTTCCGTCGTCCCTGCAGTGGCTGGTCGGCCACTGCGGGCCCTGTCATCAGTGCTTTTCCACCGCTCTTGAAACGACGGATCCAGCGTCTAACTGCGCTGATATTGTGACATCCTCACCATACACGCTTCTCAGACGTTTATGAATCCCTATCGGACTGGAGCCTTCCGCAGTAAGAAATTCAATCACCGCCCTTGAGTTAGTACGTATGTCCACAACATCCGCCATTTGCACTGCTATTGTGATGAACGCACGTGACTGACTGAAGCACGAATAATCCTGCTATCCGGTGAGTAAGGCAAGAAACTCTACCCGGCGCCATATTTAAAAGAAAAAATAGGAGGCACTACTTTCGTATTGACCTTCATATTCCCTATTAGTCTAGGATACAGCTGCACACCAATGCAGCCCATGGCCTCCAGTTTCAAACGTTTATGAATCTTGTGTGTAGAATTTCTGCAGGCTTCTTGATTGGAAAGCCGGCCAGTCGCAACTTCTGGATATATGAAAACAAAAACACAGAAAAGACACAGTCAAAAATCGAGAGGTATTCGAACCCCCTGATCCTAGAGTTCGAACGTTACAACACAGAAAACGCTTTAGAACGAAAGGTCAGAGTGTTCGGCTTAAATTAGATACTTTACAGTTTGTCCACATCACATACAGTGATTATACAACCCTTCACTGGTGTCGTGGGAGCAAGTTGCGATGTCCTGTGACCTACACACTGTTTCACAGAACTAGTCACAGTGACCCTGTCGTAACAATTTTTTTATAATAGCATTTTTTGTAATTATGTTTGTATATCCTGGTTTGTGATAAGTAGTACAACATAAATATTAAGTCGGTATTTACTCAAGAGAATATCCAATTTTCTTGTGTCTTTGCACACTCGCATTAATTTCTATATTCAGGCCACGGAAAGAAATACCATGCGTGGTGAGAATGACGCATCTAACTCCGCGTACTGCTGTGTTGGCTTCCCGCAGCCTGTAGCGTATATCAGCCAGCCCAAAGCGCTTTGTGCTGGTGAATTATATTACGTGGATAGTATTATCAAAATTCGTGTAAAAAAAGAATAGTTAAACGACTGGAGGGGAATGTAGGAAGAACCCTGGAGGGGAAAGCGCAAGTGATGAAGGGAGCTGACGATGTGGAAAATCACGGGACTCCTTTCCTTGGCCGTAGTATAGTTGGCTCTTACAATCGGACGATAAACGGTGTAGTTATAGATCTTACATTCGTGCCAGGAAATGTCTGTCAGCTGTTACATTGCACTGTAGTTACACACTGATTATTTTGTAGATACAATCGGAAGGTGACAACCTAGCTAAGTAATTGCATGGACCTGCCACAGCGGTTAATACAGTGTGTACCTAGAGCGCTTGGAAAAACTTCAGGAGTGAGTTCCCCGCACTAAAACTAGGGAAAACGTTTGCAGACACTTAGTTTCGAGCTGCAGGCCCCACGTTTGGACGAGCTCGATCTGTTAGTTTTGTTTTGTGTGGGGACAATTAATCCCTAGTGTATTCAGCCCCAGTTGAAAATGAAGCGACACTTCACTAACGCAATTTTGATGCCTGTCGAGCCATTTGCAACTATCCCGAGACCTTTGAAAGGGTGTGACGGTCTGTGACTAAATGTATCCATGCGTGCTTTGATTTAGATGTAAATCATTTTGAGCATTTATTTTGAATTTAAACTTTATAAACAATAAGAAATCAACAGTTATTAATTTGAACATGTCTTGTAAATGCGTGTGGGCCGGGATAGCGTAGTCGGTGTAGCAATTCGCTACGGGCTCTACGGTCCGGGAATCGAATCCCGGTGGGGGCGAGATTTTCAGCACCCGCCCAGACCGGTCCTGGGGCCCACCCAGCCTCCTATACAATGGATACCGGGTGTCTATCCCGGGGGTAAAGCGGCCGGGGCGTGGTGTTGACCACGTGATAGAACACTACCATTTCTACTCCTCATTCTATGAGTCCCGAGTTAAATTTTTGGCTCGGAGACCGAATATTCTGTGGTCACTCACGTTTTTTGCAATTATGTGGGAAGGTTCTGGGCATTACCTCAATTCAATACACTGCCGTTTCCTTCCAAATCTTCTCCAGTTCATTTTTCACTAATCATCCAAATATTGAGCAATGTATCCTGACAAAACGACAGCATCATTAAGTAAAAAATAAATTCCGGGTGCTGTAAAAGTCACTTGAAACTCTGTGTTTAATAACAGAAAAGCCTTACTACAGAATAAAAACAATTTTACTCAACCCCAACTACGTGTTATTATAAAAATATTTGTTTTTATAAAACGGTGCAAGTTTCGAAATTTAAGTGTCATTATCAGGCGCGAACATGTAGAAAGAACGACAGATATCTTGAACTGTCATTCCTATGAATGAGATCTGTTACTTACAACATTATCTACTTAACTGTTACCAGTATATAGCAGTCAACCTGCACACAAGTGTATAAAGTACAAACGTGTTGTGTATAGTTGTGTTATTACGACAGTGTATAAGTTACAGCATTAAAAGTGCATTAACATTATCAAATTTAGGATTAGTATAAAATAAAAAATCGCACATTCTTACTGTATTATAATAAGAATAATAACAATTATTTTTTTCAGGCTTATATATTTGTTTATGTTGTTTATATATGATAGTTTATTTTGCTTTATGTTCGAAATGGCTACGATGACCTTGAACTCGTGGCGTCAGTTTGTGTATCGACGAATAAGTTAGGGTGTTTTGTCCTGTATTTGGACACAATTTTATCGGAGTATGATTTTCTTTTCTTTATGTGGCTTTTTATTTTTTTATCTTTGAAATGTTTAATTGGCCTTGTTAAACCTTGTTTCTACATGTTATCTGCAGACTCTTTGACTGCCATATGCATCGTATATAATATTAATACATTGATCTTAATACATAAGGTTTATTGTGATACGGATTTTATGACAATATAGCTTTAAATAGCACAATTAATTCATGATTTTCTGTTGTAAACCTGTTGCCCCTCTTATGCACGGGTCAACATAGTACTGACTGAACTGAGGTGAAGTTATGTAAATAAAGGCCTTAGGTTGATGATAATACACGGTTTGGTGAGACAGTATGTGGAAGCATTCCGGAAAAACTTAGAAACTGTGTCATTGTAGAAGGAAGACACTTCGAACAATTCAAATAGTAATTGTAAGTACTTTATCGGTGAAGTTCAGTTAACATGTTGCTCCTAGTGTCAAGTGACCTATGCCCCACGCTTTGTATTATATGTAAGGAACCCTAGGCGTGATCATTGATCGTGCCGTATCTTAGGCGGTTGGTCTCCATTTTGTAATCACGGAGGTCCGGCTTCAATTCCAGGGTAGTCCATGTAGGGTTTGTGGTGTACAAAGTGACAGTAAGGCAGGTCATCTTTGTTTATTTTCAGTTATCCGTCGTCCATTTTTCGATACCAATGAGGGACTTTCACAAAATGTCCATTTTGATCCTATCACACAAATCCCTTAATAATTCGGTACGTATTTGTTCATGTGCTGGCTCAACAATTATAATGTCAGCACAAGAACACAAATACAAAACAAAATCAATAAAAATACACAACAACGAAAACAGAAGAAAAAACAAACAAAACAAAACCCCATATAACATTAAGACGATGATGATGATAATAATAATAATAATAATTAATTATTATTATTATTATTATTATTATTATTTACTCTTTACACGAAAAATCCCACATCTTGACCGTGTTCTGTGCCACTTTAATCCAGCTGTCTTCTCCGTAACTTATTTCTATAGTTTCCATGTACTTCATCCGTATAAGATATCGATAACCAGGGTTTGATTCCCGAAAATATCAACAGTTTACTCCTTAATATCTCAAACTGCTATGTGGTCCACCACTCTCCTGACCAGTGGCTACGTGGGACTATTTTTTTTATTGAAGGACCCCGAAGCAGATGCTACGAAAGCACTGCAGCCTGCAGGCTTATTGTGCAACCCTACGAGGAAGATAATGAAGATTTTTCTGTTTTTCCATTTTAATGGAGCACCGGTGGAATGAAATTGACAGGGAAAACCGAAGTACGCGGATAAGAACCTGTCCCAATGCCACTTTGTCCACCACAAATCCCACATATACCGACCCGGGAACGAACCCGGGCCTCCAGGGTGAGAGGCCGGCGACTAACCGCCTGAGCCATGGCACCGCCTATATGGGTCTGTTACTTCCGCCTAGGGCGTCAGCAGTTGTCAAATTCTGCCAACATCTTCATGGTTTGTACTTACTATAGGGCAGAGACAAATTTTGTTTACTTATTTTCATGTAAATATTTCTTCTATTGCTTGTTTTAGTAAGTGATTTTCTTCTACGACTTCGAACGGAATTGTATAGCTTATGTATGTTTGTTTACCTTAAATTTACCAGATATCCCGTACCACTGGCTGAACGATACGAAGGGCATATCTTAATCTCTTTTTTATTCTTCCTGAACTAGGTGAATGTTTAGGTTTGTACAAACAGGTCCTTCAAATATCATCCAAGAATGTGAATTCATATCTTTTTTCTGAGCCTACCTGTAATTTTTTTGCTACTGGCTTTATACAGTAATCACTTCTTTTCTGACCGGTTTCTTGGTACATATGTCATCTAGCTTTTGTCGTAATAACGTGTTTTTGTTATGATTTTCAGCTTAAATCTTTCTTTCTTTCTTACTCTGACCTCTTCTACCCACTCAGAGAAGATGTAGAGAGTTATTCTTGCCATTGAACACACTCAGTGACACACACAATCGATAGGACTCCTCTGGACGAATGATCAGCCCAACGCATAGAATTCTACCTGACAACACACAACACTCATAAGAGACAAACATCCACCCCCGGCGGAATTCGAACCCGCAATCCCAGCAAGCGAGGGGCCGCACCTACGCCTTAGACCGCGCGGCCCCGGGATTGGCTGCAGCTGAAATAATTTCCTTAATTATTCTTACTTTTGGTCATCCAGTCTTATAAACACTTGTAATGACGTCTTCTAGTTAGTAAATCCTGTACAGTCCTCTCTTATTGAATCCTCCTGCAAACGTAGCTTTAATATTCCTTCAGTTTGTATGGTAATGACTTCAGCAAGACGCTGCGAAATATTTGAACTTTATGGAGTTTTGTTCGGGTACTAAGGCGGCCGTTAAGGCAGTCAGCAACTAAGTGTCTTACAAAGTTAAAAAGAATTCGCATCCTATTAAGAAGACTGAAGTTAGAACTAGTTTGTCATTAGACCGTATCCACAACAAAGTGTTCCTGTCCACATCTTCATGCCTGTGGCTCGGAGATCAAGTTTAATATTTTCAATGTGTAATACTCCTAAGTGGCAAATTCCGCAGGTTTAAGTACCACCTTGGAATGTGATCGTTGCTCAGATATTAACGTTTATTGCTGGTTATAAATCCATAGACTCTTAACCGTATATATAGTTTAAAAGTAAAGTAAAAGGCCCCAGAGGGGCAGTTGAATTATAGCTCTATCCATACTCAACGTCGGCGCTAGATGGGGGATGGGTGATCCACGCCACGCCCCGGCCGCTTTACCTCCTGGAAGAGACACGGCATCTGTTGTACAGGAGGCTGGGTGTGCAGGACCCCCAGATTATGCCCTATACGGGGACGTTAAATTCAGCGCACCTCCTCGAATCCCATTTCAGTTTACAGTGATCTTTACTTAGCTAATTTAATATTGTGTTACCTAGATTTATAAGAACCGCAGTGGAATACGTAAAAGTTTCATCATCATAAGTTAAGTACGTGAGTGGGTCAAGACCATGCCGCCGTACTGAGGCTGTGCTACATCTTGCTTAAAAATTTGAAATTATTCTTCCTCCGACTGCGGAAATATGAAGTTTTCCAGCATATAAAGATAAATGTTTCAAGTCTTCGTGGCCTCAGTACATAAAGAAGCCGTATAACAGTGTTATGAAGTTGGCTGCGCCACACATCAATTTCCAACATAGGAGGAACATGCTGCTGCATCTGGCACAAACTTCGTGAGTTAACCTTCATATCAGCTTTATGTTTTCTTTGCAATATGTATAATGGTTAAGAAGATATTGCCTACTAAAACTTGGTACTGAATTTTTGAAGCCAGCTATATAGTAATCTGTTAAAAGCTTATATATCTTGGTTTGTGTATTGGTTTAACATTTGGCTAAATTATACGTAAGTTTATCCGTCAAATGATGATCTTACGACGTTTCGGATAAACGTGCTGCCCTAATTTTGAGGGTGACTCCCTTAGGTTCAGGTAAATGCCTCCATCTGAACGGTGACTGAAGCATTCCTCTCAATAAAATTCAGTCATCCTGAAGAAGGATGCATCACTTTTCTCCGAAACGTCTTCACAAACCCAGTATATTACGCAGTGTAAAAGTCCAGACGAGCATCATTAAGTATCACCCGCGGTAGAAACTTGGATATGTGAAGTAAATTTTACCACCCCAATATTGACACCTCTAACGACAGGACATTGTCATTAAAATATGGTTATTATTCATAATGTGCCCCGAAAATATTTTTTCTCTTTATTTGGTCCTCGTGCCCAAAGGTTTCTCACCACTGGGTTAGGTAGTTACTCTCCTTTGAATGGGAATTGCCACTATATGTCAAAAGCGACTTCAAATGGCGTTCATGCAATCGTTAACACATTTCCGCAATATATGACTCTCTTGGCCGCCAACTGCTGTTCTGAATCCCCAATCTAAACTGCTGCGGGGAGTGACAGGTGTTTGGTTAAGCTGTGTGTTCCGAGTCGGCCATTACAGAGCTGTACACATATCTATTGCATTCAACAAATGCTGCAATAACCGCATGTATACTGGATGTAATTCCATTAGGTTTCTCTTGACGATCCTGGTGGCTTTGCGGCCTAAGTCCGTCCTCACAATGGAATCTCTGGTTAAAATTCCGTAAACGACGTTTATACTTGGCCGCCCTCTGGTGTTATACATATATAATAAGGTAACGGTTCCGTTTCAAACTAGAGATATGATTGTGAACATTCCAGGTTTTGCAATATTTACTGAGTTATTTTGCCAATATACGGTAGCCACGGCTCTAAAGCGATGTGCAAATGTCCGGAAACATATCTGAGTACGATTCAAGCACTCATTCTACAATTTTAGGTGCGCTTGCCCTCATGCGAAACACCTATTAAAAATTGCTACATCCTTCCGCGTACAATTGCTCAAGGAATATTCCTTTTAACTACGTAACATAACGACGTCATTTGCAAGGGTCGTACAGTGTCGGTAATGAATGAAAGAATTAATTAATTGATTAATGATTTGGGGAATTTGTGCAAAGATATTGACAGATGGAGGACGAAGTACTAGGGGAAAACCCCTTCCCAGTGCCACGTTGTCCACCACAAATCTCACATGGAGCGGCCTGGAACTGAACCCTGGTCTGCGCTGTGAAGGGCTGGTGACTTAATTGCCTGACCCATGGCACGCCCTGAGAAATACTATATGCCCGTTCATTGAATTTGGTACTGTTGAGTTTTAAGAAAAATTCATGGAAACTCAATGACATTTAACATGAAGGCATTTATATATATGTACATTTAATATTGAGACATATATTTTACATTTAACACGAAGACCTATATACACGTACATTTAACACGAAGACCTATATACACGTACATTTAACACGAAGACCTATATACACGTACATTTAACACGAAGACCTATATACACGTACATTTAACATGAAGACCTATATACATGTACATTTAACACAAATACCTATATACCTCTACACTTCCTTGCCCATCTTCAGCTTACGTAGACCTATCAATCATCCCATGAGCAAAATACAAAGGTCCTAATTGCGTTTAGACTGTAGTGGCCTATTGCAATTCGTCGCTGAAGTGTCAGTATTCACTGTTATTACATAGGCCTACACTGGACTTTCTTCATACAGAGATGGCGCCTCCATCTAACGTGATCGATTGTAAATATGTTGCTAGTACACTGAAAAACATCTGTGTTGTAAAAAAATTCGGCAGAATAATTTGTCTATTAGTTTCTTGCTTGAAATTATTAGTGTCACATCTTTTACTGGTAGTTCACAAACTTAAACTACAGGCAATAACTTTACTGTTACTCTATGTGTCCATTACGGAGCTGTGTACGCTGCTTCAGCTTAACACAGCTCCACGCAGCAGCGCGAGAAACGGCACGCTGGTGAGCAACAACAGGTGCAGTGCCGGGGTTCTGTGCACCGAGTGGGCAGGGCTGCTATTTTGATTCTTGACTTGACTTGTATGATAGAATTGTAGGTTTTACAGGTTTACGTAATTTTGAAAATTCAAGCCTATTGCTGAGACAAGTGTGCTCTTCGGGCCCCTTTTAACATGCAATATGAAGTGTAGTAGCCTAATTACCCCCCTGAAGATGATCTACGGACCGAAACACGTGTAGGAGAATACAACGTTACTAATAAACTGTAAAAGTAGTTTGTGTTTGTGCACTTGTTGGTGAACTGAATAGTGAGTGAAAATGCACGGTGAAAGTAATATAAAATTTATAATAAGTATAATTTGTAAGGAAGATATAAATAAAATTTTAAACGTTCACCACAGGCCTTTACACATTCATGCCTGATCGTGACCTTTAGGGGTTGAAACAGCAATTTTATTTAAAAACAATTGTTGTTTTTGGATAAAAATCGTTTCTTTGACTGGCTCAATCTTGTACATAATTTAAGAAAAGCTATGGAATGTCTTTTGTTAAGATTATATAGAGTAATCAGCTTGTAATTATATCTTGCAGCTTTCATACTGTGCATTTATAAAGAAAAACTACTTTTTACTGCACATTTTAACACAAGAAATTATACATGTTTTGATTCTCACGGGATCATCCTCAGTGTAATAGGCCAGTATTTATATAAATACGTTTCATATCCGTGTTTATAAGAGCCTGTCTAACGTGTATATAAAGCAATAAAAGAAAAATATTTGAATATAAAACCAGAAACCAGTTTTAGTATTTTAATATTGAATTTATTATATACCAATTCCTAATTAATTATTCAGTGCAGTTCCTCATACACCTGTATTACGTCTGTATTCATGCCCTAATTTTCACATCTCCAATCACATTCAGTAGTAGTCACTCGTTAATATGAAACGTGTGTGTTGCTGCTAGCAATTAGGGTTTGAGCCTCGTTTAATTTCTCGCTTTCTGTATACTTCCTATACACTCCATTTACGATATTGTCGATGCCATAATTTGTATTGCATGTTTGTACGTGTTATCATTGATAGTCTCCATTGAACTGTCTTCATATTATGGTCTGATGCGTTCTGTGGTTCTTCCTCAATGTTATATCAATTGAACTGCTTTCACAGATCGTGGCTTTGGTTTTTGCTCTTCAAACGTTTTCGAAGTTCCACATAAATAAAATCTTGTTCCATCACGAGATTAAAAAAATTATGAAAGAAAGATATCTGACGTATTCTAGAGGACTTTATTTGAACCCCTGGCAAGCACCAGCTATTGTCTTTAAAATATCTGTTTACACCAACTTTCAGACGCCGATGTAATGTAACATCACTAAGGCGCCCCTGACCCATCATTCTTCCATTTCTCAGAAATCTAGTAACCAAGTGTTAATGTATCATTTGACGTCGCATAAGTTCCTCGAAGTAACACGACTTTATGAAAGTGACATCCTATATACTAACATTGCTAATTCAGCAGTAATGCGTCTCACTCTGAGGGAGGAGGAATCCCAGATTGAATTCGTCCTGCATGCTCTTCCTCAATTACCTTAGTTCCGTGTCAGTACCGAGCCGCTTTCTTTCGCATCTGTCTCGATTCCGCACATTATATCCTACTAATCGCCTTTAAACAACTGAAAAAGTGCAGCAGAGGTGGCAAGCTCAGTCAGTCCGCGGTGTTAATTATTGGGCCTGTAACATAATAGTTGTTAGGTTAGGTGTTACTGAAAGTTTGTTATTAAAATGTACACATTCATATTTCTTCTCTTTTTGTTGTAGAAACACATTTCATTAGGTATCTTAAGTCTCTGTCGAGTACATGTCAGTCTGTAGATGAGACCTATCTAGTTGGCTCTGAAGGGCATCATTTAGTAATTTTATCTGATAACGAAAACAGACCCATATTCCGACATGTTGTGTTTCTTTTACATAAGCTAGAGTGCGGAATGCGTCTACTGTGTATATTATTCAACTTATTGTATAGTACACACATGAAGTATTATACAGATAAAAATAAAATTAAGATCGACATTTTGTAATAAACGTTAAGCTACGAGTCTGCATTTGTTCTTGAACAGACTATAATCCCGCAGGCACTGAGTGAGTTCAAATTTGCCTGCATTAATTTGGTTTAAAACTTTGAAGTTTGGATTCGTCGGAATTGTATACAACAGTTTATTTCATATACCACAGAGGACACAGACAGTCTCCAATATAAGGACCAGTAAGCTAATGTTGTTTGGAGAAATGACTACTGTTTTTTTTTTTTCAGAATCATAAGTGTAATGTGTGTGTGGACAAAAGCGGAGATTTTAATGTTACAGTAGATGTTACTTTGGGCTTTAAATGGAAAACATATGCTTCGTTATCCTTAAAATACCAATCAGATTACAGTATTTTATGACGTCACTGAATAAGTTATAATTAACCCTTTAAAACATACCTTACAATTCTCATTGTCGTACAGCTTTTAATAATACTTACAGTTTTATAATACCAACTAACTCCCCTCCATACAGAGTTTATTGACATGTCTACGCACTTCGACTTATAGAAAGTCATCTTCAGTGTTGCTGCCAATGCTTTATTGGCTTTGTATCAGTGCTATTATAAATTTGTCTAAAATTTTCATTAATAAAGGTAATAAAAGTTGCAACACACGTTAGATCGCAGCCATAGACACAAAAGAGAGTGTGGGCTGTGTATATGCTTCTACATGACAATTTGGCACACGTTTATAGCTAATATAAGCAATGGTGGCAACAGTGACGATGATATTGTGTAGGTCGAAGCTCTTGCGTCAGAAAAACCATGTGTTAAGTGAAGTGTAATAAACGTAATGTTATACATATTCCGTGTAATAAAGCTATTTGATTTTATAGACCTTGAGTTTTCTTTAAAGCCTAGTGCCAATTATATGTGCCACCTGCTTTAAAGTTAAAACACTCTAATTTTTACTCACACAATTATACTTACGTTCTTATGATTCTAAAGAAGGCGATTATGTCCCTAAACACATTAAACGTTTGGTCACTGCAATGGAGACACAGTGTGTCTTCTGTGCGGGAAGAACTCGTTTCTATATCATTTATTTGAGTTTCAGGTTTGAGAGTGTTGATGCGAATTGGCACTTCAAGAGCACGTTGAAGGCTAAAATGTATGTTATTTATATATAAAGATTTAATTTGTACCTCGCGAAGAACTCAGCGTGCATCCATTGAAAAGCCGGTGAACACTAGATATGTAGCCCTTGTTTTACGCCCCATTTTTTTCACGCCTTTTTGCTTTGATGTCCCTTGTCAATATACACAACTACTTAATTTACACCCTCTGATTTTCGGTTTAACGTACTTGGTTGCCTGCGCTCTATTACGCTAACTCCTATCTATTCCATTATTTCTTATCGGAATATCATTTTTGATTTACGCCCCTGTATCAAGAAAACAACTAGGGTGTAAAACAAGTGCGTGATGTAGAGGGAAATAAATTTTCATGTAAGAAGCGTAAGGAATCCATAAATACAACGTGTGCGCAAAATGCAGAGTTCTTAGTGTTAAATCCGGACGGACATTTATAGTGGTCACAGGGCCTTCCAGGTTTAAGTGGGTCCCGTATCACCACAGCATGGCGGGTCCTCCAACCGCTGATCCGTGAGTGAGGTGGCAAAGAGATGTGTTACAGATGCGGCTGTATTGAAGAAGCAGTCACTGATAGCTGA
This sequence comes from Reticulitermes speratus, assembly GCA_021186555.1. Classification (NCBI taxonomy): domain Eukaryota; kingdom Metazoa; phylum Arthropoda; class Insecta; order Blattodea; family Rhinotermitidae; genus Reticulitermes; species Reticulitermes speratus. The sequence goes on along the minus strand of JAJKFL010000427.1, from coordinate 19,636,320 downwards.
TATACGGTGATTCTCCAGCTCGGACCTTTGGCAGGGGACGAACAACTGTTCTGCATACGGGGAATATGTGAAGAAATATTACGCAAGGTGTAAGACCAAGTGTTGGCTGTAGAAACATGCTGCCGAAACTTGGGTTTTCTCTAAATGACGAAATGCAGTCAGATCAACGACAAAGCAGGCAGATTATCTTCCTCTTACGTTTATGTACCTCTACTTCCAACTTCTGTCACTTTTATTATGGCTATCTTTCTTTTTCCTTGCTTTCTTGGTTTGTTGTTGGTGTTAGCAGGGGGTGAGTTGTGTCATGTGGTAGAGCAGTCGGCACACCCAACCATATAACAGCCGTGTTTATTCTTTCCCTGGCCCGAGTATATAAAGATAAGCGATTGCCAGTTTCTCAAGAAGAACTATTCTCTATGGAATTGGTAAATTAACGCTTTTAAAAACAAATGTTAGAGTTTAGGATGTCAGGAAAGGTTATTTGAAAGAATTATTATTAACTTTATGTGTCTTATCTTACCCACATCCATGACTATTCTTCATTCTGGTAGACGTACCTGTTAAAGAATTCAAGGTATTTGAACCTTGGACATAATCTTTACCTTTATTAAAATATAAAGGGAATTTTTCAACCGCACGTTACACATCGATACAGCATTTTAAAATAAGCGCAGACTGGTCACAAGGACTCGCCCTTACTGCGGCAATGTGTTGTCTGGCGATTGAAAATTATATTAACAATCTCAGAGTTAAATCTCTCCCACTCGGAGCCATTATTTCCCCTCCCACGGGCGAGTTGCCATTGATTTACAATTCGATAAATCTTCAAGAATATTTCAACTGTAATAGTTAGCGGCAGACCTGTGGCCTATTTGTAGAACAGCTGGCAGATTAACACCGCTCTGTTTGCACAAGCTCTTTTGCTGTTATAAACTTATAAGAGCGCAATGAATACAGTGACCAGGTTACGGGTAGCACAGCCAAAGACTGGGGTTTCGACTCCCAGCCGAACAGGATTTTTCTTTGTTCCACAGCGAGCAGATGGGATGTTGGGCTGACCAAGTCTTCTACCCATTTGGTACAGGGCTAACGCGATCAGATTGTGAAGCTGACCTTTCACCTCTATCTAGTGCTGTGTCCAGGAATAAGTGGATTAAAACTTTCACTCCTCAACACGCTTTCTAGTCATTGTGTTCAGCTAAGCACGACAAAATTCTCACGGCTTGAAACAATGTTTGGACTCTCATTGCCCTGGTCAATGGTTGGGACGAGAAGAACCAGTTCTGTGGCCCTTGCAGTCACCGGACCTCATTCCTTCTGACTTATACCTTTGGGGTCCTCTGAAATTATGTTTTGTTGGAAAAGAGTCAATAGGCAAATGGAGCTTAGGTGTTATATTGCAATGGGTACGACAGAAATAAGACATGGCTGGAATTTGTAAGAATACGTGGGACAGTCAAAGTTACAGAGCTTAGTTGTGCATTCAAACTAACGGAAAGAATTTTCTTACATTTTGTAAATGTGCTTTCAAACCTACGACCCTGCCATGTTGAAATCTGATGAATGTAATAAGTGAATGCTTGCCTAAAATGCGTTTCTTGTCTCTTTTGGTTTCCCAAAGATTCCTTTTCTCGCTGCAAAGAAAGCAGTCGTGGACCAAATGGTTACAGAACTGTTTGGCTTCGTTTTAGGAAACGAACAAGATTCTTAGTTTATTTATGTAATGAAAAACCGCACTAATAATCATTGTGCTTTAAAGTATAAAGTTAAGTAAAGTAAAGTTAAGTTAAGTAAAGTGTGTAACATGGACTGCAATGGAGAGGGCTGCGTTAGTAAATGTATTGCACACACTGTAGTGCAATTGATGCACACCTCAGTGAACAAATGACAAAAAGCCGTGTTCCCACGTGTAGTATATTTGTAAAACCTTGGTCACTTTTGGCTACTTGCCAGGTCGTTGCAAACGTGCATCTTTACACACATATATGCCATGCCACCGACTGTCGGTAAATGTGGCGCACGTCAAAGGAAACGACAGTGATTATTCACTTGTAATATCGAGACGTGTTTCAGGTCTCCACGACACGTTCATACTTGAAAAGCAGAAAGGTGACATGTGTGGACAATCAGTATCTTTCGCTGCGTTGAGTGGCAATACACGCACCTGTCAAGTGCACCCCGATAAGAATATTTGTCCGAGAAACCAGTCTTGGAAAAATTACGATAATTATTCACTAGAGTCCTTGTAAACCGTACAATTATTGGCATATTTGTCAAATACACCGATTGTGGGAACGATTCTTAACATATAGAATCCTTGTGTTTCCAATTTGTTTGTTTGTTTGTACGGTAATTCATAGGAGCATATGCACGAAATAGTGTTTACACATGGGTGCTTACTCGCTGTGCAGTTCAACAAGCAACCAATACATAGCTACTTATTTATAAAGCAATATTATACGGTATAGTGCAAAAGCGATCAATATATACAGCTGCTTTGTCGCTGTGTAATAACAGGGTATATGGTATAGTGCAGTGGTATTCAACCTGGGGTACGCGTACCCCCGGGGGTACGCGAAGACATCTTAGGGGTTACGTAAAATTAAAAAAATTAATATATTATTTCATGATAAACACTGAATAATCAGGGTCAGATTTAGGGTTAGCCACAAGAGACCCGGACGTAAGGACATGCGATTTTGGAGCGCCATTTTTTTCTCTCTCTCCTTCTTATCTGGGCGGCTAGTTTCCTTTTATTCCACATAGTGCATAAAATATATTTGTTATTTAATAGTTTGACTCTCCCTTTTCTCATTTAAAACTTATTATTTGATACATTATTTGGATGTAATTTATTTAACTTATTTTAGATGTAGATTATAGACTATGTATAACTTGAATTATGCACCAACAACTTTGGGGGTACAAATTTGAAGAGAAATTATATACGCGAACAAAAAAGGTTGAATACCACTGGTATAGTACATAAATTGATTAATGTATGCGGCCGAGTGCGATGTATGTTATGGGATAACATATTATTCAGTTTTTAGGCGCTTTCGCAAAATTACGAAAAGCGACTATTAGCTTCATGTCCTTCTGTCTGTCCTTCCGCATGGAACAACCCAGCTCTCAATGGAGGGATATTTTTTAAATTTGATATGCGAGTATTTTTCGAAAATCTGTCGAGAAAATTCAAGTTTAATTAAAATCTGACAAGAATGACGAGTATTTTACGTAAAGCCTATGTACATTTTTGATAATATCTCGCTGAATTCATCTTAGAATAAGAAGTGTTTCAGACAAAAGTTGTAGAAAAAATCAAAGTACCCAATTTATGTCCAATAAACGTTTTTTCCTAAAATCGTGCCGTTTATGAGGTAATGTGGAAAAATTTGGTAGAGCCGGACAGGCAACAGATGGTAATATAATACGGATCATGCACTTTGCATGCTGGATAACTAAGGCTACAGACACACTCAGAATATGAAATACTACTTTTCCACGGCAACAATGGTTACACGAAAGCAACTCAATGTTACGTTATACGTACATTGGCTGACTTGTGTAACCCGAATTTGATGATAAGTAAGAACAAATCAGTGTTTGCTTCTTAGAGTTAAGTCTGTTCATAGAGATGAACGATGTATCGATAACAGCAATTTGATTAACGTTACTCGAAATTCACCGTAGTTGTCAGTTAATTTATATCTCAGTTAGTAATGATTTAAGTCGCTGTTTAATTTCTTTGACTAGTCAGTAACCTGTTAAGCGCTGGCATGTTCTGAAGGGTTGCAATAACTTGCAGAATTATCTAAATTAAAATGGAAATATTCCCTTCTCCCAGCAGTTTCTTTTTCCTCGTGCTTTATTTCTTGTGTGTTGACGTCATTTTTCCTTTGTCTTTTATCCCTTGTTAGATTTTAACTTTCCCATGACTTATCGTTTTTACAACACACTTTATACTTCCAGATTCGACATACGACAAATGGTGTTGTGTTAGTTTACTGTGAAACATTTATTTTAATTCTAATTATAGATTTCATGTTGATTATGTGAGTTGTGACTCAGTGAACGTTATTCGAATGTCAAAATGTCAGAGATCAGTCACGTTGTGAACCTTTCAATATGTCGCCTTTAATAATAAATAAATCGAAAATAAACAAATGAAAATCATGTATCGAAACAGAGGGATATTTATTTTTGCCACCAGCCATTTTCGCATATGTATGTCATAAATAGTCGTAAATACGCGTTTTAGCGCTCCTTTAGCATTATCCCGAGTATCTCTAACGTTAGCTTTGTTCATATTATATTTGGAACTTACTACTATTCCGTATAGGGAATTGCAATATATATATATATATTACTCATATATATATTCGGGCATGTAGGGATGAACGCTTAATTATCGGTTTTCAGTATTTAAGTACATTAAAATTTTTATCTTGGCTAGTGGTCCCTCACATATTTATTAGTTGCAATATTTTGGATTATTTTGGATTACATTTGCCAGTACATGTTGTTTTTCTTTCTCTTACTAGCATTAATACAATGTCACGCATTTTTATTGTTGAATCTGCACTGTTAGTTCAATGCTGTACTCATTTTGGAGTGTAATTATGGACAGTACACGTTGTCACACTGTTTTATGTGATTCATTTTTCAGTGCTTCAGTTTAGAATACAGTTTTACACTGTGCCACTTAGTTAAGTGTATGTGTAGCCACCCAGAAACACGTCTAGATATTACTTGTCTTGAAGTTGTAGGATTGTTTTGGGTTATCGTGCTGTGAAGGTATGTGTGTATTCCGTCTTTAGCGTGACGCTCCGTTACGCGCTCACGGAGCGGAATCAAAGGTATACACTTCAAGTATAGTCCTGTAGTTACCGTGGTCGTTGTGATCGAACATCCCACCATTCCCATCTTCCATTACAAAGACGAACAAGGCCTTCACATTAGAAGTACGTTACTCATTCAGAATTGAATGACCCTTGCCATATTTACAAATACAAATCTTCCATATATATGTACATATATATATATATATATATATATTAACAGACAACATTTTTCAGGTGTTTGTGCGACCTCAAGTATTTACTGAGTAGTATCACATTTGTTTCCAGGTTCTAGTTTATGTTTAGCGTTCTTCGATTTTTCTCTCTAACGTCTAATGTGTGTGTCTTAGAAAATTGTCTTTTATATATGTAATTGTTCACTTATCCTGCATTTGTCTTTCATAGGTCGCAGTTTTTTATTTATCTTGTTGATTTTTGGATATTTGACATTTTCCGGAAATGTATTGTTGAATTTATAAGGTACTTTCACCTTCGTGTTTCGAAAATATTTGTTACCACTTTTACCTGCTTATTTATGTATTTAAATTTTGCCCATTTATTTTCCTTCTTCCTTTGTGGTCATAGTGTATGTGATAAGTTCTGTTTATATTGTATCAGATGAAATTAAATAATGATATTAATTTAGTATTCTATGAGAATTTCAGAATTCCGTGAATGATGTACATTCCTTTCTTCTGCAGGCCACCCTCCCTTAGATGTTAATCTAACGGGACCATTGATAACTCTTAACCGGTTTAGTCACAATTACCCACAGCTGTCACTGTAATCCTAGTGATAACAAATATAAGTGGATATGTTATTTATAGTTTTTGACATTGTTTATAAATTTTATTTAATATAAACAGAGAAGGTGGGCCGGCATAACGTAGTCGGTTTAGCGACTCGCTACGGCTGGGGCCCACCCAGCTACCTGTAAAATGGGTACTTGGTCTCTTTCCCGGGGGTAAAGCGGCCGAGGCGTGACGTTGATTACCCACCCCCACGTACAGCCGACGTTAAAGAAATAATACAGCTATAAATCTACTCCCCCTCTGCGCACTCGTGGCCTGTTCTAGGATGAACTTTATCTTTATTCAAACAGAAGATTGATCTCTTGTACAGTTAATCAAGAAACTTTCATTAGAACCTAAGAAAAACGTGAGGGAAGAACGGAAAATTTATTTGTGAATAAATCGATGGGAGTTATGTAGAAATTAAAAAGACGCCAAAAGTGAAATTATATTAAATTCGAAGTTATCAGGTGTTGAATATTCATATTGTGGTTTTTTTATATTGTGCCTGTACTGAATAAGAACAGGAAATACAACAAAATGTGGGCAACCGTCATCTGTATCAGGGGTGTCAACCAGCGGTGGGCCAAGTTGCGTTATGTGGTCCGCGACTACATATGAATTTTTTTTTTCCAATGGCTCAACAGCCCCTTTTCGGGTGCCTACGCCTCCTCATTTCGAGGCTTCACGATCACACACATTAGACACGCCACAGTCGGTAGGTCTCCTCTGGACGAGGGACCAGCCCGTCGCAGAGACCTCTACCTGACAACACACAACACTCACAAGAGACAGACATCCATGCCCCGGTGGAATTCGAACCCACGATCCTAGTAAGCGAGCGGCCGCAAACCCACGCCTTAGACCGCACGGCCACTGGGATAGGCACACATTTGAAATTACATGCTGTAAAAATTATACAATAATTTAGGCGGTTTGGCATACCTCTTACTGTATTTTTACAAGTGCGACTCGCGGAGCATCCCACAATAAAGGATGTGGCCCTTTACCAAAAGAGTTGGAGCTCCTGATTTTTCTCGACAGGGGGTAAGATACACAGTAGAAATTTTCAGAAACGGCGAGAGGTATATACAGAGAGCAATCCATACCATTAGTAATACACTTCAACACAGCTGTACTTATAACATACCATACCACTAACACTGTACATATATACACTAATATAAACATAATTTACCATACCACCAAAACTGTACAAAAACACGAATAAACAAATAGTATACTGTACCATTGTACTGTACATAAACACATTAAACAGAATCCACCAATTTTGAATAATAAAAACGAAATGAATGGAGAATATAAGGGACAGTGTCCATTGTAGGACGAGGCCACACTTTTGAAAATACGTGTACACATATATTCTTAAACACATTAAAGCAACCCGGTCCACGTATTCTTATTAACAGAAATTAATTTGGAAATTTTAGGTTGCAAAGTGGAAATAGATGATAATCAGGAAAAAAAAATACTTCATTCGTGATTCTGATGGGTTTTCTGAGCCCCCAGCCTATATATTTTAGCACAATGTCATGAGATGGCACGTTAGTAAGAGTTGGGCTCCGGTGTAACTTCACATCATCACGACTATTGTACATCTCCATAGGAACCACTAATTGCCATTCAGCCGTCTTAACAGGGCAGGCGCTGCTTCTCTAGCTCGATAATCTCTAACACCACCACAACACTGGCGTTGAAGTTTCCAGTCTTGAATATAAGTTCAGTTATATGTGAATATCTTTTTGATATAATTTATCAATGTACTTAATTATTTTATTATTATATTAGAATATTTGCTACATATAAACTATACTGTATAAAGGTGTTTGACATTATAGGACGGTTTATAAGACAGAATAAGAGCAGTTGAAAAAAGTTTCTGGGAGATTTTGAGGAATGTGAGCATGAATTTTAAGGCAGTGAGGCTGAGGATATGCTGCTTATGTCAGTGAGGGAAAAGCAGCATAGGGAGCTTATACGTGTTCATCTGCTGTACTGACACTGTGGCTGAAAGGGTAACTGCCCCTTCTTCTGCTTCATATAAAAACCTAACAACAGACTATAGCTTTACAGAACTTTCTCAGTCGTCACATATACTGAAAACACAGAGATTGTCTACTTGTTGGAGACAGTGAGAGAAAACAGCACAGAATTTCCCTGAAGACCTTTGGACTGAATATGTCTGAGTAGCTGATTCACAGAAAGCAAATTATCATTGGCCGCTTCCCTTAAGAAAACCAAGGCAAAATGAAACGCCAAGCCAGCAGCATGAAAAGCCAGTCTCATGCTGAGCAAAGAAATCAACAAGACAGTTGAATGTCTTGCCCCTCTTCGAAAAACAGAACACAAATTACCGTGGTATAATGCGACAAATATGTTTGTTGTGAGCATGTTGTTGATAACAGTGAGGACTGTGTAGGTCGTGAATACGACTGAGTGAAGGCACTGTGTTTGTAGTAGTGAAATCAGTTCTACCTAAAAATACGTAAATGAAATTTGTGAGTAGAAACTTCGTCTGTCACATTGAGGGAGGAACATAGGCTTAGGGTGTAGGAGAATAGGGTGTTGAAGAAGATATTCGGGCCTAAGAGGGATGAGGTAACATGGGAGTGGAGAAAACTACATAATGAGGAGATTTATGATCTGTACTCCTCACCAAATGTTATGTGGGTGAATAAATAAAGACGAATGAAATGGACGGCTGACGTAGCACGTATGGGGAGGAGGAGAGTTGCATACAGGTACTTGGTGGGGAAACCTGCGGGAAAGAGACAACTTGGAAGACCTAGGCGTAGATTGGAGAATAATGTTACAATGGATCTCTATAAAGTGGGATGGGGTGATAGACTTGATTTATCTCGCTCAGGATAGGGACAGGTAGCGAGCTTTTGTAAGTGCGGCAATAAACCTTCAGATTCCATAAAATGCGGGGAAATTCTTAACTGACTAAAGACCTACTAGCTTCTCAAAAGGGACTGTGCTCCATGGAATTAGTTAGATAGACCTACGTTCTTTTTTTGTGTGGCGTAACAGCCCAACTCCGGCCTAGGTTGCCTCATTGTTGAGGTTCCTAGATCAAACGCAGTTAGACACACACAAACGCAAGCACGCACACCCCTTAGGACTCCTCTGAACTAGTGATAAGCTCGTTGCAGAGGCCGCTACCTACACAACATACAACAAAGACAAGATATGAAAATCCGTGCCCTCGGCGGTATTGGAAATCACGATCCCAAAAATCGAGCGGCTGCAGACCTACGCCTTAGACTGCACGACCACCAGGATCGGTAGGCCAGTTTCTTACTGGTTTGATAATGTAGCTTGTACATGTTATTGTTGTATTGTTTGTACTTAAGAGCGTAAATTTTCAAGTACGGAATTGTTTAATTTGTTTCCAATCCCAAATATTAAGTTTTAGTGGCTCACGTGATATCATTATTATAAATAATCAAAACATCATGCATTTAAAATCAAAACAATATGTGATTTGTGTTTCTTTACCCAAACTTTTCCCTGGAGTCTGTCTTGTACCACCAAAGGAATGGTGTGATTTGTCTTCACAACAGTAAAGAAGTGTTAAGTATTTTAGAAAAGTGTAATGCATCAGCACATTAGAACAGATAACAGTATCCCAGTAGCTGATAAAATATGTCATTGTTATAACAGACAGCAGAACAGTACTTACATATGGACACATCATTACCAAAATCTATATCATCAGTTGACTTCAAGCACACAATAGAGCAATTTACATATACTGCAACTGTAAATACAAGGTCAAACGACACTAATCGATCTACATATTAATACAAAGCAAACAGTTGAAATGACACTAAGTACAATTGGTAGTGAAGAAGTATGCACAATGCTATACAGTAATCTCCGGACTTACGTCGTCTCCAATTAATATCGACCCACACTAATGTCCTTTGCGCTCGGTCCCAATGTATTAAGCTAAATGCGCAAATTCGTAATTACAATGCTGAAGACATCTTCGAGTTTTTGAACTCCCATGTTCAGGAACTCACCCTCGACGATCTTGTTAGAATTCAGAAGCAAAGCGCCCTTGAAGTAGCTGAGGAGCCTGGGCCTAAGGAGAAGACCATGACGGGATTGAAGTTGACTGAGGGGGGTTGAACTCATTTAAGCTGGCATCAAGTTGTTTGAGGACATTGACTGGAACGAGTAGCGAGCATCAAAAACTAGGCAAGTAATTATAAGGATGCTTGCATGATGTGAAGAATTTCTGAAGGAGAAGAGGTCTTTATCAACCAGAATTCAATGCTTGAGTTCTTTAAATCATATTCAGGGGCTCGTGCATCGCCCCCTGTGTTGTTGGAAATTGGAGATGATGATTGAGGTGACCCGCCTACAGTTCAAGAGGAAGGGCTTCCTCGTTAAAATGTAATTTCTTGTCATGTTATTTTCTTGTACATTTTGCACAATATGAATATAGGCCTACATTTTGTCTTGGTCAAAACCAATTGTCTGGAACCACCCTCTCCATTTTAACATTGCTTTTATGAGAAAATCTGTCTCGACTTACGTCGCCTTGATTAAAGTCGCCAGTCTCTGAACCATCTAAAACGTAACTCGGGGGATGACTTTATACTGCGTACAACAAAACAATTACATACAAGAGCATTGTAACGAAACGGTGTTCTTCTGTCCGAGCTGGGAGTATGGATTATTTTGTGACACAAAGTAAGGTTGGCAAAGAATAAGCTTTTAAATTCCTATATGCCCCTAATTTGAGAGAGGGAACTTTACTGAGGGTGACAGAGGTCACCAATTACCTAGCTCATATACCCGCTCACGCCACGACTACCAAACGAAGGTTTTCTCCGAGCACTCCCAGCTCGGACAGAAGAATGCCGTTTCGTTACAGCACCAATCTGACAATTAACGATACTTCCAGATAAGAGTATAAACACAGAGCCTTGGATAATGGAAGAAAGAATACTCATTTAACTCTAAATAATTGTAGAGTGCTTAAATTCTGAATCTCGACAGAAAGATATACTACATATAAAGAAAAAATGCCAGTATTTAATTTAATTTAACGCATAATTGTATCTCAAGTACATACACCTACATAATCTTAATACAGTTATTTTATGCAGTAATAATATAGCTGTGGGCCGAGATAGCGTAGTTGGTATAACGACTCGCTACGGGCTGGACGGCCCGGGAATCGAATCCCGGTGTAAGCGAAATTTTCCATATCCGTCCAGACCGACCATGGGGCCCACCCAGTTTCCAATACAATGGGTATGTGGTTACTCCCTGGAGTAAAGCGACCGGGGCGTGGGGTTAACCACCCACCCCCAACTAGCGCCGAGGTTAAAGATATAGTAGAGCTATACCTCTACACCCCCTGTGGGGCTTCATGTCCTGTTCTACTGTAAAATTTGTCTTTTACCTTTTTTAAAATAGCAATGTTTTTATTTAGAAAATGCGTGATTTAACACAAACAACTGAATTATATAAAACAAAGTGAAATAAGTTTATTTTAATTTTATTAATGGAATCCAGCCTCAAGTATCATAATAAATGTATTATTACGTAGTTTGTGATGTGATTATACAATTTATTTATCAAATGTATTAAAAGCTGACGACGATCATTCAGGTCGAAACATGTGACTTTAATTTTAACTCAATACATTTGTGTTTTACATGGTGCTAAATTGTTAAAGTTGTATTTACGACACTGTTCAGACGGTGTGAGAAAGTTACTGCGTATCATAAACTGCTCAGAATGGCCAAAAATTAATCCTTTCCATCCAACTTTCATTCTCACAGCACATAGCCCTACGATCCATTATAATAATAAACTTCCATTGACTACTTGGACTGCCAAGGTGACGTTTCCCAAGGGGGTTTCAGACCAAAATTCTGTAATCATTCATCTTCTTCCCTATCCCAACTACACGTACAGCTCAATTAAACCTGCCAGATGCCGCTACGGTAACAATTATATGACCTGTATAAATTAGGTCGTTGCCTGTACCGTGAAGCCACTGCATTGGGGGTCTTCAAGCCTCCAGATAGGAGCAGGTAGCGAGTACATTCAAAAATCAGTCGCGGATAAATTGATGTTTCAGCTTAGAGGGTTGTCCGTAGGTCTAAAAAACAGTCTTCCTGGTATGTACTGTATAACACTTAAAGGAACATTAGGATTAGATTCTTCGGAGCTACCTTGCTAGCCTTTGAATTGTAATTCAACTGATGATGTTTGTGATGTTAACGGTTATGTGCTGGAGGTGAAGTGGTGGAAATATGCTTTAAATGTTTTTGTAACAGAATTACTAAACCTTTCGAATTATAAACATGTATGTTGTCACTAATATAATTAAACTTAACATGGGATTTTTTTTTGGCTTTGTTCATTATATGCGTTCTTTGTCAAGATTCTGTCTGTAGTTCAAACTATACAGCGCGGAATGTTAGGATAATTTGTGAATGGTAAATTGGGAGGGATGTGGAAGGAGAAGGTGTTGGCCTAAATTTGAGATACTATTCCGGGCTATGCCTGAGGGGAATGAGAGAATTCTCAAATGTCGGTCATGACAATGTTTTATTTGAGGTTTGAACCCGGGACTTTCGAAATAATAAATAGGCTGTTACCGACTCGACTGCCATGTTCGGTGGTTTTGACTGAAGGAACTGTCGAAGAAAAACGTGGAATATCCTTTAAAATTTGGTGCTAACTTTGAATGCCAATCAGAAGCGCTATGACCATAAAAACGAATCAGTGAAATCACGTTTACATTTTGACAGAATATTTCTTATGTCTTACAGTGCTGCGTATTACTGTGTGTTTATGTAGGAGGTAAATTGTAGACAGTGAGGGGTTACTCCATAATAAAGTGTATTTGTTGATTTAGTTAGTAAATTGTTTTCATGTGTTATAACTTCAGTGTATTCTGTTGACTATTGTATAAAATCCTTTGTCAGGAATGGTGTTTTTACTCCATCTGCTGCTGTTGATATTGCAAGATTTCTGAGTCATATTTGCTATTTATTTTTGCCCGACATTTATTGAACTTCGCTGAGGGAAACAATTCGACTTTTTCTTGCTGCAGTTGAATAAAGCATGAATGATCCACAACAGTTAAGAGCCAATCCATTTGGAGCGCAGTGGTTACTATATATACGAATTACTTTATCCTTTACCCCTTAATTTTCCCCACAACCTGTATTTGTGAATTTCATATGTTTGTCATAATAAACAATGATTCTTTCCTAAAGAACATTTCACTGTTTTCTTTTTAATCAAGACGCTGTGTTTTATGTGATTTAGTAACTAATTCTCTAAACACTCGAGTTACTTAGTTTACTGTGGCAGTAAATCCAAATATCTCTTTTGAAGGAAATCAAATTTGAAACTTTTCGGTCTGTGCTGAAATAAAAATATGCCTTGCATCGGACAGGAAACAGGGTACAAAGATATTGTAAATATAGGGTCTGGTATAGATACGTAAACACTTTATGTGCTTTTGCACAAATTTCGTATTTAACGCTATCAAAAAAACTTTTACCACGAGCTTGTTATTATTATTTTCAAATTTGGGGTTCTCCAAGTGAGGTATTTGAATTTGTTGCTGTCGTTGACTGAAGTCTTATACGGTTAAGATATTTCCGTCAGGAAGCTCTGTGCTTCCGCTATCATTGACAAGGATTTACCTGCATAGGGCTCTGGGCCCTGAAAGTGGAGATAACTGTTTACCATTTAACAAGATGTAACATCGCAGAAGACTTGAATCTTTAGAAACGTAGCTGTGATGACCTCAAATTTTCATATGTATTTCACGTCTCTTTTACAACTTCTCTCGAAACGTTTTTCTGTCCGAATTATATTTCGCGATTTACATTCGACTTTCGCGAAAATAAGCATAAAGGATATCAAATAAAATATCGTCGTGCTTTACCATCTTGATCGTACTGATAATTAAACAGCTCATTGCAGCAGAGGCCTTACTGAGAAGCTGTTAGTTCCTCAGCTAGTCAAAATTTTTCACACATTTTATAGAACCCAATTGTTTATTACCTTTTGCGCAAGTCTGCCGCTTGCTCCTATCCTGAGCCAGATAAATCCACTCGACGCTGTTACGTGCTACTTCTTTAAGATTCAGTTACATATTTTACCATTTAGCCTAGTTCTTCTAAGTGGTCTCTTTCCTTCAGGTTTCCCAAACAAAACCTTGCATACTTTTCTGTTTTTCCCTTACGTCAGAAATGGGATGAAATTTGATTTGTATTATGGCATCGTATCAAAGTTATTTCAGGGGTTGTGGACTTTTTATACGAGGACGTACGGACAGACACTTCGCAAATTTTCAGCTTTTCTTTGCGAATTCGCCAAGATCTTTATAATTCAGTGATGAAATTTAAATTTGAGATTACGCTGTTGAGAGTGTACGTGAGACTAAATTGTAGTTTAGTGCAAATTCAACGGACTTTGACTACGTTATGTAGTCATATTTGTCACTGAAATTTGGGCATTGCCCATCTTCTCAGTCTGTGGAATTGAGACTAGCTCTTCCTGACGGCCCCAGCAAAGTAGGTTTCCCCCATTTCCCTGTTCCACGTGAAGACGGCGAAACATGCAGACTCCGAAACGCAGTGTTTTTTTATTCCTGAGGCTATGGACACTGTCCGAGGCTTCGGTCACGAATATAATAGGGTACATTCATTGCATCAGTTTTTGCTTCTTTCATCCCACCGTTAAATACGTCTCAGTAAAAGCAGTGTAATTTTTTCCCTGTTCACGTCATGAAAGCATACGGAAGGAATATAAGTGTATCTAGTTTAATGCTTAATTTCGGCGTTAGATGGATGTGAGTTGTCGGCTTCACGCCCCGGCCACGAATTCCGCCACCAATTGAACAGGAGGCTGTGTGGCCCCCAGAATCTGTCTGGACGGTTTTGAAGAAGAAAAAATTGCTTGCCTTAGGTATCAAACCCCATCCCTTTCAGCCCGTAGCTATTCGCTAACCGAATATGCTGTCTCAGACTTCAAGTAAATCTGTGATATTGCTCTTTTATTTTCTTTCTGCATCTGCTTGCCACAAAATATGTTAGTCCACGGTATGACGATGCAGTTCCTCTCCTCCAGGTTTGATCTCTTAGAGACCTATGACTGCTATTGTGTTAGATTTTGGCGAGTTCGCAACAAAAGCTAAATAAATGGGCCTGTTAGTGCCACTGTGTTTACCTGTCTGGCTTCCTGTTCGCATGAGAATGCCTAAACGTGCTTCCCTGAACATTTAATATGGGTGTGTTTTATTAAATTTGTCAGAAAATTCAAATTTTGGTTGTGCAATCCAAACAAAAACTGACCTTTTACATAAACAGCCTTTCGAGCACCAAATCTTGTCGGAAGCGTAACTCGCTACATGTTAATCAGAGCGAGAAATGAAATGATTGGAACAGACGTATAGTGAAAACCTGAGCACACAAATTATATTTAATACACTTTTCAATCGGTCATAATATTCTGAAAATAATTAAGCAGAAATGATTTTTATCCTCTCTATTCATAACTCCAGAAATTTGGGACTGGTTTTGTCACCTGTCGGCCGGCTCTCTTCTTTTACGGTGCGTGTAATACAGCATCGGATGTTAGCAGTTAAAATTTGCAAAAATAGAGAAAAGAAGAGAATTCTTACACTATGCGTTTATTTCCGTACTTAATGAGAACTGTCTTTCCAGAGAACAAATACGTGGCTAAGCCTAACATTTTTGTCTCGCCTCTTGTTCGTATTACGGAACATCCGACTGTAAATTTTTATATATATAATATATCGTGCATTTTATCATAAATCTGATATTGACCAACAAATGCACTAGAAAATGACATGTATAAAATGTATTTCAGAACCCCTACGTATGTTTCAGCAGGAGGTTTTTTTTTAGCAGAGAACTACAAGAACTTCTTTGCAAGACGTTCGTCTCTCACACTGAGGGAGAAACATAGGCTGAGGGTTCTCGTGAATATGGTGCTGAGGAGGATATTTGGGTCTAAGAGAGACGCGGTTAACAGGGGAGTGGAGAAGACTGCATAACGAGGAACTTAATGATCTGTACTCATCACCAAATATTATTCGGGTGATCAAATCAAGAAGAATGAGGTGGTGGGGCATGTAGCACGTATGGGGGAGGGGAGTGGTGCATACAGCATTTTGGTTGGGAGACCTGAGGGAAGGAGACCACTTGGAAGACCCAGGCGTAGATGTGATGATAATATTAAAATGGATCTTCAAGAAGTGGGATGGGAGGGCGTGGACTGGATTGATATGGCTCAGGATAGGGACAGGTGGCGGGCTCTTGTGAATGCGGTAATGAACCTTCGGGTTCCATAAAACGCGGGGAATTTCTTGACTAGCTGACGACCTGTTAGCTTCTCAAGAAGGACTCTGCTCCATGGGAGTTAGTGTTAGTATTAGTTAGTTTACTTTGCAAGAAGTTCTTGTAGTTCTATGCTAACCCCCCTGAAGATGGCAACTTGTTTGTTTAAACATATGTAGGGGTTCTGAAATACATTTTATGCATGTCACTTTTCTAGTGCGTTTGTTGGTCAATGTCAGATTCCGGCTGTAAATTTCGGCCTAGATTCCGGCTATCATGAATGAGGTTCTTTATGGTTTTCCTTCAATTCTGCAGAGAATTTCCAGGATAATATCTCAAATAAGCTTACGACCGTTTTGTTCCGCATCTTTGCCAATTGATTATTCACCAGTGAACCTTCCATTAGACGTTATGTAGTTTGACCTACTTACAGTGTCGTTAAATAAACCATAAATAAATAAACACTGTGGAAGTCCCTTGTCAATTACGGTGTTGATTGCTCGAAATGTATTTGCTTATGACTGTGAATCTTGATGTGAACTGTAACTGTGACGATCTGACGTAACGTCATCACACTCAAGTGTTCTATTTGAAGGGTTTATACTGCTGTTGAGTGTATCAGCACAGCGAATAGTTTGTATGACCTGAAACCGAAATGTACTGCAGATCGTGATGTCTCTGATGGCATTACTTTCCATTACGCGAGGTCTTTAGATAAACATATTCTCGAGTTCCCTTGTCTCCCCCCACCTAAGCACTAGTTTCCAATTCCGAGTCAACATCTTCTTTCTTTGTCTTTTCGTTGCCGTTAGTCTTGCTGTTATGACTACGAAGACAAACTTGCAAAGCTAACAAATTTTGTCATTGAATTTCGTTTTAAATATTACGTAGTTACATTACGAATAGTAAACGAGAAAGTGATCTGATTCTTAAGCAGGTAAGTAAGGGCTTCCAATATCGTTTACTGGCGCGTTTGCAAAATTGTGAAAAGCGACTATCAGCTTCGTTATATCTGTCCGTCTGTCCGTCCTCATGCAACAACTCGGCTCCCAATGGACGGATTTTTATGAAATTTTATATGTGACTATTTCTCGAAAATCTGTCGAGAAAATTAAAGTTTAATTAAAATCTGACAAGAATATCGGGCACTTTACATGAAGACCTATGTACATTTATGGTCACATCTCGCTGAATTCTTCTTAGAATGAGAAATGTTACAGAGAAACGTTGTAGAGAATATCAAAACAGATATTTTATGTCCAAAAACGTTTTTCCGAAATCGTACCTTTAATGAGATAATGTGGAAAAATTTGTTAGAGCCGGAAAGGCCACAAGTGACAATATACTACAGCCCATGCCTTTGCATGCTGGATAACTAAGGCTTCAAACAGAATCTCAGAACATGTAATACTTATTGAATTTCTACGGCAAAAATGGTTACACAAAAGCGCCTCAATGTTACGTTTATACGTACATTGCCTGTCTTGTTTAAACACAATTTTTCTTGTGCTGCTCCTTATGCTGGACGTGGAAAATATTTTTTGCACAACTTTGCTACTAAATATGTAACTAGAAAAGAGTCCGTCTTCAGGAACTTATAGACTCTCGTGTAGTTATCAAATCTTTTCCAAATGTGATCATGTCCGTCCTAATTCAAATTAAATTTTTCACGAAGCGTACCCTACTTGTTTAAAATCCCCCGATATAAATTTTTATACGTATCTGAGCCGTGTGTCTTCTAACGTGTTTCCGACCAAAACATTTTATTCGTCTCTGTTTTATCATTTTGTAAAGAATTTTCATCTGCATAACGTCAAATAAATCTCATGCATTGTGCCATATTTTATGAAGAAGGATACTTAATTATGAGCGTCCATAGGGTGTTAACTGCTGTGAATGTTTCCTTAAAATGCCTAAGTGACAATGGTGTTAAGTATCGATTTCATCCGCTGAATCTCATCGTATAAGTTTAACATATTTGAAATTTGTGTAGAGTAATACAGTCTCGTGCGGACGGGCATCAAGTTTCGTGGTAAGTCCGTATCCGTATCCGTGAGACAGTAAATAGTGTAGCGTGTCCGGTTTCGTCTCTAATGTATGATTTTACACAGCCTGATTTTAATAGCACCATTTATATAATTTGTGTATGCTTGGCGGTCAGATCATAAACGAAATGAGTTTTTATATAGTATGTTTCGCGAAAAGTCTATCACGCTGCAGGAGGCTGTTAATTTGTTTATGGTCGGTAAAGGTTGTTGTAGAATATGGATCGATTTCGCAACCTTTACGAATTATTTCAGTTACAGAACGAACTATAATGGGGAACAGACAATTTAGAAGTCATTTCGAACAGCAGTTATCGGATGTAAATAGCAAATTACTGTATAGTTGTTAAAAGTCGATCCCAGTGGCTGCGCGGTCTAAGGCGTCGGTCTACGACCGTTTGCTTCCTGGGATTCTGGGTTCGAATCCCGTCGGAGACATACAAACCTGTCTCTTGTGAGTGTTGCATGTTGTCATGTAGAGGTCTCTGCGTCGGGCTGCTCACTTATCCAGAGGAGTCCTACCGAGTGTGGTGAGTCTGAATGTGATCGTGAAGCCTCGTTAATGAGGAGGCCTGGCCCACTAGGGGCTGTTGCGCCACTGGGGAAGAAAAGTTGTGAAGATGACCAAATATAACTGATTTACTCGAAAACCGCTTCTTACATCTCCACAATTTTAAGCAGTAGATCCTCTGGAAGATTCTTCGCTTAGTATAAAGGAATTCTGATTTATGGAGTCTCGCTGATGTTCCGTGATGCTTCCTTTATACAGAATGAAGATTACAGACTTTGGCAACAAAAGAATGTGGACTGTAACGTACAACAGCATATTGACTTGTTCATTGTCTTGGCGTGAAGACAGACAAATCTTTTACCAGTATGAAATAAGAAGTAATTATATATTTAATATTATACATTTTCCGTGCAGTTGTTTTTATATACAAGTTTATTTGTTACCAACTACTGCAAAATAGTTTTACATACTCCTACATGTTTCGGCTGAACTACTGAGCCATCATCAAGGAGTCATTCTCTGTAGACATAAGCAGCGTGCAGCGTGTCATAGAATGGTAAAATATACATATATTACAGTCGTAATCACTGTTTTTTTTAATAGTTTACATATAATAAAATAAGTGTGTTGATACACGAAGTCCTGTAAGTAGAAAATACATAAAATCTTAGATCCTTTTCAAAACAGATATTGAGTAGTTCAGCCGAATCATGTAGGAGCATGTATAACTATTGTGCAGTAGTTGGTAACAAATAAACTTGTATATATAGGAAGTAAGATCCCAGTGTCCGCGCCGTCTAAGGCGTGGGTCTACGGCCGCTCGCTTACTGGGATTGTGGGTTCGAATCCCTCCTGGGGCACGGATGTCTGTCTCTTGTGATTGTTGTGTGTTGTCAGGTAGAGGTCTCTGCGACGACCTGGTCACTCGTCCAGAGGAGTCCTACCGAGTGTGGTGTGTCTAAAATGTGTGATCGTGAAACCTCGAAAAATGAGGCGGCCTAGGCCCCTAGGGGCTGTCGAGCCATTGGGAAAAAAATATACAGGAAGTAATTAATTGCAGTGTGACTCTTCTGAATATGTGTAATATTTTTCGTTAGGTGTCGGATTAATCATTGTCCTTTATTTAGCTTAGAAAAAATCCATTAATTTTCATAGTGTCCTATTATTAAATGTTTCACTCTCTCTTTCATTACCAATTACAGGAAACTGTTAATTACTTAAGCTATTGGGTTAACATTGATTATATGGCTTTTTTATCAGGTTTCGTTAATATTGGTCGAGTGTTTCAAAAGTTTAAATCTGAGACACACAAAATCACGGAGATGTCTTGGGGTTCTCTTCAGACTGCTGTTATTGACTGTGGCGGTTGACTTTGACAATGTTTTGCGCTGGGGAAAGCCGACGTGCCTTGTTTGTGACCGTGTTTTTCAGTTATAAATACATTGGGCTGAAGTGCAGTCGTGTTTTGTGCGTGTGAGATAATACAATTATTTTCTGTAGTTTTCTACATGGTTAGAGCTGTGCATGAATTTGACTTTAGGCTTGCTATAAAGGAACCACCTAACATATGGCGACCAGTATTGGTTAGAAAGCAATACGTCATGCAGTGATGCATACTCATGTTTTAGACAGGATCTATATATTTTCTCCGGCCGTCGTCGCGAGTGTTAAGTGACTGCACTCACGCTGTGCAAGTTAACTGCATTCTCTTGAGTAAGGAACAATACGTTCTGTCTTTAAGGGAGAGCAGTAGGCTGTAAAAAGCATTTTAGGACATGTTAGCATCAGATATCTAAACATTTGTAATCAGTATCTAACTCCGTGCAACAAAACCTTCAATAACGATTCAAATGCTTAAGCGTATTTTGTAATGCCATTATAATACTGGCAGTTCCCTGCAAAACTGATTAAGTCTACTTTCCTCTTGGACATATTTCCAGTTCCCCACTCTTTACAGAAAGCAAGCCTTTATTACTATGTTTACAACAGCACTCTGCTTGTCTCATCTCCAGTCAGAAAACACTTTCCGTATCTCGCATCCCGCTTCTTTGAGATTCACTGTTTTATTATTCTGTTTATCGCAAGAACGAAGCGCGTCAAATACATTTTTCCGCGCATAAATATGATTGTTAACCAAGATCAATAGGAAATAAATTTCTCCAACCGCCAGTGAGAGTTTTGTGATTAACATACTACAAATATGTATGATTTTAACTTTGATTCAGTCATGACATATCGCGAGATGGGGGTCTGGTTATTAGAGTATGGCTATTATTGGCATCGACAGTCTGCCGTAATGTGGCGACGACTACGTCAAATAATAATTCAGTTCAATTCTAATTTATTAATGTGCTAAGTCAACAGCCAGATGGCCAATTACAGAAACAGCACAACATACAAACACAAATAACAACGGACAATGAACAGGACACAAATGAAACAAACACAACCAAAAAAAAAGTAAATAAAAAATACTTAAATAATTAATTAGGACACCTTGTAATAATGTACTTAATATTGTCTATATAATATCTGTTATGTACATTACCTATAATAATAATAATAATAATAATTCGACCGGTGACCTAGAGACCGGTGTCGGTCATCAGCTTAGTCAGAATACACCCAATTAAGATTTCGGTAGTTCTAGGATGTGACGCCATGTAGCTGGGTAATTGGTAGAGCCCGTGAACGTGTAGAAGAAACCTGCAGCCTTCATCATCTTCACTTCTCCACCCTCACGTTCGAGGTGCAAAGGTCCTGCTGCTCCGCGTTTTCCCCCCTGTTAGCTCTTCGCATTATTTGGGTACATACAACTATAATTCCACCAAAACGGGTTTGGCCGATTGGTCTTTACAAGGAGCAGACTGTTACCTTCCAATATATTGGTTCTTCCACACTGCAGATGGAGGCTTTACCTTCTCCTGCAATGGCGGTATTTCTCTACAGAAACTCACCGACTGAGTCCAAGACCGAAAGAAAGTAATATCAACCTTTAGAAACCTGACGTGGATCAACATTATATATATATATATATATATATATATATATGTATATGTGTTAATTACAAGAGCAACTGGGCAATGCTTTTTTTATGTAATCGGTCTTACTTTTAAGAATGACATCCAGTTGTGATATAAATATAAAAAGGTAAGGCGATATTCGTGAGAGTGCCTGAAGATGGCTCTTTTATAAGTGAGTCGAAACATGTAGTAACAAACTTCATCTTAATTAATATACGACGATTGTTGCGATCGACGATACTTTCCTTACTTTGGAATAATGGGTCTTTGTTGTAAAAATCATACGCAACACATAAATAGACTGTGTGGGCAAAGTGAAGAATGTCGTTGTATTACAATAGATGGTACTTACGCTTACCACTAATATTTAAATGATTTATTATCCAAAAACCTCGCCCAGTACACAATACATTGTACAGGAATTTCAGAGTTTATTACAAACGCTCCATTAGACACATAGTTCAGATGCTGGAGAGGCGACATCATTGTACATAGATGGTAGGCTATGTGCTGAAACGCGTTGCTAACAAGGACAGTTCATTAACTGCAAATTTCAATTAAAATACTGTACGGAACTGTTCATTTATCCTACATTCCAACATACTGAAGAAAATCTGATGTGAGTGTCATGACTGTCTGTATGCGCTTGTCCCACAAAGTAGTGTGGTAACTATACATACCACCAGCTTTTACTACTAGAAGTTTCGAATTCGGCCCACGCAACAATTTATGAGTCCCTTACAATTCTCAAAGAAACGACGCTGCTTTGCGTATACAACGTCAACAGGTTGGACTTCGTTTTGGAGAGATTTTTTGCAGCGACCGTGACTACTGGCTTGAATGTGTCTCTCCTGTCTGAATATAACAGTCTGAGTAGCGCTGGACAGATTTGAGTTTTATTATTATTATTATTATTATCATCATCATCGAAGGGCCCCGCAGCAGATGCTACGGACGCACCGCAGCCTTGAAGGCTTATTGTGCAACCCTATGATGAAGATGGGTTTTTTTCCGCTTTTACATGTAATGGATCACCGGTGGAATGAAATTGACAGGGGAAAACCGAAGTACTCGGAGAAAAGCCTGTCCCAGTGCCACTTTGTCCACCATAAATCCCACATGGACTGAATGGGGATTGAACCCAGGCCTCGGCGGTGAGAGGCCGGAGACTAACCGCCTGAGCCATGGCACGGCCCCAAATTCGAGTTAGATCTGATATTTGAAATATCGCTGAAACTGACATATTTCATTGGTGGATAAGGCGGACATTAAAGTCAAGAAATATAACCTTGACTGCAACGTGCTAAATATATATTGGAGAGAACAGTAGATAGAATTGAATCACACATTTTATATCCACTGCATTCTGTCCGTAAGTTAGCATCTTTGCAAAATTATTAGGCTATGCAATTTACAAGTGCAATTCTGGGACACGACATGGCGGAGATGGCAATTGCAAATACTGATCCGGAGGTCAGGTCTTGCGAAACGGTACACATTGCTTTCAGTTATCTTTCCGCTAGACCTGATCTCCGGATTAGGATTCGCCGTTTGTACGTATGTAGATTGTTACCAACTTGCTGCCTCCATCACCGAAATTAAAACCAACAAAATACACTATATTTAGGAAAACCCTAGTTATCTACATTTTCTGTCCTACATGTTTCGGCCCTGTTTGGGCGATTGCCAAGGGGATTCAAGTAATTACAAATAGAAGTGTATCAAGACACAACACTGTACTCTATTGTTAATGTTATTTTCCGTGACTTAATAAGAAACACGGGGCGCGCGGTGGCGCAGTTGGTTGAGGCACTACGCTACAAACCGGAACGTCGCGGGTTCGATTCCCGATGGTGTCATTGGAATTAATTCCTTGACATAATCGTTTCGGTCGCACTATGGCCCTGGGGTCGACTCAGCCTCTAACAGAAATGAGTACCAGGAATATTTCCTTGGGGGTAAAGGCGGCAGGTGCGTAGGGTTGACAACCTTACCACCTTCATGTGCTGATTGTCTACAAATCTGGGAGCCTCAACCTCCTGGAACCCTAAGGGCCTGTCCAGGCCTGTAATGGGATTGCTTTACCTTTTATGGGTTTCGTCCATCTTCGTTTACCTTTAATAAGAAACACACAGTAATATACAACGCTATCAAACTACTGCTTCCATGATCAGGGCGGAACGTTTTTAATGCTTCATATCCCAGAGAGCCACAGTGTACTAAGCGCCATTTAAACTCAAATATCTTACCCTAACTCAAGTTTTGAGGTTTTGGGCGGTTTATCTGAAGGTTTCGTTCTCCTAGGATATGACGCTGCACCTCTGGTTCACGAGATATCGACGTTTTGAGGCAATGAAGTGTAATGACTTTCAATTGCTGAAATATCCGAGATTGGACATTTGGGCCCTTGAACGGTTGAAAGGTTAATTTAACCCGTATTACTGCATCAGAACAAACGTACCATATGTCACGTACACGGGAGTTAGCATTTCATTTGTGACAGCTGTCACGATTTAGAGTGAAGCTTTTAGAAATTGCACTTTATGAATACACTTAGCATTTGCACAATGCAAGTATCCGTGAATGACGTTTGTCCTATAGCACAGGCATTAGCAACATTCAGTTACCGCTTGACTTGATATTTTAGCAAATTAGCGAGAAGTTGTTCATAGATTCGCTGCAGTAATGTTTCCCATTTCACAGTCACCATGGTACGTAGAACAAACAGAATCAAGTGAACACAAAGGGTTTCTTGTGTGTCTATGTCAGACGCAGGGAAGGGCATGTATCAGAGTGAGACACTTGGTTTGCTCTGAGCTAACAAGCACTCACAGACCAGCACAGAGAGAGAGAATCAGTGACGTGTTTTATTGTCACTGCTGACAGATGGCTCTTCTTATTTGTTTATTTATGGTTTAACGACTTGTTCATTAGCTCACATTACACAAGGTGGCGCAAAAGTCATTTAACTCTAGAGGCAATATGTAAAGAGGAGAGTTACTTATGCGCCACTCTGTATAGCGTTAAAGCTTGGAAATTAATTGTTGAATTATAAATTGTAATGGATGTGGCAAGAAGCTGTCGTAAACTGTTTGAGGTAATTTCCCATTCCTTCTAAAGAAAGTGACGAAAAATCTGTGTGAGGACATTCTTTGTCCAAACACAAATTCGAACAGGGCGCCTCACGATCGAAAGTTAATTTGCTTGATATTTGACTTTTCTTCTTCTCACGTTTTTCGAATTACACCTCAAGGGCAGTTACAGTTAAGAATAAGTTCTGGTATCATGAATTTTGTAGATTTTCGAAGACTTCCTTGGGCGGAATATAGGCCTGTCGCGAGGCCCCTACATACACAGGACAATGCATAACTTGAGAAGGCTCGGCAAAACATTGGTGCCCTGCGTGTCATCCAAACGCATGAACCGATTGTTCGAGAAGCCGAAGAGAGTCCACGCCTTTGAGGGCACATCCATTTTTAAAGGCACAACTAAAACTGATGTAATATTCAGGGTGTTAAAAGCCACTACTTTTTAAAATTACGTATGAAATTAGCGATTTAATAGACGCGTTGCTTTCTTTAACTCTTCGAAGAGTAAAAAAGGAAAAATTGGGAGTCGTTTTATATCCAGTGCTCCCCGATATCCGAAATAACATTGCTGTATTTTGTAGTATTTCAAGGCTTCGATCGCTAGTTCTGGTAAGAGCAGTATTAAGATAAAGATGAGTATCGAACATTGGTGAAATGATACAGTTACATTTGTATACAGATTTTAGTACATTATATGACAGTGAACGCTGCGCTTTCATTAGAAAGATCTGCATAGGAAAATAATGGGTGTCAGGAATACAAAAGTGCACTGTGTTGGAATAGTGAGAAAACCTTTGTCTGAAACCTAGTTTTAAAAGGTTGAGCACATTTTATAATACAATTATAAGACAGGCAGTTCCAGGCAAATTTCATGAAATCTACCTTCCTGTTGAACAACTTTCCTTATATTGTTATGTAAATGTAATCGAAGTTTATTGAACTGTAATAAAATGAAAATTGCCTGATGGGTTAGTGTGCTGTGCTGTTTTGTAGCTGGTAAGGTATTGAATGTTCCTCGATTGAACATTTCTCCATTTTTTTTTTTGTTTGGCTATCAAGAATAAGTTACCTAGTGATAGTTGTTGTTATTGTTGTTTCTTTGTTGTCGTTGTTGTTCTCGTCACCATTATATTAATCATTGAAGCTTATCATGTAACACATGGAATTTTGAATGGAAGCTCAGTAATATATAAAAATTCATTTCATACGTCACAATAAAATCACTACGTCTCCATTACAAAAGCCAATCGGTCCATCCTGTTTAGGAAAATAATTTCTGTTTATTGTAAGCATCATAAGAAACATAAATGCATTCTATGACCAAAATGCAGGCATTTGAATGTTAGAGGATTCGTATTTATAGCGAATATTTTCTTCTAAATGTTTAGATGCAGATTGTAAGTAACATAAGTACAATGGAGTAGATGGAAAGATAATATTAAAATAGATACAAAAGGAATAGTGTATGAGGCTAAGGCTGTGGACTTGATTTAAATGCCGAGGATGCTGAAATAATAAAACCAACAAGGTATACCCTTCACAAGGTGTTTATTTACTTAAATAAATGTCTTAATAAGAGTGTACCATTATAATTGTGTAACTGGTAGCAATGTATTTTAAAATTGACCGAGATGCGTTAAATTTGGCGGATGCATAAAAGGCCTCGAAGATGTTGACAATTTCAGCAACTATCAGCTTCTCAAGAAGGTCTTTGCTCTCTTCAGTTAACTTTATGACGCATGTTTCAGATGTGAACTTCAAACGATGTGTGAAAAGCGGTATGTGCGGTTACTGTTAATTCTGTGTCAACACAACCAGATTTCGCCTGTCACGTGATATAAACTTGCGGCTGTCATCGTATAATATAAGAGCGCCCGAAGCAATCAACGTAATTAATATTACATAAAACAAAATACGTAACTACCCCAAACGTGGGACTGACAACAGCATATGTTACTTAGTCATAATTAAATTGTTTAATGGTTGCGGACTTGATGATTGCAGTTTTGTTATTGAACAACCGGCAGCAATTACCTAAACGTAATATTGAGGGTTCAATGTATTGCACCCAGTACATATACAGCACGTGTGTACAGCCAGAAACACTCGCTGTTCGGGTTCAGCGTGCTGCAACCAGTACGTATACAGCTCGTGTACACTGGCAAAAACACTCATTTTTCGGTTTCGACATGTTTTAACCAATATAATACACGCCACATGTATAAGGCAGAACCTCTCGTTGTTTGGGTTCAAAGTGTCGTAACCTATATATATATATATAATTCATTCTGTTGTCTGTCTTACGACAGGTCCATAGCCTCTTACAAAACTAGATCTCCACAGTGTGCGATCTAGTGCTTCCTCTTTCAATTTCCAGTATCCTCTCTTTTCCTTAATGTCATAAATTATCTGCTTATTTCTTCTTCCTCGTCTTCCCATCACTTCTGTCCTTCCCTCTATCTTTCTTTCAATAACGTGTTTAGAAGGCAGTAGTTACGCAATATGTAATCGATTCAGTTTGCCTTTATTCGTTTTATTGTATGTATGATGTTCCTTTCTTCCTTCACTCCATGTAACACTTAATTTATCACACGATCGGTCCAAATGCTCTTCTCCATTCTTCTCCAGCACCACATTTCAAAACTTTCCAGGTATTTCTGATCTACTTCCCGAAGTGTACAAGTTTCAGCATCATACAAAACTGTGCTCCAACTGTAGCACTTTATTAGTTTCTACCTTAATTATAAGTCCAATTTGCTGGTGAAAAGATTCTTCTTGTCGAGCGCTGCTTTCGCCATGGCAATCCTGGATTCAATTTCACGTATACATCTTGCATAATTTGTTATCATGCTACCCAAATAGACGAAATATTCCACATTTTCCGGTTGTCTTTGATCTACCATAATCTATACTGGAAATGGCTACCTTGAGATTCTCATCGCCGTAGTTTCTTCCACACTCATTTCCTTTCCATAGCATCTTCCAATTTCAATTAGTCTGTCAATCATCTGTATCACCGCTTCTACCTTAGCCAGTAGCACAAGGTCCTCTCCATATTTCACATTGCGAATTACTTTTCTTCCTATTTTGAAGTCTCCAAACTCCTCAAGAGCTTCCTTGGTAAGGTATTCGCTGTGCATATTGAATAGAATCGGTGACAAACAGCATCCTTGTCTAACTCCTCTTCTAATCTTCACACTTCTTGTCTGCGCTTGGTCCAGTCATACTTTAAGACACTCATTCATATACAGTTTGTTGATCAATCTTCTTTCGCTCCAGTCGATACCAATTCCCTGTAGGATCTGCATTAATTTTGTCCAGTTTACACGATCAAATGCCCCCTGCCAGTCTATGAAGCAAGCACACAATTCCTCATCTATGTCCAAAGTTAGTTCTGATATTATTCTCGGCATCCCAATTGCATCCCCATTTCCCTTTCCTCTTCCAAATTCAAACTGATCTTCTCCAAGTACATCCTCAGCTTTCCCTTCAATACTTTTTCTAAGTATCCTCGCTACTATCTTTGCTGTATGTGCTATGGTCGCTGCATTTTGTAGCTTTTGGCTTTTTCTTTAAGGCAATCTTTGTGTCTTCAATGAAATCTCTCGGCCACTCTCCAGTTACATGTATGCTGTTAAACAGCTGTGTCATTAGTCAGACCATGTTCTCCCAACAATTTGAGTACATCCCCAGGTACCTCATAATCTTCTGTAGCCTTCTTGTCCGCCATCCCGTCGATAGATTTTTCCACTCACTTTGCAAAATATGAAGGTTTTCCTCAGCACGCATATTCAGACATAAACTCTTGTTGTTCGGTTTCGACGTGTTGTAACATATATATATATATATATATATATATATATATATATATATAGCACGTACAGGCCTATACGGGCAGGGAATCTTGTTATTTGCCGGAGATATTGTAGTTTATATCGTTAATGCCAAAATCTGCAGTGTCTAAGGAACGAGAAACACTGAATTTAAGAACTGTTTATTCGTGTAATTAAAAGATACATTTGAGTAATGACTAGTCAAAGGCATCCTAGAACTTTATGCAACACTGGCATATCGCACTACTTTCCGTACACACTGGCAAGGTTGCGGAGCGAGTTTTGTATCTTTTGGTATTATATATTAGGTCCACTATAAAAATCAGCAGATACAGAGGCAGTATACAAAATATTTACAACTTATATAACCTAATGGATTAGAAGCTAATAGCCATATGGCTACGTAAAATAGTATAAGAATTTTATGTACCTGGAAGTTAATTACGACTTTAAAACTGCCCTCACATATCCTGAGTCAGTTGTGTACACGCCATAACGACTTCAGTTTTTAAGATTCATTTTAATATTATGTTCCACTCTGCACAGAGATCTCACAAGCCGTATTCCTACAGATATTTTGAATGTATTTGATATATTCTCATGCTAAATACATGCTCTGCCTATTTCACGTGCCTTTATTTGAAGGCCATAATGATATTAGGAAGTTCCTCAGTGCGTTATTTTCATCATCATCATCATCATAATTATGATCATCCCCTTATTTTCTTATAGACCCAAATACCCTACTCTCAACACTTCGTTGTCATGTACCCGAAACTGGGTTTCTCTGCATGTGTAGCAATGACTCTTACTCGAGGTTAAGAAAATAATTTTATATTACTTTTAGCGGAAGTTAGTAAACACACAGTCCCCTAATTAGAATGCATTTAAGTTTATTAAAATTAATTTTTTATCAAGAGTTGGTCGTCGTCTCGCTTGACGAGTTCTTAAAGGTATGTCTCTTTTATCACCGTCGTAAGAGAAAATTAAATCAAGGGACGGATATGACGTCAGCCGTCAACTCCACTGCACACACAGACACACACACCGCTATGAAGAGACACCTGTATGACTTATGCCACTGGCACTTATTCTGTAGCATCCGAGCACTGAGCTGACAGAATGCATAATAGGAGAGAGAAAGGAAAGGTAAACACTGTCAAGGATTCACATTATTTATTGTCGCCAAAAGTAGTTGATATGACGTAAGATAATAGGCATGATTACTGACGAATAATATTTAGAAGGGACGTAGTGGGAAGTGGCTGTGACGTCATTTTAGATATCCCAGCGTTAACCGGGAAGAAATGAGAGTGACCACGATAAATCTCAGCGAATATAGCCAGTCCCATTGACCGAGATTTGAACCAGTGACTTTTGAAGTACGGGAAGCGGTGCTAATGATTCCGCCGCTACTTTCGTTAAGAAATAGGACACACTGTGTATTCCTGTATGTATGTTTGTATCTATGTAAGTGTATGTAGAAATCCTGTGCAGTTTTTATGCGCGTTATTTTATGTCGTTAAAAGCGCCTGCTAGCTTCGTCATGTCTGTCAATCCTTCCGTCTGTCCGCATGTATCAGCGCTGCTCCCACTGGACGGACTTTCGTGAAATTCGATATTACGATACGAAAATCAGGTCAGAAACTCCAAATTTGGTTAAAATCAGACAAAAGTTTGGGCAAGTTACGCTAATACTTAGGTATGTTTATATTGTTAACAGCAGTACGAAATACTTTGTAGCTTGAAAAGAGTGCAAAGAGAATCAATTGTTGCATTTCCACGACAAACATGAACGCTTTTATGTTGTTAACAGATACATGTATGTCAACGGCAATACAAAGAGACTTATTGTTGCTTTTCCATGTTAACAAAGGTTAGGCGAACTCGTCACAATTGTACGTTATACATACACACGCTGCGCAACAACCGAGAAGGGAGAAGATTTCATCTACACCGCAGCGGAAGCTTCGAAATCTCGCATTATTGGAGTTGTTGAAGCTTAAAAGTTTTGTTGAGGGATCATAGTATTATTCGGTGAAGAAATAATTTTTTTAAACACGATTAGAAACTCGATATCTGCATTACCGAAAGTCCCTGATAGTAAGAAAATTTCATACAGCTTTGTGAGAGGCGTCTATGCTGTCGACACAGACCGTAGGGTCCATTGATTTATTCGTTGTTAGAAACGTTAGATGACTTAATGGGGCAGAGCTTTCTTGCAAAGATGATATTGGCACAGTTGTTAAACAATTATCCCGTCTTCTATGGAACCCAGAAGTTCATTGCCGTTTTCACAACAGCCCGTCAGATTCATTCTGTCACCCCCCCCCCTCCCCCCAATGTACTCACTACGCTGTGGCGCAGTTGGTTGAGGCACTGCACTACGAGCCAGAAGGTCGTGGGTTCCATTCCTGATGGGGCCATTTTTTTCTTTTCCGGCCGCACTATGGCCCTGTGGTCGACTCAGCCTCTAACATAAACGAATAACAGAGATAACTTCTGGGGGTAAAGGCGACCGGTGCTTAGGGCTGACAACGTCACCACCTTCATGTGCTGATTGTCTAGAAATTCTGGGAACCTCAGCCTTATGATACCTGCGGGGAGTAAAGGTGGCCGGTGCTTAGGGCTGACAACGTCACCACCTTCATGTGCTGATTGTCTAGAAATTCTGGGAACCTCAACCTTATGATACCTGCGGGGAGTAAAGGTGGCCGGTGCTTAGGGCTGACAAACTCACCACCTTCATGTGCTGATTGTCTATACATTCTGGGAACCTCAACCTTATGGAAACCTAAGGGCCTGTCGAAGCCTGTAATGGGAAAGCGTTTCATCAATTAGTCATTAAATTAGTCGAAGTACTGTTAGAATTGTTACAATTTATTAAAATGATGCCTTAATATAGGGAATGTTTTAATGTTAAGACCTTGGGCTTTCCTTTCATCTATTATCATTTGAGTAGACGATATTTAGTGGTGGAGATTGGTAAATAACCGTTAATTTTTTCAGGAGTAAAACATGGTTGGAATGTGTTGGCGGTGTTTCTTAACCCGTTATATATACATAACACAAAGGGATGTCAACGTTAAAGAAGGCAATATTTTTTCACGTGGTGCAACAGCCCCTAGTGGGCCAGGGCCTCCACATTATCGGGGCTTCATGATCACACTCAGTTAAACACACCGCACTCAGTAGCACTCCTCTGGACGAGTGATCAAGCCGACGTAGAGGCCTCTATCTGACAACACAACACTCACAAGAGGCAGATATCCATGCCCCCGGCGGGATTCGAACCCGCAATCCCAGCAAGCGAGCGGCCGCAGACCCACGCCTTAGACAGCGCGCCAGTTGGATCAGCAAGTAGGCAGTATGGTGCTCATTAATGTTGGTACATGCCAGAAGAAACACAGCCTCATTACCAAGAACACAGCGTGTCAGGGTGCATGCTGAAATGTAATATGAGAAGATACTGCAGGTTTATCTACAGCTGTCCAGCATGGCTATTTTGTAACTTGCAGATGTCCCAACGACAGTCCAATTATTCCCATATTAGCACATCACATTTCGGCCCACCTGGTGTCTAACGCCTCTGATATACTGCCTCAGCTTGCTAATGAACTTACCCGATAATCTTCATGAATCTAATGGTGTCAGACATGTGGAAGGCGGGGACGTGCAGTAGGCCACTCACGCCCAATCCATTTGCCAGGAAACACTGAACTGAAATGGACACGTCTCTCTCGGTGCGCCATTTTGTTCAACAATGATGGAGATCCTGTAGCTTTGGCGTAGGGTAATTTTACAGCTTCACTGAAGCGGTAAGCAGGTGGAACGTGATGTACTGCTATGAAAATGGGAAGAATTAAATTGTCATTGAGACATCTGCAGGGTATCAAACGGAACGTATATCGAAGAGCTGTAGGTAAATTTGTAATGTTTCCTCATAGTGTGTAAGTAGTTCTATGTGATTACGGCTTTCTCTATTGTCACGGTATTTCCCTAAATTTGTCAACTGGTTTCTGGCACATTTTGTGTATGTTTGCGCCAACAAAACTGTCCCTCTTTCTGTTCATGTGTGTATGTATTTGCGATCACTCTAATTAAAGTAACCAACAGATAAATCTCAACTTTCCGCAATTCAGAGAGTTGATATGAACTGCTTTTGACGTGAATACGTCTTTAAATTTGCTTCCGTAGTGGGAGCCAATTCAGAAAACTGATGATAACAAAATTGGGGGATACAGTTTGGCATTGCAGCTCCATATCTATCATCTACATCCAAAATGTAATTACACCACTCGATAGTTAAAGGATCAAAGAATTCATAACGTTGAGTGGGGACTGTGACGCCTCGCGCGCGGCGGAGGGGGAGGCGCCGCCATTTTCAGGTCGTTTCGTCGTGTCACATAGTTTCGGTTTAGTATACATTTTGACTCGGAGAAGCTACGACGCTCGTTTCAGTTTCAATTTACAGCTCTCCTCAATATTCATCTATTGCGTACACAAAACATGAGTGTGGAATACTTATGGTGAATGTATATGGTGTTAAAGTTAAAAATTTAAAAAAATGAATACAATGTCGGCCTATACTCGTCAAAAAGCCAATTCGAAATATATAAATCGTATACGGTTGGAAAAGGCTTCTCAACAGCTATCCAGTGATACCCATAAAACACCATATCATACAGTGTGGCGGTGCCGGGAACGTAAAACAATGAGGGCGTCCGAGCGGATCAACTACTGCGCAGGTACATCTGACGCTGGGGCGGCCGGGCCTATGCAAGTCGATGATGTAATCGCTTGTGTATCAACGCCGGGCTGTATAGACATCGGTTGTGTGCGATCGCCGATTATGACGACACATTCGGCAGCAGCTAGTGCACGTTTCACTACAACGTTTGTCAACAATCCATTCGGACATAAGTGTAACGTGTGTGACCGTCTATGGTTTCTGCGCTCCTTGAAGCCACCAAAAGGAAAACACTTAACGCTGCTTAGTAATCTCGATGTATCCTGCATGCCATTTGTATCGTACTTTTCGTATCACAGACCTATCATTAATAAAATTATAACACACTAATGATTTGTTTACTTCAATTGTTTCCTGAACCCGACTAAAGGAACATGTTGCCATCATCAATAAAACATGCAGATACGAAGGACTTCTTACTGTTAAGCAATGATTATGACATACATATAATACGCTGAAACAAAATATTACCCGTTAACGTACACGTATTCACGTTAAACACACGGCCGTGTCCCCGACACAGCCACACCCCGCTTTTTTCGTTCAAAGACGTACATTCACCTAAATTACAAAGTTCAGTTCCTACCGCACAGAAGACATGGCCCGTGTCTATTATAAAAGCATGGTACTTAATGATGTTGAGAGGAACACTCGGCATTTATTTCGAGAATCACACGAAATACATGAATACACTCGGAACAAAATAAGGATTGTCGTAACGTTACAGCAGGTGGTACATATTCTTACTACGAGGCTTTAAATTGTTAACATATTGACAAATCACCTCTATGGTTTCCGCTTACACAATAGATCAGTCATCGAAATTTGATGAGAGTGAGGATCTCAAAAGTATCGACAATGATGACTCACGTATTGTGGAATATGACGTATTGTCATTTGGTAAGAGAAGAGTGAGTCTTCTTGGCCTGCTTGAGACCCTGGAGATGGGAGCAGCATGTTCCTCCGAAACGTAAATGACTACTTACGAACCAACACGGCGTCATGTACCGATATACTTGCATTTTCATTATCCTGATAAGTGTTACGTTATGTGACATGACTGATATGTACAACTCCCCGATGTCGTGAGTTTTAACTGAAGTAAGGACGTTAAAATTTCTGACTATAATTTTCGCTTCTTCACTTAGTCGAACCTCTTCTGCCGGCACATGTAGATTGACAAAGAGCCTTTCCGGCTGCTCGTTTTTGTTTGTAATGAACTAAAATTTCGGATATGAGGTGGATTTGCCCGCAGTATCCTACATTTGCTTAGCGTTTACTCCCCCAGGATATTTGGCTTCACCCTCCATAACGAGCACCTCCTGCAATTACCAAAGCTTCATTAGCGTTTTGCAACATTCTCACCATGCCTTCTCGGCTACTGTAGCGGTCCTGGGGATAAATCCCCGGCGTACCTCACCCCACCGAGCAATTCCCTCCGTCTGTTGCCCACCCGTCGTGACGAGGACACTGAGGGTGGATTTTGAGGGGCACTTTATAATTTAAGTGCGGTTCACTCTGCAACAATGGGGTTGATCAACAATATATTTGTACCTTAAAGTAATTGAACGTAAGGACCAAAGGGTATGAAAAATTAAGAAAAAAATGAATATTTGCAAAACGTGTTTATCCAGTTGACTGGGCATACACATTTCTGTTATTATTAACAATGTCGACAAAAGAACAGATTCAAGCAGAAAACTCTCTCATTTATAAACCACAAAATAGTCATGTTACATTTGTCACTCTCTAACGATATTCAGAAACATTGGTTTATAAACTTGGCATAAAAAATTTATTGATGCCTTTGTATTTGTCACCGGCGATTCAATGATTGGGGCGAATGTCATGTACGTAAATGCTACAACGTAAAATACGCATTCTGACTCGACCAAAATGTGGCTTGTGTGTGTTTATGTGGGGATGTTTGGGGGGGGGGGTGGGAGGATGTGCATTCCATGAATGCTTCACAGTTCAATCCCAAATTCATACTTTAATGAGAGTGGGGTGTGAGGAATGCAACAAGACTGTACTGTGCTACAGAACTGCACACTCCAGTGATATTTTGAACGCAACGTGAGAAACTACGTGGAACAAAGTCCTGTATATTTGTTTCTGCTTTATATAGCGGTTCTGTCAGTAATTCCTTATTGTCAGAGAGCCCTTGAAAAGCTGATGGTTACCAATATAAAAGGTAAAGCAAGGTACAGCATTTCCATTACAGGCCTGGACAGGCCCTTAGGGTTCCAGGAGGTTGAGGCTTCCAGATTTCTAAACAATCGGCACATGAAGGTGGTAAGGTTGTCAGCCCTACGCACCGGCCGCCTTTACCCCCCAGGAAATATTCCTGGTACTGATTTATGTTAGAGGCTGAGTCGACCCCAGGGCCATAGTGCGGCCGAAAGGATTATGTCAACGACACCATCGGGTTACGAATATAGTTAAGAAATTCACCGCATATAATTGACACTGAAGTCCGCTACGGTATTCGTCAGACACCGGCACGGGTCACTTACCTGAGTGAGTTGAATCCAGTATACGTATTAATTCCATATATTTCCAAAACCCGTTTTAATATCATTATTCAATTTATGACCTGATCTTACAACTAATCTCTCACATTCCGATTTCCAGAACAAAATCTTAATGAATTTTGCATCTTTCCCTTCCCGTGACGCGTGTATCATTCCTCCCATTCTCCTTGATTTGGTAATAGCATATCAAGTGTATATAGGCCAGATTGACTGTTTCCTTTCTTGTTTTGGGCTGTACGCATTTAATGACTTTGTGTTTTCCGCAATTAGTCTATTCACACCCAAGTCGGATACAACAAATATTTAACGTTGCAAGACCGTGTGCGCCCCTCTGAGCTATAAAAAACGCTGTGTCCACTGATGTACGGTTACCACATTTCGGGTGAATATATTGCTTTCATCTTCCAAGTTTTAAATGAATTTGAACTAGACGTCGTGTAATTTGAAGCACTATCTCAGCATCGGTGTGGAGAGACTGAAGAAAATACGAAAGGTCTCAATGTTGAGAACCAGTCTGTGGGCCTAGATTTGAATCGGGGCCCCCATAACACAAAGCTGCAGTTCTATACCCTTTCCCGCTATGTTGCGTCTTTATGTAGGTGTAAATAGGAGTTTTATAGCCTCTGACACGCACTGTACATAACTAGCCCAGTGACTCCAGCAATTTGGGCGGCAGACTGAATGTTTGCGTGCAGAGTTGAAGGAACTGGCGTTATGGTTCACGACACGAAGGCCTTCTTCGTGATATATCCACGTTTTTCTTCTATTATTATAACACCCAAAGACATAAATCATGGATACGGTTTCAAGTGCTCTGCAGGAAATAAGAAATTTAAATTATTTTAATTTCTAAGTCAAATTTATTCGAAATGTGTGAGTTTGATTATTGCTGTAGGACATTAAACACGGCGCTGCAGAAGTCGAGTTCTGGTATCCCTTAGAACAGTGCTGGTGTCAACACTGTTGTGAGCAGGCATAGAACTACGAGTACAATACACTTAGTTGCTCTCCTTCGCATTCGTGAGTTTCTGGCTTCCAGTCTTAGCACTGAGACTTCTACCTATCTGAGGTTTTCTGTGGTTATCTGAGTGCCTCCAACTAGGCGGAAATACTGGAAGAATAATTTAAAGTATATCAGGACCGTTCATTTCCACATACAGTCGAACTCGGTTATAACATCATGAATGGGACTGAAAACTTTTGTGTCGTTATAAACGAGTGTTGTTATAACCGAGGAGTATAATGTTTTGGTTAACAGAGAGCGATTAATTGCTACCACAGAATATCTTACTCTATAGGCGAGGTGTCGTGTAAACTGAAGTTTTTATAACCGCGTTCCACTATACTTTTCAATTAGTCAGGCCTAATCATTTATCTTATTTGATGCTACGCATCGGTATATAGTCAGACAAACAGCGTCGTTAAAAAAAGCATAAAAATCAGCGTCAATAACAAGGGTCTTTGATATTTTGTAGTATGATATTTGCGGAAATAATATTCAATATTGAGTTTCAACCGAGTACACACAAACATAAAAAAATACTGCAAAAACGAATCGATAAATGCTGTATAGGGGACCATACGAAATACGTGAACACACTGTGTGGACAAAATTTGGTTTGTTGGAATGTTAAAGCAGATAGTATGTACATTTACCAGCAATAGCATTAAGTTTGATTCTCATGATATTAACTCTGTAAGACGAGTGTGAACCTGAATTGCACAAAAAGATTCAGTTCGGACAGCGAAGTAAACACGCTCCGTGTCGGTCACAAAAACTAATCAATTATAAATTTATTTTCAGATAATACAAAACAAGTAATTGCATTTTGTAGGCAGACTGTAGACTTTTGAATGTTAAAAGTGGTGGTGTATATTGTGATCAGTGGGCTTTACTTTGTTAAAGGAACATTGATGTCAGACCAGATCTTGCTGAAGTAACGTGAGTGAGGAACAGCGAAGACAATGCCAAGAGTGTTCTCTGCTCGATATATCCCTGTCATAATGATTCTAGCGATTATTTGTTACGTACGTGAACTGGAATGTCAACAGAAGTTGCTTATAAATGGTCAAATATATGTATAGATACTCCTATACTTTCAGGACTTGACCTTCGACCTACAAAACAATTTACGTTGGGCGTGGTCATACGACTTCTGCTTGTTTTAGTGTGTTTTTTTCAAGGGGATAATAAAATGGGGCTCATTATGAGGCATCCTCACGAAAGTGATCCTTCGGTTGAAACTTCTTTCATGTTTAGTTCGAGTGAAATCAAAAAGGAGATGAATTCATGCCTGCAGAATATAAACTACCTTAGTGTTTTATTTTCATTGCATGTGATATTATTGTTGTGAATGGCATATCACAGAAATGTTTAAAATCAGAGTCGCAAAGAGAAAATTTATTTTACGTTACTATATTTTTGGCAGCCGATCCCATTTGCCGCGCGGTCTAAGGCGTGGGTCTGCGACCCCTTGCTTGCTGGGATTGTGGGTTCGAATCCCGCCTGTGGCATAGATGTCTATCTCTTGTGAGCGTTGTGTTGTCAAGTAGAGGTCTCTGCGTTGGACTGATCACTCGTCCAGAGGAGTCCTACCGAGTGTGGTGTGTCTAATGTGTGTGATCGTGAAGCCTCGATAATGAGGAGACCCTGGTCCACTAGTGGCTGTTGCGCCATGGAGAAAAATATTTTTGCCATCTCACTTCGTTGTAAGAAGTAATGTTAACTCACGACATCATCTGGCCGGATTCATCAGAAAACGCTGTTATGTTAATTTCTCTAACAAAAGACTTCAAAATCGAGTTCTATATATAGGCCCTCTTCACTAATACCGCCGACATTTTTTTACATAAATTCTTATACTATGCCCAGCATATTTGAAACGTTTTACTTCATCACCAGGGGCTTCCCTAGAATTCTGTTGCGGTTATTTTACAGCTTTTTGTATGTCATAAGTTAATTAGGCAGTATTCTAATCATTATTTATGTCGTTTGTGAAGTATAACAGTTAATGGGCATTAACACAGTCCTTACTGGTGAGAGTCTTCAAGAAAAGCATTTCAGCTCCCCTGACTAATGATTTTCACATTTTAAAGTAGCATCTCTTACCAGTAACTGTGTTGAACTAAACATCGACATTTTATGTATAAAATATTTTCTTTTAATTCCCATAACCCTTTGACAGCGTATAATTCATGCAGTTTAATCAGCGCCGTTGAATTTTCTAAGAATTATTTTGTATAAGATTTAGATTCCCGCGGCAGAGGATGGTAAGTTTCAGACCTTCTGCAATGTACCGCCGCGTCATCTAAATGAGTAAATTAGCGTTAGTTTCAACCTGAAGATGGAGACCGCAATTTACTGTGAATCGTTTGTTTTAATCTAGCACACAAGATGGAATAATATCGCAGATGACTGATGTTAAGCATCGATCTGTCTGTAGAAGTAAACGTCAGATGCGGGAATGAAGTGCATCACGGACATTTTTCTTCATTGTACTCCAG
This sequence comes from Reticulitermes speratus, assembly GCA_021186555.1. Lineage (NCBI taxonomy): Eukaryota > Metazoa > Arthropoda > Insecta > Blattodea > Rhinotermitidae > Reticulitermes > Reticulitermes speratus. The sequence goes on along the minus strand of JAJKFL010000427.1, from coordinate 19,597,026 downwards.
TAACATAAGGCAGCGGATGTACAAGATATCTGAGTGGTGTTCCGGGATGTAAGTTTGAGAGAGAGATATGAATTACGTGGGGACAGAATCGATAGAATGTCACAAAAGTTTGCATACAAAGCGACTTGAAGTAAGTTTGGGCTCACTATGCTGGAAGAAGAAGTTTGTGGGGGTTGAATAGGAAGGACAATAGGGCTCATGGATTGACGAACCGAACTGGTTGAAAATGCGCGCGGTTTGACGTTCTCACTATGGTGTTGATGAAGAGTCAAACTTTCTGGGATATAACGTCGTGCAAATTATTACGTAGTTACTGATGTTTCGTAAGAGTTATTGCCTCCGTCTTCATGGTTTTAGGACTCCAACGTGATTCATAATAAGTATACACGTAGATAAATCTTTATATTGCCGATCCCAGTGGCCGTGCGGTCTAAGGCGTGGGTCCGCGGACTCTCGCTTGCTAGGATTGTGGGTTCGAATCCCACCGGGGGCATGGATGTCTGTCTCTTGTGAGTGTTGTGTGTTGTCAGGTAGAGGTCTCTGCGACGGGCTGATCACTCGTCCAGAGGAGTCCTACCGAGTGTGGTGTGTCTAAAAAGTGTGTGATCGTGAAGCCTTGAAAAATTAGGCGGCCTAGGCCCCCAAGGGGCTGTCGAGCCATTGGAAAAAAAAATCTTTATATTTATTTAACGGGGTGAAAGTTTCAATACTTTTGTACTATAAACCTTTTACGTCAGAGTTTTCTTGCATTCTGTGCTCCTGACAGGGGTTAGGAGATCATGTAAGTTGTGATGGTGCATCAAGTTGTTAGGAGATTATGTAAGTTGTGATGATGTATCAAGTTGTTAGGAGATCATGTAAGTTGTGATGATGCATCAAGTTGTTAGGAGATTATGTAAGTTGTGATGATGCATCAAGTTGTTAGGAGATTATGTAAGTTGTGATGATGCATCAAGTTGTTAGGAGATTATGTAAGTTGTGATGTTGTATCAAGTTGTTAGGAAGATCATGTAAGTTGTGATGATGCATCAAGTTGTTAGGAGATCATGTAAGTTGTGATGATGCATCAAGTTGTTAGGAGATCATGTAAGTTGTGATGATGCATCAAGTTGTTAGGAGATCATGTAAGTTGTGATGATGCATCAAGTTGTTAGGAAATCATGTAAGTTGTGATGATGCATCAAGTTGTTAGGAAATCATGTAAGTTGTGATGATGCATCAAGTTGTTAGGAGATCATGTATGTTGTGATGATGCATCAAGTTGTTAGGAAATCATGTAAGTTGTGATGATGCATCAAGTGTTAGGAATCATATGTTGTGATGATGCATCAAGTGTAGGAGATCATGTAAGTTGTGATGATGCATCAAGTTGTTAGGAGATTATGTAAGTTGTGATGTTGTATCAAGTTGTTAGGAGATCATGTAAGTTGTGATGATGCATCAAGTTGTTAGGAGATCATGTAAGTTGTGATGATGCATCAAGTTGTTTACGTCTCTTCTGCTTTTGTGACTAATGAGCCATAAACCTCTCATTTTCCGAGATCTTACGCCATGCAACCCTACTGCGGAAAGTAATTGAAAAGAAATTTATTGTTATATTCACTTATGTTTAAAACCTTAATTTAATGATAAGGATGAAAACGTGTGAATGAATGGAGGCACAACTCCACGCCTTCCTTAACCTTGACACTGGAGAGAGTGAGTGGTCAATTTAACGCCTATATCTCTTTCTCTTCGCTGCAAAGACCTCGTGGTATCGTTGGATATGTGGTTAGTTTGGCTCCGGAGGAACTCTGTGTGATGTGAAGAGAGAAGAGTCGTCTGCTTCAGCAAGGAATCGAAAGCCTGTTCCTCGGTCGTCAGGCCCCCGAGCGATATATTCCAGCTTTTTAATCTAAAGACAGGTTAGTATAATCCGGTAAATGTTTCTTGCGATATATTCATTGAATTTCTCATGTCACTTATTACGTTGAAGTGATATGTTGTCAATTACATTCTTATGTTCTGCAGTTACGGTTGTTAATGCTGCCTTTTTATAGTGGGCAAATTATTGTGACTTAAATCGTAGGCATCATTCAAGACATCGGTAATTCTTAGACAAGCAGCAAATAGTACTATAAGATAACTGCATTTCAAGAGCTAAAAGAGCGGAAAGTTGGAGAACTATTTGAAGAAGTTAGCAGAGTGAAAACAGGAAGGACACTGTGAAAAGGGGGAAATTGTAGACAAGATGGAAATGTTAAAAAAAAATACGATGTTTTCGCTGTGTTGAGGAAGCGGGCGCCAAGAAGAATAATGTACTTGCAGCGATATGGGCTGTAGCGTCCATTTCCCTTCCACGCCGAATCGTGACCGGGACTACCCTGTGTTCAAACATCTAGTTCACATCTCATTTATGTATTTACTTTATCCTTTTTTTCGAAAATGTGAGGTGGAAGTTCTTGGAGTGGAATCAACTGGCTGGGGACATTTTGTTGTGGTGAAATTAGGTAAGCATTGAACAAAGTTGTGTAATTTCAGGGATGATCAGCTTTTCACTAAAGATTCAGGTGTTGTCTGAGAAGACGCTGGTTAGATTGATATGTACATAGCATCGTGTCCCAGAACACTTGCGTCTTCATGAGCACTGCTGTGTCAAAATCAAATCTCGCGCTCTGCTCCGTATTATTTAAGAGATTGGCTATGTTAACACTCCGCCTTTTACGTGCTTCATTTTATTACAGCTTCAGTTTGTGAAACTTTGAAGTAGAAGTTTTATCTGAATAACGTTTAGGAATTCACTTCCTAACTCACAGAAAACTCATTTCATGTAAATTACAAAGCACTCAGAGAAATAATGATTGTTTATTAATAGAATCATATTAAAACATAAGGACGCTTCTTTAAAAGTGAAGAGTGTTTGATAATGGAAATTAAAACCAACCATGTCCAGTCTTGTTGGTATTACCCAAATATTTTTGGTTTTAATTTACATGATTAATCGAGGATGTGAAAGGTAGAAAAGTAATATTACAAGAAGTTTAGTTTAGAACAGGTAGTATATTATAGGTGGTATATATATATATATCAATCACCTTGCTTTTAAGTTTTATGAGAGGTGTTTTATAAGTACAGTGTCTTACGTGGTTTGTTTTTAATATGCAATTCATTCTGAATTTCTTCCCCCCTACACCCTCCTGTCATCTAGTTATTCTGTTCGTACAAATGTCTGTAGTAATAAATTTTACTAGTGTAAAACGCTTTGGGCTGGTTTACATGCTACGTACAGATTAGGAAATTTTGGTTGTCATCTTTCCTGAAATTGTTGAGGCCATCTTCGTGGCTTCAGACATGTGATTCTTACAGAACTTATAGAAGTTATTTTATTGTTATTTTGTTACACGACACTCTTTCGTGTAGGTAAGTTATTAATGTTGAAAGCGCTCGGAAGATGATGATGAATGATGAGTAAGCAAGGTCTTGGGGGAAGACGGTCGTGGAATAGTTTGAAGCTTCATCCACATATTTTGACTCCGAAAAATGCAGTCCGTCATTACTTTTAAAACAATGATGGAATAAAAATACATCCGAAGTGAGATGATGTATATACAGATGAAATACTTCTTTATGACAGACAAAGAAAGGAGGATGGATTGAAATGGAAGACTGGATGTTGAGTGCGAAGAAACGGAATGGGATGGATTGGGATTATATTCAATGCAGAACGGGAAAAGTTGTCTTCTATTGCATCGCATTGTTTAATAACCGCGAGTCGATGGAGAAATTGCGTACTGCGGGCTTGAGTGTCATCACTTCGTTATGTCAAGCAATTTGGTATATGTCTTGGATTCTTTTTTCCGATGCAGTAAGAAGGAAAATACATTCAGGTTTTTGGTGGGTTAACCTGAAGGAAAGAGACCACTTGGAAAACCTAGGCATAGATGGGAGGATAATATTGAAATGGGTCTTAAAGGAATAGGATTGCAAGGCGTTGGCTGGATTTATTTGGCTCAAGATATGGGCAAGTGGTGGGATTTTTTAAGACGGTAATGAACCGTCGATTTCCATATAATACGGAGGATTTCTGTATTAGCTGAGGAACCGTTAGCTTCTCAGGAAGGCCTCTGCTCTGTGGAGTTAGTTAAGAAAGTTTGTGCAGTGTGTTTGCAAGTTTTGTTTCTATTGTATTGCTTCCGAATTTGCATTTCCTTCTTAGTCCCCTTTGTGTACTCTGTTATGTACGGATTTCTTTTTAGAGAAAGTTCCTTGCTGAAAAGAAACAAACGGACTTTTCAGACGTCGTGCCGCCTGTGTAGGTGTGTGTGTGTCGCCGTATTTGAATTCTCGAACAATTCGATCGATTTCCACGAAATTGTGAACGAGTATAACGTTACTGGATGACACCACAAGACCTTCCTTCATAGCTTCATGCAGTTAGCAAAGAGTACGGCGTAGTTCCGAGGTAGAAGGGACACTGGCGCCACGTATTTTAAAATCCTGAAACAATCCATGGTATCGCACCTTGAAAAAAATGAAACTTTTGCTACGGTAATGCTTTAATAACATGTGACATAACAATGTGGCTACCGCGCGAAAATTTCCTCCATTTTATGTCTGAAGGCGAAAAATAAGTATTTGGAAATAATAAACATATTTATGTATTACACACAAACATTGTGGGGGCACGCGGTGGCGCAGTTGGTTGAGGCACTGCGCTACAAACCGGAACGTCGCGGATTCGATTCCCGATGTGACATAATCGTTTCGGTCGCACTGTGGCCTTGGGGTCGACTCAGCCTCTAACAGAAATGAGTACCAGGAATCTTTCCTGGGGGGTAAAGGCGGCCGGTGCGTAGGGCTGACAACCTTACCACCTTCATGTGCCGATTGTCTAAAAATCTGGGAGCCTCAACCTCCTGGGACCCTAAGGGCCTCTCAAGGCCTGTAATGGGATTGCTTTACACAAACATTGTTCTTACGTCAATAATTACAAATTTGGCCACGATGCGAAACTTTGAAGTCATACCCCACAAAATTAATATTTGGGGAATCTGTATTTACGTACATAACTACTTGATTACAAAAATAAAAAAAAAAAACTATGATGCTACCAGTCAAGCAGAATTAGAAATTTATGCAGCAGGAATGTAGTCATAAGTTTTATGACTTCTGATGGGGAATTCTTATTTTCGAACATATCAATATACATTCTCTTAGATTTTTCCAATTTGTAGACGTTATGCGTCTTACAATAATCTTACTTTCTATAGACCTAACTGAACTCATATGAACAGTTCTGCGTATGCTCTGTGTAATCGACAAAATGCCAGTTTCGGCTTCACCGAACCCTAACTACCTTTTCGTAAAGCCATCTTCTTTGAGTCTCTGATAGACATGTGTTTCGTTATCGCTGTTGATTTTATTGTAGTGTCTGATTTTAATACAAAAGCGCACGTTTAAAAATTGTAATTCGATTAACAATGTATAGAGAACGGTAGATATTAAATTACGCACATAAAAGTGCGTGCAATTAAGGCAGATTTTTGGAGATAGTTGCACAGTTTTAACTTTCTTCAATCAATGTGTGGCTGAGTAAGGAAGTAACTAACTTAATAACTTCAATAAATAGGTTATCTATAAGCTAATGGAGAAACTTTCCACTTTTGTCAAATCCGACATTTTATTAAAGTGTTTAAGAGTGTTTGCCAATAGAACCTGTCCTTAGCCAGATAAATCCAATCCATACATTCATAATGCCTTTCAGGATGCTTTGTAATATATTTTCCCATCTGCACCTCGATCTCGAAATCTTTTCTTGCGCCTAAGTTTTCCTGTAAGATGTTTGTAATTTTTTATTCCCCTCTGTAAATAGCCCCAACCTGATTTGACTGTCCCAATGTATTTGGTGAAGAAACGCGAATATTGTAGTGTTTTTCTATCCTCCTGTTATTTTCTCTTTCGTAGGCACAGTATCTTTCTCTCTTGCCTGTTATCCATCATCCCGAGTCGTCTTCTTTAAGTGGATAATATCTGAAATTGTTTCTGCAGAATCTGTACCAAAGTTTTTTGTAACAGTAATTGGAAAGTTGCCCCTCATTATACATGAATGACCTCCGTAGGGAAACTACCGACAACCTCATCTAGAATCTGGTAAGTAATTTTGTGTTTAAAAAGTTTCTTACTTAATAAGAATCTTCTATAAATGAATCGCTCTGAATTCCTAGCTCTTCTTACCAACTGTCGAGTGCAGGTAACTACAAAGCCTTAAGAGATTAATCACTCTACGTGAATAGAAGCTCCCTTCTGGTCTAGGAATATTTGTACCTTGTAGCTTGATATAATATCCAAAAAGTCTTAAATATTATCTGGTTCCTTTTTAACGTTGTGTCCCATTAACCAAGAAAATAATGTTCCATCAAACACACTAATTATCCGCTGTCCGAAACACAGCTTTCACCACTGCTTAAACCGAAATTTGCGTTGAGTCATTAGCAACTGCACTTCATACTCGGAAACTTGCCTCTGAATACAAGCCCAATGCAGTGTATCGCACTGGTGTCATTGGAATTTTTCGTTGACATAATCCTTCCGGTCGCACAATGACCCCCTGGGGTCGACTCAGCCTCTGACAGAAATGAGTACTGATGAGGTTCCTAGATCACACACACACACACACACCCGGTAGGATCCTCTGAACGAGCGATCAGCTCGTCGCAGAGGCCGCTACCTACACAACACACAACAAACACCAGAGAAGAACACCCCCCAGAGGATTCGAAGCCGCGATCCCAATACTCGAGTGGCCCTATACCTACGCCTCAGGCCGCAAGGCCAACGGGATCCTGACAGTAATCTTATCCCCTAAGTAAATAAATAAGGCGTAAAAGTATGATGATAAATGTAGTTACAAGTAATAAGTAAACAGTTCCATAAATTTATTATCAGGTTGAGGTCTTCGCTCCTGTGGGGTTTTACGCAGATTATATCTGTGGTTTTACTGATATTTCGGGACAGCTTATTCTTCCCATTTTCAAGGATCAAGCAGTCATTACTCAGGACTGCTTGATCCTTGAAAATGGGTCCAATAGGCTCTCCCGAAACGTCAGTAACCAACTACCACAACCAACCAACCAACCAACCTATGCTGTCTAATATCCGAGAAGAGTGGAGGCCTCAATTATATCGCGGAGAAAGCCTGAAATCTCTCATTATCGAGTAGCTGGAAACCACGTCCTATGGAATTTGTACGAGGCTTTCTGGAGTATAACATTTAGCAGGCCATCACATCACCTGTATGGGAAACTCAAATAACGTGTTCCTTGGTAATTTGTATGCAAAATTATGAGCCATCTTATAACCTGTTGGGAAACTCAAACAACAACGTGTTCCTTCGTAATGTGTATGCTAAACTACAGGCTATCATGTCACCCGTATGAGAAAGTTAAACTTTACACTTAGGCTCGCCAGTTTAATAAGCATATTTAGCAATATAACATGTTTATTAACACAGTTTGCCTGCAAGATCATTAGCCTAATAATCCAGAACTATTAACTCCTTCAGGACACAAAGATGGGGTTTTAAATTAAAAACTCTGTCACTTTATGTAAAGCGCATTTTTAGTAATAGTCAAGCTGGGAATTGTTAGCACTGTGTTAATAAAATAGAGTTAAAAATGATATTAACAACCTATGCCGTACACAATCGGTTGGGGCCCTCTCCCGTCTCGGTAATCTCCCATATTACATAAAAGTGATGCCTTCTATCAGAAAATGGTGTCTAGTCTGCATAACACTCAACAAATTTCAGTATTCTAATGTTTTGTACCGTCCTGACCCACAGAACGGAAGTATGGAACAATCCGTTGAATTTTGGAAGTAAGCAGACAATTTACTTTATGAACTAGACGAATGGGAATTTTTTAAAAAGATGATTTAATGGAACAGAGTTCAAGAAAAGAAACATAAAGTTTAAAGTTTTAGAAACGGTAAAGAAGTAATTGAATACATTACGGCGTGTTTGTAATTAAGCAGTTACGTACTTTGCTTTACTCTTTTCACATACGCATATTTATAATCTGTCTCAGTACAAAACTGTGTGTGTCTAATTCAAATGAATAATTAGTTATTGCCATGTTTTATGTACAGAAATTGATCTAAATTAAACAATTTTTGGATGATTCAACACAGACACACATACACCCGGTATTCTGTTTTCAAAAGAACTGCACGTTTTAATAAAATTTTTGTTTAGGAGTTTCATTCACATACTTTCACTATTTCTTGTATATAACATGTCAATAATGGATCATGTTGTTTGAAGTCAAATGCAGGGAACTTCCAAGGTGGGCAGGATTCTTGAGTGCAATATGGGTGTGTCTAATTTGTTTATCAAAGGCGAGGTCTCATTATAACCGTTTCTTTTCATCTTTAAGAAGACCGGCGGTGATGAGAAGGAAGAGGTTGTTGGTTTATTGCAACTTCTTCCGGTTGGGCGCGCCCTTTCCAGTGTAATGTGCGTGTGTTTGTCAGGTTTTTATATGATTTAATCGCTTAATGAAAATATTATTCTTTTCGCAAACTTAAGAGATAGCAATTGCTTTCTTATTTCAAAAAGATAATGTCAGTTTTCATAGCAGATTTCCATTCCTTATCTCTCTGTGCAGATTGCTTAGAGGCGCCCTTGCTACAGCAGAACAGTCCGCAACTTCCTGCGGCTATGAATTGAATTTATGAAGGGTATTGTGTGGTCTCTTTTTGAAAAGAAAGTGCAAAAGAATTAAGTACAAGGAATTAAATTAAAATTACACGTCTTAACTCTTATTTGCATGGCTGCTTAATCGGCCTGTGTGGAGTGTTTCTAACAGTACAAACGAGATAATTATGAAATACTGAAATATTTGTATTTTATGTATTTTCTCTCTGCGCATCATGTACTTTGTGAAGCACGCTTACAGCAGTGTTTTATATTTATATATACATCCAGCGAACCCCATCCCCAAGCCCCCTGAAGGTCCCTACAGTTTTATAACTACAGGTTGGGGTAACGTTTATTCAGCATTGATAAATGTGCACTAGTCGACCACATTTTACTAAAATTCCTTTAAAGTAATGTGACTTGAAAGACAGATATTTGCCATTATTGAGGAACATTACAACGAAGAACAGCCGTCAGGTATCGTCCATCCACATTAATGCACTGATGAACTCGGTTCGTGACACTTTCCATCACGCGGACATGATAGGTGATATCGCATTTCTTTCTTCAGAAATTCTTAGTTTGAAATTGTGTTAGTCTGCGTAACGTGTCTGAAACACTCTTCTTTTCAAACAGCCCCATAAAAGGAAGTCACAAGCCGACAGATCAGGTGAACGGGCTGGCCAAGAAATGCCGCCATAAACGCCGTTATCTTTGGAAAAGTCTAAGGCGGACGCACGGTGGACAGCCGACCTCAGATCCGTGTTTTTATTAAATGGCGGCCCTGGCTGAACCTATGCTGTCTCCGGGGCTGCCCGAGTACTACGTAAATAAAAATAATGAATGAACACTGTCCCAAACTGTATACGAAGCTGTGCCGCAGGTGTAATAAGGCCGTCAAGTGTTGGCTCAGGTTACCTACTTTGCAGGCTGTAGGTTTATGAGTTTTGACACCGTGAGGTTTTGTATTTTGACATTGACCTTTCGGAAAAATACGATACAAAATTCTTTAATGTCGCCTATATATTCTGACCACTCTATTCAAATCACCGCTAATTTGGACCATAACCTTCAACCTTGAATTTATTCTTCTGATACGTTTCACCTTCATCACGCAGTCTGTCTTACGACAGGTCCATAGCCTCTTCCAAAGTGAGTTCTCCACAGGGTGCGATCCAGTGCTTCCTCTCTAAATTTCCAGTATCTTTATATTTCTTAAGGTCATCCAGTACTTACTTCTCCTTCTTCGTCTTCTCGCTCCTTCTATCTTCCCTTCAATTTTTTTTTGAATAGCGTGGTTTAGAAGGCAATTCCTGCGCAAGATGTGATATTAACCTACAAAAGTGCAGAAGCCTGCGAACAGGTAAATACACTGTTTCTAATGTTAACCCAGGCAGTGCATCGTTACTTCCGTAATTTAAAGGGTTAAATGAATTCCTGTCATTTAGATCCTAGTTGGAAACACAGACACTCGCAGACTTAAGGAAATTTCAAGTTACGCAGTTTTAAAGAAGTAAAAAAATTTGAAATAACGGTTTTGAAATTCGCGCCGAATTTCTCCATGCGGGAATGAAAGCGAAATAGGACGAAGGTGGCGGAAGAATGCTGCTGGGCGATAACACAGGCGATGGGGGGGGGGGGGAGGTCATGCTGCGGCCGATCACATTCTACTGTTCTAGATTTTGGATCTTAGGTGTACTACCTATTTACACGTATATATATTTGACCATATGTACACTCGGTCTCAACTTATGTAACATTCGAGCTGCGCCGGACCTTCTGGAACGTAAGCATTGCCTGAGTCTGGGAATGACTGTACGTTCCACTTGCTGTAATGTAAACTGCATACTGCCACATGAAATGTAATAAATGTAACCTGTGTTTCTCACAATAAACACCGGAAATTTAAATGAGAAACCTTAACAGACCTTTCTGTACAGTAGAGACGGTCAGTGCTCACTGCGAAGTAAGAACTGAACCTTCATGTACCATTTCGATAGTTTTCAATCTTGAAAGTGCTATAATCTTATCTTGGTTCACAATACTGTCAGCTGCGATGTGAGAGATTTCTAAGACTGTTCTCCAACTATATTGTGCGTAGATCCGTCAGTAGCAAACGCACGTTAGTGTACAGAGAACAGGCAACTTTCACCCATGTGTATGTAACATCAAGCACTGTATAAGGCCAAGTTCGTGTTAATTAAAACTGACGGGATGAGGGTCAACTTAATTAACTTTTTCATCTCGTAGCCATCCACATATCACAGAGGTTGTGGCAGATTCACAGAGCAGCATACATCATCAAAGTTGCGTCCCTTCGTAACGCTATATGCAGTGTGCAGCGGAGTTCTCCTTGTGACACTGATTCCCTCAGGTATTTAGAAGTCTGTCCGTGTTTAATTCAAGTTAAAATTGAAGATTATTCAAGCCTTCCGGGATGTGACGCCGTGCCGTCGGGCGAATATTCCGGATTTGTTAACGTTGTTCAAAGCACCCCATTGTCCTTATCCTGAACTACCCCCTTCCAGTCCCTAATACCACACGTACAAAGCATAGATCTCAAAGTGATAAGTCTGTTACTATATTTACAGTCTTTTTTCTTTTATTACGGAACACTCGCAGTGGTAGCGACGACAGAAGTTTTAATTCTGGGTTTGTTATGCATCAGGACACAAGAATTACGGTAAATTAGGAGATTAAATACATTTCAAACCCACTGATTATTTTTCTTCTGGGATGATCGAATTAAACACAAGTTGCTATTAACACCTGCGTAATGGTCGTTGAAATTCCTCTGGGTTTATATATATATATATATATATATGGGGTGATGCATCAGTTGTGGTGATCACTGTAGGAGATGATTTCCATGCTTTTTATGATAAACAGATACTAGTAACATTGGTCCTCTTCTCATTGGTTACGGTGCTATGGAGGTTTTTGAATTCTTGTAAAAACGCATTTCTGTAAACTGCGCTACGCACCTTATGGAGAATGTTATACACTACGTGACCTTGAACAACCTTCGTTTTGCCGCTGAAAGCCGAGAGACGTAAGCACATTTCAGGCTTATCTCTAACAATATTTTATTTTCCATTCCGTGCAATTGTAGTTCAGTTTTTCAATATCTACCAACAAATGCACTTAAATTGCCACGAATTCACATAAACATATTCAAAATACACACTATACTGCTACGTGTTTCGGCCTAATTGGTCCATCATCAGGGAGCGCACTATTGACAGTCGCGCGGCGAGGCGCGTTGCATGGTAAGGTGCGATTTTCGGTAACCTACTTTAAGCACGGGTCTGTGTAAATTAAAGGCAGTTTTTTACATGAAGTTACATTAATATATTAAATGTTTTGTCTGTTTATTATTTTATTCCATATCTTGGCAACAATGCTTACCTTTTACTTTTTAAGTTTCAAGCGGTTGTAACTCCGTAACCGTTCAAAATTGGACACATATTTGTATGAACTTCTTTGATTACAAAAAGCATCTCCTACAATAAAGTTCACAACTAAAAAATTATCCTGTATATGTATATTAAAAGTCGACCTCGGTGGACTAGTGGTTAGCGTGCTCGCCACTGGACCCAAGGTTCGCGGGTTCGATCCCGACCGAGGTCGATGGATTTTTAAGGGTGATAAAAATCCGGAGCACCACTTCCTTCGGAGGGGAAGTAAAGCCGTCGGTTCCATGTCGTAGATTTACGGCATGTAAAAGAACCTTACGGGCATGAATAAAAATGTTGCGTAAGCCAAATAGCCTCCATTTCTCACCCAAGTCTCCTGACTGCCTGCCAGATGGCTCTGGCCGACACATCAGGATCGATAGAACACTAGCGCGGCCAGTTGACCAGTCACCAACTGCCACGAATGCGCACGACTTAGTAACCTCGAAAAGAGGAGGCAAGTGTATTATGTATACTAATATGCCAGTGAGCCGATCCCTCACTATCGCAAATGCACAAAGACCTCGTAACCTCGGAAAGAGGAGGCCCAAGCCCATATAGGGCTGTCGAGCCATGGTTATTATTATATTATTATTATTATGTATATTAATAATATATATTTTGTTTAACAACGCTGTCAGAAGCGTAGACCATACATCGTGTAATGGTAAGATGATTAGTTATCATCATTATCATCATTATCATCCGTCACGAGTTAGGCCTTAATAGACCTGTTTCGGCCTCGTCTAAGTCTTTTGAAAGGTCTTCTAAGTTGTCTTTGATTCTTTGGTCTATAATAAGATGATTAGTGAATATTGAATAGGACATAATCACATAGTAACGAATGCACTACACTGTTTTGTTGATTTCAGTACCTACATATGTTTCGGCACATTTTGTGCCATCCTCAGGGTTGCCGTTGAAAGTTCACAATTCTAATGCATGGGGTTCACTTTCACAATACGTAGCTCTTGCAAGTTACCGTCACTGCACTTCACTGTACGTGGTAAATGGTTCTTCTTCTTTTATGTTTACCAACAGTGAAGTGCAGTGACGGTAACTTGCAAGAGCTACGTATTGTGAAAGTGAACCCCATGCATTAGAATTGTGAACTTTCAACGGCAACCCTGAGGATGGTACAAAATGTGCCGAAACATATGTAGGTACTGAAATCAACAAAACAGTGTAGTGCATTCGTTGGTATGTGATTATTAACTAGTTGATGAAGTGCACGGTATGTATAATGTAAAGACTGAATAGGTTGTATTAACTCATTTTGTGATTATTACAAAATAGGAATATTTTTTAAATGGAACTGAAACCTGTATATGAACATCTGTTGTTCTTATGTGTTTTGTTCTTGGCTCAGTTTGGTGTTATTACTTTCGACTCCCGTTTCCGCCTTAATTCTAGATCTGAAAGAGTATCCCGTATGTTTTTTTTACATACTATATTTAATCCTTCGCTAGAAAGAAGTGATCCTACGCGCATATCCACTTCCCCTTACATCAAAGACTTGAGGCTTAATGCAGTAGTTTACAGCGATAAATTTGCATCTTCCATATTAGAAAAGCTATGAACTTTAAAAAATGTCGTTAAGTATGTATTTATTTTTAATTCCATAGGGTTCTGGATATACTATATTCTACCTAAATTCTTTGGTTTTTGAAATTTGTTCTTTATCTGAAGTTTCAAAAAGAACGCAAAGTTTCGGAAACTGTATCTTTTTGTGGTCGCAGTTGCGAAGGTGGTGAGAGGGAGGCTGCAGCAGCTTTGAATCCGATAGAAAGAGTTACTCTCAATCACTGGACAACTAATACCAACATAACTATCTATCGCGCAATGGATGTGCGGGAGAGAGAGAAATTCACTCAGGGTTTAATTGGAAAACCTAAAGGAAAAAGGCCGCTTTGAAGACCTACGTGTAGGTTGAAAAATAATATTAAAATAGGTCACACAAATTTAAAGCGGGAGGAAACTGACTTGGCTAGACTGGCTCACTGGCTCAGAAATTCTGAACACAGTAAGGAACCTTCGGCTTCCATAAAATATCAGGGAATTCTTAACCACTTCAAAACCTATTAGCTTCCGAAGAAGAACTTAGCTTCTTGGAGTTATTTAGACAAGCAGGCGATTTTGTGGAAGCACAACGACAGCACTTTGAACATTTCTGTAAAGTTTTGTTGTCTAAACAATAATGTCTAAATTATGCGGACGAATAATTTGACACTATTTTTTTATAATTCTCCTTCAAAAATAAAATAGGGCATAATTCGTAGACGACGTGTACAGGAACCCTTGTGTTTCTCGTTGTGTCTGTGCATAGAACGTGAGCCTAAAGCGGTACCGTGTTTTTCTGAAACATCCGCTATATTATGCGATGTTATAACATACTTGCATTTGCTGTCTAGCGATAAGTTCCTGCCGCTCTTCTGGTATTTTTCGAATGATCTAAATAAATTAAGCTACAATCTGTAAGAATTTGTTTATATCCTTGTTATTTGGTGTCAGTTTTGTGGATCTCACTGCGAAGATTAACTGAGATATTTATCTCCTGAGATATGAAACCGTGCATTTACCCTGAAGAAGTAGGCGGCGTGTTTCTCCGAAATGTTGCTACGTATTTACCAGACTACATGGAGTCACAATATACAAGAACACGGTATTAATTTTTATGTGTCACTTTGTGAGATAAAATTCCGAAATTACTTTTTCGGGGGGCAGTGTGTTACAGCTCATCACGCTTTGAAATGTTCTAGATTTTATTTGAGGTTTCGTATATGAAAAGAAATGTTACACAAAACTTTTCCGGACATGAACTGTCAGTATGATTAAAATTAATGTGTTTGGTCTGCTCTGCACATTCATTAGTGTCACTGGATTGATATATTCAATCCGGAAACGTTGTTTAGATGCCTTTCACCTCATGAAAATGCTTTCATTAATTCTTTTCCTAAATCAACATTTAAGTAACATCAGACGTTTATCAGTTACAGTAAGAAGTATTTGAACTGATATAATTACTAATGAATAAAATAAGATCAGAAGCTTTAAATTCACTAAACTATTTCACAATTGCTCTGTGTCTCCATCACAAACACCTATCTCTTTATGCTGTTTGAGGAAAACGTCGGTGTATAAGTATTTTTGAAACACAAAATACTCAAAAAGTGCTTGAGCAGAAAGCTGAAACTTTCAACGTTAAAGCTTGTAATACGAAAGTGTTTGCATGAATGAATAAATGAATAAATTTATAAATGAGGAAGAAAGCAAATAAATAATCAAATAAGCAAACTTAGAACACGTAAGGTAATAAATAAATACAAAAATAAACACAGAAAGAAATGGCGAAATGAGTTAGTGCAATAATGAATATTTGGAAGAGGGACTAAGTAAGTGCGTCAATTAAGAACAAAGTGAGTAATTAACTGCATACGGAATGTGAAACGATAGTTGTGTACAGCAAAGTAACTCTTTTTTAAATTTCCATACTCGACGTATGTTAAATTAAGGAAATTATTTTATCTACCTGTTATACCCATCGAAGTAATTTTCCGTTGCCTGTACCTCTCTCCATACGAGCCTTCCATGCTTCGAAGCATTGCTGAATTGATCTATCGAGACTGTGTAACTACACTTATGCCGTTTTGATCTATCGAGACTGTGTAACTACACTTATGCCGTTTTGATCTATCGAGACTGTGTAACTACACTTCTACCGTTTTGATCTATCGAGACTGTGTAACTACACTTCTACCGTTTTGATCTATCGAGACTGTGTAACTACACTTATGCCGTTTTGATCTATCGAGACTGTGTAACTACACTTATGCCGTTTTGATCTATCGAGACTGTGTAACTACACTTCTGCCGTTTTGATCTATCGAGACTGTGTAACTACACTTATGCCGTTTTGATCTATCGAGACTGTGTAACTACACTTATGCCGTTTTGATCTATCGAGACTGTGTAACTACACTTCTGCCGTTTTGATCTATCGAGAGTGTGTAACTACACTTATGCCGTTTTGATCTATCGAGACTGTGTAACTACACTTATGCCGTTTTGATCTATCGAGACTGTGTAACTACACTTATGCCGTTTTGATCTATCGAGACTGTGTAACTACACTTATGCCGTTTTGATCTATCGAGACTGTGTAACTACACTTATGCCGTTTTGATCTATCGAGACTGTGTAACTACACTTATGCCGTTTTGATCTATCGAGACTGTGTAACTACACTTATGCCGTTTTGATCTATCGAGACTGTGTAACTACACTTATGCCGTTTTGATCTATCGAGACTGTGTAACTACACTTATGCCGTTTTGATCTATCGAGACTGTGTAACTACACTTATGCCGTTTTGATCTATCGAGACTGTGTAACTACACTTATGCCGTTTTGATCTATCGAGACTGTGTAACTACACTTCTGCCGTTTTGATCTATCGAGACTGTGTAACTACACTTCTACCGTTTTGATCTATCGAGACTGTGTAACTACACTTCTACCGTTTTGATCTATCGAGACTGTGTAACTACACTTCTGCCGTTTTGATCTATCGAGACTGTGTAACTACACTTCTGCCGTTTTGATCTATCGAGACTGTGTAACTACACTTCTGCCGTTTTGATCTATCGAGACTGTGTAACTACACTTCTACCGTTTTGATCTATCGAGACTGTGTAACTACACTTCTACCGTTTTGACCTAACGAGAGTGTGTAACTACACTTCTACCGTCTTGATCTATCGAGAGTGTGTAACTACACTTCTACCGTTTTGATCTATCGAGAGTGTGTAACTACACTTCTACCGTTTTGATCTATCGAGAGTGTGTAACTACACTTCTACCGTCTTGATCTATCGAGACTGTGTAACTACACTTCTACCGTCTTGATCTATCGAGAGTGTGTAACTACACTTCTACCGTTTTGATCTATCGAGAGTGTGTAACTACACTTCTACCGTTTTGACCTAACGAGAGTGTGTAACTACACTTCTACCGTCTTGATCTATCGAGAGTGTGTAACTACACTTCTACCGTTTTGATCTATCGAGAGTGTGTAACTACACTTCTACCGTTTTGATCTATCGAGAGTGTGTAACTACACTTCTACCGTTTTGACCTAACGAGAGTGTGTAACTACACTTCTACCGTTTTTACCTAACGAGAGTGTGTAACTACACTTCTACCGTTTTGACCTAACGAGAGTGTGTAACTACACTTCTACCGTTTTGACCTAACGAGAGTGTGTAACTACACTTCTACCGTTTTGACCTATCGAGAGTGTGTAACTACACTTCTACTGTTTTGATCTATCGAGAGTGTGTAACTACACTTCTGCCGTTTTGATCTATCGAGACTGTGTAACTACACTTCTACCGTTTTGATCTATCGAGACTGTGTAACTACACTTCTGCCGTTTTGATCTATCGAGACTGTGTAACTACACTTCTACCGTTTTGATCTATCGAGAGTGTGTAACTACACTTCTACCGTTTTGATCTATCGAGACTGTGTAACTACACTTCTGCCGTTTTGATCTATCGAGACTGTGTAACTACACTTCTGCCGTTTTGATCTATCGAGACTGTGTAACTACACTTCTGCCGTTTTGATCTATCGAGACTGTGTAACTACACTTCTGCCGTTTTGATCTATCGAGACTGTGTAACTACACTTCTACCGTTTTGCTCTATCGAGACTGTGTAACTACACTTCTACCGTTTTGATCTATCGAGAGTGTGTAACTACACTTCTACCGTTTTGATCTATCGAGAGTGTGTAACTACACTTCTACCGTTTTGACCTAACGAGAGTGTGTAACTACACTTCTACCGTCTTGATCTATCGAGAGTGTGTAACTACACTTCTACCGTTTTGATCTATCGAGAGTGTGTAACTACACTTCTACCGTTTTGATCTATCGAGAGTGTGTAACTACACTTCTACCGTTTTGACCTAACGAGAGTGTGTAACTACACTTCTACCGTTTTGACCTAACGAGAGTGTGTAACTACACTTCTACCGTTTTGACCTAACGAGAGTGTGTAACTACACTTCTACCGTTTTGACCTAACGAGAGTGTGTAACTACACTTCTACCGTTTTGACCTATCGAGAGTGTGTAACCACACTTCTACTGTTTTGATCTATCGAGAGTGTGTAACTACACTTCTACCGTCTTGATCTATCGAGAGTGTGTAAATACACTTCTACCGTTTTGATCTATCGAGAGTGTGTAACTACACTTCTACCGTTTTGATCTATCGAGAGTGTGTAACTACACTTCTACCGTCTTGATCTATCGAGACTGTGTAACTACACTTCTACCGTTTTGATCTATCGAGAGTGTGTAACTACACTTCTACCGTTTTTATCTATCGAGAGTGTGTAACTACACTTCTACCGTTTTGATCTATCGAGACTGTGTAACTACACTTCTACCGTTTTGATCTATCGAGAGTGTGTAACTACACTTCTAACGTTTTGATCTATCGAGAGTGTGTAACTACACTTCTACCGTCTTGATCTATCGAGCGTGTGTAACTACACTTCTACCGTTTTGATCTATCGAGAGTGTGCAACTACACTTCTACCGTTTTGATCTATCGAGACTGTGTAACTACACTTCTACCGTCTTGATCTATCGAGAGTGTGTAACTACACTTCTACCGTTTTGATCTATCGAGACTGTGTAACTACACTTCTACCGTTTTGATCTATCGAGAGTGTGTAACTACACTTCTACCATCTTGATCTATCGAGAGTGTGTAACTACACTTCTACCGTTTTGTTCTATTGAGAGTGTGTAACTACACTTCTACCGTTTTGATCTATCGAGAGTGTGTAACTACACTTCTACCGTTTTGATCTATCGAGAGTGTGTAACTACACTTCTACCGTCTTGATCTATCGAGAGTGTGTAACTACACTTCTACAGTTTTGATCTATCGAGAGTGTGTAACTACACTTCTACCGTCTTGATCTATCGAGAGCGTGTAACTACACTTCTACCGTTTTGATCTATCGAGACTGTGTAACTACACTTCTACCGTTTTGATCTATCGAGAGTGTGTAACTACACTTCTACCGTTTTGATCTATCGAGAGTGTGTAACTACACTTCTACCGTTTTGTTCTATTGAGAGTGTGTAACTACACTTCTACCGTTTTGATCTATCGAGAGTGTGTAACTACACTTCTACCGTCTTGATCTATCGAGAGTGTGTAACTACACTTCTACCGTTTTGTTCTATTGAGAGTGTGTAACTACACTTCTACCGTTTTGATCTATCGAGAGTGTGTAACTAAACTTCTACCGTCTTGATCTATCGAGAGTGTGTAACTACACTTCTACAGTTTTGATATATCGAGAGTGTGTAACTAAACTTCTACAGTTTTGATCTATCGAGAGTGTGTAACTACACTTCTACCGTTTTTTCAGTACAATTCACGCAACAAATTAAAGATCTCGGTGGTAGGTTTATTTCAGTTACACAAGAAATGCGATGTGTACTCTTTGTTCAGTGTTTTTTTTATCAAGCATAATAGAGGCAAGTTAAAAAATCCCCTTTGTAAAAAAAATACATTTTATTATTCAACATTACTTCAACGTGACTGAGCATGGTTTTGAAGGTAATTGGTCGAAGGTTTAGGGGTAATTTGTATTGAATTACTTTGGTGATAAGCGGTCAAATTCAGAAGCTGCATGCTTAAATTCATTGCTTAAGAGCAACACCCTGTACATTGTGTGCTCTCTTGTATCTTTCGTCAATAAGACCCTTGTATTTATAAAATGACAAGCAGTTCCTCGTCTGTAATGTGCTTGCCTTTCATGTAATTATCATTGATTTTACAATAGCTTAAATTTTAAAGAAGAAATAACCCCCAAGTTAAGATTTACAATCTACTCATGCAATTAAAATATATGTTGGGACTGAGGATTCGAGTCACAGACAGAAACCATTGCAGTAGTTGCGCATATTCTTAATAGCCGTGGCTGCCATGTACTCGTATATTGGCAGGACTACCGAGTGAATTTTGTGGTATAGTTGGGTTTTATCTATTAGGTCTGCAGTAGTAAAGAGGAGAGAGAATATATAGGCCAATATATGTGTTGTAGTATTGTAGATAATTGCATTGGTTTCTTACAGGTACGTTAGTAAGGGAGCCATCTTCTGATCTCTGACTTGAAACTGATCACAGTGTTTTGTTTACTTCAATCGCTAGTGTTACAGTTGTCGTGATTCACTCCTTCTTTGGTTTCAGGTGAGTGATATCGCCTTACTGTCGATTGGTGACCTTAATATGTTAGTGGATTCATCCTCGGTAAGTGACCTTAATATCTTCTTGTTGATGGGTGACCTTAGTATATTATTGGATCACGTGTTGGTGAGTGACCATAGTACCTTACTGGATAACGTGTTGATTAGTGAACTTACTACCTTACCGGATCACGTGTTGGTGAGTGACCTTAGTACTTTACTGGATCACGTGTTGATGAATGACCTTAATAACTTAGTGTCTGTGAGTTAAGAAACGTTAAGTGCCAAAGTAGCGTTGTGTTTTTCGACATGGATGTATTGCAGGTACCTGTCATTATGCCGTAATACCAATAATAATAATGATAATAATAATAATAATACTCTAACATCTTGCCCTGCTGTGCATTTTATAAATCGATTACACCTAAAAACATTATTTGTTATCTGAGAAATGTGTTACCCCATGTGACGATGCCGCATATGTTACGCTATATAACATAACCGCAACCTCAGTCTACGCATTTGTCACGCTTTATAACCTAACCACTTCTTCAGTCTACGCACTTGTCACCCTTTGTTACATAACCACATGCTCAGTCTACGCATTTGTCAGTGTTTGTAACCTAACAACATCCTCATTCTGCGCAATTGTCACTCTTTATAAACTAACAAAATCTTCAGTCTACGCATTTGTCACGCTTTATAACCTAACCACATCTTCAGTCTACGCATTTCTCACGCTTTAAAACATAACCAAAATTTCAGTCTACATATTTGTCACGCTTTATAACCTAACCATATCTTCAGTCTACGCATTTGTAACGCTTTATTACGTAACCACATCCTCAGTCTACGCATTTGTCAGTGTTTGTAACCTAACAACATCCTCATTCTGCGCATTTGTCACTCTTTATAAACTAGCCACATCTTCAGTCTACGCATTTTTCACGCTTTATAACATGACCACATTTTTATTCTACGTATTTGTCACGCTTTATAGCGTAACCATATTTTCAGTCTACGTATTTGTCACGCTTTATAACAAAACCACATTCTCAGTCTACGCATTTGTCACTCTTTATAACATAACCACATCTTCAGTCTACGCATTTTTATGCTTTATGACATGAAAATAATTTTCATTCTACGTATTTGTCAGGCTTTATAGCGTAACAATATTTTCAGTCTACGTATTTTTCACGCTTTATAACAAAACCACATTCTCAGTCTACGCATTTGTCACTCTTTATAACCGAACCACATCTTCAGTCTACGCATTTGTCACGCTTTGTAACATAACCACATCTTCAGTCTACGCATTTGTCACGCTTTATAGCTTAACCATATTTTCAGTCTACGTATTTGTCACGCTTTATAACAAAACCACATTCTCAGTCTACGCATTTGTCAGTGTTTTTAAGGTAACAACATCCATATTCTGCGCATTTGTCACGCTTTATATCATAACCACGTTCTCAGTCTACGCATTTGCCAGTGTTTGTAACTTAACATCCTCATTGTGCGCATTTGTCACTCTTTATAAACTAACCACATCTTCAGTCTACGCATTTGACACGCTTTATAACCCAACCACATCTTCAGTCTACACATTTGTCACGCTTTTTAACATAACCACATCTTCTGTCTACGCATTTGTCACGCTTTATAACCTAACCACATCTTCAGTCTACGCATTTGTCACTCTTTATAACCTAACCACATCTTCAGTCTACGCATTTGTCACGCTTTATAACCTAACCACATCTTCAGTCTACGCATTTGTCAGGCTTTATAAAATAACCGCAACCTTAGTCTACGTATTTGTCGCTCTTTATGAACTAACCACATCTTCAGTCGACGGATTTGTCACGCTTTATATCATAACCACATCCTCAGTCCACGCATTTTTCAGTCTTTTTAACCTAACAACATCCTCATTCTGCACATTTGTCACTCTTTATATCCTAACCACATCTTCAGTCTACGCATTTGTCACGCTTTATTACTTGTCTGCATCCTTAGTGTACTCACTCTGTTGCTAAAAGTAGATGCAGCTTGTTCGAAAAAACGCTGTTATCAACATAAAAGACAAGACGCTTTCACAACTGTCTAACCAGCTACCGCAGTGAACAAGTGTAAATTTAGGTCTGTGTCTAATAACAGCAGTAGTTATGAAAAATTTAAATCTTTAAACGACTTGCCCGAAGCGAATTTCTTGAGTACCTGGTACAGGTCTTTTTCCCCCACCATTTATGCAACGTGAATTCCGCTATTGTGTTGCATGTTTAGCCAGGTGGATTTACTCCTAATCCTAAAACCTGTTTATCTTAACTTATCTTCGCCTTGTTCTTTTTATTTCAGAATATATTTCTGATATTTTTTAAATTTGTTTTCTCTGCAGTGCATGCCAAATGTTCCGTCTTATTCTAAACGTGGACGTTACAAACATAATGTTATTCATTGCAGTATACAAATCACGAACTCTGTCACGGCAGCTTAGCACATACAAACTTTCATATCACAAATAAGAAGCACCACAAGTGGATGTAAGGCTTTGCGTCATATATACCTCGAGTAATTTCTGGCCAGGTTAGGTCCTTTGTTGCTGTGAAAGTATTTCCCTGTTCTTAATCAAGCAGCACATCAAAACGCATGAGTGAGTTAAGTATAACTCCACGCATTCTTCAAATCCGAACTAGATCGGGCTGTTTGGTGTGCTTCATGCTGTGGCCAATTAACCCGCTAATACCCTTAGTAAGTAAACGTTTATTCTATAATCTGCCATGAAGTCAGAGAGGGGGAGTGGAGGTATAGCTCTACTATTTCTTTAACCTTGGTGATAAATATGGGTGGGTGGTTAACACCACGCTCCGTCCTCTTTACCCTCGGGAATTACCCGGTACTTATTGTATATGAGGCTGGGGAGGCACCAGAGCCAGTCTGGACGGGTGCGGAAAATCTCGCGGCTACCGGGATTCGATCCCCGGACCGTCCAGCGCGTATCTAGTCGCTGTACCGACTACGCTATCCGTTGTTGCTTCCATATAAATGTCGGTGTTAAATCTCAACTTATAACACCATCCCTTCCATCCACATAATCTCCATTTTATTATTTATTAACCCTTCAATGCTGGCCTCGGCGCATTACACGGACGTTTGATTCTTCAAATGCTACAGGCATCGGTGCACTGTACGTACCTTTTATTCTCCACATGCTTCGTGAATGCCTTTAAGGTTACTGTGAATTTAAAACTTGTCCGTCCTTGACATTGGTTGAAATTTAAACCCTGGCTTCATTGAACGGTTAATCGTATGAACATGCTACGCTATAAAGTGAAAGTTTCACGCAGCATCATTAGTGAACAAAAGACGACGATTATGTAGTCTGTGTTTTTAATGCAGCACCACATCATGATGGATTATGTAGTAGTGGAGGCACAGATCCACGTGTTATTAGTCTCAGCAGTAAATGGAAATGAGTAGTCAGCTCATATCCTGGCCTCTTTTTGTCTGGAGAAAGAGTCCGGAATATGCATAGGATAGGACTCTGAGTGACTCTCAGACCCGGTCTGGCTCCTGTGCAGAAGAACAAAATCTCTACCCTTGCCAGAAATCGAACCCCGCTGCCCTAGTTATTCAATTTGTGTCCTATTCTTTACACTGATGTGTTATCCCGGTCCCTGTATTTGCAGCTATTTGTTTTATAAAACCTGAGGACTGAGAACGAATCAGATAACTGTACTGAGGGAAGCACGTTTAAATTGGCGTCATTTGTAAACCATTCAACAGTCAGTATGTTGTATTGTCGTGCCCGTCGTGCTGTTTGTTCCCTTTAATACACTTCAGTTCGTATCAGCTTTGTGATTAATGCACGAATACAGAACACAATAAGCATGCCCTTGGTGAAGAGTGCAGTGCAGAAACAAGGCTTTAACGTAGATCAATTTACACACGAAGTAAAGGGGTGGAGGTGGTCAATCACAGCTAGTTTTTGTTATATTATTATATAATATTAATGTGTCATGTTTCGGCTTAAGCAACAAAAAAGCTATCATTAGGAGAGATTAATAAAATAACAAATAAAAGTTATTGTGTAAATGGCGTTAAATCATTGTTCCTGGTGGTATAAATAGTTGAGTTACAGAACAATATAACACAAATCTTCTTTTACAAATTTTACTCTGTGTATTTTTATCACAATGCAATGTTTCCCCGGCAGATTTTACCTGTCAGTTTGGACGTTTGTAGATTCGGAAATGAAAAATTTTTCAGAACGTCTATACTCGATCTGTATCCTGAACAAAAAGGAAACAAGATAAGAAACGCAGCAGCAGAAAGGTATAAAACTGCTTAGTTAGGTTGATTATTGGATTATTTTACGGTATCGTATTTGCGGCTGTAAGGGCAGTGAAAGGAAAGTACTTGTTACACCGTGCTTCAGTCGACGGCTATTGATCGCTAAGGCGAGGGTTCAATTTTACGGTAGTCCAAGTGGGATTTGTAGCGGACAAATTGGCACTGGGGCAGATTTCTCTCGAAATATTTCTGTTCTCTCCTTCCAATTATCATTCCACCAACATTCCGTATCCGTCTATCGTCAGACGCTTGTACAATAGGCCGTAGGATAAAGGGACTTAGTCTCATGCCATTCCTGGAACTAAGAAAATCTTATGTATTTTCATGTCTCATCGGAACACAGGACACATGTATATATATGTGTGTATATGTTACGTTTATCAGTCAAGAGTTGACTTTCTGTGGCTGTTCTGTTTCCATATAGCATGCTATTATTGTCGCTACGGATACATACAATACGTGGCAGTGATTTCCGAATGTGGGCTGTCTTTTACACACAGAAGACACACACACAAGCTTCTCTCGGCATTGCAACCGCGACTCTTCCCTATAAAAAGTTATCTGTAGGCAGGACTAGCACCTGTGCACATATTATTCCGCTATATTTGAAGATTTTTCAAATTCTTCGAGTGCATATTCGGTGAAACGTGAAATAATGAGTGTATGTGGATTAAAAGTGGATATTTATATAATAGTGGTGTAACCTAATAAGGGTTATCGTGGGTAATAGCCGATCAGTAGGAGGGTTATCTGTGGAAATTATATCTAGATATGGGATTTTTTAGATTTTTTGCTTTAAATTGCCACTGTCTAAAAAGGCTACTAATTGTGATATAAAAATGAAGTAGTATATTCTTAATAGTATGATACAAAACAAATACTTTGTGACAACATTTATAAGACGAAATTATGTTGAAGAAAAATTGAAGAGTATTTCATATTTAAGGTTCTCACAGCTGTCTGTTAGATGTGCCGACTCTGTGCTTTGGTGTAGTCCTACCGACTATTCGGAAGAATATGCTGCCTTTATCTTCAGGGCTGAGCCGCGGTGATGAAGGCAACATTTTCTCCTGAAATTTTGGTAAACATCTACCTGACTACAGTGCAACACTTCTCAGAAAATCTGAATATTAAGGAGAAAATTTTATATCGTAATTAATTACGCATATTAAATTTTGATTTTTTTTTGGCTACTCGTCTAATGTTAAACAACGTAAAGATTGAAATATGAAAGCGTGTAACCCCATACGTCGTTTCGTTTGATTGTGACACTTGGACTTTCACGTCGAGGGAAGGGAAAGCAATGAGGGTAATTGAGAACAGTGTGCTAAGGAAGATACTTAGAGCTAAGAAGGAGGAAGTAACAGAAGGATGGAGAACTTTGTGTAGTGAGGGACATTATAGTTTGTACATTTCATAATGTGCTATTTTTTTATTGCGCAATAGCCCCTAGTGGGCCTAGGCCTGTTCAGTGTCGAGGCTTTACGATCACACTGAATTAGACACACCACATTCGGTAGAACTCCCCTGGACGAGGGATTAGCCCGTCGCAGAGACTTCTACCTGACAACACACAACACTCACAAGGGACAGACATCTATGCCCCCGGCGGGATTGAAACCCACAGTCCCAGCAAGCGAGCGGCCGCAGACCCACGCCTTCGTAAGGTGCTGCTATCGTGATCAAATCAAAAGATGTAAGGTGACAGGACGTCTAGAACGCATAGAACAGAAATAAGATGTGCAGAGAAAAAATTGCGTGTAGTTGCGGGTTGTGTTGCTGACTATGAAGAATACGCTCTTGCGGGAAACGACGCCTTGTAGTCCGATAAAAATTTAAATTTCTACGTGAAAATTTGTCTTGCAAAACCAGATTGGTGAAGAATTCTTTGTCGTTATAAACATATAAGGTGGAACAATATTAAAATGATTTATAAGGAAACAGCATGTTAGTTATTCAGGAAAGGACCCATTGGTAGCGAGACTAAATTCGGGTACCTAAACCCAACGTAAGGACATTGTGTAATGAATTAAACAGTCCCATAAACTGCTACAAGACAGATTGGTTTAGCAGTAGCTGGGAGGCGTCCACTTCTTTTAGCGGCAAGTACACTGTATTTGGGACTCTGTCCTGGCTACGTCTTTATCTTTGTTCCACTTTTCGTTCGACTGTTCAAACCTCTAGAGTTGATAGAACGTGTTAACCACTTCCGAGGTGGTCACAGTTATTCGCTACGTATTCCTTATTCCTGCTGAAGCATTCAAAGTTGCACACTTTGAAAGCTAAATGTCAACTCAGTAATGTTTCAAAATTCAGTTCCTACCTCACATAAAATGCACTGCGTCTCGATTACTAGCATGAACCGAGTAATGAATGCTATGTAAGAAAATAACCACTGCTTATTGTGAGATTCATCAGACAGGTCTAAATAACCGTGAGGGCAAAATGCAGCGTTTTTATAGTGTTAAAGCAGGTGGTTAATTCAGTGAACACCGTGGGTTATTTCATTCCATGGTGAGAAATATATATATATATATATATGTGTGGTTTAAATAAATTGCACATTTTCCCCTGTAATTTGTTTAATATCACATATCACATAAAGCCGTCAGTGAACATAAAATTTTGCATTCCTTTGTTTGCGAATTGCTGGTTGCTATGAAATATAGGAAGAAATTGAGCTTAAGACAAACTGAACGATTTTGGGATTAACCCCTTATAGAGCAAAATAAGTGGTTTTCCATCGAATAATCCCCGATTTCCGAAAGAGCATTACTTTCTGAATGCTTCCAGATACGACCGTTTGTCTTTCTACTAAGAGTATCACGTAGACAAATATGAGTACGGAGCATTGCTGGAAAGATCTATGTAGGGGAAAACCATAATACTCGGAGAATAACTGTCGCACTACCAATTTTTTTTTACCAAAATCCCATATGGAATAATATGGAATCGAAAAAGGCCTCTGCGATGGAAGGCCAGCAACAATCCGCTTTGGCTGTACTAATCTACACCATAACAAGAGGGCAGTGTATATATATAAGGCAACATTGCGGTGTGTCGCATAACCATTGTTGCTGTGGAAACACAACAGTGCCTTCCCTCTGTATTGTTGTTGACCTACTGCAGCTGTCAATAATATGAGATCGTTGAGTGTGTACGCTGCTGTCGGGCTACAAAATGTTTCTTACCGCTGTCAACAATAAAATATACTTAGGTCTTCATGTAAAGTGGCCGACATTTTTGCCCGATTAAAAAAATAATGAGATTTTCATGACAGATTTTTATAGTTCCCAATATCAAATTTCACGAAAATCCTTCCAGTGGGAGCCGCGCTAATATATGCAGACAGACGAAAACACGGGCGGACGGGCAGAGCGAAGCTTAACAGGAGTTTCTTGATATTTATAAGAACACACCTAAAAATTAAGAATTCTCTACTTCCACTAGAAAGACGAAAATCCACTGAGTGATCTATAGAGAAATAGTCCGCATCTATTTTAAGAATCCTACGGAACACACAAATACACTGTGTGGGCGAAATGGAGAATTTGCAGTGTTCCTGGAATTCACATTAATGTAGGAACAGCATGTGTTTCCTTATCTCATTACTTAGTAAGAATTGTTGAAGGACATAAGTTTGACGTTACAGAGCGATATACAGGTTGTACATGAAGTCCTTGTGCAAATTTAAACTTTTAAATTTTGGATATACTCATGAGAGAAGCACACTGTAGACGCTATATAAAAGCTTAATTCTTACAGTTTTAATGCAATACAATTCAAACTGTTAACCTTCAACATAACCGCCATCATTTAGGACACATTTTTCAAACCGATATTCTAACTCGTTGAAAATATTCTTCAGTTGCTGCTCAATGATTTCATGAGTTTCATTTGTGATCCTGTCCTTAAGTTTATCCAAAGAATGTGGTTTTGGTGATTACACAACTGTTTTAACATGACCCCGTAAAAAGTAGTCCATTGGGGTCAGATCAGGCGAACGACGTGGCCAAGCAATTGGTCCAGCTCGACCGATCCACTTGCCTGGGAAGACGTCATTCAATAATCGTCGCACATTTGAAGCATAGTGGCAGTGTGCACCGTCTTGCTGAAAGAAGATTGTGTCTGAAGGTTTAACTGTCATGGTGTAGGGATGGGGAAATCTGCAACACTGCACGGTAACATTCACCATTGACGGTAGTTTTGTTAAAAAAAGGAAGGGCCGATAGTGCATGTCTTCCTGAGGGCACACCAGACATTGAATTTTGGGGAGTCTTTTTCATGCTGCCAGACTTCTTGTGGTTTCTCCCTTCCCCAAATGCGGCAATTGTGGCGGTTGACTTTGCCACTGATGTGGAAAGTTGCCTCGTCAGAAAATGTCAACTCTTCAAGAAACACATAGGACTAGGTAATTTTAAATCTCATCTGTTGGCATAAATCTAATCTCGCATGGAAGCTTTCTTCCTGTAATATTTGAACCACCTGAATCATGTAAACATGTTCCTGCAGCTTCACTTCTAGAATTTTTTGCACTGTTGCTTGCGGAATGTTTAGTTCGGCAGATGCAGTCCCACGGATTTGTTTGGACTCCTTTTTAAATGTTTGCTGGACTACAGTCACAGTTTTCTCGTTGTTTCAAGGCCTCCCGTATCGTGGTTTGTCACTCACGGACCCAGTTTCTTTAAACTTTTATATCCAGTTGTTGAGTTCCTCTGCGATGCCACCTTTCTTGTAATGAGCAGTAAATCTCCTTTTCACAGCCATAACACACATAACCTTTTATTCTACTCTCGCCATTTGCAATTATCACTCAGTTGAAATATCTGAAACGAGATTAAATTTTATGAACTCGAAGTTGTTCAACACTAATACACATAAAAGAGTAAGAATTATGTTTTGATATAATGTTTACAGTGTGTTTGTATCATTTGTTCATTCAAAGTTATTACAGTTTGAATTTGCACAAGGGCTTTATGTACACCCTGTATTATCAAGAACATGATATAGCTTCAGAAATGTTGCCTTAATACGCATTGGATAGTATTAAAAATATGTAATAATTATCACAATAAACAGATTTATACACCAGCACAATTTGACATATTTTTCTAAATTTCTGCCGCGTTGTAATGTGTGCATTACAAAATTATGTAATTAAATTACTCTAATAGAACTTAGGTGTGATATTAAATCATATACAAGAATGAATAAACAGTAATTTGACATCGTACACTTGGTAATACTGGATAAAGTACAGTTTAATTATTTCTTAAAATTGTCAATAGCTCTGATTTTTGCGTCGAATGGACGATAAATAAGTGTAAAGAAAGTGGAAAGAAACAGCCATGGTCAATTTTGAGGTACGTATTTATTTATATGGGCGATTGAACTGAAAAGATTTACGCAAAAGCTGGACATTTTATGGGGTCTCCCATTCGAGATTTGAAAACGGGACATTCTGAATACGAAATACGAATGCTGACCACAGGACCGCGATGTTTGATGATGAAGTATAGGAGAATGCATTCTAAGTCTTGCAGACGAAGGAAAATGTCCCTCCTCTGTAAATTAAGTGTCGTATTATTAGTTTGATAGCTAACTTTGGTGCAGAGTTAACATCGATCTGTTCGTTTTATGAAGAAATATTTTGTCTGAAATCCCGCCCTTTTAACCAGTCGACTGTAGTCCTGCCGTCTATTATTTAGGAGATACTTACAGAAAGGACCTGTTGATTCGAGAAACGAGACCATTTGTTCAAACGAACCCATAGTTTTAAATTACTGGTTAAATAGCAAATGTATAATGGGGAGTGACATTGGTGAAGTGCAAGGTAGTAGGAGAGTCGGTACAGCCATTTATAAAATAAGGGAATTTCAGCCGTGTAGAGTAGAGTTGGCTATAAAATGGATAAGAACCGTGAGCTTGACAGCATTAAAATTGGTAAGCAGTATTTAATAATAAGTGGCTGCTATCCTAAAGATGGAGGGGACAGGTTGCTACGAAACGACGCGGCTTTACAGTTCAAACATCATACAAACCTTTATCTTACTTGCAGCTAGTTGGCCTCCATTCTTATACACAGTGGCCGTAATACCGTGACATGTTTAACATGACTGTTACATTGGTTGAATGCACAAAAATACAAACACGAAGGCAAGAGATCCGAATTTTGGAGCAACAGAGTGTGAAAATTGGTCAAATTTATGGAAGAATGCCGACAGTTCTGTTTGACGATAACTGTTCGGATCAGGCGAAAGAGCGCGGATGGGTGGAAAGATTCATGGGAACAAGGACCAGTGTTGATGTGCGTTCTGGAGAGCGAGTGGCAGTATCTTGTTTTGAGGGTAAGGGAACAGACAGCGAGTGGCAGTATCTTGTTTTGAGGGTAAGGGAACAGACAGCGAGTGGCAGTATCTTGTTTTGAGGGTAAGGGAACAGACAGCGAGTGGCAGTATCTTGTTTTGAGGGTAAGGGAACAGACAGCGAGTGGCAGTATCTTGTTTTGAGGGTAAGGGAACGGACAGCGAGTGGCAGTATCTTGTTTTGAGGGTAAGGGAACGGACAGCGAGTGGCAGTATCTTGTTTTGAGGGTAAGGGAACGGACAGCGAGTGGCAGTATCTTGTTTTGAGGGTAAGGGAACAGACAGCGAGTGGCAGTATCTTGTTTTGAGGGTAAGGGAACAGACAGCGAGTGGCAGTATCTTGTTTTGAGGGTAAGGGAACAGACAGCGAGTGGCAGTATCTTGTTTTGAGGGTAAGGGAACAGACAGCGAGTGGCAGTATCTTGTTTTGATGGTAAGGGAATAGACAGCGAGTGGCAGTATCTTGTTTTGAGGGTAAGGGAACAGACCCATCAGCGTATCTGGGAGAACAAAGTATCAGCATGCACCTTTATCCTACCGAGATGGGTATTTAAATTTTTAGTTAATGGTTTACGAAAAACGTAATTATTATTTGAATAAAAACGATACAATCTTGAAATAAGGACATTTTGTGGGAAATAACACATAGTTTAGGCAGCATGTCCTACAAATGCACTGAATTCCCTTATTACCTAAATATATAACATGAACATTTAGGGGCGTTTTCCTGCAGGTCGTTAAAAATGTTAAAATGAAAGTGCGCGTTAAGTGAGTATTACTGATAGGAAGCAGGAAGGCAAGTATGGCTGAATATCTAACAGAAATAAATTAAGTCTTTGGAATCATGCAACTTGTGGGTCAGGCAACAAAACGTTACAGGGCAGGATGTTCACTTTCATGCGGTCAACAACCGACATAGCGCCAACCTCACTTAACGCCCATGAAATTCGGTGAGCTGAAATTTCCTATTAAACAACATTTCAATTTACCGCCGCCCTCGATGTATCGCCTCAAACTGCGGTGAACAAAGAGTGGCGCTATATCGGAATTGTATAACTAGCCTGATGTTAGTTTGTCAAAACTTGTAAGAAATTAAGCAGATGAAATTTAGAAGTAAAATCATTCATATTATAAAGAAGATTGTGAAGGGAGATTAGAATCGCATGCAAAAATTCTACAGCAATAATTGCACTTCCCTATGACGGCCGTGCCTGCTGTAAGTAGTGTTAACCGTACAGAGTAGCCTACATAACAGTTGGTCGTTATGTGTTGTATGTGTTAGGAGTGCCATAGGAAAGAGGTAGGTCATAGACAGATGTTAGTTTTGAGGGTTTCACATCGGTGTTGTATAGATTTCCGTTATTCTGAGGTATGACACTGTTTTGCCGAGTAATCTCTTCCCGACTTTCAGAAAAAAAAAGCATTCTTATCTTCAGGATTCTAGGTGTCGGAGCAGAATGAGTTCTGTTATGGCCGGCCGTATCTCGTCACAGGCTTTCTTGGTTTTTGTCTGTGTTAAAGCAAATTCCGAGGTGTTTCCTGAGTTCCAAGTTGTTACTACACGCTTCTTACTCCATCATCCCAATTGAAGCTTATCAAAATGAAACCCCATGCTCGAAAGACCACCGAATTGTATTTCCAAGTTATGAACTTCACCACTAGCCACAACACGAAAACGCCACGACTCCTCTCTGAATCCGCTGTTTGTCATCATTCTAAAGTTTTTACTCCCACCCTAATGTTATCAGACGGACGAGTGGCGAATTCTGGAAGTCTTTTCGCAAAGTGCTGCTATTTCTGTCTATTCGGAACATGTCCGTAACTTCTCTCCTGACTTCTCTGCATCAGCATCTCTTCTGTTAAGTCTGTGACACACACACCTGCTGTTCCACCTTTAACGTTTCTCGTGGCTTGGTATGTCCTCGACGTTGAGCGGTGAGATGTGTTACTTTTTTGCTAAGACAGCGAACGTAGCGAGGCTGTTTGCTTTGTGTTGCAGACTGGCTCAATAAAATAGCAAAGTACCGTCTGACTCCTGTTGCTGACGTAACTGAAGTATACAGACGTTACACAAATCCACTTTGTGGCATGTCAGTCAAGTTGTACAAGGATATTTTTGAGGAGCAAACATCGTATACAACTTTATGCTGTGAAACTCTGCTGTATTGTGGCTTAGAAGATAATATATTTGTGTGACAGAGAGAGTGAATACAGTGATATAGTCAAGTCACTGTGCATTGTTATAGTTAAAATGCTTTTATTCCAAAATGTCTTACTTTCGCTACCAAAGACATTCTGTAGGCCCTTTCGTAATGGCAAAACCTACCAGATTTCTTGACGTA
Source organism: Reticulitermes speratus (assembly GCA_021186555.1). Classification (NCBI taxonomy): domain Eukaryota; kingdom Metazoa; phylum Arthropoda; class Insecta; order Blattodea; family Rhinotermitidae; genus Reticulitermes; species Reticulitermes speratus. The sequence goes on along the minus strand of JAJKFL010000427.1, from coordinate 19,563,560 downwards.
GTAAAACCTTTACCTTGCATGTGGTTATGGCTCTCTATGAATAAGCCATGAAATTTGGGTGTGTGCCTCAAAGTCTGTTTTGTTTCCTTGTACATCCATATAAGGAGAATATTGAAAAAATTATGTGATATAAATCGTATGTCAAATACCGACTCTCGTACCACTAAATAAATTACATTACAACTCTGGGATTTTTACCTTAGAAATCGGTCACATAAAAAATTCTTTGTCCTTTGTAATTTCTTTATCATTTAATTGCAATAAAACCAATCGTAAACGTGTAAGTAATTTTCTGTAGCTATAGCTGCAGCTTTTTCAATATTTTAAATTCACTCATGACTAAACAAAAGCTCTTTATTGACCTTTATTCTGAACCACATTACTCGCTTCCATATCTCCGATAAACCTGAAGTATGTTTGTATGAGTTTTTCTCAAAATGTACACAAAATGAATATACAGTGAGGATTTGTTTGTGTTTGCATGCCTCTGCTCTGAGTGTCTCTGAATGCATGTCTATAAAACTCGTGTACAAATACTACTAAAGTACAAACCGGATAGGATTAAAATCGTATTTTATCGGCTTTGTCCAAGTGGCTCATTATAATCTATATTTTATTCAGCAAAGCCTGTCTTAAACGTAACCTGGGCGTAAGGGAAACCTGTCTTTAGGGGAAAACATTTACAGCCCCGAGGATCGAAACTCCACGTGTGTGTACGAAGCGGAACTTGCCTGCAAAGAAAAAAGTCGGTCTCTTACTTTCCCGTTATTGGTATATTTAACTGTATTTCGAGCTATAACGGCTGAAAGCCCGCAAATTTTATACCCAACCTTTTTACAAATGTAATGTTTTCTAAATGCAAAGAAATACAGTTAGGACTTATGTGTGTCAACAGCTTTGCAGCAGTATGTTTGCAGGCCTATGTGAGTTGTATCAGGGCTGCAAATTCACGTTTATTTAATTTTTTCTCTTCAAGAAACCATGCAGCATAAACTGATATTGATAATCAGAGTAAAGTCTGTTGAAACACACTGCAGATTGTAGCCTTCCGTGTTATGACGCCGTACAAGAATATTAGTCTACTGCTACTGCCGTCAGAGAGCCTACCAGAATGCACGATGTCATAAAGCAGACGGTCGCAGTATGAAACTGCATTTGGTCAGGCAGGTAGATATCAGCAGTCAGAGGAAATCCTGATGCTAGTGGCGACGGGTCGGACGATGGCATGTATAAGAGAACTATAGTCCTTCAGAAGTTAACAGTTCTTAAATGGTCCAGAAATTCCCTGCTACATGTACCTATCTTGAGCCAGTTGAATCCAGTCCATGCCCCCATCCTCTTTCTTGAAAGTCCGTTTTAGTAATATTCTGTTTTCTGCGTCTAGACCTTCCAAGTGGTCTCTTTCACTAAGGTTTCCCCACCAAAATATTTGCTGTGGAGTACAGATCATGAAACTCGTCATTATGCAGTCTGCTCCATTCTCCTGTTGCCTCGTCCTTTGTAGGCCCAAATGTCTTCCTCAGCACTCTATTCTCAAACACATATGTTCCTCCCCCAATATGAAAGAAAAAGTTTCTCATCCATACAAAAGAACAGGAAAATTTGTAGTTGTATATACAGGGTTATTCAAAATGATTGTCGGGGTTTTAACAACTTGTCATACACAATACACTTGAGATAGGAGTATATGTATTTTTTTATTTAATAGAACAACACTCCAAGGTTTTGTGACATACCTTACAGGTGTTCTATATGTGCACCCTTTGTGATTCTACAAACATCAACACGATAATCGAGTTCGTTCCAAACTTTTTCTAGCATGTCAGCGGTGATGGTTTCAATGGCGGTTCTGATTCGTACCTTCAGTTCCGGGATACTTGCGGGAAGAGGAGGAACATAAACCTGATCCTTGACGTAACCCCATACAAAGAAATCACATGGGGTTGCATCTGGAGAACGAGGTGGCCAAGTTGTTAAAACCCCGACAATCATTTTGAATAACCCTGTATATATATATACTTATATATATGTGTGTGTGTGTGTTTATTAATCTTTATATTTTTTTGGATAGCAAAATGGAACACAAAGTATTCTGCTCCGGATGATAGCAAGCATTCATTGAGTTCATTAAATCTGCTCTTAATTTCTTCGTAAATGCAATTTTGATTTTTTAGAATTACAGCCTGAAACTTAGAATTCTTAAATGACCATAAGGCTTAACTTTATCTTTGCTGGGACAAAACCGTTTGGTTTGGCGCTAAGCGTCTGTATTTGTATTCGGCAGGTGCCCGTTTCGAATCTCCGCTGGATAATGGCTATAATGAGTGAGGATTTTCGTATTTTCCATTTCGTCATTCAGCATTCAGCCTGCAGTCAGCAGTTTATGGGCTGAAGTACGGTAGCGTCCAACAATAACCTCTTGCTACTTGTACTAGTACTATGGAAACTTTCACATTATTTTTTCTGTTGGACAAGCAAGGGACGACGGCAGGAAGTTTCTTGCGTCAATTTGGTACTGCTTTTGTCTTCTTGAGGGCTCTTTGAATATGGACACGAGGCACCGCCAACTCTGATTGCCAGTTTTATTGTTAGAAAGAACCAAACTTTGTCTTATTGTGAATCTCGTGAGAAGCTGTGAGCTACTTGAAGCCTTTCACACAATGTCGCCGAAGATGGCCGACAAACGCCAGTTTCAATTACGTTCCTCTTTCCTCTTCTGATTTCCAGTCCCTTGGGTTGAACTGACTCTTCCAATAGTTTAAGCTGAACATCAGTATAAGCTCACTGTTGATACAATTTAAACATGGGCCAAGGAAGCTGAAGTCAGTATTTTGACTGGTTACCGACTGGATGGCCAGGATTCAATTCCTGGTATGGCCAAAATTATTTTTACAGCTACATCCGTCGGAGCTCTGAAGCCCAACAAAGCTCCTTTTTACTACGTACGGGAGGTTACTTTCCACGAGTAAAACAGCTATGACGTGTATCTAACCACTCATTTCTGTCTTGTCGAAGGTTAAGAATGTAGGTGGTATTTACCCCACTCCTCTAGGCAACTTCATGACATCATACTTCAAGCAGTTCAGAGGTCAGTCTACATTTGCCACTTCGGCGTGAAGTGCAACAAGTTAGACCCAATGCTCTTGTGTCTGTCTTGATTTTATGTCTGTGATTTTAATACGCCCCATAGCGTTAGACACATCTCATTTGCAATTGCGCATGAGCAGTGGTACCAACAGTCGTCCTGGTAAAGAGACTGGCGTAACTGTTTCAAAATAGGCAAACCCAGATTCAAATTTCAGAAAGGGAACTGACGGACCTAAGGTTTTAATTCAATCTCTTATTCCGTGTTTTGTTTTACTCTCTTGAAATAGGACACGATGGCTGTTATCTTTAATATATACAATACATCGCTCACAGGTATCTGTTTTCGTAACTTAGATATGGGTAAATAAAAGGTAACAGATAATATGTATTCAATTTAATATACCAACCAAATGCACATTACTAGTTACATATTATTGTTAAATACGTAGCTCTGACATGTTTTGGTACAAGCGTACCGTCTGAAGGGAGCGCATTATGTCAGGTTTAAACCAACTGCCAGTGATAAGCTATTATTTACAAGGTTCCACAGTCTAGCAGGTTCCGTTGTTGATGTCATTTATGTATAAAAGATACAACTTGTACTGTTTTTAAAATCTTATGGTTAAAATACGACTGAAACATTTCTAACATAATAAATATGATTTATACAAATTAAACTTATTATTACAGCTGGCAGTGGAAACTTCTAGTTTGCGGCATTAAAAAAGGATAATATGTAATGTTTGTACGGCGGAATTACGATTTTATGAACAGGGAAAGGCCCAAAAACTGCCCTTGGTGAGCGACTAGACTGGATTTTGACAAAAAAAATGAAGAAATTGAGACTTTGTTACGATAATTCTCATCTTTATCTCTACTGTGACATCATTATTTGTCTGTTTTATCTTCCTTTCTCGCTATTATAATCATCTCTTCAATTTTGTTTTTATCTTCTCTCAATCATTGCTCTTCTTTCTTTATTTTCCTAAAAACCTTCCTTTATTTCTCCTTTTTCTTTTTCCATTTTCGCTATTTGGATTTCTTTCTTCATCGCATATTTCCCCCTGATCTTCCTTTCAGCTTTCAATTTTTAAGCGCCTTTGAACGATAGAAAAAAGGGCATATTAGCTTCGTCATGTCTGTATGTCCGTCCACGTGGAAAAACTAGGCTCCCACTGAACGGTTTTTATGCAATTTGATACTTGAATATTTTTTTAAAAACCTGCCGAGAAAATTCAAATTTCATTAAAATCTGACAAGAATAACAGACACTTTACATGAAAACCTGTGGACATTTATGACATTATCTCGCTGAATTATACTTCGAATGAGAAATATTTCAGACAAACATTGTAGAGAAAATCAAAACACACATTTAATTTTCAATAACTCTTTTCCGAAAATCGTGCCGTTTATGAGATAATGTGAAAAATATGGTACAGCCAGACAGGCCAGATTTGACACCATTTATAGGACGCAAGCACTGTGCATGCTAGATAACTAAGACTAAAAACACACACTCAGAATATTTAATACTTATTGCTTTTCCACGGCAAGAATGGTTAAGCGCCTCAAAATTACGTTATACTCATATTGCCTGCTTTGTTAAGGAAATAGTAGAACACACAGATTATCTGATCACCATGGTGTGTGTGTGTCTGTGTATGTGTGCATGCGTGTGTAGGCATGCGCGAGCGCCGCATTTCAACTTCTGAAACAAGTGACCAAATTTTACTGTATTTAATAGGTTACGAAATTTGTAGACCTAGATGAAAATCTGTTACCGTAATTTATAATGTCCTACTGTCGAGAGTTTTAGAGCTCCAGTGCCGACAGTGGCGCCTCTCGACATACAGTATTGAAAGTATGTTAAAACCTATACTAAGATATCTCGGAATGTTATTACGTAATTATTTCGTAGAATATAAAAGCAGGAGAAGGAAAACTTTAACTTCCGATGTTTGGCTAACAATGCACCATTGTAGGTAAGCATGTAACATGTGGTGTGAAGACGACTATACATATATACAAAATGTATATATAATATTGTTGTATCAGTCTGCGATTAGAAAGGTGGCGATGTTGTGTTTGTTTGAGGTTATGTCTTCTCGAGCTCGAAGCTGCTCATTTATCCACTAAAGAAGGTAACAATGCGTGGAGTTATGCGCCCGCGTCAACATAAACATTCCTAACGCAACGTTTGCGCACACTGCATGCCACTTATGATTCCAAACTAAATCAGCAATAAGAAACCCTTGTGATGGGTTAAGTAAGGAAGGAGGGGAAAATTAATTAGAGTGCACGGTGCTGAGTGAGGCATGTGGCGCCATCAAATTCCGGTTTGATGCCCTGTTTCCTGTACGACACCACCCACAGGATCGGATTAGATATAACTAGTTCTAATCTAATGTAATCCTGTCTTCTCGAGTGTTTGAATGTATCAGGTAATGAGTTACTTCGTCAGAGTGTTAAATACGACGTGGCAATGGAGATAAACTAAAGCGCCAGTTCTTCCACAAGATTCAGCTGACGTCTCTATACACCCTTCAGAATAACGTGCGCCAGTTGACTTCATGGAACTGAATCCTCCGTCTCAAGCTAAGCACTTGCAATTAACAGGTAATGTTAAGCATTTTGATTAACCCAAATGTTAATTTCCATGTGCAAGACAGTCTGACACTAGTATGTGTTACGAACCAAATTAATTCAGCCCACACATCAACCCTTTTCTTTAAGATACATTTAAAGTTTTTTTTTTCTGTCTTTCCATTTACAGCTACTTCTTGCAAAGAATCTTTTTCCTCCAGGCATTCAACCCGTCAATCTTCCTCATTGGCTTGATAATCCTAACAATATGTTACATTACACCAATATTTATGTTGTTTTAGTAATAATGTTGTATTCTATATGAATTTATAATTACCAACACAAATATTTATTGACTTTTTAATTACAAATTATAAAGGGTTGTGTTGATGGTAATTTTATACCCATTTATAATATCAAACACAACGGGATATCTATCGTAAAAATAACATTGTAGTTGAAGTTATTGTTTAAAATATTAAACAATTCACAGTCGCTTACGATAAACATAAAATACGGAATTCCTTATTGTGTGAATTAATCATTTTTTGTTTATTACACCCGTAGGATATAAAACGCAGACCGTGTCTTAACCAAGAATGTTACTCAGCGACTTCGTGCCACGGAAGCCCTATTTAAATTTCATGTTAGAGCAACTGAGATTTGTGGTGGAAAAAGTTGCACTGGAATAGAATATTCTCCGAGCACTGCGGTATTACAGCAAGGAATATAACACAGTTATCTCTCTGTGAATAATGATTTTACTGACAGATATATTATTTCATAATCAATGATTAATGATTAGTGATGGTTTTTTGTTTGGTTGAGGGCCCTTTCTTAATTATAGGTATCAATTGCAGGATAATTATAAAACATTTTGTAGATTTATTGCAGGATGATTAAGAATAATGAATTCGGAAGACTAGGACGAAACGGCTGTCTCCTACTTGACGGAATATAGGAGTCTTTGAGACATGTGCGATTTTAACTTACTCAAATTTTACTTTAACGCAATTAATTGTGATATTTTAATCTTTCTCTCTTAATTAGCACTAAGAAACAATAAAACATAACAAAACAACAGCTTGTACACGTATACAATGACTGTTATTGAAGTTTATTTAACCCCTACTGTGTAATAAAAACTTACACCAATAAAACCAAAATAAACAAACATGTCACGTGACACTGACAGTGTCGGCAATACAAATATCTCGTACATCCGTAGATGGGTGGCCTGTAGAATATGAATTATCTTTGAAGGGGGGGGGGGGGGACGAGTACAGAAATACCAGTATAGCAGAGTAGCAGATACAGTTTCGAAACCTACAAGGATTTTACATTGGTGTCAGACCTTAGCATTTACCACACATTACCACGGTATCATTACGTGTGGCTATAAATAACGTCTGTGGGCAGGGATAGCGTAGTCGGTATAACGACTCGCTAAGGGCTGGACGGTCCGGGGATCGAATCCCGGTGGGGGCGAGATTTTCGCAGCCGTCCAGACCGGCCCTGGGGCCCACCCAGCGTCCTATACAATGGGTACCGGGTCTCTTTCCCGGGGGTAAAGCGGCCGGGGCGTGGAGTTGACCACCCACCCTCATCTAGCGTCGAGGTTAAAGAAAGAGTAGAGCTATACCTCTACTCCCCCTCTGGGCCTTCGTGGCCTGTTATAGGGCGAAATTTACCTTTTACCTTTACCTTTATAAATAACGTCTGCAGTTGATTTAGCGTCTTTAAAGAACCAATGAATGAAGTGTAAATTGAAATTCCTGGCGTTATGAATATCGGAGATCATAGACGGGGCAGTGCCCTTTACATAACTTTTGAAGAGTTCGTTGAAATTGTAATACTCATCCAATTTCAAAGCGATCCACAAAACTGAACGGTCTAACTTTTCATTATAGTTTTGCCACATTGATTTAGTGAAGTGGTGTGGTATTAATTTCAGCAAACAGGCTCACTGATGACGCTTCAGGCAGTCATACTCTAGGTTCGCTGCTGTATCAGCCGTCTGGAACGTTCTTCTTGATTTGGGATTAAAAGATGCTTTATTTATGTTTCTGTATCTCTCAAGAACATGAAAATTAATTTCGTACGCATACGGCACTGTTATTACAAATAATATTTACGTATGCGGCTTTGAGGTTTTTGTAGCAGTGTAATCGAGAATTACGGTTTTCTGTGATGTGAAGCGGCGTCGCTGGGAACGTAATTTCCGACGTTTCGAAAGGCAACTTGGTCCTTGAAGATGAAGGTGTTACGTTCCTTTGCTTACATGGTGATCAGCCGGAATGCTCACTATTTAGGTTGTGAGGAAAACGAAGTGTGAGTTTGTAAAGGGCATGCCGAAGTACCCCTTCGTCTTTCAGGTTATGGTTACTTTTTGTACACTGTCACTGTACACGGAACGTCCAGTTGCTTTACATCAGTATTTTAAACTGAGGACGTATCATGTCGCTATGACAAGGATCCACTTAACACGGGTGATTACAAATATGTCCTAGTAAACGCGAGAAGAGGGTCCATTATTTCCCATTTTCACTGAAATTAAGAGTGATTGCAAGCGATCGCTGGTTTTCGACAGTCACTGTACCATGTACTATTTTACGTAGAAGACAGGGAGCATAAATCGGCAACTGTGTCACAAGAATTTGCAATAAAATATTTGAGCTAGTGTAAAAATGTAACGATCTTTGTGCATCAGTAACAAAGAGTGGAATCATCTTTGTGAATTAATAATAAAGAAAGTCGAGTTACAAGGACATTAATGTTGATGGCTGCTCCAATAAACATCTACACGAATATCACGCACAATATTTGAATAACGTCTTTTCTTATATACTTGCGATTAACCGTGATTTCAGACTTCCGCCGCGATGTTTATGAGATCTGCGCTCTTCTGGGATATTACGCAGCGTCGAGTGGTAATGACTTACCGATGTTTCGGGACAACGTATCGGTTCCATCTTCAAAGGTCAAGAAGTTTCTTGAAGATGGAACCTATACGTTGTACCGAAACGTCGGTAAAGGATTACCACTCGACTTAATATCCCAGAAGAGCGCAGATCTTGCTTCCGATTAATTTTGAAGCAACATAAGTGACTTTGGATCTATATGTGACTATAAATATAATTTGAAAGTTTTTTCCTTTTTTGGGGGGTGGGTGGGTGAAGGGTCCCGTAGCAGATGCTAAGGACGCACCGCAGCCTTGAGGCTTATTGTGCAATGCTGTGATGAAGATGAATAGATTTTTTTCGTTTTTCCTTGTAATGGAGCACCGGTGGAATGAAATTGACAGAGGAAAACCGAAGTACTCGAGGAAAATCCTGTCCCACTGCCACTTTGTCCACCACAAATCCCACATGGACTGACCCAGGATCGAACCCGGGCCTCCGCGGTGAGAGGCCGGTGACTAACCGCCTGAACCATGGCACGGCCCAAAGCCTTTCCTTTCTTCTCCTCCAGCTGTCTAACCATTTTTGAAAAAATTAATAATAACCAGCGTAAAAGCTACTTTATTTACCTGTGTTTGGGCTGGTTAATTTTAACCAGAGGAGGCTGGAGAGCAATACAACAATAGGCAAAGTGCAGTCACTAGGGCCATCCATACTTCTTTCCATGGCATCAGTGTAGTTATCTTTAACCGTATGGGAATGCAGTCCGTGGCACTGCAGTATATGAAGTGCCCCGGCACTGACAAGACTGTCGTATGTAGGCCTACTGGAGGCTTAAGTGATTGTTGTAAGTTCTAAGGATTTGCTTGTCGTCATGGTTTGTTAATGATACTTGTTGTTGTCCAACTAAGCAGATTACACACAAGACTGCATGTAGCTGCCACGTGGGACTTGGAGACGGAAAGGAGTGTCGCTGGCTTAGCTAATCCTTACACTGTATTAATTAGGTCGTATCTCAGGCTGACTTAAAAAGTGTACGATGTTGCATTCATGTAACTAGGTGTTACGTTTGATCGACATGGATCAAAATACGTTCACTTTAACAGATTTCAATATTGACTTTTTGTATACAATCCGATTTTATCCGTCAGGATGAAGATTCTTTGATAACTAACTAACTCCATGGAGCAGAGTCCTTCTTGAGACGCTAACAGGTCCTCAGCTAGTCAAGAAATTCCCCGCGTTTTATGGAACCCGAAGGTTCATTACCGCACTCACAAGAGCTCGCCACCTGTTCCTATCCTGAGCCATATCAATCCAGTCCATGCCCCCCCCATTCCTTTGATATCTATACAAAATTAATTCCGATATAAACAGTTTCCGCAGATAACCAATCCTTTCTTCAGATTCTTAAGTGACTCTTATTCCTTCCTCAAGTAACGTAAGTAACGTAATAATAAGCTGCAGGAATAAGGACCGAACTTTCAGGTTATAATAACCATATTTGCCTTTCATGGGTAAAAGGACATGATGGTATTATTGGAAACGAAAGAGCAGATGAAATGGCGAAAGCAGCAGCCTACAGCAAGGAAGATTTCGCATATGAAAAGTGTCCGCTATCTCGTGCAAAAACCGAATATAAAGCTTATATAATGAACACGTGGAACTCACAGTGGACAAACGGCAATAATGGCTCAATCACAAAAGATCTTTTCTTCCCTGATGTACACAGCCGTTTAAAGTTTACACAATTCCTGCCTGATTTTATAACAACACAATTTACATCCGGCCATGGTAAATTTCGTTCGTACTTCAGAAGATTTCATATCAAAGTAGAGAATGGATATGAATGCACTTGTGGAGGTGAACAAACAGTAGAACATCTACTATTTGATTGCCCCATATTCGGACACAGGAGATTTTGCCTTGAAATGCACTTAAACAAATGTAATATTAATTACCATAAGCCACTGTACAATATATTTAGTAGAAACTGTTGTCAAAAACATTTCATTAATTTTATACACCATATCAATAGAAAATTGTAAGTAACAATATTGTTATTATATGTACTTGGTTAAACTTTAACCCTAATATACACATGTAAAATAGGGTTTGTTTTTGGAAAACTAATAAAAAAAAAGAAAGTAACGTAAGTTATTCTAAAAAGATTTAAGTCTTCTGCGATGTTATGCCATCTTGACTCTTTAATAGTTTCCACTGTGAGAACCTTGTTTCTTGCAAGAAATTCTTCTTGCACTATTATAAGTTGCACTTGCACTACATTCGTTTCCTTACGTAACCATAATCCTCCTACATAGGGTTAAATAAATATTCCGCAATATTTACATGTAACCCTTGCCTCATATTTGCTTTCATACAGCACACAGAAAATAGCGCAAGAGAGGGAATAAATTGTAATTGGTTTTTTTGCTGGTTCATATTTATGCTTGTTGGAAGAGGCAAGGTTTTATAAAAATATTTTGATAAAGTGTTTGTAAATGAATTTAACGGAAAAGATCCATATTACGAACACCGACTTTTAAAATAACAAAACACACGACCACTGAACGACAAAAATGGAAGGCTGCAGTCGAAAGTCATTGTTTTGGGAAATGGAGCAAAACATTTCTGACATGTACAGATAAACGAGCAAAAACTATTCCCGGAAACAACTGCAAAATTAACTGTATTCAATCAAATAATGCAGTTTTACAGAAAGAAAGGGAAATAAAAGCCATGAATTTGTCTCGGTGCTTAAGGCGTAGATTGGAGTGCAGGATAAGCTTCCTGAGGGATAGTTCGTGTAAATAGAGCCGTTTTATTTATTACGGTGGTCATGCTGAAAATGCTGATGTCTAGTCTGTTTCTGGTTGACAGCTGGTTGAAGTGGACTGTAGCCGACGGTGAGTTTATCTTTGCCCTCTTCATCCTGTATAACGTTGCGCCTGATTGACCTAAATAGACTTTTCAGCGTTTTATTCTACTCCCAACTTTAGAATTGCAGATTAAATTTCAAGTTCTTACAAAATATTAATACAAATGCTTAAAACAGAACCTGTAGTTTGAAACCCACTAATTCCTAAGCCCGCTGTTAGAAATGATCTAGGTTACTTTCATCCACGTCGTCTCCACTCAACCAGTTCAGTAAGATCCTCTTGAATAGTATTGTCCTGTATGAATTTCAAATCATTACTTTTCACAGACGTTTCCCTATAAATATTCAGTAGGGATTTCTTGTGCCACTCTTATTATACTTCCAGCCCTGTACAACCGCCTAAATTTCTCTTCCCTAACAACAGCAGATGTCCGGTATAATCACGAACTGCTTCGTTATATGTACAAGGAGATTTCAAGGCAAAGAACTTGACTTATTCTGACTCCGATGCGTAGGCCTTCATGACACTTGGTAAGCGGACGGTACACATCAGACCTCCACGTATTCACGTCTGTCATTTAACTATTTGACCCACTGTGGAATTAAGTTTTCTGGATGGGACGTTATGATCACCACTTCTGCTATCCAGATATTGTGCCCAACTTTGGACGTTTAAGAAGGACCTGAATGGCAGGCGACTTGCAACAGACGCTGACACAAAGCAATCTGTCGCCGTCTGGCTACAGGCCATTCATATCAGATCCTTCTACGCCGGGATACAAGGGTTAGTGTCACGATGGTACAAATGCTTAAATGCCAATGGTAAGGACGAGAAGGTCTAATATGGACCATGTTCTACCTAGTTGCAATTTATTCGTTGAAGAACAACAAACTTTTGGGCACCGGACTGTTCTTTACCTTATTTTTGAAACTCCCTGGTATTATATTTCGAATTACCCTGTCCTTTTGTGAGTCGAGTATTTTTTTCAATGCTATGTTTTCAAGTACGTGTAATTTATATATTTTTCCCCAAAATAGGGGACCATATTTTTACCCGCGAAAAAATAAAAAAATGTGAAATTTGTTATTTTAATGGCCAAGTCCGTGAAGGTTACTGATCGATATGTAATTTTGAACATTTCGGAGAGACTTTCTTCCTATATCTTCAGGGTGGAGGGTCATTTTATCTAATGTCTTACCCTAAACGTGCATTTAGCACGTTCTTCCGACACCTGGCATTTATCTATCAAACTTCACTGCGTCACACGAATCTCCAAGGAACAATTTTTTGTGTATATCCTAAACTTCCATCTTTCGCAAAGTAAACCCAATCTTTTAAACCTACTATTTACAAGACTTCCCAAATTTTTCCTCTTTCTGTCTTCATAACAGATCTCATCCCTCTTTGTTATAGCTGTTCACAGTACTTAAATATTGAGACATTTTCAAAGTATTTATTTCATTCGGTAATTTTAAGTGACACAAGAATATCGGCTGCAATTCTGCATGAAGCGGACTGCAGAGTTCCTTTTGTCTTGTCTTCTTCAAAGAGGCGCAGCCGTAACTGCCTTCTTACTACAAATAAGTGAGACATGATCAGTTCAAGTAAATATCTTCTTTTCAGCCATAAGAAGGAGAATACATATCTCAAAGGCCCATAAGTAATTAAGATTTGCGTGATTCCAGGCTTGCACCTCGATGTCAATGAAACCTTCGCCCTTCTGGGATGTTACGCAGGGTAGATTAATAGTTAGTTACAGGCGTTTCGCGACATCCTATCGCTGAACTCTTCAAGGGTCAAGAAGTTCTAGGAATTTCTTCTTGGATTACTTGAGCCGAAACGTCGATAACTAAACTACCAAGCTAAGCTGCGTAACATGCCAGAAGAGCGAAAATCTCTTTTAATTAAGACTGCATCAGGTTTAGCCTTTCCGCATACAGAGCAAATATGTGTATGTAGTTTCGGGTTTACTTGCTAGTAGTCTATCATGAAAGGACCTTGATTTCAGGCTTCCGCCGCGATGTTGATGAAATCTGTGGTCTTCTGGGTAATTACACGGCGTCGTGTGGTAATTATTTACCGACGTTTCGGGACAACGTGTCGGTCCCATCTTCACAGGTCAAGATTCCGAGTAGGAAAGTCTTTCCTACTCGGAATCTTGACCAGTGAAGATGGGACCGACACGTTGTCCCGAAACGTCGGTAAATAATTACCACACGACGCCGTGTAATTACCCAGAAGACCACAGATTTTATCATGAAAGGAGAATGAATAAGGCTGGCTATATCATTATCATCGTCATCGTCGTCATTATAGTATACAGATGTGGCTGCATGGAGTGTTTCTTGGGAAGATAGTAGTCATGCACATTGTCACATTTTTCACATTGTATAGAACCTAAATCTTCATTATACCATCCACACTGGCTTTCTGCTCCTGGTTCCTCTCTTCAGCAATTTTAACTTATACTTGAATATACATATATTTAACAATCATTGTATTATTATCCTCTTATGGGTGATTGGGTCGCGAAAGTGATACTTTCTCTTTAGAATTTCCCACTAGAATTTTGTTTGCTTCTCCATTCTCTGCCTGTCTTACTAAATGTCATCTCATTCTTAATGCTAGTTGCATAATAAGAAAACGTAGTTATATCCGGAATTGAATCCCCGTCTCGTAGATTAAAAATCAGAAGGAATAACATACGAATATTCTATCGTATCTAACTGCAAGGGACTCAACATTATTTTCATTCCACCATTTGTTTCTTTCCTCCCTTAACAAAACACACTGTTGTCTTTCTACGCTTGGCCCTTGATACGTACTAAGCGTAACCACAAAGACCACATTCAAACGAACGAGCAGGAGAAATTTTTGACCCACAAGTCTCTAAAGCCCGAACAGAAGAGCTCGTAATTCTGTGTCTTCCCCACAGAATAACCACAAAGAAGATCCTGGGACTGCAATTGTAGGCCTGTTTTTTCAACTTGTTCCGTATTTACTGAGGTTTTATGTATGCGGAATCGGATAAACCGAGCAATGCAGTATAACGAGCTTAAGAATACGCATCAAGACTTTGAGGCGCTTCTGTAACTACCACAGCGAATTTCATCTGGAAGAATGTTGGCTTGTGAAAGACAATTCTAAGGCTCTGCTGATACAGTAATCGAATGGAATGTAATGGATTCGAGTCTGACTCAGTATGATGCTGCAAAAGAGGACACATTTGTAATGCATGGAATGTATGATTCTATTCGAGTCTGGACTTGAGTGAAACTCGGGGTCATATGCCGCTCTTTTATTGGTCTGATTTCTAAGAAAGTGGCTCATCGGGATTCCGTTCTTCTGGGTCATCGGATCTCGAAGTTTCGAGGCGAAGTATGTTACCATCTTCAAGGCTCAAAATGCCTAAGTATAAAATTTTGACCCTTGAAGATGAGAATGTGATGTTGCCTCTAAATTTCGGGATCGGATTATCCAGTGACGCAGCGTCATATCCTGGAAGAACGGAAATTCAGTTACATCGCTGCAATAATTACATAACTCGCAAAATTGCACAAGTGAAAAATTTCTTCTCGTATGTCATTTTGAGACCATGTATTAAGTAGTGGTAAATTTGCTTAACTCCCAACTTTATGCGTTCGTCATGCTAGTATTTTCGGTAGTACTGTATTGAAATGTACGACGTTGTAATGACCACTAATAGCGTAAAATCCGTAGCTCATTTTGTAAAAGTCTGTTAAGTAGATCAAGATTTGTAATGGGGAGCACTTGGACACAGACAGCGTGTTACATGTTACCTTGCGGAAGGAAAGTGGACAAACAAGATGATAAGCAATCAGCAGTCTACTGTGTTAAGTGTGGAATGATATGAAGAATTGATACAAGGTCCGTTCCTCCCACAGCTGCGTCTGATTCTAAAAGAAAAGAGGGTTGTCTCTCCGGAGACAAATGTGCCATGAATTCCATATGTGTAGAATAGTCTTCACCAAATATTATTAGAAAATTTGATGTAAGGAGGATGATATGGGCGCGTTATAAACATCAAAAGATTATTTGGCCAAGTAGTTTAGATTTTAAAAATAAAATGGGATAACAAATGAAGAATAAATCCGACTGAGAGAGTATTCTGCATTCACCGCCATGAAAACCTCAAACGTCACACAAATACAAGTAGAATATTACTGCGTTTAGGGTATGATTTGCTATTTGATTTGACGCATTTAGTAGTTGAGAAATCCATTCAGAATTTTGATGGGGAAAGGTGAAGCAAAGAGACAAATTGGAAGATACAAAGGAACTCTGGACGTACACTACACCCCTTAAAGACGAATATTAACCTGAGTTGCATTTAATTATTCAGATTATACCACACAGTAAGCTCTATCTATAGGAATGCATCAGTTAATACTGTATAGAAAAATGGTCGCTGTTTTTTCTGAGATCCGTACAAAACACATAAATACGCTTTGTGGACAGAACGTTGAATTTTTAGTATTAAACATGGTGGTACATGAGGTAACCAATTGGCTTTAATGGAGTGATTTTTAAACTGAATTCAATTGGCTCAGGATATGGACTGGAGGCTGGCAGTTTTGAACACAATAGTCTATCTTTGGGTTGCTTAAAACGATTAATTGTATGGCAAGCTGAAAGATTCTCAGCTTATTTGGGTTTAATTTATTATTTCCAAAAGCTCGCTTCATCGTTCAGATGTTGTTAACCTTGTGGAGTGCTGAGACCTGACCAAGCTCAATCCAACGGTACTTCTTGTGGTATTTGTGGCACAAGGGGCAATGGGGCAGATTTTTCCTTGAGTACTTCGGTTTCTTTTGCCAGTTATTCCACCAATATACTTTATTGATCCAACATCAGGATCTGGTACAGTACAATAGTTCCATTTGACGCTGCTGTATCAACGGACTCAGTCTGACCCCACTGGAGCAACTGAAGTGATGATTTCGAGAAGAATTCAAAGATCGCTTTCATCCTTCGTGGTTTTTGACCCTTTAAATTTTGGTGGAATTATTATTGTTATTTTGTTGTATTTTTGCGAAGAACTTACTGCAAACATCCAGATTCTTTATACATTATGTCTGTTGGATGTAACCCCAAAGGTTCCTATCGTACCGTTTTTAATAATTGCTGATTTAAAAACAAAATTTTACGCACTGTATGTTTTTTATATACCCGCATGCTTGGTTCGAATGGTTTGTTATCGCAATCGAAAAGAAAAATAGAGAAAATCTGACGCAAATTTCACATTTATATTATACATTCTAGCAAAATATTAACATTACGTATTTTTCGAAGATCTGTTGCCAAATTATTTTATATTGTTCACACCGTGCATTGTCACTAATCTAAAACATAATGCTCAAACAAACAATGGCACTCTTATTATTTTAGATCGTATTACAATATCTATAGAATAATCCAACATGTTTCGTTCCCTCCTGGGGTCATCATCAGGGATTCGTTTAAGAGTATAAATTACACAAAGAGAACTATCAATATATGTACATGTTAAGAAGATACAATATATATATATTTATATATATTTTTAGTTCTGTTTGTGTAATTCATACTCTTACACGAATCATCGATGATGATCCGAGGAAGGATCGAGACATGTTGGATTAGTCTACAGATATTGTAATATATATATTATCTGAAATAATAAGAGTGCATCTTTTTGGTTTGACTGTTGTGTGTTCTGTTGTCATATGTAGCTTGAAGACTATAAAGTAAGTGGCACACAGAATTTCGTGCATCTTCCTTATTGTTCAGTTATTATAAAACAGCTCAGTCAAACACAGCTATTTTAGTATAAAACAGTGTCCGTTTTTACAGTAGCACGCTACATGTTTCGACCTAGAAGGTCATCATCTTGCGAAGGTCGTACAAAACATAAAACGAAGGCAGTGCGTATTCATCTTTACTTGTAAAGGCTGCTTTCATCAAACGTTAGTGAATTAAGAGCTGTAATAAGTCACGTATCGGATCAAAAATAAACTTCGACCCTATTACCCACTAGGGCGAATGATTCGAGGAATCTAAACTACAACAGGTTATGTTTGTTTTTCAAAGCTACTGCATTATGGATGCCAGATACGTTACGAAGAAATGCTAACAAACCCCCTACCAGGATGTGACGAAAGATGCATGCCTCATCATATACTGCGGAAGTTTGGACAGATGCTGCCTTTTGCAGCTTATTCCAGTCTTGACTGTTAATCATTTTGAAGACCCTCCCATCTTGTTGAAGTTGAAGTTTTCAATCATGAGCTAGTATTGATCTCAGTGGGATACAATATTGGGTTGTCTGCTTGTCCTATTCGATCAGCTGACAGGTGGTAAGTGCTTCCACTAACTAGCCAAGTCTGATGTCTGACAGATTTACAGGTCTACTGACAGAGTGACTGGTGAAAAGTAGAACAAACCCCAGTAATGAAATCTGGGTATATGAGTAACAGAAATGTTGAGACAGCGTTGCCTTTTAGGTACAGGCGCTGCAGAACATCCATCTGAAATATGTTGCTAGTCCACACAAAGAGGCGGCAGATATAACATATGGAATGGAACATATAGGTGGGGCGGTTGAACTATATTGCTTGTCTCTAGAGAGAGGAGTAAAAATAACAAATGAAAGGAAACTGATACAGGTGGGACAGAATATCCAGTTGAACTACTTTGACTTGTCTGTAGTAAAGGGGGGGAGTGGCAGAAATAACAAATGGAGGGAATCTGATTAGGTGGGAGAGAATATCCAGTTGAACTACGTTACTTGTCTGTAGAGGGAGGCAGCAGCAATAAAAAATGGAAGGAAACTGATAGAGGTGGTGCAGACTAGCCAGTTTAACTATGTTGCATGTCCGTAGCGAGAAGTGGCACAAAATAAGAAATGGAAAATGATACAGTTGGGGAAGAGTATCTAGTTGAACTACGTTGCTTGTCTGTAGAGAGAGGGGGCAGGGTTAACAGATACAAAGAACCACGTAAATGAACTCTGTGGGCAAATCGAAGAATCTTTTAATGTTAAAGCTGGCTTTACTTCTGATAACCACTAGGCTTTAAAGGGTTAAACTGACTTCTCAGTGAAAGGAATTTATTGTTAATGCGATTAAATCGTATCAGGCCGTTTAATATTGCCTTTTATAAATCTGAGGAAATGTTACATGACCATGAACTAGTACAAATTGCAGGTACAGTTCTGGGCTCAACTTTGCGGCCCCAGATGCTGGGGACATGTGGGCGAAACGTCTGGGAATATTTGCGGAACTAATACATCTTTTCGCTCCTGCAAGAAAGAGTGTACATGATATTAATATACTGTTTGAAAGCATTTGTTCCATGAGCCGATGTGAGAACACGGTAGTCATACAGCACTGTAAATGGTAAGTAAATTTCTTTTACATTGGTAGTAACGTGAACTACGCCCGTTGAAAAAGGAGACGTGTTTTGACCTGCGCAATGGTCGGACCGCATACCTCGAGGTCTCACAGCTCAGTCCCGGACTGTACAATTTGTTCCGGAAACGTCTTTATTCTGATACACAGTCTTTGAAACTGATAGGTGTTTCAAATTTCTTGGATGATATAGAACGCGCTTACGTGTAATATCAAATACAGACACACGTACTGCCATCAACAGTACGTGTGTCTGTATTTGATATAATACCCCACAAATGGATGAATTCCACAACAACTGCTGACATGTAAAGATGCCCGCCTGTCTTCCACACACACACAAAGGGATAATCGAGGATAGACGCTGTTTGTTAGCGATTTTGGGGTTTAATCATGCAAACAAAAGAATTACAAAATAATGATCATCATCGTATATCAACATGACTAAGGGAACTGCGTTACTGTCAACAAGAATTTTCGATTGCACCACCGTAGCTCCATTCTTGAGTCCTGCGCCATGGTAACTTCTCCCTTTTGTAGCGATGTCCGGTGTGCGGAGAACCTTTCAGTATACTGCTTTCCAACATGAGCCCAACCTCTGTTGAGCTTCTTGTAAGATAAGAAGCATATCTGCATTTTTTTTATTACTGAAGGGCCCCGCAGCAGATGCTACGGACACACAGCAGGTTGAAGGCTTATTGTGCAACCCTGTGATGAAGATAATGAGGTAGTTTTTTCTGCTTTTCCATTTTAATGGAGCATCGGTGGAATGAAATTATCAGGGGAAAACCGTACTCGGAGAAAAACCTGTCCCAGTGCCTCTTTGTCCACCACAAATCCCACATGGACCGACTTGGGATCGAACACGGGTCTCCGCGGTGAGAGGCCGGCGACTAACCGCCTGAGCCATGGCACGGCCATTTCTGCATATTACTTCTTTATGTAAGCCGTTTTATAGGCTACTATATGTAGTCACTCTCCTTCAGTTTCACACCCAAACTGAGGTAAAAATCTTCTCTACTTTCTCTTAAATTATACCGAAGTAAACCACAGATGTTTAAAATAACGTTTAACAACATAGACAAGTATCATAGAGAATAAAAAAGAGAGAGACTTAAATATTACTTAGACTGAAGAAGGCAGGCTGAGGGGAAGTACCTGCTAGGCCAGACGGGTGGGGTAAAATATGTGTTCATTCTTTCATTGACCCAACTAGAGTAGTTATTTTATTTTTGTGCATTGCCTACCTTGTGTTTCATTATTAGACACCAACCACAAATCTATTTAAATCTCGGTAGGCGGTACACTGTGTAGATCACATCGTATTGGATTCAAACCCAGACGAAACAGCTGGTCTTTGTTCTCTATGAATCAGAAACTGTTTTAGGTCTGGGAATGTTTTCCATATACCGGGCACTGCCAACGTGTCTGAAAAAATGGAGCAATGAAATTTTCTCTGCGGAACACAAGTAATCACGCAGATAAAAATACATTGACTCCATATGCGACTTGACAGCGATTATGCTTTTGACATAAAACAGTAAAGGAATGCGTAACATTTATATGCCACTTCGTTCAGAAATCGTCTTTTCTTAATACATGTTCATCAGCAACGTCCAGGAATGGAACAAGAACAACAACAGCAACAACAACAACACGAAAGTTTAGTCTGTTTCTCCAACTCCAATAAGTAAGTCCCATAACTGATCTTCAGTCTTCCTCTTTGTTGTTCTCCTCTCCGAGCACACAAACAGTACATATTTGTGAATCGATATTTCTGTATTCGCTGTTGTAATCGTGCCATTTGTGTTGAATAGATATTACTTTAAAATAAAGTAACTAAAAACATTTGGGCTCCTTTTTTTTCTATGACGCAACAACCCAACTCGAGCCTACGCCGCCTCAGTGTTATGGTTTCTAGATCACATACACATACACACACCCGGTATGATTCTTCTGCACGAGTGATCGGTTCATCGCAGAGGCCGCTACCTACACAACACACAGCAAACGCAAGAGGACAACCATGTTTTCATCGGGATTCGAACCCGCGATGTCAGCAATCGAGCGACCACAGACTTACGCCTTAGACCACACCGTCAACGGTAGGCCTGTAGGCTAATTGGGCCCTTATTTTAGCCTGTTTTTTGTGGTAACTTGAAATTAAAAATATTGGCATCATTAACTTAGTGCCGAAGGAACTAGGTTGAACTATGTACCGTACCGTAACTATACCTGGCCTGACCTTATCTGATCTACCCCAACACAACATAAGCTAACTTAAACTAATGTTACCTAACTTAACACATCAAAAGACGTATGCAATGCGAATGTCGGTCCGTTTCTTCCTATTGACGTCTTCCTCAGTAGTTTAAGATGCCCCCTTGACAGGTTACCGGCCTTTCGCAGGGTACGTCTAGTGGTGGGGCTGCCACCGTGATGCCTTTGGACCGGCATGCTTTTCTGTTGGGGTGTGCTCCCCTAACTGATGGGGCCCAGTTGTAAGGCGCTGGACATTCACCTGCACCCTTTCCCGTCTGCTGCAGTTTAAGTTGCATTGCCCAGGGGTCACGCGGCTTTAGCCTTCCTGAAATGTTTAAGACATTTATTAGGAATTACTAAGTTAGACAGGGAAATAAATCAATCCGTCAGGGAGAAACTTGAAGTTCAGAACATTGTTTTGGAAATAAAACAATACTAACGAGAGTGGCTACAACAGGTAGAGATAATGGACAGAAACAGTTCACTGAAATATAGGCCAAAGTGGAAGAGAAGCATAGGACGACCGAGGAAAATATGGAAGGACCAGCTTCACCTTGAAGCATAAAGCACAGGCACTACGCCTAACACTTCACAGCTCATGATGATGATGATGATGATGATGATGACGTATACAAGTATGTATGCACCCGAGCAACACTTTGTTTACTTACATTCATCATACGAATTTAACATTTTCTTTTTCTATGGCTCGACAGCCCTATATGGGCCTGGGCCTCCTCGTTTCGTCGAGGTTTCATGGTCACACACATTTGAGACACACCACAGTCGGTAGGACTCCTCTGGACGAGGGACCAGCTCGTCGCAGAGACCTCTACCTGACAACACACAACACTCACAAGAGACAGACATCCATGCCTCCAGCGGGATTCGAACCCACGATCCTAGTAAGCGAGCGGCCGCAGACCCACGCCTTAGACCGCACGGCCACTGGGATCGGCACGAATTTAACATACTAACTAATAATTATTTATATATATAATATTTATTACAGATGATTAATTAAAAATCTGCCTAGTGCAGATGACTTTTCAGCAAGGAATTTTTTAGTGTTACTGAGTTTACGTTTCTAAACAATGCTTAGGAAATGTGATGTGTTCCTATTGTCAGGTGAAAAGATGAAGAGTCACCCACTGAGTTGAATTCCCTACAATATGAACAAAACGGAAACGTGTCCAATTTCCGAAAAGCTGAACTCAGTAATGCTGAGTGTAACATAGGCCTACCATTGTCAGAACTCTTTAGAAACGGTTTAAAGCTTTGATTACTGACGATGGATAATGGATGGAGTATTAATTACGGAACCATTGAAAGCATATCGTTACCATATTACTGTCTGCTTTAACGCTATAAAACGACGTATTTTGTCTACACAGTGTATGTATGTATGTCTAAAACAATGGTCATGTTTATGGATCTGTTATTGTTAAAGTTCCCTTAGAGCAAACAGCAGGTATTTTCCTATACAGCATTAACCGAATGGCCGATGTAGCGGATACTTTGCTGTAGGCACACAGTAATGAGATGTTTGTTGTAGGATTTTCATGAACAGGACAGGCACCATTATAAAGCGTTGAAAGTCTAAGGCTTTGTTACTGAAGCACTATAATGTGAACCTGGTTATTTGATTCGCTTTAGACAGCAAGTGAAACCGAGATCGAAATGCGAGATTTGAAGTTGTGATAACGGCATTGCTGTGATTCAGTTCTTGTTGTATGTGCGGTGTTATGTTGGGTGATCTCCGATGCTTCGGAGGATCGTTGTTTCAGGGCGAAGTAGTCAAAGAAAAGGGAAGCCATTCTGATCCTTGAAAACGTCGGAAAATACTTACCTGAAGACTTGAATATTAGCAACACCGCTGTGGAAAAGTCAAACTTCGCACATAAAGACTTTCTTTGAAACGAATATTTGTCGCAACTTGCGGACGTTTAATGAAAAATAAGGTATTTAAAATCAAATTGCCTAGATGAAAGTTTCATTAGAGGAATTTGTTTTCTAATATCCGCAGAACGAGCTTAATATTTGTGTTATGTAAACGTTGACACAGAGACATGTAAATTACTGAATGTTACTTCCATTTGTCGTGTTGCACCGTGTAGGTTTATACAAATGTACTGAAATCTTAGAGTGACCTGATTCTTCCATTTTCAAGAGGAAAGATCATTCTGAGGAAAGTTGGAGATCTACCTTCTCATATCAAGTGCAGCAAAAGGTTTTCGGAATCTTTTGTGGAAACACATTAATAAATTTTCGTTTAGGTCTATATAAAATATGCTGTGTCAGATACTATCCTGTCCTAGAGTTGTAGAAAGCGGATTCCTCCGAACGTCCTTAAAGGTTTACCAGGGTACACGGCGTCGCGTTTCAGAGGAAGTTATGTTTGTGGTAACTGCTGTGGAAGTCAAATATCGTATTTTTATTTCTAAAAAGCTCACACTCTGTGAAAATAAGGAGAAATTAAAGCACTTTCACATGTCTCTAATTGTACTTAATTATCCTACACCATCAATAACTTGGTCTATCGTACTTGCGTCCACGTGTACATCCGACCTTGAGACCAGCTGCGTGTAACACAGGAACGCATTAAGCCTCGCTCAACATTTGCAGTGTGATATCTCGCCACAATCCCTATATTTAAATTCATGAATGACACAGTGTACAAACTTTTGTTGTTTGCACGTGTGGCCTTCACCGTACATAATTCAGGCTTGTCTCAAAGTTTGAAATTAATAGATTTAGACCAGTGGTATTCAATCTGGGGTACGCGAAGATATCTTAGGGGGTACAAAAAATTAAAAAATATATATATTATTTCATGATAGACACTGAATAATTAGGGCCAGATTTAGGGTTAGCCACAAGAGACCCGGACGTAAGGACATGCCATTTGGGAGCGCCATTTTTTCTCTCTCCTTTATGCGGTTCTTATCTGGGCGGCTAGTTTAATTTTATTTCACATAGTGCGTTGGAACGTGACTGAACACTATTGGGTGGGATTAACGTTTTCCCTAATACTGTTTTTCACTTCTTTTAACCATGCAATGAACCTACTTCAAAATATTATTGTGGCAAAAATCAAACAGTTGCACTCCTTCATATGGCCTTGTTCTTTGACAATTGCTGCTGCCCGCAAGAGAAACATAGGAAGTGGTTGCTGGTTTCATGACTCGGAAATACCGAATTATGTTTTTGTAAAAACACCAAAACATTTTGCCTGGCCTTGCTGCATTAACAGGTCAGAACCACATTAATTAATAATTGATGAAATATTTACTCATATATTTTTATATGACAGGCAATAATATATTTGTTATTTAATAGCTTGATTCTCCTTTTTCTCATTTAAAACTTATTACTTAATACGTAATTTTGGATGTAATCTATTTAATTTATTTTAGATGTAGATTATAGACTATGTGCAACTTGAATTATGCACCAACAACTTTGGGGACACAAAGGAGAAGAGAAATTATATCTGGGGGTACGCGAACAAAAAAGGTTGAATACCGCTGATTTAGACCATATACACTCGTCTTTGTGGTTCCGTCGCTGTCAGCACCGCAGAGATTACAGCGTCATGTGATGACAATACATAAAGAATTTGAAACGATATGGAAGGAAAGCTTCCGCATCAGTTGAGGTTCTGAGAGACGGGGCCGTAACATATTATCACGCGAGAATTTACCACGTACATTTGATTATGCCGACAAAGTATCACACCGACATTTTATCACAGCGATAAATTTTCACGTTGCAAATTAAAGGAACGTTAAACAGCTGGAAGCAAGCCTTTCCAGTTTGACAGATAGTTTGAGACAATATTATTCTGGGGATTTAAGTGACTTAAATAAGTAAATACAAATGAACAACATAACAAACCTTTGGGCCAGTGCCAAATTTCGATTTTTGGCCATTCAACTGAGGTGTCAAACGGATGGTTAAGTAAACATTTTATTCACACATTCAAGTTTGTGAACCTATTCCCAATTAAAATCTATCAAAATTATTTCAAGGAGGAAATTGATGCCGACCAATGTAAATAGATTGACTCTTTATCAGTCTGTAATTTTAAAAGAAATGATATTATAAATTACGGCCTTCAGAGATTTGATGTCACGTAGTTTTGTAGATATTTTGGAGACAACTGTTGACTCCATATTGAAGGGATAAAAGTAAGTCTTGCGAGAAAACAAAGGTCTAGAATATTGAAAATTAATATCTCATTGGCTCTTCCTGTTCCTCTCTTAATTCTCCATTGCGTCTAATTCATCTGTCCTCCAGATGGAGGCAGCAGGTTCCACCGAAACGCTAGTAATGATCTACCAGTATAACCGACGCAAGAAATATGAGTCTTTATACCCGCTCAATTTAGTCGCTGTATTCTGCTGTTTGCAAGGATAGCAGAGTCAGAGGGACATGAACTGAATGAATCTTCCTATCAGCTTCAAGCGTAGCAGTGCTTTTGATAGGCCACTGCTGACAGGTGTATTGCGGAATTTGACGAAGTGGATCCGAACTCTTACGGAATGCGTGCAGTTAGAAACAGCAGGCAGTCACGTCTGTGTGTGTAAGGTAGATGAGTGTATAAATCGTTTCAAGTGCCTCTTGTCTTGATTACTTCTATGTGAGATTGTTACAGTGCCATATTATATTCCTTGTAGATCATTTTAGTGATTTAACCTTCAAAACTCAGTCACATGATAGTGTCCTAAACTTTGTCCACTTTCATACATTTTGTGCATATTCCTGCGAGCTGTTCAGCCATGACACTTCCAGGATGACGTTACAGTCAACAAGTGGACACGAGTTATGTGGAATGATGAATCGCAGTCTAAATGATAAGGTATTCTCATTAATGCTGGTTTTTTATTCATGTCCGCAAATTTAATTCTTTAAGAATTAGTAGTAGTTGTGTATAACCGGCTTTAATATTTAAACCTGGACATTTTCTCCTACACAGTGTGTTATTGGTTGCATATGGTTCTCGTAGTAAACAGCCATTTATTTCCCCAAAACAACATTAGCCGACTAGAGTGTGTATCCTGTGAGGTAGAAATTGAGTTTCATAAATGTGTTATTTACATGAATTTTTTTTTTGTTTAAGCGGTTACAATTTATCATATACGTGTGTAATATGATGTCTGGAAGCTTCATTCAAATTCCTCATGCGTAGTTAAGTCCGTTTTTTAGTGTTGGCGGAGGGGAGAAGGGTATTGTACCTGAAGACCGAGGTGGGGAAGGAAGTATGCACTGCTCTGTCCAGACCGGCTCTGGGGCCAATCCAGCCTCCTGTTCAATGACTACCGGGTTCTTTCCCCGGGGTAAATCTGCCGGATCGTGAAATTAACCACTTACCTACTATCTACCTACCTACCTATGCGGTTAAGAGTAGAGCTATACCTCTACTGTCCCTGTATGGCTTTATGGCGTGGATAGGGACAAGTTTACCTTTTTACTGTTACGTATGCTATTTATAGAACCTTGGATTGGAGACTACAAATAAAGAATATGGGTATTCTGACTTATTTAAGTCATTCCAATCGGTACAGAGAAGAGAATCTTTGAGTGACCCGATGCACTGCTAAGTAAGCAAATCACCATTCAGTAAGCTTGACCTAGACAGCATGGGGTCACGGTCGTCGTTATTTAGATTCGAATCCCCCCTCCCCCCTCACAATTAATTTGACGTCTGAAATAGTCTAAACATTTATAACTCTGGACACTGCACAGACGTTCTGTTTATGAAGCAGAAATCACCACGTATTTTGGGGTCAACAGTCAGCATTTAGTACATTAATTATATTTTAAATTTATTTCTGGCATCAAGGTGCCCACGGGCACACAGTTGGCGAATTATGATCTAGAAAATTAGGCAACGTGAGGTTCTCTGTCGGCATGACAAATCAAATTTGTAAAAGGGAGTCTTTTAGCTATGCCATGACTGCACGTATGTAAGACGTCGAGAACAACCGAATGAAATTCTAATTATTAAAATCGTAAAACAGTAACCGACGCTTACATAAAGACCGGAATGTAATTCTGTACACACCTCGACTCTGAGCCGAACGTACATTGCTAGTTTTCATCTGAGCGAAAAATGTAAAGAATTTAGAACCTATATTTTAGGTGTATACACGTTTTGCTTAAGTTTTATTTTTGTGTGTGTTGTTTAATCATTTAAAGCTCAGTGGTTAATTTATGTACCACCTGGTTTAACATTCAGAAATTCTACGTTCTGCCCATTGTGTGTTTTGTATGGCTGTCAGCACAAACAGCAATCATTTTCTTGTACGGCACTAATTGGCTAGTTCTATAACCAAGACCAGAAGTGTCTACTGCGCAGTACGAGCACTTGTCTTCGTATAAGATAGAGTAACATGGGCAGTAATGCCCCACTTTTTATTCTGACAGATTTTTGTAATTACGTATAGCAACAGAAGTTATATCTGGATGTGTAATAGGTAAAGTAGGATCTCTGCTACAAAACAGTCAGTTACATTATAGCAAATTTAAATTCGTTTACTGAGAGCAATAAAAAATTACCTGTGATAGAATCTGGGCCTCCGCATTTGGAGGCCGGCGACTGACTTTCCACGACCCACGAGATAATTAAATAAAATTGACTGTTAGGCCGTGTTACCTCGTAACTCAAGAATAACTGAATTGATTTTGATTTACATTTTATATTGTAGGTCTTTGCATCAACTTGTCGATCCCTCGAACATTTTATAAATATCGGCGAAATAAAAGTGCTGATTTATGTAAGAGAATAAATACGGGTTCCGAGGAGAAGGTTTTATGTCTGTATGTCTGTCCAGAAACTCGAGTACGCGAATTTTATTAGTGCCCAGCAATGGTCGTTGTTGCATGTGGGCTAGCAGACGAACTGATTCCTGGTATTCGGACTCGCAGTATTGCTGGCCTGTCAGAAACAGGTGCGGTTACAGTGGCCGGTGTTTGATGTATTGTTTTTAGATCAACGTAGAAAAGTAAACAGAAGTATTGGAAGAGCGATTACAATAAACCTACGGTTTTGGGATAGCTTGAAGCTGGAATCTGTGAGTTACAATCTCTTTCAAAACATAGATTTATGGCAGAACTAAAAAAATTAAAGTTACACACGACGGCTGTTTGAAGTTTAGAATGCGTATATGTATGCACACTGGCTAACATATGAAATTAAAGCCAGGATTTCCATGGCATAAGCGGCCTTCAACAAGAAGAAGAATTTTTTCACAAGCAAATTTGACTTAAATTTACGGACGGAACTAGTGAAATGTTACATTTGGAGCATATCTTTTTGAAACGTGGACACTTCGGAAAGTAGATCAGAAATACTTTTAAAGTTTTGAAATGTGGTGTTGGAGAAGGATGGAGAAGATAATTATGTGAAAAAATTAAGGTATTAAATAGACTAAAGGGAAAAGGAACGGGAAGACGAGGAAGAAGAAGAAGACGTAAGCAGCTGCTGGACGACCTTAAGGGAAAGAGATGATGCTGCAACTTGAAAGAGGAAGCACAAGGTCACAACCTGCAAACAACTCAATTTGAAAGATAATATGGACCTGTCGCAAGGCAGACTACGAAATGAATGTATTGGCTAAGGATGTAGCTGATATATAGCGGAATTTGAGCAGCTAGCGTTGTGGCCTTGTTACACAATGCTAGAGTTTTATGTTCTGTGTAGAGCGTGAAAGAAAACTGCATGGGAAAACCTACAGAAGGTGAATCTGTACCACAATATAAAAAAATATTATACGTATGAACATACACAGGCCTACTGCAGCATTATTTCCAAGCTACGGACTCTTGACGATTAAAGAAAATGTTCAGTGTGTCCATCTTGAGCTTCAACACAAGACTTTGCACGTTTGAACAGTGATTGGCTGACTCCCTGGAAAATTCCAGGTGTCGTACGAATCATCTCAGATCCATTCTGTATTCGTATTTGCAAGTCTTGGACATCACTGACTACATGATTTAAATAAGAGAAGCGAACAGGCTATGGTGTTGCTCCACCTCGTCCTATCCTTTGTTCCGGAAACACGTTGTTCAGGAATTCTAGAACTGCAAGAGAAGATGTGTTGAAAACCATCATGCATGAACCATAAAATAATCCTAGTATACCGATGCACAACTTGCAACAGTTCTGTAAGGATGTTTCGTAGGAAATCGCGGTAAACAGTGCCAGTTGGGCGTGGTGGAAAAAGTAGGGTCCAAAAAGTCTGTCTGCTAGAATGACTGCATGGAAACTCAAGGTGGACACTTTTCAGCAGTTTCATTAATCATCAGGAGGCTGTAACTCGGAAACCATGCTTCAGAAGGCCTATGTTCATGTAACATTTGTTTCTTGTATTATAGTGTAGACTCACCTTATGTAGGTTTGGCCATGCTGTTTTCGTTCATCCTGTATAAATGCATGTGTACTGCCTAAGAATGTAATTGATAATAGGGGCATTATATTAGCTACATATATGGCCTTACTATACTGGGCTTGCTACGGACGTGAGTGGTACTGAGTAGTGTCGGTGCAGCTGTAAGTGTGGGTCTGTTACACGCACTCTAGTAAGAGAGGTACTGAATAGTGTCGGAGCAGCTGTAAGTGTGGGTATGTTACACGCACTCTAGTAAGAGTGGTACTGAGTAGTGTCGGAGAAGCTGTAAGTGTGGGTATGTTACACGCACTCTAGTAAGAGTGGTATTGAGTAGTGTCGGAGCAGCTGTAAGTGTGGGTATGTTACACGCACTCTAGTAAGAGTGGTACTGAGTAGTGTCGGAGCAGCTGTAAGTGTGGGTATGTTACACGCACTCTAGTAAGAGTGGTACTGAGTAGTGTCGGAGCAGCTGTAAGTGTGGGTATGTTACACGCACTCTAGTAAGAGTGGTACTTAGTAGTGTCGGAGCAGCTGTAAGTGTGGGTATGTTACACGCACTCTAGTAAGAGTGGTACTGAATAGTGTCGGAGCAGCTGTAAGTGTGGGTATGTTACACGCACTCTAGTAAGAGTGGTACTGAATAGTGTCGGAGGAGCTGTAAGTGTGGGTATGTTACACGCACTCTAGTAAGAGTGGTACTGAGTAGTGTCGGAGGAGCTGTAAGTGTGGGTATGTTACACGCACTCTAGTAAGAGTGGTACTGAATAGTGTCGGATAAGCTGTAAGTGTCGGTATGTTACACGCACTCTAGTAAGAGTGGTACTGAATAGTGTCGGAGCAGCTGTAAGTGTGGGTATGTTACACGCACTCTAGTAAGAGTGGTACTGAATAGTGTCGGAGAAGCTGTAAGTGTGGGTATGTTACACGCACTCTAGTAGAGTGGTACTGAATAGTGTCGGAGCAGCTGTAAGTGTGGGTATGTTACACGCACTCTAGTAAGAGTGGTACTGAATAGTGTCGGAGAAGCTGTAAGTGTGGGTATGTTACACGCACTCTAGTAAGAGTGGTACTGAGTAGTGTCGGAGGAGCTGTAAGTGTGGGTATGTTACACGCACTCTAGTAAGAGTGGTACTGAGTAGTGTCGGAGCAGCTGTAAGTGTGGGTATGTTACACGCACTCTAGTAAGAGTGGTACTGAGTAGTGTCGGAGCAGCTGTAAGTGTGGGTATGTTACACGCACTCTAGTAAGAGTGGTACTGAGTAGTGTCGGAGCAGCTGTAAGTGTGGGTATGTTACACGCACTCTAGTACCCCTTTCTGGGCCCTAGCCTCTCTCAAAAGAGGCCTCCATTCTTCTCTCTTCCCAGCGCCTCTCCTCCAAACTCGTGTTCCTTGGATTTCTAATGCAGCCCTCTGGACGACTTCCTCTCATCTTGTTCTTGGTTTTCCTACTGATCTTGTGTTGTGGAATTTCCCGTTAAGAAATCTTTTTAGGCGTTTTTCGCAAATTTGCGAAAAGCGACTATTAGCTTCGTCATGCCTCTCCGTCCGTCCGTCTGCAAGGAACAATTCGGCTCCCACTGAAAGGATTTTCACAAATTTAAATATGGGTAGTTTTCGAAAATCTGTCGACAAAATTCAAGTTTCATTAAAATATGACAAGAATAACGTGTACTTTACATGAAGATCTATGTACTTTTATGATAGTATCCCGCTGAATTCTTCTTAGAATGAGAAATATTTCGGGCAAAATTTATAGAGAAAATCAGAACACATTTTATTTCCAGTAACTTTTTTTTTTTTTTTTTCGAAAATCGTGCCGTATATGAGATAGTGTAGAAAAATATGGTAGAGCCAGACAGGCCGCAAATGACAGTATAAGATGGCGCACGCGCTTTGCGTGCTGCTTACTAAGGCTACATACAAACACTCAGAATATGAAATACTTATTGCGTTTCCGCGGCAACAATAGTTACGTGAACGCACCTCAGTGTCATGTTTGTACGTGCGTTGCCTGTCTTTTATGGATCCTTTCTCCTTCCAGTCTTATGATGCGACCCGCCCATCGTAGTCTTCTAATTTTAATATCGTTCATTATATTTAGATATTTGTAAACACTATTAATTTCGTTATTCCATCTAGAGTGCCAGTGCCCTTTCTCTTGTATTGGGGCATGTATTCTTCTTAATATTTTCCTTTCAAATTCTTGTAGCGTATGTTCTGTAATTTGTGGTAGGGTGCAGGTTACTCTTCCATAACACAAAACTGGCCTGATTAATGTCTTCCCTACTCCTATTTTATTATTTCAATGTATTCATTTAGATCTAAATACAGTTGATCTTCATAAACAACAAATTTTTTTCCCTGTGGCGCAACAGCCCTACTCGGGCCTAGACCGCCTCATTGTTGAAGTTTCGAGATCACACACAGACACACCTCACTCGATATGACTCGCCTGGACGAGGAATCGACCTATCGCAGAGACTTCTACCTGACAACACACAACACTCACAAACAAGAGATAAGACATCCGTGCCCCAGGCGGGATTGAAAACCGCAATCCTAGCAAGCGAGCGGCCGCAAACTCACGTCTTAGACCGCGCGGCCAATGGGATCGGCAAACAACAGACATTATGTTCCTAAACAGCATTAACGGATTGGTTTTTGTAACGCGCCTTTGTGTGCTTGCTGTGAGGAAGAAACTTATGATCAAATGTATATGTTACTCTTTGCGGTAGTACAGTCACAACCAACACACACACCTGCAACACGTACAGCTCAGAGAGCCATCATCAGGCTTATGACAGAAAACCATGAAAATCAAACTCTTTACATTTTGATAAGAGAAAAAAACTCCCCCTTTTTTACAATTAAATATATAAAATGTATATCAATATATAAAAGTGCTGACTAAGAGAAGTATATGTAAAATGTAAATACAGGGCATACACAAAATAATGGTGCGGTTTTAATAGTGTTCACTATTAAAACCGCACCATTCTTTTGTGTATGCCATGTATAAAAGATGTAAAAAAAAAAAGCATGCAAGTATAAAAATGTTGCTCTTTGAGCTGAAAACGTTAGCCTGATCACATGTTGCAAGCGTGTGTGTTGGTTTTGACTGTACTACTGAAAAGAGTAAAATATACTTTTGCATGTACTTACCAACGGGGATGTCTAATATTAAAATTATGACCAAGTGTTTGTAACACAAAATCCATGCTTCAAGTGTTTGACGCACCGTTGTCAGTCTAGTATGCCTGCGTCGATATAAGCGTTCACTGAATTTTTAATTCAAAGTTTTTGAAAAATTAGCACTAATAATAGTTACAAGTTGGTTATCTAGCGTTACAGTTGACTGCCTGCTACTCGTCTTTAGTGCCTGGGTTGTCCCTGGTTTAAATATCGGCCCGAGGGATAATTTTGTGTAATCCTTCTGTCCCTGTAGGCAAATTCCATGATAACGTCTCCAGTTAGGTCATAACCTCCCCCATTTTTTACAATTCTCTCTTCATTAGTCACCATTTCTTTCGACGGTATGTGCTCTGACATGCTGACAGCTTTGTTAAATAAATCAAGCATGAAAACAAACAGCGTGTTTAACCATCTGCATCGATGTTTAATATATTTGTTAAATTGTTGCGGTTCTTTTCGTGGCGCTGCTACGGTCGTTTGTGTGTGCCACAAATAAGGCCCACCATACAAAGGGCAGAGTAGACTTTTGTTAAAGGTAAAGTGCCCGAAGCAAGAACATAATGGTAGATTTAAGACATTTCCTGAGGCCAATGCAGAAATAAATTCAGGAGCCGTACCTACGCTTTGGGGCCGGGATAGCATAGTCGGTATAGCGACTCGCTACGGGCTAGACGGTCCGGGCATCGAATCCCGGTAGGGGCGTTGTCAACGCAGCCATCAGGCGAAGCCTACTCAACACGGTACAACAACACACCACAGATAACTACACCAGCCATTTGAGACGGAAACAAGACCAGATGCCAATAATTTTTTTAAATAATTTTTAAACGTTTTAACCCAAAAAAGGAAAACAAACGTACTTATACTTTTAACCACTGAAGCAAAAAAATACTGCATGTTTCTATAGTGAACATAGCTCATCTCGTTTTAACACTGAATGTAAACCAACTATTATAGTGGATGTGTAGTCTGTGTTTATATACTTTGATCCCCCTGATGATGACAAATAAGTTGTCGAAACATATGTAGGGGTATATACGACGACAAAATTGTAGTGCATGTGTTGGTTAAAATAAAAGCTGTTATATAAGACAGAATGCACGGTGAATATAATGTGAAATTATGGCAGTTATTTGCAGAATATAGGACACCTGCTTAAACGTTTTTAGGTCCTAGTTTGATGACGACGACTAATGGAATATTTAAGTTATTCATGTAAATTTTGGTAAGCAGATTGATCATAAACGTAACTATAAACGGCATAATAAATATTTTGTTAAGTCAACACTCACGAGCATGGAAATAGATAAAGTTTTGTGGTTGTATCCGTCAAATTTAACGTAAAAATTTGTACTTAGGTGGTAGCCTCTTCACAAAAATAGCTACTATGGTCCTTCGGTAATCCGGATCTCCGGGTGTTCCGGACAATTTTTGGGCCAATATAGCCCAGCATTTCCCATTGAAGTTGTTATTGCCGTACATTATTTTTATATACACCTAGGTGTAGTATGTCCACTTTATATACACCTAGGTGTAGTATGTCCACTTTACGTGTATATACACCTAGGTGTAATATGTCCACTTTATAGAATTTTACTTTAGCATTGAGTTGTGATTTATATGTTACCTATATCACTGATTTTCCCGTTAATGGTCCGTATTTCCGGGTAATCCCTTCCACCCCTCCATCCAGTAGTTCACATGACATGAGATGACTGTATAATGAGAGTAATAGTAATAAAAACAACAATAATAGTGAATGTTTATGACTAGAAATGTATAAGGTGAAGGTAAAGTTTACCTCTACACGCCAAGAAGGCATATGAGGAAAATGGATATAATATATAGCTCCATTCATTCTTAACTTCGACGATAGAATAAGGTGAATGGACTAGGAATACATGCCATAAGAAAACATTTTGTGAATTCTGTTTGCACTGCTTGTTCCGTACCCTCTGCACTTGAGAAGAGTCGTTATGATGTCCAAGCCAGAAATCAGCCCATAAAGCTAGAGTTTAATATTTCACTACGGCTGTTACACAGCCCACTGTGCCCTTCAGTTAATATATCTTTTGCCCTTGTCAGTTCACGTGTTTCACTCCGTCCTAAAAATTTTCAGTCTGCTACTGTGTGTGAACTGTATTTCACGCAGTAGTAAGGCATCCGCGTATTTCTCCCAGAGGGGTTGCTTACGTTGTCAGTATCGCAGTATGAACAGTAGTTTAATATACGAGTCGGAAAACATAAACATAAACATAAACATAAACCTGGGTATTTAATTCAAACTCTTGACAAATCTCCAATGAAATTTTCTATACCTTGTTTTTATTTCGGTGCCTATCGCTATTTTCTCTCTCCTTAAATTTATTTACCCTCTTCCCTGTCACCTTGTTCCTCTCTCCATTTTTCCTTCGCTGCATTATATTTCAACGCCCTTTCTCTTCTTTCGGTACAGTTGTGATAAAAGAACACCTGGGAGCTGGCACAAACAGGAAAGATAGAGAGAATGACACATTTTGCTATAGAGAAAGGGAGAAGAAGGGAGAGAACTCGGCTTAGAACCGAAGTAATGCTAGACAGAAAATTTTGTGACGTATGTTTAAAGGGCACTCTGTACATTGTACACTGGGCGTATAAAGTGGGCATAAAACTGAAATTAGAAACTAATGTTTTTGTGTGTAATTTAAACAATAGAATTCGGAATGAGGATTCGACTTGAATTAAAAATATGTACTGCAGTATTTGCACATACCTTTAACAGCGTTGGCTACCGTACATATTGGCAGGAGTGCGGAGTTGTTGTGTAACATCCTCGTCTGTTAGGTATGACGTCTGCGGCAGGAATGTGAAATGAAAATTATGCTGTTACGTAGCTTCAAGTATTGCGAAAGTAATACGAACGTTGCGTATACATATTTCCTACCTACATACATTCATACATACGTACTTACAAACATACATACGTATGTACGTCCATACATACATATGCACACATACGTATATATATATATACACATACCTATATATATATATACATACATAAATACATACTTACATGCACACAGGCATGCATGCTTAACGTACGTGCGTACATACAAAGATACATGCATACATTTATACCTTCAGTGTACATACCTTCATACATACATACGTACATACATACAAAACACGAGTTTATAACAGTGTGCCGTCATTAGCAGTATTACTTAATAAACCCTCTGTTAACAAGAACAGTAGAAATGGCTTCCACCAGAGTGCGAATGGTATTCTATATTTACCAGAACTGTCTTAATGTTGTTAGTGATGTTGCTGGTTAGATTTTATGTCCCGGTCATTCGCTGCTGGTCTCACAGCCAGGATTATTGATGTGGCTCGTAACGTCTTACGAAACAGCTAAAACATTGCTCGCGACATCAGATATTAATTGCTGGGAGCTCTCTGTTCCTGACGCAGTGCAAATTCCACCATCCACTTTGCATATTTAAACACGAACCTTGGACCAGTAAGAAACAAATTGTCTTCTGCAGAGCCGATTATAAAGTAGGCTTCTCGTTTCTGTGATAATTGTAGATAACGCAGCCACAGTACTTGTTCTTATGCTTAGTTTATGCTAACGCAGGCATTTCATGTCTAAGAGCATATCAAATTAGGAGCGATAGCGCCCGTTTGTCGCTGTGGCTTGTATTAAAATATACACTAGGGACATAATGGAGTTCTTATTTAGTGTTACAGCCATAATATGAAGGGAACAACATACAACCTAGGGTTTTGTAAGTAGGCAGCTGAGTAGAATATTTGGAACCCGGAGAGAGGAAGTGACAAGACACTGGAGACCATTTCACAACGGCTGGCTTCGTGCATGTCCTAAGGCACAGCGTTACATCCTGGAAGATTTAGAGCTTCAGGATATTACTGGCTCGTAACCTTAACGTAATAAGATTACGACTGGTATAACGCCCGCTGTAACTAGAAGTTAAAAATTTTACAAATCTCATTTCTAGCGACTGTTTCCGTATATAACCTTATGTTGATCCACTATTATGCCTTATGCACATTCAGGGATATTTTGAAGTGACGATTTCACTCATTTTTTTACAGGTTCTATCAGGTAAAATTCGAGACTGTAACGCCGACTGAATCATAGGTACTGCTCACGGTTGTCTAATGATGCCATCGTCTGGTTCTCTTCATAACTACGAACAACTCTAAGGCCGTGCCATCACTTAGGCAGTCGCCGACCCCTCACCGTAGAGGCACGGATTCATCCACAGACCAGTTCATGTAAAATCTGTGATGGACAAAGTGGTACTGGGACAGGGTTTTCGCCGAATACTTTGGCTTTATCCTGTCGGTATTATTCAATCAATGCTCCCTACTCATTCATAATCTTAGCAACTGACATCGTCTTAAATACGAGACTTGAAAGTGACTGCCACTTAACGAAAATTCACAACAAAATGTTAAAACTTAACCTTAACCTGAAGCCTAAGGACAGTCCAATGAAAGAAGAAGTGTTGGATGTGATATATAGCACGTCTGGAAAAAATTAGAAATTTATAGAAAATTTGGACTCTGTTGTTTGGAGTGACTGATGTGTTCTTAAATAACACGAATTAAGTGCTACCAGCCGCAGAGCGGCATGACTCTGAGAGCCACCGCGACTAGCCTTGGTGGTACACAGAATCGTTGGCCACTGTAACACTCATCACAGGTAATAAGATGGCCATGTTGTGTGCGCAGAGCAAATTACATTCGGTATTTTTTCTGTTAAAAATGAACGGCTCTAACGATTTGAATTAAACGAAACGCAGAGGCCCGGGTTCGATTCCGGGTCAGTCCATGTGGGATTTGTGGTTGACGAAGTGGCACTGGGACAGGATTTTCCCCGAGTACTTCGGTTTTCCCCTGTCAATTTAATTCCACCGGTACTCCATTACACGGAAAAACGAAAAAAACTAATTATCTTCATTACAGGATACCCATTGTATAAGAGGCTGGGTAGGCCCCAGGGCCAGTCTGGACGGGTGCTGAAAATATCGTCCCCCACCGGGATTTTTTTTTTTTTTTTTTGTTCTGTATTAATCCTTTTTCGTCCTTTCATGTCACTTACGGTCCACAACCGTCTTTTTTTTACAACACAAACATCCATGCCCCCGGTGGGATTCGAACCCACAATCCCAGTAAGCGAGCGGCCGTAGACCGACGCCTTAGACCGCGCGGCCACTGGGATCGGCATTCGATCTCCGGACCGTCCAGCCCATAGCGAGTCGCTATACCGACTACGCTATCGCGGCCCGGTTATGCTGTATTGATTATAATTCTTTTGGCTGTGTTAACATTTCTAGTATCTTTTAGAACATGACGTAATATCATGTGAGAAGAAATTCTTGCCTAGATGTGGAACTATCTGTTTCTGAAAACAGGACTCTGCTCTGTGGAGTTACGTATCGCGCCACAAAAGCCGCATTTTTTTGTTTATAATGGAAGTACCAAACGGTTTCATATGGAATTAAACCTTGCCTGTGGCAAACGGTGATCTCTTGGTGTAAAAGCCAGAGACTTTCCCATGTGTACAGAGATTAAAAAAACCGCGGATGCACTTAATCAAACTACTGCTGTTGGTGAAACCGCAGAACTGCGGGTACTAAATATCCGCGGTTGGTGAGGGTATGCTATATGTTCACATTGAAATAATCTTATAAAAATGAGGCCTCTGTGATGTGTAAGTAAGCACACAGTACTGTAATATCTGCACACAGTACTGTAATATCTGACTGATACAGCAAGAAACAGACACTGAATAATTGTTAGTTTCAAGTTGTGAAAATGAGACGATATTGTGTTTCAGATATGTTTGTGTTATTTGCCGTCTTGTTCCGAAATGGTGCCTGCAAGCTGAAAGAATACAGCGCTGGACAGGCACAGAAATGCATGTGGTTGCCTAGTAACCGGATGTGCAAACAGGAAGGGAAATTGGAGGCGGGATAATTTGTTATATATCAGATTTATGAGAACGTGTGTTGATTCTGGATTCTAAACATAGTAGTATACAGCATAATTTAATTGAGGAAAGATTTACAAGACGGTATTGTATTTGTTGTTGCTGTCGCTGCTGTTGCTGTTGCTGTTGCTGTTGCTGCTGTTGCTGTTGCTGTTTCTGCTGCTGTTGCTGCTGCTGCTGCTGCTGCTGTTGCTGCTGCTGCTGCTGTTGCTGATGCTGCCGTTGTTAGTATTCAACTGGGTAGCGCTATTGCTTCATATGTGGGAGATCCAGATTTAGAATTTCGGCTCAGGAACTGTCGATACGGATCAAGATTTTTTGTGGTCTCCTTCAGTTCCTCCACCAAACTTCGGGTATTACTTCTACATAAGTCAAGTAGGAAAGAAACATCCTACATACAATAAGACGAAGGAAAGCTAAGTGGGTATGTTGCTTGTTGCGTAGGAACTGCCTTCTAAAACCCGTTGTTGAAGGAAAGATAGACGGGGCGAGAAGAATAGGAAGAAGACGTAAGCAGCTATTGAATAACCTTAAGGAAAGGAAGATACTGGAATCTGACAGATGAAGCACGAGATTGTACTCTGGAGAACTTTTGAAGTGTGTATGGACCTCTCGCGTGACAGAGTACGTAATGAATAAATGAATTCTAAATACGACACATAGTCCTTCCACGCACTTTACATTTCAGTATTCACTAATCCTGCAGTTAGACTTTATGTAATCTAAGGTATTTACAGCGCCGTTAAATACGCCATAAATACCGAAAAAAAAACTGCGCTGTCCTATTTCTTTCTGTAAATACACTACGAAATACAAAGTAAATAATGCTGCGCGTGTTGAATGCCTCAGAACCGCCTTTAGCGTCTGAAGCTTGTCTCAAAATCCTGTTCCTCAAACTTAGCAGATTAATTAATTTCCAGCAGTTCCAACGGATAATTTGCTCTGGGACGAGAGCTTGTGACGTCACAATCCTAGGAATGTTTTGGCGTGAGTTGTGGAATTTTTTTTTCCCCGCGAGAGTCTAATAATTGAACATTAATTGTCATTGAGTCACAACTACGTATCAGGCTGCTAAGTTACTGCTGACAGAAGGAACTTGGTCGGATATTTAGCCATAAAGCTGTCAACAAGTTTCAAGTGCAGATAAATAGCATAACACAGTATGTGTTCGTATGTCTTAAACAATTTTGACTGTAAAATTAAACTTATAGTTTTGTGTGCCATGAAATTGTATGGGGGAGCTGAGGTACAGCCCCACGGATTCTTAACCTCAGCATTTGATGTAGTATGTTGTCAATCAGTCACTTTAGTCGTAGGGAAAGGGCGTCAGTACAGTTTGTGTGGGTTCCGGAACGGGTCTGGTTTACACGCAGAAAAGTGTTTAGTTACCCTGCTGTGAAACGAAACCTGGTTCCTTGGTCGTCTCGTATACCGCAGCCTAGTCTCTGTCCCGTCTGTTTCTTGCGCACGGTTAAATATCTGTCAAGACTCAGTTTGAATGTTCTCCACTTGACGGTTATCCTTGTGTTAGCTCTCTTGCAATCTTTTTTTACTTGAGCAGTATTGCGTGAATTACGAAGACGATTTTAACAGCTTATTTGTCATGGTTGGTTCATAAAAGTGGTTTATGTGCAGCCTGATGACGTGAAGTGTTGCTGTTGATAGCCTGTTTTATAGGGTGCAAGATGGAGGTTTTGGACAGGCTTCAGTTGTTTAGTTAATTTCAGTGCATTTTCATAAGAAGAGCATATAGAGACTCTAACCACATTAATTCTAGGCTGATGAATTTTATTTCAGTACAAGCATATAACGTTTTTTATAGTAAACATTGTTATTAGATGTCTGAAATGATTTAAGGTTTCGTCGGAATTTGATAGTTACTAGAATTCTCATTTTTTTACAAAGTTGGAATGGTAGTATTAAACTCTAAGAAAATAGATTCAGGTATTACTCGCACGTTGATCGGGATAGCGTAGTTGGTATAGCCACTCGCTACGGGCTGGACGGTCCGGGGATCGAATCTCGTTAGGGGTGAGATTTTCCGCACCCGTCCAGACCGGCCCTGGGTCCCACCCAGCCTTCTATACAATGGTACGGCGTCATTCCCGGGGGTAAAGTGGCCGGGGCTTGGGGTTAACCACCCACCCCTCCCCCCATCTAGCACCGAGGTTAAAGAAGGAGTACAGCTACACCTCTAGTCTCCGTCTGTGCCTTCATGGCAGGTTATATATTGAACGTTACTTTTGTGTTTTTATTACAGCCGTATCTCGGTACGCTTAATTGTATTAACCTCGTGTAATGTCCCCATCATATTGCATGACAACTTCAGCGCGAGTCTCACAAACCTTACGGCCCTCCTACCTCAGTCACATGATTGCAGCTGCTACTTAAGCAGATGGCTAATTGCACCTCCACCTACCCGATTTCAGAAACACACCGATTTATGCGCACACAAATTCGCGCAATCCCACGTATTGTGACATCAGCCTAGGCTCGCTAATGTTACCTGAGCCTAAAGCTGGAAACTTTGTGGAATTACTCCTCGTATACTTTTGAGAGATGACCGAACTTCTACCACCTATTAACACTTTATTGATGCTGGGGTTTAAATTGCGTCTGATACACAGGATGGAGGAGTTTTATATTTGTAGCACCTTTAATGTGCATTCACGACCGTACGGTGTACCGAGGTCGGTGGTATGTGAGGAATTAAAAGTTCCATAGACTGCATCAAGGCCTGCATTGGAGGCTTAAAAATATATTCAGCATCTACAAACTGTTCTGTTAAGCTGGTATCTTAATTACGCGTTATATGTCACTCTATATACAAGCCCCTAATATTTTTCTTGTATTTATCTGAGCTTGTGAATTCGTCTGTTCTTACAGTCATGGTAATTCTAGTAGTCCAGTGTTTTATATTGTATGGATTTTCTCCATTCATTGCCTTTGGATTCTGCAACAAATAAAATTAACCTGCTTTGTAATGTATTGTTATTGTGTACCTCAGTTTAATGAAAGAATGAGATATAACCAACACAGAACCGTTTTTTCATGAGATGTTTACAATCCAACATATTTTGGCTTGTCAGCCACCTTCAGTGATAACACCGTATGTTAATTAAACTGATACATATTTTTAATTATATTTTGTATTTCAGTATTTTATTTATTTACTTACAGTGATATGTCAACTGTTGTATTTTTTGTAATCATATCAATATGTGTATTTTATCTCTCTTAGTTATTTTTTATTTTCGACTCTACATGTAATGGTCTTTAGAATCTTCCTACGATATTGGTGTTATCCTTGAAGTTGGGTGTGGGGCAGAATATGTTGCATTCTAAATAGACATCTCATGAAACAAGTGTACCTTGCTGGTTGTATTATTTAATTTAACCTGCTTCATTTTCTATGCGAGAAAAGGGCAGTCTTTGAAAGCATAATTTGTGATGCCGTCAATAGTAATTACTAAGATCCTCTGTGACAGAAGTTTTGATATTCTCCTGACCCACATATCTGTCTGAAATTTCAACGTCAGTGGGTACTTTCAGTTTAACATCCTAGTCACGAACTTCCGTTTCAAAGCCGTTACAATGTTCATTAGATTCAGCAAAAGAGACACTTTGTAGGAACGGAATGAATAACAGCACCAAATTCCATGACGGGAGATATGTATGCCATTAAAGATGGCGAAGGTTTGAAAGAAACTGCTGCGTCGCTTCCTGTCAATTGTAAATCGCGATGAAAATGGCGAAGGACGGGCGGTGTGAAGATCAAACGTCGATACACTTCCTCAGGAGACGAGAGACAGAGAGAAGGAATTAAAGAAACGAAGTCGTAAGAATTACGGCCATGTTTAATCATTCGCCCAGTGGGACTTAGCTTCGTGGAGCAGAACCATTCTTGAGAAGCTATAGTTCAACGTCTTGTCGAGAAATTCCGCAGTGTTTGGAAACCGTAGATTTATTACCATGTTTACAAAACCAGCCCCATCTCTAATCCAGCGCCAGAGAAATCCGGTCCACACGTAACAATCCTTCCTTTAAGATCAATTTTAATATTATCATTCCATCTACGCCTATGTTACCCAATTTGCCTTTCACTTTCTCTGT